>CAWUFW010006712.1:0-600000 GCA_963921515.1 Calotriton arnoldi
ACTTGCAGGTGTACCTCCACTTAAGAAAAATCAAATTGAGACATGGTACCAACTTCGCAATAAGTGCGTTGATTGGTTATCCAAACATAAGGGGTATAAGGTGGTCGATGCAAATAATATTATCATGGTTCGAAGGATAAGCTGGGTTGGGCCCTCTGTTAAAAATATCGAGGGGGACTTTATTGTTGTTAATTTTCGTAACCCTGCAATGGTGAAATCCCTACTAAAGGTACAGGAAGATACATGTATGGGGCCCAGCAGTATTTTTCTGCTGCCATTGGGACACTTCTACAAACCAATTTTTAGCTTACAAATGAATGATGGTGCTTCTCTATCGAGGCATAACAGGTTTTTGCCTCTGTCCTCATTAGACACCCAAGATTGACTTGCACCCGCCCAGTTATCTATTGAAGCTAATAGTTTATTTGATGAATGCCCTTTGGTAGGAATATCCAAATCCAACTAGGACCGGCATCAACTCTAAACTGAGTATACTTAGTTGGAATGTCGCCGGTCTGGCATCTAAAATGAATTTACCAGACTGGATTGAAATAGTTGAAAATCAGGATATTATAATGATGCAAGAAACCTGGGCCACTCGGGATTTCTACTTAGAAGGGTTTCAGTGTTTTAATAATGTTGTGCCGGTCCCCAAGGTAGGGCGACCATCTGGCGGGCTTTCGATTTGGGTGAACATTCTTACGGGTGGTAATGTGAATGTTTTAGATTCAAGAAATGATAACATACAGGCTTTGATTTATACGAGGGGTATTTCCATATGTTTAATTAATTTTTATAACAATGATTTTTATTCGGTGCCAAATATCATGTTTAATAATTTGTTTAATTTTATTTTAACTCTACAAAACCTTAAGGCTTTTACTAATGTTGTCAGCATTTGTGTGGGGGGAGATTTTAATGCAAGGATTCCAATGAGTAATAACATACCAATATTTCCGACCACTTGTTTGTCTCGGTGCACTAGGAGTACAGAATTATTAGATTATTTATGCAATCATAATCTAATTAATACTATGGATATTGCTGCTATCCCCGATAAAGATAATCGTATTGAACCAACATATAGAGGCAGGGGTTGTGCCTCCACTATTGATTATGTTTTTATCTCTTCTATCTTAGAAGATAGTTTGCTAAGTGCAGAGGTTATACCGACCCATCATGGCGATCACAATCCCATTAAAATATTATTGGAAATTGCCCCTAAATCTATAAACAACAAGGAGTGTGGTGCTAGGAATCTGTTACCCTCTACAGATAATTTGAGATTAGTCTGGCGAGGAATTGATATCAACAAGTTATTTGTTAATATGTTAACTGCTTTCTCGCCACTTGTCGATACCTGCTTGTCATTTAAGGATCATAATCCCGATGTGATTGGTGCTTTCACTCAATTGTGTGAGGGCACAAAATGGTTGTTGTCAAGGCCTATTACGAAAGTTAGATCGGGACCGAGATGGTTTAATAAAGACTGCTCCTTAGCCAATAGAAAGCTCCGCAAGGCACTGTCAACGACCCCTAGAGACCAGGTACTCGTTAAATCCTTGAGGCACCATTATAAGACAGTAACTATACAAAGGAAAGATGAAATCCTAAAAATCATTGGGAGAGCTTAGCGTGCAGTGCATCTTTAAAAAGGGAAATGGTTTTGGGCGGCAGTTAAAAACATCAGGACACTAGGACATCCCCTAACTGCTATCAGTTGTAACATAACCAGCGACTTATGGGTGGCCCATTTCTCTAAAATCTACTCGACCCCAATTGGAACAGAGGACTTATATGAATATCATGCGCATACCCCAATAGATATAACTCTGTTTGAAGTGGAGGATGCAATCCAACAAAGTTTGGGTAATAAAGCGCCGGGCCCTGATGGGCTGCCCATCGATCTTATTAAAAATAAACCAGATTTTTGGGCACCCCTTTTATTGAATGTTTTTAACAATTTAACCTATGATACAATCCCGAGCACGTGGTCCATGAGTATTATTGTACCGATTTTTAAAAAGGGCGATCGTTCTAACCCCAGTTGCTATAGACCTATCTCCCTCATCGACAACACCCTGAAAATCCTGGGAAGGATTCTCTATAATAAGATAAGGTCATGGGCTGAGGGTGACAATATTTTAAGGCCGTGGTCAACTGGGGTTTAGAAGTAAAGTAGGCACAGTAGAACAGTGCCTGAATTTAAATTTGATTATTGGCAAGTATACTGTTGCAAAAAATCTCCTATATATCTCGCCTTCATGGACCTCACCTCTGCGTTTGACCTCGTTAATAGGTCACGCTTATGGACTATTCTTTTAAAACAAGGTTTGGATGAAGTTTTAGTTCATTTTTTTGCATATTTGCACAGACATTTGCATGCGCGAGTGAGGATTAGTCAGGATGGGGACGTATCAAGTGATATTAAAATTGATAGAGGTGTCAGACAGGGGTGCGTTCTGGCACCTCTTCTTTTTATCCTATATATTAATGATTTGCATGATTCACTAGTAAGACTTACCCACGACGTACCGAGTATAAATGGTAACACACTGCCAGCCCTATTGTATGCCGATGATGCGGTTTTAATGGCACGCACCCCAAATGCCTTACGCATTTTAGTACGAGGTTTTGTAGATTTTATGGCTGTTTTAGATTTGAGGACTAATTTTAAAAATCACTTTAATGGCATGTGGTCCTAAAAAGCGCCCCATTAATAAAATTATTGTTAACTCAGAAAGTTTACAAAGCACTTGCACTTTTTCTTATCTTGGGTTACTTTACGCTACAAATGGCTCTTGGTCTGAACATGTGGCATACAGCAGAAGTAAGCTGTCACTAAGCATTAATACACTTCTGGGATTACCCCAACCCAAAAGGTCTGAAGCCGTTTTAGCTTTTAAGAAAATTTTTAAACTACAGTGTGCTCCCATCGCAACCTATGGAGCAGAAATCTGGGGCTTTACCAAATGTAGTAGTATTCAATGCGAAGAAAATAGACTATGTAGAAAACTCTTGGGAGCACCGATTTCTTCATCGGTATATGTGTGCCACAAAGAACTGAACCTGCCCTACATCGAAGATTACATTAGGGCTCGTCCGGCACTGTTCTGGGTTGCAATTTGGAAAAACACTGCGGCAACTCTCACCAGAGATATAATAACTGATTGCCTTATATGTGAGAGGGCGGGGATATACCATGGCTTGCCGCTGTAAAAGAGAGCCTAAAAGCGTAAATCATTTACGCATCTTTTTAAATCCAATTCAATCCGAGCTAACTAACAAAAAAGCAATACAAGAGGCATTGTATAAAAGTATAGCGATGAAAGGCACTGGAGAGAGACCAAGAAAACCTCAGTTGTAAGGTATATGTCCATAGAGGATTGTTCTTATTTGCCTGCTAGATACCTTTTAAAACCCATAGGACATTGGGAAAGAGGGTTGTTATTTCGTTTACGGGCAGGTACTATGAAATATTTATTATGCTTCCCCTTGGGCTATAATACTGATCTTGATGCATCGCCCTGCCCTTGCAACGCACACAGTAATCAAACAATGTTGCACTTTTTATTCTTTTGCAGTTTTTATTTTAAATTTGCAAAAGGATTTTTGATACCTTTCTTTAAATCACGTGCTATTTCCGACTTCAGGACAGCCTACACGGAAGTGCTTAAATTGGCGGATGATGAATTAATGTTCCGTGTCGGATCATTCCTGAAGTCAGCCGTACGGTCACGTAGAACTATGTGTGCCCAATGAAGGTCGTTAGAAATGTATTTTACTGTATTGTTATTAAAACCCCCCCCACCGATTGTTAATATATGATATATCACGCTATTTATGATCCATTTTAGTCACTGTTATAAATGTACTGTATCTTTTGTTTTGAATATGTTGCCATCAATGAATTGTTTTTATTGTGCTTTTATGGATATTTCATATTCGAATAAAGATTTTTTTTTATTGATTGATTGAGAAGATAAAAAGTGTAAGTCCGCGTTGTCGCGCAGTGCGGACTTGCCCAAAGTCCGCGAGCTGAACGCCCAGGGTTACCTACTGGCTGAAAAGGCCTATTTATTTAACAAACACCCAAAAATGAAATACACCCCAAAAACCACTTTTACCAATTCAAACCAATGCCATCCATGGATGCCCGGCCTACATGATGTTTAAACTTTAAATTCAACAGACACCACAGAAACATGCACCCATGGGTACCTCTGGCTCTAGTCCGGGCCTACTGGCTGAAATTCCAATCAAAGAAAAACAACTAGGCCCCTGCCGAAACAACAGGCCACAACAATACATTTTAAAAACTATGGAAATCCCCCAAAAAATGTAGGTACAAACAAGCCCCAATCAAACAAACAAGTACACCAATTCTCCAACTTACTTGTAAAATCTCAAATCCAAGAGTCCTCAAATCCAATCCGATGATATGATGCAGCAGACAGACACAAAAAGTGATCCTTCCAGCTCCAAATCCAAATGAAAGTGAAAAGCACATGGACAAAACACTGGGAGGAGCCTGCTGGACAGGAACAGGAAGTTTGAGAATCAGGGGCACTTCCTTCCTCTTGGAAAAAAGAAAAAGGACTCCTTGCTCACCAAACTACATCTCTAAATGACAACCTGAGGAGTTTTTGTGCAAAATGAACTAATTCATCATTTTCGAGAAGGTTTTATGATGCTCGAGATATATTCTTCGCCAGATTGTAGTTTCTTCGTGTTCGGGATCGCGATCTTACCAACACTGCCGCCGGAAGTCAGATCGCGCGTCCGAATGACGTGTTCGCGTTCGCACACTCTCGCGGGATCGTGCGGCCGGATTCCAAATCTCGTGGCGCCCGCGAACGGATAGGAAGTCGCGTCGGCGAATGCAGAATCATGGTAGGTCGTTACCGCGCGCGAGAACGTATATTGAGCGCGCGAAGAAGAAAAGCAGCTACGCCGCAAATTGCGTAGTGCACGGTAACTTCGCGTTCTACGCGAATCGCGAAGTTACCGTAACTTTGCAAATTCCGCGAGCGTAGCGTAGTTCACCGCCCAGGGTTAGTCAGCAGACCCCATACCTTAGAGTATAGATGGGATTTCTACATCGGAGGTGAGTGTTGCTCTTCTCCCTGGAAAGGTCCCTCTCCAAGTGTGTTTCACCTAAACATGTATCCCCGTAATATCAAAGCTCGAGTCTCCATCCGCAGCTGCAGTGGTATGTTTTGTTTAGGTGCTACGGCCTGACCAGAACAGAATAACAAGGGGCATTGTTTATCAACCTTGCTCACAATGTTCAGACTAAACTCCAGGAATAGGCAAAGAACGAACACAGCAGACAGTTCTCATGTGAAAGGCATAAACAGAGTCTTGCAAAAACAAAGTTATGTAGTAACGTGCACAAAAGCAGCATCATGGCTGCGCGAACCATGCTAACTTAGTGATGTCGACAATGTCCCTATCGGCCACGTTACACCCTCCGCTTGGCCAGGTTGTAGCATATAGCAAAACAGAATCCAATGGTAAGCAGATCCAAAGACGCCTGTGAAAAAGGCCGAATTTGGAATTTACGCAATCACACAGTAGCCCCAAAAAAAAACTTTTTTGTTCAAGACGAGTCCGGCAAAGGTAGCAGATTACGTGCACTGTGGAATGCAATTTGTTCCAAAAGGTCATCACCTTGGTTCAAAGCAAAGAGGGATGCCATGCAGTTGAGCAGATTGAAGGAGCAGGTGTGCCCTTCATAATCCAGTGCCTCCAGAAGTATCGCTGGGCAACTTGCATGATATTCGATGAAACTTTGTTGCAGGAGGCGTTGCGCAGCCTCACAGGTATTCCAGCATGCCAATACTCCAAGTGCAGCCGCACGCATCAAACTGCCGTTCCCAGAACAGGCCTGATCATGGGCCAGCAAGGAACCCACTACCAGATCATGCTCCAGGTCAGCATGTGATGTATTGGAGAGGCAGACATCCAGGGCCCAGTAGAACGGGCACCGTCTGCAATAGAACACAGGTTGCATGCAAGTAAAATAGGCGAAGCGATTGGTAAGCCCATAACTCACTCCCAGTGTCGCCAATGGCAAGCATCCAAAAAGTTGTTGCATTCGCTCACGATACAGACGCAATTGGCCGGGTCTGGACAGGACCACAGGACGGGCAGCCATTGCGTAATAGGAGCAAAAGTACCAGCACACCACACACCAGTAAGAGGAACAACAGAAACCCTCTGAAGGCACTGGAAAAAATAGAATGAATAAAAGCCGGTATTACTCCAAAAATCGTCTGAAAAGATGAAACAAGGCCAGAGCCTACAAGCTTAAAAAAATGTGCAAGGGCTTCAGTATCAGACGCAATAAATATTTGATGAATTAGTTCTCCAAAATGCTGTGGGAGATTCGCATTCAATAGGGACTGAATCTCACTGGACGTTCTAGCCACCTGCAATTCGAAGGTCTTTCGAGGTGAAGTGAGAGTGACTTCTTGTTGAAACAACAGCGCTTTGAGTCTGCTTAGTTTATTGAAGTCTGTTTTCAAAGTGGGAATGGAAGGCCACAGTGAACTATCTACACTCCCGTGTGGGGGCGGAAAAAGTACATTGCTACAACAAGAAACACGATGGGAAACTGTTACTATATACGGAATGCCGGTCCGTAAACTGCAGCGGTTTTGGTTATTTAGGATAAGATAACTCCCATTAGAAAGCAAAGTTAAGGTGGGAATAATTGAAGGGACTGGTGTTCCATTTAGAAAACAGGCCAAATTAGGTGCTGATACGTTGCAAGCGCCGTGTAGCTGAACTTGTGTACAAACTAAACCATATCCCACTGTAGAATCACAGTCCTCCCCTGTCAGGAAAACTTCCTTATCATCACGTAGACAGTGAAACATGAACGGTAACGACCACAATTTGTGCAGGAAAGTACTACCAAGGGGTTCAAATCTACTGATTGGATAATGTTTCATACATGCTGTAAATTGAAATAAGGAAATGGGCAAAGAAATAACCCCATGCATTAACCATACGGAGGAATCAGTCTCTGCTATTGAGAATGGTAGCTGGTCTAGTTTCTCAATATGTAATAGTGTGTATGTCGAATCTTTCATGGACATAAGCTTTTGTTTATCTGTCAAATTAAAGGGTAAAAACAGGGCAGTAGCATTAAAATAATCCCAGGGCCCTTTCCCATTTTTCAATGTTTGCAAAGTCCAGCCGAATTGCATTACAGAGCGCAATTGATTTTGACCATGATACAATATAGACACATCATTCTGCACAATGTCAATAACAGATGAAACAATATTTTCCAAAGTGTAAATACGAGAAGACAAACTATTAATGCTGTTGTCGACCACATCTAAAACGTTACGCAAGTTGTCTTGATCAAGTTGTTGTAATCTGAAAGCTGCCTCCATATGGGACAGTTTTCAGATTTCGTTATATGCCGCATATGCAAAACGTTTTGGGCGAGGGGATCTTGGGCCTAAAAGGAAATCTGCCAGATCAATGTCGCCAGATAAACGTGAGAGATTCTGTTTCACAGACTACAAAGTAGACTGACCCAACAATTGTTGACATAATTTACACGCAGAGTATGTAGTCACCGGATGTGAGTGCGGCAAACGAGGATCTGGTCTACTGAGAGTAAAGCCACCAGATGCATTTAAGAAATATAACTGGCAAGCATTAGTATCAAGGGGCCAAATTAACCAGCCCATGGGTTTTATAGCGGAGGAGTTAAGGGTCCCATTCTGGACCATACTGTTCAATTCATCTAAAGTACAATTTGTATACTGCTGCCAGTCATCATAGGCTACCAACGACGGGAATGATGGAGAATTAACATTTTTAGTAGTAGCCAGACCCAAACACGTATTCTGTTGTACGGTCTGATTCAGAAACATCAGCTGTATTGGTATCAAACATGCACGATGCAATGATTCAGTTCCCTGCACCTGCCAATCTTTGGTACCCTAGATTGATTTCAAATCGATCGTGTCCTTCAAAAAATCATAACCTTTCAATGATAAGTCGGTAATGAAAGCTGAAGAATATATCAATTTAGTATGGGTTAACATACATTTTGCATGATTCATGGCATTCAACCTATAATAGTAAGAGGCTGGGTCTAAGAGATTATAGCCTGAAAAATAGGTAAACTTATTTTTCTGTGTGTGGGAACTACCCCGAAAGGGTGTAGGACAATGTTCCCATTGAGTACAATTAACTGATGTTCGGATTGAGTTAGATTTTTGTAAAAAATGATGACCATAATGTTGGAAACAGAATAAATGAGCATAATTAGCAGAATTTAAATACAAATCCTAAGTTTCAAAAGCAGTGTAATATTTCAAATCGGAAACCAATGAATTTACGGCATTAATATCCCCGTCGTCGGAATGCAATCCTGGCGTAACGACGTCACCCAACGATACACGAAAGACGTATGGCATTCGAATTGTCTCAGTCGGGCCATAGATTCCGTATGGTACTTTGTCCCAAACTATGCCATCCCCAACTGGAACAGCTGAGATGTTAACATTGGGTTGGTCCCTTTTCATTTTATGAGAGGAAGTATGTGGTGCCAACACTCCATTGATTGAATGGACAGTAGAGCGTTCAGGCAAATAATGGCCATTGATTAAAAGGAAAAAGACTGTCACAAATCCTGTCAACATGAAGAGGAATACCATAGTGAGCACCATCCAAATGTATGTCCATGGAGGGGCCAGATAATTATTTCGAAATCAAGAATAGAAAACACAAATTTTCATTGGTGGTGCCGCCACAAAAGATGCTGATGAAGAAGATGAAGAACTTAAAGAAAAGTTATCTCTGTCCATATAATAACTACTAGTTCCCAGGCGAAACAATGGGGGTTGATCAGCATTAAAAGATGATTGTACAGCAGTAGAGGGAATATCAATAGTGTGTTCCAGTGGCGGAAAAGCATACTCATGGGACATAGCAGCTGTACATGATGACAAAACACGCAAATCATCGATAGAGGTTTCCACTTCGCGTTTCCATACTGCAGGAATAGTTGGGGACGACATCTGCTGCAGAGAATCATCCCGCCGAGGAATGCTGTTAGGCATACTATTCAGTATCGGCCAAATGGTGTAACTTGACATGTTCAATCAAAATGAAACGATTCTCCTTCCGACCAGGCAGTGGGGGCAAAATCACAGTACAAGTGCCCTTCAAGCCAAGAATTGGTACCGATGCACGATAGGAGGGACCAAATTATTTTTTGTTCTCCAACTTCTCCCGGAACAAATCTCCAACTTTAGGAAGCCAGCCAGTTACTGGAATCAGCACCGCTGTAGGCGAGGCCAAATTATCCTTTGCAAGGGCATCTCGGGTGTTTTGTAGATCCTGTAACATAGCACAATGGTTATATACGTCAAATGTTGCAGCAGCCGCTGCAACGTCTAGACCATCAAGGTCTGGCACAACATTTTAATGCCAAAGAGCATTTCGTATTTGGTCCGCCCACCCAGAGATCTTCTAGGGAGATTATTTAGTGCACGTTGGGCACCATACAAATGAGTCAGCCAACTCCGACCAGTACCTAAAACCCTAGCTGTCAAAGACTGCTTTAAGTCACGTTCCATTCGCTCCACTACAGAATTGCCCTCAGGCCCGTAACGAGACAAAAATTGCAGCAGCACCCCGACAACTTAATTGCGTCTTTGTAAGCGCTAGAGGCAAACGCTGGACCTTGGTCAGAATGGAAGGTGCGGCAGGCAAATGTTCCGACAAAGACACGCAAGTCTCTAATAACATTTCGAGCTTCAGCACAACATTGGCGCCAAACCCAAAGGAATCTCGTGCACGAATCCACTGCAACCAAAATATATTTATATGCCATGTCTGATGGCAAAGGACCGCAGTGATCAAGGTAAATACAACCAATTGAATGATTTGAAATGTATAGTTGCGTATGTGGTGGACATGTAACTGTGGACGGCTTAATCTGTTGACAAATGTCACAAGATAGAACATAATTACGAGTCTGTCTATACAAGCCACGTCACCAATAACGCTGCTGCAAGAGGGACACTGTTGAGGAAACCCCAGCATGAGCAGATGCCATGCCCTCATGAGCGGCTATGATCAAAGGAAGCCTGCGGTCCGCGTTGGGAATCAGCCAATCCCCAACAGTATTGTTGCTAATGGGACTTGCTCCGGAGACAAATGATAAGAATATTTGTAAGGAAAACCTTGCGGAAATTTTGTCCCATCTTTTGTTGCAGCTATAGCAGCAAGTATATGATCGTCTATTTTAGTCATGGACCTTGTTACGGCTGCTACTGTACAAGTGGCTACTGCAGATTTGGCTCCCTCCTCAGCCATAGACTTATCAACAGCATGTGCTCCCACATGCTGATGGCCAAGAGTATGGATAACATGTGTGAGCGGCAGACTCTCCTTAAGAGCTGCCACTCAAACCCAAAGTGTTTTATGCTTTATTGCACTGCCTTTAGAATCTCTCTAATCATTTTGAGACCAAAAGAACAAATTGTCATTATAGGATTGCACACAGTAAAATGAATCGCACACAATAAGAGTGGGCACTGCGGGATCAGCGAATTCTAGAGCCAACAACAAAGCATGCAGCTCAGCCAATTGAGCTGTACAGTCTCCTAAAGTTTGCGTATGCACCAAGGAAGACATAAAATCACCGTCAACCATAGAGCCTGTTACTAAAGCGCAGACAGCCGAATAAGCATGTTTAGAGCCCACGGCCGGTTGGGCAGACCCGTCGGTATGAATGATACATTTGTACCGGTCCACAGGAAGGAGTGACGATGGAGAAGGATGAACTTGTTCGTGTTGTAAAAACTCCTGCGTCTATAATAATGGGTTAAAGATAAAAGAGACATCAGCCGATGTCAACGAACTTGCCCATTGAATCCAACGAGGATGCAAAGCCTTAGAATTCGGAACACTCGCCTTAGTGACCGCCTCAAGAGCTGGCACAGGCGAGACCATAAGAATGCGTTTACCTTGAGCAAGGGTGCGTTCTTTAAGAATCGGCATCTGAACTGCAGTAAGAATTTTTTCTGTCGAAGAGAAACGCATCTCTGCTGAAGTGTACAAGTGGGATTTGTATGCAATGGGCACTGTATCACCTTCATTAAACATCAAGTACGTGAAACCCACTGTACTCGGTACAATCCGTATGACCAAATTCGTAGTATTGTCTCTTGTCAAGAGGAAGTTGGTCGCAAGCATATCAGATTGCAAAGACCGTAGAATTGCTGTCTGTTCCGGAAGCCAGCTGGAAGACGAAAAAGAGGGTTGTATCAACGCAAAAAGCGGCTTGATACGCTGGGCATATTCAGAGATATATGTTCACCCGAAATTTAAAAATCCCAGCAAAGATTGTAATTTCTTTAAAGTGGAAGGAGGTTGCAATTGAGCACATTTCTCCAAGAAATGAGGGGCGAAACCCCTACCTTCGTTGTTGAGTTCGTAACCCAAAAAAAGCACAGCCAAATAGACGATCTGTGACTTAGCAAATTTAGATTTGTATCCTAGGTCGGCAAAAGACAGAATGATGCGATGAACGCAGACAAGATGCGGTATCAACTCGTCATCTGTTAAATAGATGTCATCAACGTATGAGAAAGCATCTGGGTCTATGTTATGTAGAAGAGAGACCACTCGCGCCGCAAAAGCCCCTGGTCTAGTCTTATAGCCCATAGGCAAACGCGTAAATCTTTTTTGATTGCCGACCGCGGTAAATGCAGTCAAGTCACGGCTGTCAGGAGCCAGATTGTGACTGTAAAAACCATTGGAGATATCCAGAGTTGTTTTATATTTCCTACGTACTATGTTATTGATCAATGCAGAGCTGTGTGTGTTTTGTACGGCAAACGTGCGAACATGACTAATCAAATTTCTATAATCCAAAACAATGCAATAGGAACCATCCGGTTTCACAATCGGAAAAAGAGGATTATTCATTGATGAAACACAGGGTTCAATTATACCCTGATATTCCAATTGGGTCAAGATTTCACTCACGGAAGCTTTGGTGTCTCGTTTGATGGGGTATTGGGCCTTTGGCTGCGGCATAGAATGCAAAGGTATCTCATGTGCTGGTGAAAATTCGATTTGTCCCTGCCCACTTGGTTATGATACACAGCCGGCGTTTGGGCCAAGGTCCATTCCAACGCATAAGCTTGATTAGCCTCCTCCGAGATGTAACAGGAAAAACTAGGAAGTATTACGTCTTCCCCTCTTGAAGAAGCTAAGACGAATGGGGGAGGCCAATCAGCCTCCGCCAACAAGATGTCATAAGAGGAAGTAAGGTTTTCCCTAAAGATTGCCTTAATTGTCCGTCTGATATCACCTTCAATTTGGAGGATTATCTCATAAAGTCTATCCGGGGGTGCAACTCGTGTATCTGCTGTCTCCACTGTTATAAAAGTATCAGTTGCTTTTGCCTCCAGACAAGGACGGAGTGCCTCCCGCACTATGGTAACTTCCGCCGCGCTGTCGAGGAGTGTCACATCCCATCTCCAATCGAGGAGCAAGGTTCTCACCGTCTGAGTCATATTTCGCTGTCAAAGTGGCAACTTTTTTCTTCTGAAACAGGGCACGGTACGGAAGTTGTCCCTCCGGTTTCGTTTTTACGTCAAACTGTCTCGGCGGATCAAGTCTTTGCTGAGTGGTCTCGCATTGACTGCGATCCTGCCGCTCCCCTCCACCGAACTGTGGGTCCGATGATTCCTGAAAGGAACGAGGAGAGTGCAGATCAGGAACCTGAAATCTTTCTGGAGTCTTTAGTTTAGAGCGATCACCCAAATCATATCTACATTCAGAAGTATCAGGTGTCGACGAGCCCGCACGTGAACCTTGCTTCTGTTGTTGCTGCTGCTTATTTTTATTCCAAGTCTTTTTCGGAAACACTGGACGCCCTCTTTCTCTGGCAGGGGCTTATTTTGTGTCTGAGTAAAGGTTGATTTCCCAAATTATTGCGCCCTAGGATTTATACACTTTAGCTATAATCTTTGGCAATTCACATTGTTTATCAACGTCAGCCACTGCCTCAAGGCCCTGACTCAACTGCAAGCTGACTGCCTCCCACTTAACGTTAGCCAGAATCATGTCGGAGACTATAGGGCATGCACCCACTAGTCTCATCGCCAACTCCAGGGCGGCCTCCGCCCCGTGCTCATCCTGAACTTTCTTAAGAACCGTTGGAAGCACAGTCATGGAGGGGGTGCCAAAGCAGAGGGAGGCAACCACTGCAAACACCTTCCCCCAAGTGGTGCAATCTACCAAATTGGGAATAAGACCTTTCGGTAGGCTCATGGTATGTATCATGTGTTTATCCACGGGAGAAGTGTGTGGAAATACAGCTTCGAGTTGCTCAAACTTTTCTGCCAACCAAAAAGGAAATTCATGCCTATTCTGAGGTCACTTTCCCATCACAGAATTTATCATGATAGGACTTATAACCATGGCACCATGCCCTGGTGGCTGAGCGGTACCTGCCGGAGCCGCTGGTATATTATGCAACAGATGCTGTATGACACCTCTGTGTATATGAATCAAGGACGTGTGTAATAGTCACAGCTCTGCGTGTGTAACAGTTTGATAATTTGGATGTGGAGTTAAGCCCGCCAAAACAGGCCAGGTGGCCCCGTCAACCGACAATGGGCCGAGACGGACCGCCGAAACAGGGTGAGGAAGGGTGTCATTAAACCAGATGGTGTGCTCCCAAGCGGACAACGGAACTTTCAGTAAACGATACGGACGGTAAACTAGTGGCACCGCACCACGTTCATAGTCATGAAAGAAATTATCATTTCCATCAACAGCAGGAAACTTAACCCAGGAGTAAAAAACCTCGAAACGGTAAGCAGCATCCGCCTCTACGACAAATATAAAATCTGCTCCCACAGGTTTAACTCCATGTAGGGTCAGGTGCGCAGTATCAGCAGCGTGGTTAGGCGCAGCATTGTTAATTGCCATAATAGAGACTGTAATTAAACTGGTAGCGCAATACTGGGTTAAGAACAAACAACCTTTTAAAATTCAAGCTTGAAAAAAACCTATATAATTTCAACTATAGGAGGTAAACTCCCCCTAACCATGGATGTCTCCGAAACTGGTGCGAGGGTATCGTGGACAAGCACAACTGCTACTCAGGGGTCTCGTGAATAAGTACCAGACCAAACGTTGGTGGCGCCATGTTGCAAGGATCCTGCACATACACAGAACTATGCGCAGGATTATGGGACCTTGGTGTATAGGGGCTGAGCCTTCCTACTGCCTCAGTACCCATGAGCCCAGGACTGATTAGCTATAGTGTCTCACTCGCTCTCCTACACAAACACAGAGAAGCAAATGATAGACAACCCAGAACACAACACTCCCAGATCTCTCAGGAATCGCGGTAACAAGACACACCTTTTCGCTCACACTCTCGTACCTGTCCACAATAAGATTTGACTGAGACATGAATATAGTTCAAAATGTTTATTTTAACTAACGTGCTCTAACATGCTGTATACGTGCCACAACAAGCAGAAAAATGCCTAACAGTAATACAGTTAGCATCGCAGCCAGTCCATACATTATGAAGGGAGATGTCATCTTATAAAGACAATGGAGAAAGGACTATAGTGTCTAACCTCCCTCCACTTGGAAAGAAGAAGTATTATTATATGTTAGAAGATCTCTGGGTTTTGTCAGCAGACCCCATACCTTAGAGTATAGATGGGATTTCTACATCGGAGGTGAGTGTTGCTCTTCTCCCTGGAAAGGTCCCTCTCCAAGTGTGTTTCAGCTAAACATGTATCCCCGTAATATCAAAGCACGAGTCTCCAACCGCACCTGCAGTGGTATGTTTTGTCTAGGTGCTACGGCCTGACCAGAACAGAATAACAAGGGGCATTGTTTATCGACCTTGCTCACAATGTTCAGACTAAACTCCGGGAATAGGCAAAGAACGAACAAAGCAGACAGTTCTCATGTGAAAGGCATAAACAGAGCCTTGCAAAAAAAAAGTTATGTAGTAACGTGCGCAAAACCAGCATTATGGCTGCACGAGCCATGCTAATTTAGTGATGTCGACAATGTCCCTATCGGCCACATGACAAACTGTACTGTTGCAAAACCCAATTGGCAACTCTCTGGCCACATGTAAGCCCCTTGTAAAATGTACCCTAGGTACCAAGGGCACTGTGACGAGGGAAGGCCTCTAAGGGCTGCAGCACTTATTGTGCCACCCTTAGAGGCCCTTTACCTTTACACACACACACACTGCCTTTGCAGGCTACATGTTTTATTGCAGAAAAAAGTGAAGAGTCGACATGGCACACCTCCCTGTGTGCCATGCCTATAACCCACTGCCCTGGTATAGGTATGCCACCCCTGTAGCTGGGTGCACTATACCAGTGGTGAGGGTACAGGTGCATGAGCCCTTTACCCCTACAGTGTCTAAGTCAATTCTTAGGCATTGTAAGTGCAGTAATGCCATAAAGAGTATATGGTATGGGAGTTTGTCATTACGAACTCCACAGCACCATAATGGCTTTACTGAAAACTGGGAAGTTTGGTATCAAACTCCTCAGCACATTAAACCCACACTGATACCAGCGTGGGATTTAATGAAAAATGCACACAGAGGGCATCTTAGAGATGCTCCCTGAAAAACGACCTAACACTAGTTTCCTGGCTGAGTGGCTGCTCGCTAGCTGCCACCACCAGACATGTTTCTGGACCCCTGGGTCAAGAGCCTACCGCTCTCGGGGTCCTGAAACAAAGCACATCCTGGGACAAGGTGCCAAGCCTTCTGCCCCAGGATGGGCAGGGTCCACGAATGGGAAGCTTCCAAGGCCTGACGCCTTTGTGAGCTAGAAACAAAGTCCCGGGCACACGTTTTGAGTATTATTGCAAACTTATAATTTTCGATGAGGTGAAGTAAGTTGTGGTCGACACCAGTAGGTTCTTTATTTTGGATTTACTTTTAGAGTAAATTGAAGAAAAACAACCAGCTGGTTGTTTTTCTTCTATTTACTCTAAAAATTAAATTCAACATAAAGAACCTACTGGTGTCGACCACAACTTACTTTACCTCATCGAAAATTATAAGTTTGCAATAATACTCAAAACGTGTGCCCGGACTTTGTTTCAAGTTGTCAGTGTGGGTCCATACCCACACACTTACAGGGGTTATTGGGTTTCTCCCCTGACCTGGTAGCACCGTAGTAAAGATATTCTTTTACTCCCACATCCTACCGCGAATTAGCTTGAGCGCCATTCTTCCTGTCATACTCAAAACCCCACGCAGAACCAGTGCCTTTGTGAGCTACACCAGCCATTTACTGCACTCAGCAACTGGCCTCTACCGGTTCTGACCTCCACTTTGGGCGGGAGAATCTTTGCTGACCCCACCCCTCAGGTATGAGAGGCGAGGTGAAGCACAACTCTCAGTCCCTGCCGTCTTGCAGATGGAGGGACCCAACCAACCAGAGTGAGGCTCATGCCCTCCTTCCACTGGAGGGTGGTATAATAGGAGGTGTTCCCACCCCAAGGAAGGGACCCATTTATCCTGACCTGTAACTACCTGTAATGTCCCTAAATTTAGTATTTAGGGGCAACCCTGAACCTTGCCTCCTCAGACCAGAGCCAACAAGAAGAAGCCCAAAGAAGAAGGACCGAACAGCCATGCTGAAAGGAGAAGAGGAGGACACCCACTGACTTGGCTCCAGCCCCACCGGCCTGTCCCAACCTCAGACTCCTCCAGCAGAACCTCTGTGTGTCCGACAGCAAGCAGCCCTCAAAAACCTGGAGAACCTGCACTGCCTTTGTAATCCCAAAAAACGTTGTCTCCCGTGAGCATCGGACTTGCTCAAAACCGACTCTGACTCCGGCCAACTCCGTGAATCTCCACCACTACGCTCCCGGCTCCCGAGCACGAGTGACCCAATTCCTAAAAGAGGTCCCCCTGGCAATCCTAGCCTGGATCCCAGTGATCTCTGAACCACTACAAGCTCCTAAACCCAGTCTGCAGCCCTCATCTGGAAGGTTCCCTCCGACCGCGACCGAAGTCGACATCCCGACCGACTCCTTCTACGAACGCTGCGGTCACAAGCCATTAACTCCCAAAGACCCCATTTGCCTTCAGTCGTTGACCGCCTCCCAGGAACCCTGACCGAATCTGCAGCCGACTACTAGACTGACGGTCTCCACCGAGAAACCTTAGGAACCCCAGTGACCGTATCCTACACCCGGCCGCCTCTGTGCCGCTGGCGGTGTTGTTCTTGTGCTGGCCATTGGGCCCTACAGTGCTGACCTCGACTTCAGGAGCTTTTGTTTTACCAACTTGGTGGCCTGCTCTCCCGCAGTCCCCAAACCCACGACTGTGCTTAGCCCAGTGGGTAACGTGTGGTCCCTGCACCCTGCACCCAGTTGCCTCTGTGCCACTGGCGGTGCGACTCGAGTGCCCATCTGACCGAATCCTACTTACGGACCCGTAACCCCAGTTTTGTTTTCCCAGGACTAAGTGTGTATCGTGAGTAATACTGCAGATCTGTAACTAAATTGCAAAACACATTACCTTCTTTTCTTTCCTCCCAGGAAATGGACCAGTGTGATATCTAGAGATACCTTGCTGTGTAAGAAAAGGTAACGTACAAAGTAACTCCAACTGTTTTATGAACAAATGACTTACCTGTAACCAATCCAATTTCATTCAGCTGCATTCATACTGTATTTAACTGCACTATTCTTGAAAAGTATTATAATACTTACCTGTACCAGGTCTGGCTTAGTTCTAGAAAATAAAATACAACTAAATAATATTTTTACACAAATTGGTCTGAGTTCAAGTCTTTGAGTGTGTGACATCATTTCTTGCACAACAAATGCTTCGCACTGCCCTCTGATAAAGCCTTACTGCTCACCCACACTACCACAAATAGAGAGTAAGGTGTTATCTACTTTTACCTCTGCCTACCTTTGGGGATCCACTGGACTCTGTGAACACTATACCTTACTTTGGTATAGTATATATACAGAGCCAGCTTCCTACAATGATATGTTATGATATACTTCGTTTTTACTTGATGGTGTCTGGTCGGCTGAGCTCTTGAGGTCTGTGTTGTTCTGTTGTGTATCATAATGTGCTGTAGTATGCCATGCTGCCCTTGAATATGATGTGATGTCATCTGGGGTACTATAATAGCCATTCTATGATGTCCTGTGGTATGTGCTTGGCTCTTAATTACTATACTGTAATGAGCTGTGGTCTATTATGATGTGCTTGAATGTGAAATGACATGATATCACGCAGAAAGCTCTGATGTTCTCTGCTATGCTGTAATGCACTCTTCTGATATCATGTGCTGTGCTGTTCTGTACATTGATGTGCTGTGTTGCTTTGTGTTTAAATGTGCTGTTAAGTTCTCAGCGGGCCTGTAGCATCCTGATATATGGGGTGCTCTGCTATCATCCAGAAGTTCTGCTCTGTAATATGTTTTTTAGTTTTCGAGTTGTACTGCAGTGTTGTGCATTGTGCAGTGCTGTGCACCGATGAGCCTTTCAGTTATGCAATGAGACTTACGTGATGGGCTATCATGTATTTTAATGAGCTGTGCTCAGATGTGAAGTGAAGTACTCCAAGGTGATAAAACATCTTGTGTACCCTCATATTGTGTGTTTTACTCTGATGTGCTCTGGTAGGTTCAGTCTACTTTACTTTAATGTTATATGCTTTACCCCAATGTGCTGTGTATCCTGTGATGTATTTCTGAACACTGTGATACGCTTGTATGTCAGGTGTTAAATGCCGCTTATCGAGGCTAGGGGTCGAAATAACCGGATGGGTACTAGCATGATGGGTCTGGCGAAAGACAGATACAGAGTGAGGAACGATGAACAGGAATCTTGCAAAACCCGTTAATAGACAGGGATGAACAAATTTGCACACACTATTTGTACTGTGACTGTGTAACCTACCTTTATTTCCCCCCTGCATATATCCCCTCTTTTGCATACCCCACGTTTGTGGTGCTGAATGGCATCTGTGCAGCAAGCATAGCGGGGAAAAAAAACAGCTGCACTGAAGGATGTGGAACTAAAACAGGGCAAAGATTTAGGAGGCAGAAAAAGACAGGTTGCACAGAGAGATCACACTTAGGGGCATATTCACAAGGACTTATCGCCGAGTTATCGCCACCTTAACGCATCAAAAGTGGAGATAGATTTTACGCCCCATTCACAAGTGGGTGCAAACTGCAGACATCGCCAGTATTCCCGTGATAACTGCCGCAAATTTTATCCCCACGGGTGACACCACCAACTAACCCTAATGAGATGCAGAGTAGGCGTTCCCGTGCAAGAACACAAGAAAACACCACTACACCACTTTCACAACAAACTGCCAGATCTGCGATGCGAACCAAAAACAGGCGATAAGGCGCGTTAGCAGCAGGGATTCAACACCTGCCTTTTACTGGTGTTAGGCAGGACGACTACCTGCAGCATGAAAGGGAGCCCAGCCAAGAGCCACATCTGAAGACCCACAGATGCCATGGAGACAATGATCATGCAGCTCGGAGACCCATGAGGGCCACAACACCCACCGCCACCTCTCCCAGGCCCCCTCCCGCACCCCCCCCGGACAAACACATACTGTGCACGACACAAGAGCTACAAAAAGCACATGATGTCTCACAATGACAAAAAGAAACACACGTGTGGTCAGAAGAACGAGAAACAGTCACTCATCATTGAAGTAACAACCAAAAACTTTATTGAAATACAACACAAAACACCAATGCGGAAGACTCCTGTAGGGTCCGTCCAGGACAACCTTGATGTCACAGCCTGGAAAAAAAGCACCAAATCAGAACGTGTGTCATGCGCACATCAAAGGAGCGAGACACAGAGAAACAGAGAAGGAAAGAAACGCAGAGAGAGAAAGAGAGAGAAGGAAAGGAAGGGAGAGAGAGAGAGAGAGAGAAGGAAAGGAAGGGAGAGAGAGAGAGAGAGAGAGAGAGGGAGGGACACTGCCGCCCCCGCGCACCCAGGCACCACTGCTCACCTGCTGCCACCGGTGTGTCTCCAACCACGTGCCGGGATACACTGCAAGCCACCAGGTCTGCAATCTGTAATCGAAGCCAGAGTCAATCATGGCAGAGTCCATCTCACTGCACACGGCAACAACGCCTGTCCGTCCTGCGCACACATGCAGCCGCACCCTACCCCCTCCCGCCAGCCAGCACTGGCTGTCCGCACTTGCGCACCCAGGCCCCACTGCTCACCTGCCGCCAACGGTGTGTCCACCAGTGGGCACACCACGTGCCCGTGCAAGCTCCAGGCCCCGGTCCCGCCACCATGGCATGCTCCACATCATGCGGACCCGCACCGCGGACCAGCAGGTCCCACACATGACGCTGAGTCCTGAGGCATCAATGGCAGAGACCACATCAGTGCACACGTCATCATTGCAGGCTGCACACCCACTCAGCAATTTCGGTGCCACTAACCCTGTGCAACCCCAGTCAGCGCCATGTGGTGGTAGGCCCGTGAAGGCCGCAAGGCTTCGGGTGCCACTAACCCTGTGCAACCCCAGTCAGCGCCACGTGGTTGTAGGCCCGTGACGGCCACAAGGCTTCGGGTGCCACTAACCCTGTGCGCAACAACTCATGGGCCCTTTATGATTGAGAATCGTGGAACGTCCGTCATCCAGTCACCACCGGCAGTGGGGAATGTGACATTGTCAGCCCCTTATATTGGTGGGGTCACATGGCCTGTGATGCCTGTGCCGGATGGGTGTGGTGTGTGTGCAAACCTGCCCTCAGGGAGTGGCCGTGACATGCTGACAACTAGACCAGTGACCTGCAGACCACTAGCGTGTAAACCTGCGACATGTAGCTATGTGGCCCCCCCCCTCAGAGCGTAAGCGGAGTGGTCTGGCCTGGCGTACGCCGGACCAGCGCAGGGCTTGCAACAATGACTCGGGGCTCTGGGCGTGGTTCAGTCCATGTCCGGACAAGGAAGTGACTAATGCGTGTGTCCCTGTTGTGGTGTCTACGGCACCCGGAACGCAATCGGCAACGTAGCACACTGTGACTGGAATCCCACTAGATGAGCATCATTGACATTAGGGGGAATAACTGACCCTACATTCCTCCACACATTCATACATGAATGATGAAAGACATGACACAGCAGTGCGTTTCTGAATGTTTAATGCACATCCAGTGGAGTTTTGCAGCTGGAGCAGTACAGGGCCATGCCAACCCCACTTCACAATATGGGCCTGTGGAGGGCCAGCCAGAGTCCATCGGGGAATGACAAGTACAGCGGAAGAGGAAGGGTACAGTCTGCAGTCTGGTCGCCGTGTCATTGGTCACCAAACAGGATATGGCAGTCCATGTCGCGGTCCAAGGTGAGTGCAGCAGAGTGTATCGGGGTCACTGTAAGGTCATGGGGCCATGTGCGGCACCAAGCAGAAACAGGCAACGTGGCGGAAATGAATGCTAGTGCCTCCTACTGAACTCAATCCCATCCACGTCCTCGTCCTCAGATGTGTGCTCTGCCCCACCTGTGGGTGTTGCAGTACCGGCTGCGGCACTGTGTGCCACTGACACATCAGGGGCCGGAGGAGGATTGTCGGCCGCACTGTGTGGCAGTGACACATCAGGTGCCGGAGTGGATACGCCTGCCGCACTGGGAGGCACTGACAGACCAGGGGGCGGAGATGTGGATGGTGTGGGGGCAGCAGCATTCATCATCGCCACTCCTTGTGGCAGCAATGCCATGATGAGGACATGCAGGGCATGGTAGGTCCCAGCTACATTTCGCTGATGTGCAGCGGTGGCTGCCATCCTTTCCGCCTCCATCCGCACCATGTCCTCCATGAGCCTCCGCATGTGTCCCAGCTCACGGCTGAGATTGCTGGAGCCACTCTGAGCAGACAGGTGTTCTTGTCTCTGAGTCATGACTCCAGCGATGTCAGCCAGGGCTAGTTGGAGACTGGAGGTGGTCCCTGATGGGACTTAGACACCCATGGATGGCGTCAAGTTTGGTAGCCATGAGGTCGAACCCCACCCGCACCTGCTCAGCCATCTCCCTCTGGCCCTCCAACACACGGCGTTGGAAGGCCATGTGTTGTTCGGGGGGGTCTTGGGAGACAGCCGGGGTTGTGGGTGCCTCCTGCTGGGTGGTTTGTGGAGTGGGTGGGGTCTCCTCGATGCAGCTGGGCTGCCCTGGTCCTGGAGGGGATTGGCGGATGAGTTGAATGATGTCTTGGAGGGCTTGGGTGTCGATGCTGGTGGTGTCCTCCTCATCATCAGTGAAGAGTGGCTGGGACTGCTCTGCAGGAGGTGTTGACGGTGCCCCTGCAATGTGAAGGGGAGATGCTGTATTACAATGTGTCCACATGTATGTAGCCGCATGGTACATGTTCACATTCAGACAGCATGGCAATGTACATTGTGTCAGTCTGTGGATCAGGGCCATGATCCAGGGTCATTGTGGGTGTGCACTGTGCTCTGCTTGATTGTGCATGGATGCCATTGTGGCCATCTGCCCCCGTCCCCCCAGTACCTGGTGGTTACTCACCCTGTTGCTGTTGTGTTGTGTCATGTCGAGCAGTGTCTGGTCCCCCGACTCCTGCCACAGTCTCCACACTGATGACTGTCGACACCAGCTCCTCCATGTCATCCAGCTCCAGCTGTGGCGCTGGGCTCCCACCTCCAGTTTGCATTGCTGCCTTCTGGTTGCCTGCGAGTTTCTCCTTGGTTTTGCGCTTGATGTCAATCCATCACCTCTTGACCTCGTCCATTGACCTCTTGTGCTCTCCGACGGCATTCACCTTGTCCACGATGGACCGCCATATTCCATTTTTGGTGCCCAATGACATGTTGGAGGTGACGAACAGTTCTTGATGGTGTTCCATCACCTCCATGACCAGGATCCTATTCTCCTGCGGACTGAACTTCATCTTCCTCTTCTTCTTGTCCTTGCCCTTCCCTGTCCCCGAGGTCCCAGGCTGGTCGTCCGGGGTGCTTGTGGGGTTCCGCTCGTCCTCTGCGCCTGCTCCGGCTGCCTCCACGGTGTGCTTCGGTGTTGGTTATTTTGTGTTTGTGTGTTTTTTCTACTTTTGTAGTGATTTTCCCGCCTGCCGTGTGTGTATTGCAGGCCTGGCGCTGCTTATCGCTGATTTCCTCATCGCGGTTTGGCCAATCGCATGTTTTTTTGCGTTGGGGTTTGTGTTTTTATCACCGTCGCGGTTGTTGTATTGCGGACATTGTCCGCGTTTTCGGGAGACTATCGCATGGTACCGCCGTGTTGTGAATTCCACGTTAACACGGGGTTATTTTCCCGTGATAGACTGCGATGTGTAAAGTTGCGTTAACATTTTTTGGAGATGTTAAGCGCACGTTCTTGTGAATATCCCCCTAAGACTCTGTACTCATTTGTGTGGGCCTGTGTTTGTATGCATTTGGATAGGACAGACCTTTTGGCTTTGCCACTGATTGATCTAAATTGGTTTGGGAATTTTATTGTGTTCTGTTCATAATTTTGATTTTGCTTGCTACTGCTTGAAACTAGTACACGATTCGATTAAAAATCTTTATTCAGCACAATCATAATGGCCATAAAAGTAGATAAGAAAAAAGTATTGTAGGAGGCTGGCTCAGTATATGGTGCACACTTATTTAAGTAAAGCAGCTTGCACTAATCCAGGCAACCCTTAAGGTGACTTTAGTGGTCTTAGACAACCATAGAAAGCTCTCTAAGTGATAGCTGTGGAGAGCAGCCTTCAGGCTTAGTCCAGAAGGAGTGTCAAGCAGCTTGTTTTACCAGAGCTAACCATATAGTGTAGGTTAAATGAAAACGAACCACACAGTGTAGTTCTACAAATAGTTATATTTATTATACACACTCATGAACACATTGGTATATCTCCTACCCGTGGATATCAACAAAATACACACAATATTTGAACATTACCTGCAACAGGTAAGTAAGCACAAACACACAGTGGTCTCCCGGGGGAGACCAAACCATATACTAAAGAAGTGGAATGCGAACTGTGACTGAAGTCGGGACCTGGACTAGAATACACAGATGAGCTTGTGTCATAAGGAACCACCCGAGGTAAGTTCCCAGGAACCCCACGGAAGATGTATGCAGAGTGGAAACACAGCTGCATACTCAATTCAAGTCAATGGGAAAGTCGTGGTTGCAGTTTTTAAGACGAAGGACCTTAACAAGTGGACCTTGAAGAAACCCTGTGGAAGATGAAAGGTTGCTGAGTCATCCCACCTGTGGATACCCCACGAACCAGGATACCTACACCAGAGAAGTCAGTGCATAGGTGCGAAGTGACGTCGGAAACCCCTGAGGACCACAGTGGAGGATTTCAGTAAAGATGCTGCTGGAGAAAAAGGTGAAAGAGTCCAGTGGAATCCAAGGGTGGATTCTTGAAGAGAATTGCCTGCAAGCAGAGGGGACTAAGTCTATGCCACTCGGAAGTGACCAGGAGGCACGGAAGACCAATGACCACCGTTGACAGAAGATGCAGGAGTGATGATGTGAGGACCAGCTGTGAGGACCAGGCGATGTTGCGGAAGACAAGGAGCTGTTCAAGAGCTGTCCCACATCAGAAGTCAAGAACCATGGGGTCGGTGTCCGGCGGGCGATCCAACAAGCCTTGGCAGCAGCAACACACGCAGTAAAAGAAAAGGTGCAGCGTTGGGACCAGCAAGGTCCGAGGGACTCACCAAGTGCAGGACAGTCAGAGCAGGACCTGAGCACAGGAGTCGCAAGAGGACCTCAAGCAGCTCACCAAAGATGCAGGCCCACGGTGAAGAGGATGCAGTGAGGATGAAGATCTTGGCAGGAAGAAGCGCTGGAGGCTTGAGCTTCTGGTAGCCTAAAGATCTCTGAAGGACAGAGTCAACAAGCCTTTGCAACTGCAAGTTGACGCTGTGCACAGGGGTTCTTTTCCAGTGGTTCTGATGAGGGATACTGGCCTCAAGCTTCCTGAGAAGAGAGTGCAGGCCTCAAGGGACTTGAATAACCACCACCTGTATTGCTGAGCCTTTCATAGCCTGTGGGACGTCAGGCGCAGCAGACTGATCAGCTTGGTTGCTGTACCTGCAGATACAGGAGAGTGACTCCTTCACTCCAAGGGAGATTACTTCGGGGGTCTTTGATGCCCACAGGCCTGGAGAAGAACTTGGATGAAGCACAGTCACAGGTGATGCAGAAGGCTGGCAGGAAGGTGAGACCAGGAGCAGCAGGACTCTTCCTTGATGCAGTCTGCGTTCCAGGCGAAGTCCAACGAAGTCCAAGGTGCCCAGATGGTTGAAGTTGAAGTGGTTTGAATCTTGTCCCATGATGAATCTGAAGAGCCACCTACAGGTAAGCCCTTAAGTACCATAGGGAAAGGGTTGGGACATTTCAAGGATCCCTCCCAGAGGAAGGACTGGACAGAGGGGAGGATACTCTCATGCCCTTTGTCCAGTTTCACACCAGAGCTGGAGTTAAGGGCTCCCTGAACTGGCTCAAACTAGAGTATTCAAGGAGGGCACCAAATGTGCCCTTCAAAGCAGTCTGCTGGTGCTGGCAAGCGTTCCCACCCCAGCCCAATACACTAAGTCCTGTCTGCGAGGTGGTCACACCTCCCTGTGACCTGAAACCTATTGTTCTACCTTCCCCTTCTCGAGCTCAGCTCAGCAGCAGGAAGGCAGAATTGTGTCTGTGGTCTGCAGCAGCACTAGTTTGCTGTTAAACCCTAAAAGGCTAGTACTGGGAGTATATATGGGGGCACCCTAGGGGAGCCCCCAAGTACATGGGATCCTACCTTCAACACTGGAATTGGTGTTGGGGTAGGATTCCAACATGTTTGAAACTAAAAATGACCGGTTTCTGTGCAGCCAATATATAGTTAGACATCTCATATTTGACTTGATGTCCACTATATGATTAGTTCTGGTAAAACAAGCTGCTTAACACCTTCTGGACTAAGCGTGAAGGATGCCCTCCACACCTACCACTTAGAGAGCGTTCTATGGTTATCTAAGACCACTAAAATCACAATAAGGGTTGCCTTGATTAGTGCAAGACCCCGGCCACTCCCTCTTACTGACTGTTAAAAAATTATAAATTTGCCAAGTCAAATCACATCCCACATAGAGAGTGCAATGCTGAGGCATATAAAGGAAGTCCACAACATACATAGGTATTGTAAAGCAACATTACGGTCCAAGGAGAATTTGTTTTAAGTAATATTTCCTTAAGCCATCATAAAAGCTGCAGAATAAAATAAATTGCTGCATGCTTTGTTTAGGAATGCCTTGGCAAGGGCAAGGGGTCATATCCATAGGCCGTTGCTTCATAACAGGAAAGGCAACTACAAACTGTTCTATGCCCAACTGCAGTCTAGTTTGAACAAAACAGTGCTGAGTATAGTCACCCAAGATCGGAATGGTTGGTATTCCTCTTGAGAAATGTTCAAAATGTAGAAGGCAACCATAGATTTCCTTGATTCCACAAATGCTCTTTTTCACCTCTAGAGTTTAAAAATAATGCCTTAATTGCACTCTTGTCAATAATTAGTACACATTTCCTGTGCAATTGTTTGCTGTTTGTGCCACAGCCACCAGGGATTAAAGAACAATTCACTTAAAACTGTATTGTGAACTAAATGGATTATTTTATTATGTCAGTAATGTAAATATTTATTGTACAAGTTAATAAAAACCTTTACAAAAGGAAATTACTCAGATAAAAATTTCATAAAGAGAAGCACTACAATTTCATCATTTATGCAAACAGTAAAAAAGGAAAGGGAACTATGGGAGAATTTGGCATAGCCCTATTTTTCCTTTTCAGTTGGGTTATGCCTTTCTCCGACAGAGTGTCTATTTCATCAAATGAACTTTGGTCAGTCCTTAATCCGAAATATATGATTTAAAAACATAATAAAGAGCTTAAATTACATTTATATTTAAAAGTCACAGAATTAATAGTTACATTTATCAAGATTGTATCAGTTTTTGTAATATAAATACTACTGATCCTTGGCCTTTCCAAAGCCCAATAGTTTTCAAGGCAGTGCAGGAAAGCTTTTTTGTATCAGGGGTTTCCCCAGTGTAAAAACAGGCCAATCTCGAGTCCGGGAATGGGAAGCCCTCAATTAGAGCTATTTTATGGTGCACCAGATCTCTTCATTTTCTCCTCTACTGCCCCCATGAATTGTACAAACCGGCATGCCAGCTGAATGTCACCTCCGCCAAAGCAAGCCTTCACTGCTTGCCTGCAAGTTCTTATCCTCTTGGTGTTAAAGATATATTTCAAAAACAGGCGTCGTTCTAGGTCCAGACCATGGCATATGCATAATAGATGCATAATGCACTCTTCTGCTTTCCGGCAAAGGCGGCACTGAGTTGTTTCTGCGGTTCGCTTCCATGGTGGAAGATGCGGGAGGACCGGGAGAATCCCCAGTCGAAACCGGAAGTATTTCTCTTTTATCCTCCTGCTGAAGCCAGCGTGCAGGTAGTTTTGCGGGCCAGGTGTTGTATAGCTCTGCAACACGCACCAACCGTAAGACCTTCTCCTGAGCGCTTCTTTGTCTTCAAGCACTGAAAGGTTTTTACTGTCTTATTTACCAAAGACTTAAAGCTGTTCTGCGTTCCCATGGCTGCCCAGAGCTCCTTTAAGCCTAGGCGGTTTATGGATGCGGTCAGGTAATCTCTTGGGGTGCAGGCTCTACTTGAGTTTATCTCTTTCCATAGGTGGAAATTCAGAGAGCACTTGTCGGAGTTTTTGATCCTAAACCAGCATTTCACATAAGCAGCGTTTCGAGCTATTTTTGTGACTGAAGGCCAAGCTCCAGCCTGATTTGCGCGGGAGAGACATAATTTGGTAGGCTAAAGATTATTCTTGCTGATCTTAGCACAGTTTGTTCCAAAGTCTCTTCATCTTTTCCCCTGAGACACTCACTCCCGTATGTAATAGCTGGAATTAACTTTGTTTGTAGTACTTGTAGTAAGGGGTAAAAACTTGGCCCGGCAGTTTTAAGCTTCAGAGATTTTAGAGCTACCGCTATGGAATTTCCTCTCCGCTTTATGGCTTCTTTTGTGGCTTAAAAGTACCTTTCTCATCTAGTATCACCCCTAGGTACTTATATTCTGACACGACTTCCATGAGTGCACCTGCCAAGTTCCAGTGAAACCCGGTTGTGTTCTTTTCGGGTTAAATCGCATGATCTTTGACTTTTCTAGGTTGATGGTTAAACCGTTAGTTGCTGCATGATTGGCAGTTGTATTTAGCAAGTGCTGAAGCCCGATTGGGGTTCGGCTAATTAGAACAACATCATCAGCATACAGTAAATTAGAGAGTGTCAGCCCACCCAGCCCCGGTGCATGAGAGGTGCTGTTGTTTAATTCTGTCGAAAGGTCTGCCATAAACAGATTAAAAGCGTGGGGGCCAGCACGCACCCCTGCTTTAATCCACTTGCTGTTGGAATTCTCCTCGACAAATATTCACTGGTTCCTAGTTTTACTTGAACCCAAGTGTTAGTGTGTAGGAGGATTATCTGCTTTAATAGTGCTGCTGCGATTTCCATCTTCGCTAGTTTAGCCCACAGTTTGTGCCTATTTATACTGTCGAAAGCAGCTGAATAATCGATAAAGCAGAAAAATAGGGGAGATTTGCTGCTTTAGCGCCGTCCATCAGTAGCGTAAGGGCAAATAGATTTGAGATGGTCCCTGTGCCTACGGTGAAGCCTGTCTGATTGATGGGAATGAGGGATTTTTCTTTTGCCCATGCTGTTAATTCATCCAGAAGGAGACCGGCATAGTATTTTGCCTCGACATCAATTAGGGCTACGAGTCTGTAGCTGGTAGGTTTATTCTTATCTCCCTTCTTGTAGATTGGAGATATTATGGAGCCTTTCCAGGAGTCTGGGATACCAGCCCCTTCTTCTATGGAATTGAACACTGGTAGTAATGCAGCCGCCCAGTAGTTCGGATCAGTTCTAAACAATATTGGGGGATACCATTGGGGCCAGGTGCACCCTCTAGCCTACCTTTGGCTACTCGGTTTTTAATCTGCAGAATCGTGAAATGCAGTTCTCTTGTTGACCTCCTGCTGATGTTTCCATGGGGGCCCAGCTTGTCGAGTTGTCCTGACCCTAATTGTGCTGTAACGGGACTTTCCCCTTTTGGGTTAAAGTGTTCCTGGAGATGGCCTGCCCAAATTTCCTCTGTTAGATGGGAATTGATACTCTGCACGTGGGTATTACCTAAGTTATTTATTGTTCACCAGAATTTTGCACTTTGATTTGTCATTGCGTCAAACAGGAGCTTAGCCCACAAAGTATCTTCTGCTGCCCATTTTGCTTGCCAGATCGTTTTCTTCTTTGTTGCTTTAAGTTGCGCAAGGGTATTTTGTAGAATAGTTTTGTTACCCCCTTGTCTTAGCTTTCGTAAAGTTTTATTTATATCTTTATTTAGGGCCCTCAGATTTGGTATACATGAAATTGGTAAATGGTTGAGTTGATTTCCAGATTGAGATCTTACAATCTGTGTATTGGGTGATCGTCTGTCTTGTACCGGGCGCCCTGATCTTTTGGCAAATTGTTCCCCTAGTTGTTTTGTCAATGTTTCCCAGCGGGCTTTCGCATTACTATATGTCTCTGCTTGATTTTCCCAGATTGACTTGGCTATGGTTTGCAGTTTATCCGGTTGGCTGGTTTTACAGTTGAGCCTTCTGAGATTCACAGTATAAATAGTTGCCGGATCCTCCACTGGGAAGATCAAGGGCCTCTCCTTTATACACAACGAAATTTCCTGGGGCTGGTGATCGCTATGCTCTTTTGTTCCAATCCTAAAACTAGAGATCCTGCTAAACAATTGTAGAGTAACCAGCGTATAATCTATTGTAGAGCTTGCCATGGCTTTGTGAAAAGTTGCCGCTGGCGGTTGGTCTCCCTGAAGCGACCATTTAGTACCACAAGGCTTAAGTGCTCCATGTCCTGTATGAAGTTCCTAGACAGGGATGTCAGCTTAGTCTTTTGCCCTGTACCTGGATGGGGATCTTCCCTGCCATAAGTTGTTCCTCCAGCTCGGTATCCCTCGATTGTGATCCTATTAAATGCATATTGAAATCCCCAGCCAGTACAAGGTTGGTTGTGGACTCTTCCGAGAGCAACTTTGTTATTTCCGTACTCACCATTTTTACTCCTCTAGCTTTATCTCGTGGGTGAATGTAAACGTTTAGTACAGTAATTTGTTATTTAGCGTTGCTCTCCTCTATGTCCAATGCAAGAGTTTGAAGCCCATTTGTTGGAGATTGAATGGAGTCAACTTCTCTTGTCCCCCTTATGGTGCTAATTGAGGAGTAGATAGAAAGGCCACCCCTTAGGTGGCCGAATTTGGCTCCCTTAGTTGCTGGGAGATGATGGGTTTTGTAGCCAAGTAAGTGCTGAGGTTCTTCCAGCTACGTCTCCTGCATCAGAATTAAGTCAAAGCCTTGGATATAGGAGAGAAATTCTATATCCTATGCCTTATTTCCCAGGCCATTTACATTCCATGAACATATGCGAAGGTTCGGGCCTCCCTCGAGGGCTTTGATGGTACTAAGTCAGGTGCCCTCTCCTTGTGAGTTTATTGTTCTAGCTAGCCAAGTCCAGTCGTCCTGTGGGGGTTCGTCATCCTGTCTTTTCCCTCCCGATGGATGCGCATCCGTGCTCCGCGCCCCTTTGAGGACTGATTGACCGATCCTGGAATGTGGATAGTCTGAGTCAGCTGGTCTGTTAAAGATAAGAGGATCAGGATAGCCCGGCTGTTGGTATAAAAGTGTTTTAATTCCCCAGGCTTTTAATTGGACACCCTCCGCGAGGATCCTCCTTGCCGTTTCCTCTGAAGCCCAAGTAGCCTTGGTCATCTCTCTTCTTGACAGCTCTTCATTGGTTTTAAACTCAATCCCTTCAAGATCAGCTGAGTTGATGTCTGCCAAGCTCCTGATTGATTGAATCAGACGCAAGATGTTCCCTCTATTAAGGGTGTCCCCCAGGCCTCTTGATTTGAATTCAGGGATGAATAATATTGCTCGGCTCTTCTGGTTCGTGGTGTTAATAGAGAGATGCTTGGTCTGGTTTAACTGGCCTGTTGGTGGGGGGCAATCGGTACCACTGGCTGTCCCCCCCACGGCATGCTTTTGTCCGGCAGGCGGGTGTACTGGTGTATTGTTAGTTATGCCGATCAGGTTGCCATTACTGTCAGTCGGTGTACATTCTCTACCCGCGGAGCGATTTTGCGTGGACTGTTCTACTCCAAGAGCTGACACCTCTAGTTCTGGGGCTTCCTGCGATGCCTCGGAGGTCTGCTTGTGACCGACATGCATATGTGCAATACTGTTAGTTGTACAGGCCGGGTTACTTTTTCTGCCTATCGATGTACTTTTGCATCCCGTGAAGCAGTTTTGCTTGGGTCGTTCTACTGCGGGAGCTTTCACCTCTAGTTCGAGCGTCACCCTAGGTAGCTCGGGGGAGGTCGCCTGGAAGGTCTTCGTGATTGAACGGCCTGCTTTACTTTCTGTCTTTAGCGAGCAGGGTTCAGTAGTAACCGTGGTGACCAAACTTGCTATTCCCAACTCTGGTCTGTTAAGAGGGAAGTAGTCTGTTATGTTCTTCTTCCTGTTTCTCCCTTTCCTCTTTTTCTTGCGATTTTGAGTCCTCTTCTCCTTGCCTTGCCCATTTTCCACGCCTTGGATGTTAAGGGCTTGTGCTATTAGTGGTTCCCCTCCTGGCTCCTGCATGCGTTCGCTTTCCTCTATGTTGCTACTCGCTTCCGCTACTTTGTTCCCCTCCTTGGTTAACCTTTCCGCCCAAGTTAGCTCTATTTGCTGACCCTCTGCGGCGTCTGATGTAATAAGCCAGCGAGGGCTTGAGCGGATATTAGAACTATCCTCCTTTATGTGGGCCTTTGAGGGGGGTATATCCCTACCCTTTCCTCAGGGGCTAATGCTCTACTGTCAGTTGCCTCCATGTCGTATTTTTTATTGATTTCTTAGGGGTTTGTCCTTGCGGTATTCATTAGGTTCTTGATGTCGCTCACCAGATCCCCCATTGCTGCCGGCAGTGTGGACAGTTTGTCCACTATGGTGTAGCAGGTACAGTGTGCTTGCATTAAATGTGTTCCATCCTGCACCCTGTGTATCATTTCAGCCATGTTTGTAAGTCTTTGGTCAATATTCGCAACATGATTAGCAACCGAATTAAGAATAGTTAGTTGTATATCCATTTTGTCTGCATGAAATTGCATTGCCTTGATGGACAGCTGCATAGTATCCAATAGGGACGACCACAGCCTGCCTGTGTCTAGGCCGTCCGATTCCTTGGGTCGGATTTGGTGCCCACTTTGAGACTCTAAGGGCCATATGTAGGTAGCTAAATACCGGTCGGTAACGGCCGAAATTCGGTAAATCTCCCGTTACCGACCGGTATTTAGGCAGTTGAGATGTAGGAGGCCGGATTTAAGGAATCGGTAATTTACCGATTCGTTATTTTAAGGAATCGGTAAATTACCGATTCCTTAAATCCTATGTAGGGAGCACTCAAGTGAGTGCATTTTTGGTTTAAGGATTCGTTATTTACCACCAACTACAGGTTGGTGTTAAATACTGAATACCTTTTAAAAAGCAATTTTGTGCTTTTTAAAGTGCCATGTGGCAGACATACATGCCCTTAGGGCATGTATGTGCGCCACATGTGCACACATGCACGATTCAGGGTGCAACAGGGTGTCAATTTGACACCCTGCCACCCTTGAATATTCTCCCCTATTACCGATTCGGTATTTACCGAATCGGTAATAGTGAATGGTTTCCCATTCATTCCTATGGGCCTCCAGGCCCATAGGAATGAATGGGAAGGTATTCCTATTACCGATTCGGTAAATACCGAATCGGTAATACCGAATATTACCGAATCGGTAAAATTTACCGAATGTTTACCTACATTCTATTTACTGATTCTTAAATACCGAATCGGTAAAATTCGGTATTTAGGAATCGGTAAATAGAAATTACCTACATATGGCCCTAAGTGCCTTGTGCAAGAGGTAATTGGTGAATCATACTGCTTCTGTTCTGGCCACATATCGGGCCCGCTGCTATCGGGCTCAGAGTGTGGCACATCTGATTCCCCCCAGTCACGGGTCAAGATGGTTCCTGTTCGATTTTCGGGCGATTTGTTACACGCAATGCCTAAGGATGCCATTGTGGTATTGCTATTAGCTTCTGGCCCGCAGTGCTATGTTCCATTTTTTGCCTCATCTTGTCCCTCCCCCAATCCGGGGATACTTGAAAACCATAGGGCAACCAAATCAGGCTCCAGTGTAGGGGAGGTTTGGTCTGCGGTTCCCTGTACCCCTTGTGAGGTAGGATGCTCGTCGACTATAGATAATTGTTCCTCTCGTATCACAGTGCGCTGTATTGTGGTCTCTTGTGCAGCATTATTGACCTCCGTAGTTGAAATTGAAGAGGAAACGACCGTGGGAATATTAGTTTGCTCCTCCTTGAGATTTTGTGAATACTTGAAGTTTAAATCCTCTCTTCCTATCACTACTGTGACTAAGGGTTCAAGTGGTTGGCCTGTTCTTAATTCAGATGGCGCGCCATAGACTCTAGGCGCAGCTTGGTTTAAACAGACCAATGTTCCTCTTTCGATGGTTTTTAAGGGAGTCTGGAGGGCTTTGTTGGGTGAGGGTGCCCTTAATGGATTTAAATCAGGCACTTCTTCTTGTGTGCCCTCCAGGCCCGAGGCAGCCCTATCTCCTTTCTTACCCTCACCCTTGCCCTCTTCATCTTCTCTTTTTACTATGTACTGTTGTTTTGAATTGGGTGCTGACTCTGGGCAGAGGGGAGAAGGAAGATCACTCAAGCTTTCATTTTTGAGAGATAGCACTGCCCCTGTGTCCTTTAGAAATGAAAATTTTGAGTAGATTTTGGGCTGAAAGCCGCCACTACACATTCCACGATTCTGCGTTTGATTGCCGTCCAGTGCCACCAGGCTGCAATGTGATGCCATCTCTTCCATAGCCTGCTTCTCGTTGCTCGAGATCTCGCTAAGGCCTTTACTCTTCCTTTTCCTCTTGCTGAGTATAGATGTAACTGACCGCCTCTCCTTCCCTGATCTCATTTCTCTTGTACTCCTTAAGTCTCTTAGGTTTCCTGAGATCTCCTTGGTGTTTTTTGGTTTTAAAATCCTTGAGATGGCCTTATATGCTTAGTATAACTGGCGCCCAGACCTCCTGAGGGCTGTTGGCTGGAATGGTTTTAGTGGCAGCGAAGGCCTGCTCTGCTGATGTATTTTATGATCACAGAGAAAGGAAAAAGGGGGGAGGGGTGAGTATAGCGAGCGGGGCTCACAGTCGGACCCCACAAGCTTTGCCCAACCTAGTTAGGCTGCTTCTATGGGACCGACGGGCACGCACTCTGCCGCCACCTGCTAATGGTGGTAGCGCTCGCTCCTTGCCCGCTTGCCTTTCTACTTCTTTGTATCCTTGTATCCTTGTGTCCCCGTACTTGCTGTAGGGGCTGCCACTCAGAGAATCCGTGGGTCGGAGCTCTGTCCAGCTGTCTCTGCTGTCTTTACTTTTTAACTGTTGCTGTTTTAATGCTTTCTTTGTTAGTGCCACCGTTGCTGCCACCGCCGTAGCAGGCCTAATGTCCCAAGCAAGGCAGTAGAATGGAGGCGCTAAGAGCGCTATAGAAACGCCCCAAGCCCCAAGGTGGAAATGCCTAATGCTAGTGCTGGTACTGGTGCTGGTGCTACTCCAGGCTCCGCTAACCAGTCAGCGCGACCGGTGCCTGTGGTCTGGTCTGGTTGGGCTGATGACCGGGGGTGCACTTTAATCCCCCTCAGACCAAAAGGAAGCAGATGCTCGGTGATGGGAGTGAAAGAGAGTGGAAAATAAAGTGGATAAAATGGAAGGTAAAGCGGCAATGCTTTGATGGCCAGGTGAGGTGAGACCATTGAAACGAGGGAGAAGGGGAGAGGGGTCGGGGAGAGGAGAGCGGGGAGCGGGGAGCAGTAAAGAGCAGTGAGGAGCAGGAGATTGGCACGGCTGCCAGCTGCCGATCCAGCCTGCTCCACCCGCCTTCACCCCCAGCCCGCGTACTGGTGCCACTGGTGCCGCAGGTGCTGCTCCAACCCCAGCTTCAACCCCTATATCCCTGTGTCTCCGGCCCCCTGTACCTCCAGCTGCCGGTGTCTATTGCTGATCTCGCCGGTCCCAACCTCCGCTTGATCTCCGCCGCTCTACTCACACTCACTCCAGTGAGCTCCCCCGCTGCACTCCCCTGCCGCCGACCACAAGGACTGCGGGACCCACAGGAGGCCGCAGGAAGGTCCAACAAAGTCCAAGCGGCGCCGGCCGGCTCCCAGCTTCCAGCGGGGTAGGCTTTGGGCGAAGCAGGGGTAGAGATACAGCAGGGTGCAGCGTCCTCCCAGCGCTCAAACTCACTCTCGCACACTCTGCTCTTGGTGATCCGCAAAACCTGATCTGGATCGCTCCGATTGGCAATTGTCGTATTCCTGAGGTGATTTCAGTGATTCAGATTATGTCAGTAGGGGTATGCCTCTTCCAAATTAATAACATAGGGGCACATGCATCAAGGTATGATTTTGCGAGTCCTTAATTGCGATTATTAAGGAATCGCAATTAAGGATTCGCAAAGCCTATGCATGTAGGAATCGCTATAAAAATAGCGATTCCTAACGTTCCTAATTGCGACTCGCAAATTGCGAGTCACAATTAAGGAATGGCTCCCATTCATTCCTATGGGCCTACAGGCCCATAGGAATGAATTGAAATGCATGCGCAATTTGCGAGTACCAATAGGTACTTGCAAATTGCGCATGCATTTCAGGAGTGCAAGGGTGTCAAAAGGACACCCTGTTGCACCCCTGGAATTGGAATGTGCACCCATGTTGCGCACACACATGCCACAAGGGCATGTGTGTGTGCAACATGAAACTTTAGTGCATTTTTTAAAGTTTTTGCAAATTACCGACCAGTTCAATTGCTCGGTAATTTGCGGCCCCAAATAGCGAAATCTATTTAAAAGTGGTTATTGCATTGCATTTAAGGAACCGCAAATTGCGATTCCTTAAATGCAATCGCAATTTAAGAAATCTCTTAAATTGCGGGTGCCTTACACCTTGATGCATCGCAATAGCCCTTTTTGCGGGCGCAAACGGCCGATTTTTGCGAATCGCACCGTTTGCGCTCCCAAAAAAACTTTAATGCATATGCCTGTTAGAGCCTGATTTAGATCTTGGCGGGACTACCTTTGTCATTCCGCTGCAGCGTATCCAATTGCTCTATCAAGCTGACAGAATCCCTGATGCCCTACTTAGATGTATGCAGGCTAAAACTCCATCTGCGTCGAAAGAGTGTTTACTGTGGTGGACATAGCTCACCCCTGTGGATGTGGCAGACTCGTCTGCTGCTGAGTAGTACTCCGTCGCCGTCAGGGTGGCGGGGTTGCTCCGAGCCTATTTAGATTTCACAGTTGTGTTGGCAGTGTTCTAGTGGTGGGTTACCGACAGAGTGATTCTGTTGCTGGACGCGGTCAACATTGGACTATTCCTGTGGCTGTAGGATGGAGGATAACATTACACACCTGATGTGTTTTGCCTAATTCTTTTCACCTTCATACCACACTATAAAACACACTCCATTTTAGACCATGATGCTTTGCCAATCCACTGTACCATGATATTTGAAAGGAGAAATGTACTCACTGAGTCATCTTATTTTGTTGCTTTTCCCTGTTTCTTGTACCTCTTTTCTACTTTCATTTATTTGCTTGTGGTTAATGAATTTGATTTCATCATATTTATTTGGATAATTGCACTGAGGAGAAATCCCCATTTTACAGAGGATGAATTGTCAGTCATGGTGGATGAAATCATTAGAGTAGAGCTACAATTGTTTGAACCCACAGTTCAAAATACAACTATATCTCAGAAAAAGCAAATGTGGGCCAGAATATTTGACAGAATGAATGATGTAGCAAACAACCTGTGCAACCAGGAGGAAATTTGGAAGTGGCGAAATGACCTGGGGGAAGCAGGGGTGCATTCCATGGCTTCCAAGCATCACTTGGAGTCCCAGAGGACTGGTGGTGGTTCTCCCAGCAACCCATTACAACACTTTCACTTGGAAGAGAAGGTCTTGCAGATCCTACATCCTGAAGGCTTGACAGGAATCCCTGGTGGAGTGGAGACCAGCAAGAAATACTTTGAAATGTGTCACTAAAGCTAAATGTCCTGTTTGCTTTGAAGTTAGCTGCTGCTAATGTGTTCAGCACATTTGCTTTTTACATATAAATATAAATATACCAGTAAATTCTTCTTTGTCTTGTTTGTTTAAATGTATTGTGTTGTATTTAAGATAACAGGTTTCAATCTCCATTACATTTCACATGATGTGATGATGTGAGTGTTTGCGCACCAAATAACAAATGACATATATGTGCTTCATATAGTAAATGTCTGTTCTCTTTTTACTGCAGATTTTCACTTGCTATGTTCAAGTTACAATTTACAAGTGTTGTGAATGTTTCTTTGAAAGAACTATAACTATCATGATGCTTTGTTTCTATTTTTTGAAAATAATATTGCAATGTAAATTTGTTCAGTTTCCTTTTTCTATCATATTTACACCTATGGTACAGTGTCATTTATTGATCAATCTCTATTTAATGCTCTCTTTTGAAAAAATTGTTTGTGTTAAAATTTGTATGTTGTCCTTTTCTTGTCATGTAATTTAATTGTTGTAATTAGTTTCACAAATCAATGTTTGTTGATCTAAACATTTTAAGGCATGTAAATTCTTTATGCTGAATATAAGTGGTCTATGTGAAAAATTTGCTCTGCCCTGTTTATATGATGACTAATGCTTAACAGCCTTCTAGGTTGTGTTTTTCAGCCTGCTAGGCCTTGGAAAGGTTAATTTCGCATTTCACCTCTCTGTTATGTTGTGTTGAATGGCTGGTACATTTCATGCATAGTTACTATTTTTATTCCATTTCAGGACATCTTCTTACATGTTTCTTTGAAGTAGTTTTGTCTGAAATGTAAACTGTGCAATTAAGTAAAATACCACTGAAAGGTTAAATCATGATATTCAATTCCTTTTCCCTTTTAGGTTGCTACATGTTTTTGCTTAAAACTCATTGGATGTGTAATCCACACTATTAAAATGTAATCATTATTTATCATTAATAATAGGTCCAACAGCAGAAGCACTTTGCCAAATATCTGTCATTGAAGAAACCTCCACTCCAGCTCAGGATCAAGCCTCCATGGAGGACTCCAATCCTGAAAGTCCAGATGAAGAGGAGCGAACTGGTCATCTAGTCTGCTTGGGCAGACGGTTCCAGTGAGCCTCACTTGGCCCACACATACACCTCCCACCCAAGCTGTTACAACACTTCAGTTTATGGTTACCTCCACTTCCTGTGTCCAAACCAACACCACACTGATCATGTGCCTCCCCAGTATTGGTTGCTGTTGAGACACTGCCACATCCAGTTCATCCAGGACCCTGTGGGATTGGGCACACTTGGTCAACGGCACAGGGTAGTGGGGGTAAGGATTGTGGGAAGGAATATGTGGGCCAGAAAAGTGATGCCACTGGGTTCACTGTCACCTAGGCCACAATCACCCAAGTCTTGGGATCCCTCTATCTGTCCCAAGATATGATTGGTCAGTTTCTTACAGAGCTCCAGGAGATAAAGAAGCTGTAGAGGGAGCACAATGTACAAATGGAGAATCTGAAATCCAATGTGGGCTCCCTGACTGGTGCGCTGCAGGACATTTACACCCATATGTGCAGGACATTTCCTTCACCATCTTCTCTTTTCTGTGGTCCAACAACATCTGGGCCAACTACATCTGCCTCAGCCACAGACAGGGGGATACTGCCACATGAGGCTTCATCTGCACACACCTCAGTTCCTGCAACTGTGGATCTACCAGCCCCCGTAGGAGCACCAGTTAATCCGAACAACCAGGAGAGGATGGCAAGACCACCACCACCAGCAACAGATGCAGATTCTAATGTCCTCCAGTGTGTGACTACCATTCACTCTGTGGACTATTTTCTCGACACATTTACGTTTCTCAATGCAGTTGTATTTTGGACATTGAACTTCAAACAATTTTAGCTCTTCGATGTTGGTTTCATTCACTATGACTGACTTTTTCTTTTTTTGTTTGTTTTTTAGTTTTCATCCTGTTTTAGTTTATTTGGTTTTGTTTAATAAAAGCAAAACTGAAAAACCTAAAGACTGGTGTTGTAGTTCTTTTTAACTTCCATCATACATTTTAAAATGTAAACAATCAAATGATTGTATATTAATGAATTGCAAGTAGATAATGTTTGTCGCCATTTTCTACCATGACAAGAAAATACAAATACCAAAAACTCATCAACTAGTCTTTTATTAAATTTGAAAAAGATTGGTCTGTCAAATATTTCTCAAACATAACAAATCATACATAACACAAATACTTAGTGCCATTTTTACGTTTCCAGTTCCACACCTTGCCACCATGGAACAGGGGGATACCATTAAAACAATCAGATTCAATAGGCAAAAGATCATTTAATTATGTAATCAACTAGAGCCAGATCTTCTGCCTCACAATAGGAATTGCACAACTATAACACCAATAGTCATAATTCCTGGCAGTACTAATGTGGCCATAGGATCAGTCCAATACACTGCTGCTGTATCTGGGGGAATGTCACAACCATCTTTAAGTGGTGTGCTACAAGTCGTTCTTTCTACAATAATGAGACACATCAACAGCTTTATACAATTAACACAAAATTAGCTTTTTCAAATGTGATGGAAGATTAGTATGCTTTGGGTCGACTACCACATGTGGTTAGAGCAATTCAAGCAGCACGTATTGGCTTGGTGCCAACATGCAACAGAAAACAAGTCAAATGCAATTTTAACAAGTTCCATTCAATCACTGTGCAAGTTGTCTCAGTACCAGATATAAACACCTAAAGTCTGGGTATGTCTTCCACAAGATCAACCCATGTTCCCTTTGTACTTCACAACAGCAGGACATAACTGCAAATGCCACAACTTTGAAATATCCAAATGAAGATGACATGGTGAAGGGTCCTAAAACCGATAGAAACATAAAGGTTCAGTAAATTACATTACAAAATAGACCCCTCAAAAATGAATATTTTTGAAGTAACATTTCCTAAAAAGAATCAAAGATGATCAATGCACAAGAACACAGTAGTCAATGTGTTCAAAACTTTGATCAACAGACATCTTTGCTCTGGATGTCACTTTACTTAGCCCTTCTAAAAAATGTCCAGCACAGACATTTATCCTCATTACATTAAAAGTTGGTTTAACATTTCATTTGATAAAATGAAATTATTTACTTTCACTCATGTGAAGAAGTGTTCAATGGCATATTGACATATGTCAAACCCTTCCTCTTCACCACTATCCTCTTCATTTGGCATTTCAACATCCTCACCCTATGGCTCTTCATGTTCTTCTTCATCTGCAATGTAAGGGATGTTCAGTTGCAGGGCTATGTTGTGTACCATGCAGCATGCCATGGTGATTTTGCACACCCAATCGGGGGAACAGAGGAGGGGTCCATCAGTCTTGACTAGACATCAAAATCTGGCATTTAGGAGCCCAAAAGCCTGCTAGATTGGCCTCCATGTTTTTCAATGGGTCTCATTGAAGTGCACTTCCCACAACCATCACATCCACCACCACTACCACATTCACCATCACACCCACAACCACCACTACACCTACCATCACACCCACAACCATGATACCCACCAACACCCCAACACTGACAACCACCACTCTCACCACTACCACAACACCCACAACCATACCCACAACCACCACCACACCAAAACCACCACCACATCCACCACAACCACAACCACCACCAGCACACCCACAAGTACCACACCTACATCACACCCACATCCACCACTACATCCACAAGTACACCCACAAGCACCACAGCCACCACCACACCCACAAGAGCCATCACATCCAAAAGCACCATACCACACCAGCCACCTCAACAGCACACTCATCCAAACACACACCTACATGCAAAACAACACCCACCAAACACAAGCTCACACACTCACCCTACTAACACATTCCTGCCAAGAAACACACACCCAGACTTACAAAACATACACCAAACCCACATGCAACTGCAAAACAGACAGGCACACACACATTACACACTCCAGCTCCTTCTACCTCCAAAACCCATACCTCTCCCACACCTCCTACCCTTTAACCTAGTCCTGATTTTATTTTTGCTCGTACCTTCACCCCTTCCAAATACAAAACCACCCCTCCCAGCACAAATCCACCCCTCCAGAACCAAAACTCACCCCTCCAGATCCAAAACACAGCCCTCCCACCACATCCAAACCCACCCCTCCCAAACCCAAATACACCCCTCCCAGGCCTAAACCCAGCCCTCCCTCCACTTCCAAAACCACCCCTTCCAAAGCCAAACACACCCCTTCCCAACCCAAACACACTCCCTCCCGAACCCAAACCCACCCCTCCCAAGAAATATCATTGAGTAGCCTGCTCTGTGCCCATTAGATGCTCCTTCCTGAGGAGGTTCTCATTGGCAGTTTCCTAGGAGGCAGGTTTGGTGCTATAGCACAACAGTGCAGCTCATGAAATTTTTTGATCTTCATGTTTATTGTATTAAAGTTCCATCATGAGATGTATCTAATTTGGTGAATAAACCAACATTTTCATTTTACTAAGTATGTACTGATCTTAATTTTCGTTTGCAATTGTTTAATTCCAAGAAATGTTTATGACTAAAAAGTGTTTTTAATTACCAGTATGGCTGGAAATACAACAGATTATTTTATGTCTGCTTTGTTAAGTGCATACACAAGTTAAAATTGCATATGATGGTCATTTGAATTTAGGTGCAAGGATTTGTCATGATAATGGATACTTGCATGAACAGATTTTAATACAGGTGTGTTTATTTCAACTTGATATGAGATAAGAATAAACTCATATGCATTACACCTTAAAAAACTATGTGGCAATTGAAATTGAATAAAATACAGTAATTGCACTAGACAAGGAGAAATGTTACATGGATTAATATTTTAACTGATTTAAGTTTGGGACTGACATTGATATTACAGGTATTTAAAAAGTAAATGTTACACCTTGTCTAGTGAAATTCCTACATTATATTACATTTCACTTATCCCAATGATGTGTAATGCATATGTTTTTCATTTGTCAATTTATAGACTTTATTTTAACACACCTGTATGGTCACTTTTAGATTTGTGTTTCTTTAAATTTCTTAAACATCAACATTACACACATATGCATTGCACATTGGTATGCTGTTGCTGGTAAGAGAGATTTAAAAATGCACAACACCAGTGCAAAGGTTAACAGACAAGTCAAAAGGTAACAGGTAAAAGTGGAGCTTACCTTTGATTCCGGCCACTACGGTGCTGTATTTGTTTGTCATCAAGCAGAGGCAGAGACAGGACTTGGACGATCGAGTTAATGGGGGAAAAGGAAACGTAAAAGTGAGGAAAGATGAGTGTCTGTATTATATCCCTTCCAAACCACCAACTCAGGTGTGGAGGTTTTACCACCATAGTCATGTCGGCGGGTAGGCACATCGTAATTGGCCCAGCTGACAAACTGACTATCCTCCCTCCGACAGCAGTTTTTGCTTATGGTGTAGTTGAGGCAGATAAACATACCTGGTGGAGTCGGCTGCACTTCGACAGTCTTTCGTCCATTGAACCACCAGCATCTAAAAGGAGCAGGAAGACTGCCTAGTAGGGAGGCGTGGAATCCGAAGGAAAAGCGACGGTGGAGCCATTACTGCTAAGATCTAAATCAGGCCCTAAAATTCTAATCCACCCAAAATCTCACAATGCCTTAATGTTAGAAATGGGATTTATGCAAAGAACATCCAGTTCTCATGTTTGGAGTTATCACTTTGCCACATTTGTTGTATTCTAGTAGTTGAAACATTGGGAGATGTCTGTGTTCCCTGCAGACTTGAATTATCTCTATTGACATACTTACAGTATGTTATGGCTAGCTTCGCTGGGGCACTTCTGTTTTAAAGAATGCACACAGTGCATCTTGAATTGAGAAATATAATAAAAACTGTATGTGGGATGCAATGTAATTATTCCATGAAAAGCTGTCTCACTCGATCAATGTTTCTAAACCTACAATTTTCCCAGGTACTAATTATCAAGGCTGCTGTTTGGGTAATTTCTGGCAATTTGTGTCCATGTCTAAGGTGCTGTTGTTCCTGTCTCTGTAATTACAAATGGCTATTCCTTTGATTATTTTTCTTAGAAATATAAAGGTGCAGCAATTATGCTTATCAGGCATGCTAGTTTTTAAGTAATGAAAAAAGGCCTCTCTTTATTGTTTTGGGGAGAGTGAATGCTTCTTAGAAGTGTTGATAACGTCTGATAATTTATGTGCAGTGCATCAAAACATGTAATTTGTGTAGCCTGTTCAGTGCTAAAATCTCAAAAGGCTAACACATCAATGGTGAACAGGTCAGACAAATTTGAAATTTACATTGGGTACAGTAAATTGAAGACATATCATACACAATCAATATTTAACACACCTAATCCTGAATGTTTTGCTTTTTTCCAGGTCTCTTCCTTGATAAATGTCATCAGATTTGACCTGCTAAATTCTGTCAGGGGAAAATAATTGTGCATGCTAACTCTCACACAACTCTGTATTGCGATCCTTGCTCAAACTCCTGTTTAAATATAGATCAGAATTTAATCACAACTCAGGAATAAGCCATTGGGGCCTAATTTAGAGTTTTGAGGCAGATTTTCTCCACAATGACCATGGCTTATCTGCTCCATTTTTAGTTCACTGCCAGGGAACCTGAAGTTTCAACGCAAAAGTGGTTGTCACTGCCAGGGAAGGAGCCACTCTGGTGGGTAAAAAATATGGCAATATTATGTCAGATGTTGGAATTCACACCACAAACTGTGCACACTAGAAATACACAGATATAGGTGTGCCTTATGACTGCCCATACAGCTAGCCTCCTTAAATATATGGGTAGTTCCCACCATAAAAGAGACGCTATGTGTATAATGTACTTATAAGTCTGTCACTCTTTCCATGGTGGTATTTCTCAAAGATAATCCCTCCATAATTTGTGGTAAATCAGTCTCACTGTAGCGTAGTAGACATAAGAGAAGTGATATAGAAGTCCCCAACAGTCAGATTTACATTATCTTGAGATCTCTAGATATGCTGAGAAAGTGCTGGAGATAGAGTGGAAAGATGAACAATATTTGGTAGATTTTCAATTGACAGCTTCACCTGAATTAATCAGTAACACTTTGAACTCCAGTGGTAAACCAATTTCGATGTTTTTGAATGATTGCACCTAAATATCAATAACTGTTGGGCTGCCAAGGATAAGCCATTTCTTTTCTGAAATATGGTTATGGTAAAGGGCAAATAGGTTACATAGTTCTAGTCTTCTTTTTGCAGAGAGGTCTCTATTTGTGGTGAGGAGCCTGTTGGGAGAGAGGAACAGAGCACAGCTGAGATTGTTTTATTTTTAAGAGTAAAGAGCAAGTGTCATTGGTGTGCTGAGGTATCTCATTGTGTAAGGAATGGGATGAGGGAGTTAGGATGAGAAAAGAATTATATCTAGCATTTGGTATTTTAAAATCATCTATTGAAATGTGTATATTTCTAAAAAAAAGTCATGCAAAAGTATGTTTGACTTTTTGTCAGAGCAGAAACAACTAAAAATGTACTTTGTTCAAATCTACCTCTTCTCTGTTGATGGGCAGTGGCATTCTCAGAGGTATACTTGCATCACAATGGACAGAGGTCTCTTCCTCAATATAATGAAGTTGGAGATGATTGTTCTGTAACTGAACCACTATGATCTTGCTCATCTTTCGTAATTTTCATATTGATTTGGGCCATATCATCAGACCTCCATCAAATTCTCCTCTTTTGGTCACCACATCATAGAGAGGTACAAGCATTGAGGTAACCTCTGCCACTCTTTATCTGACACTTTGTTCTTTCCTCCACTCTGCAGTTATCCATGCTCTCATGACTCATTGCCTGTGCTACATTTTCCTCAAGCCTGGCAACCCCTGTCACACTGTGGGTTTGGTTATCTCAAGCTTTGTCGTTAAGAAAATGTTCCCTTTGGATAGGACATATACTCACTAATTCACACTCATCAAGCCACCATACTTATAAACCACCCTCACCGTACTCATCAATAATTAAGGCACTTATAAGTCGATCACTACTTCTTATCAAAATATTGATATATTTTAATATGTTTTGGTCAATATAAAAAGCATAAATATGTATCACACACATAAAATTTGATCACATCATTAAAAATATCAATTCATATACATAGTAAACACAATTATCCAAAATACACAGTTAAAAACCAAAAGGGGAGAAAAATAAAAAGACAATTCACTTTGTCTTCTAAATGTTAATTTGGATATATACATAGACAGCATAAAGCATGGGGTTAAGTTCCCAGTCTGTAACTTGTTGCTGACTTTTCCAAATTTAACACAAAATATAATGTGGCGTCGACGCGTTTCGGTGGCACACTCGTAATAGGACCCCCTTCTTCAGGACAATACGTTTTTTTTCCTCCTCTTATTTTAAAACATTATATATAGGTCCTATATTGACCTTACAACGGAACTATAAGGCAAAATAAACAACACATAAGCATATATATCACTATACAGACACCGATTTTCTTTTGCATGTACTAAAATTTAAAACCATTGTAAAAAATACAATTTATTTGAAAAATCATTTCATTTAGTTTTATCCAAATGCCATTAAATACAATTTATTAGAAAAATCATTTCATTTAGTTTTATCCAAATGCCATTAAATGTGTGCATATCTCAAGTTATAAGTGCTCCAATCATTCATGTTTAGGAAACCATTTATCCACCCATAATCATTCATCCCCATACACCTTTTACACTGACACCCTGTGTCTAACCACATTCAGTTTCGTTTTATAACTCACCGGTGCATCTGCACTCTGGTTAGACATTTTTTCCAAATCACTACGACTAAACAGGCGAAGTGGATAACGATTTTCACAATATCTGTAATGTTAAAGAACACTTGTCACATTTTATCCTACTCTCATCTTGTTTATATCATCCATAACTCAAATATTTATTCAGTTAAATTTTACCTCATCGATTAAGGGTTCAATTATTCGATGCAGAAAAGTTAGTTTGGAGTATATTGAGGCACTTTCAATCTAGTGAACCCCTAAAGAGAGTTTTAAACAAAAATTACCCCCATGCTGAATCTTTAGCGGGATTTAATTAATATTATTGAAAAAATGTATTGTCCTCACCGTAAAATTACTAAAATCGTGGCCTCCAGCCCAATCTTTAAAAGGTTTAAGGCCAGTACAGCATCCGATCACACTTGATATACAAATTGTGGGTCTCAATGTTTTCCCGGCACTTTTATGGTAGGGTCACTTGTTCGTGGCTGCATAAAATAACAAGGACACCGTATAAGACTGAATACTCCCCAATCAGGGACCAAACGTTAACCTAAAGCACTGCTCCTTACCTTTTTATTCCAACGTCACCGCATCGCCTACTGCTTATCATCAGCCCGGCTCCAAGTTTCTAACAGAGGCTTACACGTTACTACTCCTTATATACCTCTATCCCATAGGTCCAATCACCATTGCGTATGTAGATCAATTGCAGCTTTGCAAAGTTTAAAAAAAAAAAAAACATTTCAATTCTATCCCTGGCGCGGTCGCCATCTTATACTGCCCGTTTTGTATAGTTAATAGCAATCATATTCAAGCTATTCTGCCTTAGGCTTATCTATAACACATGTCATTAAATAAAAACGGTAATTTATTTAAACAGATAACTCTTTATGTTGTAATCTTACTCCATCAGGATTCTTACCTCTGCCCTGGTATATAACATAATATAATGTACTGTATATACAGATCCACAGACATCTAAGCTTGAATATGATTGCTATTAACTATACAAAACGGGCAGTATAAGATGGCGACCGCGCCAGGGATAGTATTGAAATGTTTTTGAATGAAGTTAGGACTCCTGGTAGTATATATAGACCCAATACATCGTCATATATACGATATATAAAGTATATTTTATAATGAGTAATTATTAGAATATAGGCAGTTACACGATACGTAGGTTGTCGGTCGTTCCTTATGGTGTTGGAAAATAATTAACAAAATGTAGCAGGTAAGGATTTATTAATAAAAATGGCTATACGCGATATAAATTATCGCCTTTTAGGTTTTGGTATTAAACAATAATAAGTATAAGGTAAAGAAACCTTGAGAATAGCTTTAACTGCTAACATTTAATAGTCAGTCCAAGATGGTGACCGCGCTGTGTAAGAGGAGACCTCATGAGTAAAGTTTTTTTTTTTTTTTAAACTTTGCAAAGCTGCAATTGATCTACATACGCAATGGTGAGTGGACCTATGGGATAGAGGTATATAAGGAGTAGTAACGTGTAAGCCTCTGTTAGAAACTTGGAGCCGGGCCGATGATAAGCAGTAGGCGATGCGGTGACGTTGGAATAAAAAGGTAAGGAGCAGTGCTTTAGGTTAACGTTTGGTCCCTGATTGGGGAGTATTCAGTCTTATACGGTGTCCTTGTTATTTTATGCAGCCACGAACAAGTGACCCTACCATAAAAGTGCCGGGAAAACATTGAGACCCACAATTTGTATATCAAGTGTGATCGGATGCTGTTCTGGCCTTAAACCTTTTAAAGATTGGGCTGGAGGCCACGATTTTAGTAATTTTACGGTGAGGACGATACATTTTTTCAATAATATTAATTAAATCCCGCTAAAGATTCAGCGTGGGGGTAATTTGTGTTTAAAACTCTCTTTAGGGGTTCACTAGATTGGAAGTGCCTCAATATACTCCAAACTAACTTTTCAGCATCGAATAATTGAACCCGTAATCGATGAGGTAAAATTTAACTGAATAAATATTTGAGTTATGGATGATATAAACAAGATGAGAGTAGGATAAAATGTGACAAGTGTTCTTTAACATTACAGATATTGTGAAAATCGTTACCCACTTCGCCTGTTTAGTCGTAGTGATTTGGAAAAAATTTCTAACTAGAGTGCAGATGCACCGGTGAGTTATAAAACGAAACTGAATGTGGTTAGACACAGGGTGTCAGTTTAAAAGGTGTATGGGGATGAATGATTATGGGTGGATAAATGGTTTCCTAAACATGAATGATTGGAGCACTTATAACTTGAGATATGCACACATTTAATGGCATTTGGATAAAACTAAATGAAATGATTTTTCTAATAAATTATATTTAATGGCATTTGGATAAAACTAAATGAAATGATTTTTCAAATAAATTGTATTTTTTACAATGGTTTTAAATTTTAGTACATGCAAAAGAAAATCGGTGTCTTTATAGTGATATATATGCTTATGTGTTGTTTATTTTGCCTTATAGGTCCATTGTAAGGTCAATATAGGACCTATATATAATGTTTTAAAATAAGAGGAGGAAAAAAACGTATTGTCCTGAAGAAGGTGGTCCTATTACGAGTGTGCCACCGAAACGCGTCGACGCCCACATTATATTTTGTGTTAAATTTGGAAAAGTCAGCAACAAGTTACAGACTGGGAACTTAACCCCATGCTTTATGCTGTCTATGTATATATCCAAATTAACATTTAGAAGACAAAGTGAATTGTCTTTTTATTTTCTCCCCCTTTTGGTTTTTAACTGTGTATTTTGGATAATTGTGTTTACTATGTATATGAATTGATGTTTTTAATGATGTGATCAAATTTTATGTGTGTGATACATATGTATGCTTTTTATATTGACCAAAACATATTAAAATATATCAATATTTTGATAAGAAGTAGTGATCGACTTATAAGTGCCTTAATTATTGATGAGTACGGTGAGGGTGGTTTATAAGTATGGTGGCTTGATGAGTGTGAATTAGTGAGTATATGTCCTATCCAAAGGGAACATTTTCTTAACGTTATAGTTACTGGGTGCTCTATCCCTTTGGATTTAAGAGCCCCCTCTACTTGATTTCAAGGGTATCTCAAGCTTTGTGCCTTATTCTTCAGGTGATCGAACAAAGTGTGTCTAGGTGTAGCAGAATTAAATAGTCAATAGCAGACCACCTGCATCGGATGTGTATAATGAGCAGGTGGATTCAGGCAGCCAGCATCTTGAACATCAGTCAAATCAAATCAAATCAAACAAAGCTTTATTTGATTTCTATAAGGAAAAAATCATAAAAGCACAAACAGTACATTAAATCACATTTCATTTTAACAGTTGATGTCGATTTTCTTTACACCTCTCTTACATGTTTACTTTGTTGAAAGATTAAAACTGTCACATTAAAATTGATTTCCTGCATTTTACTGCACTTTTTAAAAACATTGATAAAATCCAGGTTACATATTCATTTTCTAAAAACTGTAGTGCTAGAAATGCAGGGCGACATTGTCTAATACCAAACTTTTTCAAAAGAGGTAAAATCCATTTTATCCTTTGAACATTATAGAATTTACAAAATTAAACCACGTGGAGTGTTGTTTGCTCCGAGCGATCACAAGGGCACAATTGTATAACTTTTGACCAGTCGTTCATGTTTGGGAAACTGGTTATTCTATGTAATATCCCAAGTCTAAATCTTGTCAATAAAAATGTATCGTATAAACCATAGACACGTAAAAGATAAGGTTGCATACTATAAGTAATTAGAATCGTTTGATTATACAATACTGTGGGCTTCATTATTTCTTCCCATAGTCTAAGAGTTTCGAGTAGGTTCAAGCCTTTTGCCTTCAACATTTTTCTTGTCCAACTAGTCATTGTATTTGGCTCGGTAAAAAACTCCGGGTGGCCTAAATCAAGCATAAAATCCTGCACATACTTTAGCCATGCGATTATTAAACCACCTTCCAATTTAAAAATATCTTTAAAAATGTCCCTATTAAGATTAGTTTCTTCAGATGTCCATATCCTATGCCAGAGTAGGATTGGTTCCACTTTTATGAGATCTGTTAGGTATGAGACCCCCAATTCAGAATAGCAAACATAAGAGGAGGTGCTACCCGGGACTGCCAAAATATATTTTGAACATCAGTCAAAGTGGTTCCCATTCTGGGTGTCCTTCCTGTTTCTGCTTAAATAAATCTTTGAATTTAAAGGGTGGGGGGGGGATCTTGGCACCAGTACATATAGAGGTCACACCAGATCCAATGATTCCTGCAGAATTGGAGATCCCAGTTGCCAATACAGAGCACATGGCCATACCTTATTCTGAGATTAGCTGGGTACCCCTCTGCTCCATCTTATTTACTGTAAGTCAAGTAGCAGTAGGGTGTAGTCCATCCTTGATACAATCCACAAAAAGTAATGGAGCTAACATCCTAGACTTCCAGAAATGGTTTTAATATTGAGAAAGTCGATGTCAATATGAATAATGATACATTCATGTATAAAAACGAAGTCTCATCTTTATTGATAAATTTACCCGTTATGAACTCTACCTCAATCCGGATTCAGAAATACTTAGTCAGGCAGGCGCTGGGATCCAGGCCCAAGGTCACTGATTGACAGGTTACAGATCGGGTGGCACGTAGCCAACAGACAATCCCACGAACAGGAAACCCCAGATCAATCCCACAGATAGCCACGGCGACATCACAATGGTCCATGGAGATTGGCCCCAATAAAGCACACATTGCCGGAGGGGTATGCGCGTTCCCAAAACACAATAAAGTCAGATGCCACATGAAGTTTGGAACACATAGCCAATCATGACACAGCACACACAGTACACGCAGTGATCATGTGCTCCCCATTCTGGACATCTGGACACGTTACCAAGTGGCCACATTGCGTCCCTGCAAGGTCGAGCCCCACCTGGATTCCTCATTGAATACTGTAATTTATGGCTCCAAAGACAAAGGTTCACATTCCTTACCAAAAAAGGATCGCTGGAACTATTTTATGGCATTCTATGAATTGTATAAAAACCCATGTCGAATCGATTGCAAATTGAGGCAGTCCTCAGACCCTATGCCTAATACTGTTCTCCCAGCCGCATTGTTTAATTAACCAAACTGCTCCTGTTTTGCCAAACTCCTCTTGTCTCTTGTTTTTTCATGTTCAAGCAACATTTTGGCGAGCCACTATTGGAGCTGATTGGTACCTTGAACCTGACTGCAGCCAAAGAAAGGACACCCCACACAGATGGAGTCACATTTGCGCATCAAGGATAGAGAGCATACATAGCAATTGATTAGAAGTTCTGCTGAATGCGCGAGGTGCAAGTCCATCCTGCAGCATTTCTCACAGAGGGTAAGAGACTACATCAGAACCTTAGTAACGCAAGTGGCATATGGCCAACTAGGGAGAAGCGTAAAAAGATATCTTGAGCGCCCTGCCACTGACAGAAATCTGGCATATTAACTATTTTATATGTCCTAGTTGAGTAGTCGTAAGACAGCCTTGGAGGAGATCCCGCGGAAGTCTTGCCTGGAGGTGAGTGGTTGAAAAGTTTCAGCACTTCGTCCATCATCTTGTTGTGTTTGCAATGTTCGCCCTAAGTGGCCACGGGTATGGCCAGACATGGGTCCCTTGCTCGCTGTGCCACTGGACTCAAGCTATCCTGACTAATGAGGGGTGATACCCTGATGCCGGTCCCAGGATGATTGTTTGCAGTCCAGGGAGGACCTGGCCTTGCAGTTTGGGCTGGACGGTTCCCATGAGGAGCAGGATCAAGGCGTATTTGAATATCGCTGGGTCCAAACTGGGGTGGCATGGGGAGCAAAAGAATGATGGATTTAACATAGATCTCTTGACTGGGGGTGAGTGGTTGAAAAGTTTCAGCACTTCGTCCATCATCTTGTTGTGTTTGCTATGTTAGCCCTAAGTGGCCAAGGGTATGCACAGACGTGGGTCCCTTCCTTGCTGTGCCACTGTATTCAAGCAAGCCTGTCTGATGAGGGGTGATACCCCAAAACTGGTTCCAGGATGCTTGTTTCCAGTGCAGGGAGGATCTGGCATGGCAGTTCGGGCTGGACTATTCCTAGGGGGAGGATATTCTGATTTGCATATGGCCTGGTCCAAACTGAGGTGGCATGGTGAGGAAAAGAATGATGGATTCAACCCAAATTTCCTGACTTGGGGTGAGTGTATGAAAAGTTTCAGCACTCCATCCATCATCTTGTTGTGTTTACTACCTTTTTTTTATAGTCATCACGCTAGGAAAGTAGAATATTTATTGTATAGCCCTTTATGACTCCCAGTACGCTATTTGTGTGATAAAGCTATCCTGATTGGGAGGAGTTAGCAACTCAATCTTAATTTTTAGTCTAAAAGGGTTTCACAGTGCCACCAGTTTCTTATCAGCATTCGTATCTGAAAGGAGTAAGAGGTGTTGGTCGCTTGGACCGCTGGGCGTGACACAAATGGTATGCTTTGCCCCTGGGTGTGATACAGGGTGCGATTTGGACATTTAGGGAAAGAGATTTGGACCTGGGAGATTAAGTGTAACTTGTGATTGGCCAAGTGGGGCATGTGGTTCTTGAGTTATTCCCTTTTTTCCGCGAACTATTGTTTTTATCTTTGTCCTGGAGCAGATATTAATCAGGCTCACTTAGTCCTGTGTACCTTGCAGAGCTTCCCCTGGTCACAGGACAGCATGCACTAGGAGCAGGCTAAGGGATTTTTGAAAAAGTCATCATATTTTCTCTGTTAGTTTATTATTGTTGAGATTGATGTAAATAGTGTGTGATGTTGTGGTGCTGTTAATTACTGCACACTCTGTTTTGTCTTAAGTATTGAGTTTTTTCTTTGACCCATTGCTTCATATGAGGGTGCTGCTTTTTATCACAAACTGTATTTGATGCCAAGAGTCAATATCATTCAGATACTGTTTTTATTGACAAATGCACTTTTTTTTATGTTGCAACCCTTCATATGCATTGCTATTTGTGTTTATGAAATGTTCATGTTGAATTGTTGATGCATCTGTAGATAGTGCTGAGCTCATAGTAACGTAATTATAAGCAGCATCCCCCTGTGTATATTTTCCCCACAATTAGATCAAAACCAAAGGTTCCCTAAAACAAAGAAGCTAAGGTGTATCTTGCCCTCTAAAATGACTAAACTTATCATGGAGTCACCATTAAAAACACCTGAAAACCAGGTTCCCCACACAGCCTAAAAAACATAATATGTTTTGCCAAGAATGGCATGCACACACGAAGGCACACACATTTGCCTGGCCAAAGGAGGGAACAACTGACGCTAACACAATTGAGCACATGAGGACACACATACAAACCAAACACACAGGTTAAAAGAAAGACAGAAGGAAGGCATTATTAAAACTATGGGCCATCTTCGAGGAACTCTAGATCAACAGCTCTGCATTACACAGGGCAAGCAAGGTGTCAGCACTAGGGTTGGGGGGTAAACTGTGCTCCACAGGCGGAGTTTAGCCACTCCGCGCTCCGCTTGGAGCGTGACGTTCGACAAATACTCTGCCAACTCACCAGCGGAGAGGAGTTTACCGGCGCGCTCACTCCTAGTCTCAGCAATCCTGTTGTGGGGGACTTACTTGTGGCAACAATAGGGGTTCTTGGCCCCCAACGACCTTCAGCAGCCAAGGGGACTTCCTCCCCCAACCAGTAGTGCACCAGGAGGCCTCTTTGCATAGTGGTTGAGAAAGGGGTGGGGCCTCCGACGACATCTCAGCAATCCCGCTGTGGGGGACTTATTTGTGGCAACAATATTGGTTCTTGTCCCCCAATGACCCTCAGGTGCCAAGGGGACTTCATCCCCCTAACAGTAGTGCGCCAGGAGGCCCCTTTGCAGAGCGGTTGAGAAGGGGGTCAAGGACTCCAACTACATCTTAGCAATCCCGCTGTGGGGCACTTACTTGTGGCAGCAATAGGGGTTTTCCAATAACCCTCAGCAGCTAAATGGACTTCCTCCCCCAGCCGGTAGTGCACCAGGAGGACCCTTAGCAGAGTGGTTGAGAAAGGGGGCGGGGCCCTCTGACAATGTCTCAGCAATTCCACTTTGGGGGACTTACATGTGGCAACAATAGGGGTTCTTGGCCCCCAACAACCCTCAGCAGCCAAGGAGGCTTCAACCCTTAACAAGTAGTGCGCCAGGATGCCCCTTTGCAGAGTGGTTGAGAAAGGGGGCAGGCCTCCTATTGCATCTCAACAATCCAACTGTGGGGGACTTACTTGTGGAAACAATAGGGGTTCTTGGCCCCTAACAACCCTTAGCAGCATAGGGGACTTCATCCCCCAACCAGTAGTGCACCAGGAGTCCCCTTTGCAGAGTGGTTGAAAAAAGGGGCAGGGCCTTCGACGATGTTAAAGCAATCCCACTGTGGGGGTCTTTCTTGTGGCAACAATAGGGGTTCTTGTCCCCCAGTGACTCTCAGCAGCCAAGGGAACTTCATCCCCCAACCACTAGTGCGCCAGGAGGTCGCTTTGTAGAGCGGCTGAGAAGGGGGCAGGACCTCCGACGAGGTCTCATCAATCCTGCTGTGGGGTAGTTACTTGTGTCAACAATAGGGGTTCTTGGCCCCCAATGATCCTCAGCAGCCAAGGGAACTTCATTAGGGTTGGCCGAGCAATACACCACCCCTCACGGAACTCCGCTGGACTTGGCGGCCTTGTTCAGCAAATCCCCGAGTGAAACTCTGCGAGTTCCACCCAGGCCTAGTCAGCACTTACCCATGATATGCAGGTGTGGAGGTGCTCTTGCCTGCTCTCCCTGCATTCAGATAGTCCAATCCGCCAGGTGAAGAAGTTGGCGGGCCCCCTACTAAACAACAAATGGTTAGGCCCAGGCCTGAGAGACTAACAGGCCAGCAGGCCCATGCAGTCCAAGCATATTCCCAGTCTGGTGCGAGGGCTCCCAGATGTTCGACCCCCCCATCCATCACGCCCGACATATAGAACCCCAGCGGCAGAGAGAACGCACACTCCCACTGGCTTAGGCTAACACACATGAGTGACAGGGAGATTTGCGTTGGTTCTAGACAGTGATACAGCTAGTGGGAGTGAGGAATGGGACCTCAGTCACCCGGGATCCGCTGATGGGGGTGGTGCTACAGGATTTTCTCAGGCAGCCAAGGAAACGACAGAGAGTGAATTTAAAGGCAAAGCCCGATTGAAAAAAGCAGCGCATAGCTGAGAGCGAAGGAGGCTACCCAGACAAGATGTGGAAGAAAGGTACGAGCTGGGAGGGAGAGTGAAAGACTTGCACCCAATGAGAAAAGGGAACAGTGCGCCCCCCCACATGAAGAGAATGGGGTGTAGGTACAGTGCCCCGATCGGGGAAGAATCAGAGGTAGAATTAGACAAGAGGCTTCTGGCTGGAATCCGAGCCTCACTAAATGTGCAACATAGAAGAGGGGCTGACTGGGAAATAAGAGACCAGGGTAGCAAGGTGCTGACCCAACCAAAACATAGGAAAAACAAAATGGCACCTTTACGCTCGCATTAGGATGGCAGCGACGAAGACGTACGCTGCCCCTCCTGAGCACACGGGATAGAATAGAGTGACCTCAAGGGAGATAGTGGCCAGAGAGGAAGGCGAGATCTTTGCGCGGCCATTCTGCCACCTGCTAGCCCACTGGATTGAGGGAAAAGACCTGGCCAGAGGAGGGATTCTTCAAACCATAGGACAGGGACATAGCAGTACACTGCATCTGGGATGGAAAAGGAGATCTCAAGTGGAACTTCCGCTACATGCAGGGATGTCTAAAAAGATTGGAACGCCATGTTAGGGAGAAACCAGCAGAGCTACCCAAAGCAAGAATGTACTGCCTACTACAGAAGGGCACATCCGGGACCATTAAGGTGCTCAAATTAATAAAGAAGGGCTAAAGACAAAGTTACCGCCATTGCTGGATGGAGCGACGAAATGGATCTCAGATTTTGAGAAGAACATCATGGGAATAAACCTAGCGATAAGCGATATCAAAAGTCTCCTAAGTAGTCTTATCACAGAGCAGACTAACACAGTGTTTGCCAGAGAACGCATCCCAGCAATTACGCTGACAAACACAGTGCATGACGGGCCGTATTCAATTCATACAGGCACCAAATATGGACAGCCCTAAGGGATTGGATGTGGGAATGATGGGGACAAGAGACAGGACAGCCATGGACTGATAGGGGCCCACAAGTTACATTCTTTTACAATATTCTCAAAAAAGGGCTGCCCACCGAGATACAAAGCAGATTGGACAGCGTGGTTGGGTTAGACACCAAACCCTGGTGGGCGATACAAGCACATATATTGCATTACCACAAAAAGAAGCAAGAGAAGGATAGAGAGAAACAGGAGGAAGCCCAGAGAGACACTGCTAAATGTATACAACACAGATTGAAAAAGACAGCCCTTGAGGGGGCCGCGTTGGCTGCAAGCATGCAAATGGCACCAGTCTTAAAGGGAGCTCCACAGCAAAACCCCAGAGGGTTTCAACCTAGTTATAGTGGCAGAGGCCAGGAGGTTGGAAGCAATCAGACCCTAAGGAGTGTTACTATTGCCACAGCATGGGCCACCTGACAGATGCCGGTAAATAGCACATCACAAACAGTGATCGATGGGACTGGGCCAGGCACCACAAAACCCTCATCGACAAAACGAGGCCCAGTGAAACCTGAATGCATTTACATTCAGCCAGGGGGGAGGTCAGTCAGTCGCCGCACCACCACCACAACAGGAATCAGGTAGTTGGACAAACACATGGCAAGAGCAACCACAGACAGGGAACTCAGCCCAACAGGAACTGGGGCCATAGCATCGGCAGAGAGGGGTAACTGTCTGGGAAGGTAATGCATCCACAAAAAACACAGAGTTCAAATGTGCAGTATGATAAACCCACAGAGTAAATGCCACCCATTCACCCACATCCCAAAAATGAACTACACCAAAACCAAAAGAAGGACCAATGAGACATCATTGGGAATACAAACTTGTAAGTGCATCTGGGGATTCAGGGCTGCTGTATGTGTTCTGTCGATCAGATATCTTCACTAACGTTCAGCCGAGTGGGACTTTGCAGGAGCCAAAGTCCCACTCGGCTGCTGATCGCCAGGGTGGGGTTGGCTGACCACTCCCCGGGGGGTAAGCAGTCTGTCAAGGGGGCAGGCGGCTCTCAGACAAAGTACTCAAAAAACAGGCACCCAGGTCCCGCATAAAAAATCAAATAGGAGTGAGTACCGATGACCAAATCTAAAGGTACCCATTCTCGGGAGTCTGGCCCAGGACCCATGTTTCCTTTATGGTGTGAAGCCAACAGCGCTCTCGAAAAACTAGAAGCCTTCCGCAAAGTGGAGTCCAACTTTCAGTTCTAAAACAAAGCTGTCCTCAAGTGACAGAGCCAGGATTCCCATACGCCAGGGATTGTGAAGATCCCACAATCTCCACAGCACAGGCACAGGCACCAATAAGTTGAGAGGCACTCGCATGGCGTCAAGTCAGTCGGGAGGTACGCAAGGTTAGCCAGACTTTCCAAAATTGTGAGGGAAGTTATCCCTAGGCAACGTTTTGTGAGGGCTCTTGGCCTTGTTCCTAGGCTCCCAACATTCTTATGATCCCGGCGGTGTTTTCTTTTCTTTCCTTTGGGTTTTTCAAATCTCCAAAGTCTGGCCACCATGTCATACCCCTCCAAAATAGAGACAGGAGCATTCTTGCTAGTTAGAAAGTCTCTAGCACAAGCCAGGAACCTCAGCTCCAAATGCACTGAAAAGATGTGGTCCGAGAGAGAGGGGGTTGCCTGGGAGAGGGGAGTCCGCAAAGTCCATCACAGCTCCAGGCGAGAGTAGAACACAGAATGCGATTTACTCCATATCAGGCCTATTAATTAACCAATGTACCAGACCTTACATACACCATCTGGAGGAAACAGTAAGCCCCAACCCCAAACACCACAAGATGGCCTGATCTGGGGTACATGGAGGACACAGAACAACTTTCTGACCCCCTCTGTCTTATTATAAGTGAGATAGCAGATCACGCAAGATCTAGAGAAGCGCCAAAAAGAGCCCAAAGTTAGCCCAAAAACAAGTTTACACAGAAAGTATGGATTTTAGATATCTGGCACCACAGAGGAGGGGCACGTTGTACTCCACATGCCGAGAACGGGGAAGAATACCCACACGTGATCTTGGGGTACGTTGCAACCATCAAAAACATTTAGCTGTGACAAGCCCCCTCCTCATACAGTCCCACACACATGTAGGTTAAAAGTAACCCTGGGTGAAGTACTACGCTACGCTCACGTAGTTTGCGAAGTTTGCGCTACTTCGCACTACGCGAATTGCACGTAGCACAGTGCAAACACGCGTAGCGTAGCGGTCATTTTTTGCTTGCTCGCGGTTCTCAACGTCAAGTTGGCGACCACAAGCAAGCAAAATGACATCTCGGCGAGACTTTTTCCTCGTTCGCGATCAGCAACATCAAGTTGCCGATCACGAGCGTGGAAAATAAACCTCCCGGCGAGATTCTCAACGCAGGGAGGTCAGGTTTCTCATTGCGAGTGGTCGCGTATGCTCGCGACCGCTCGCGATGAGAAACTACCCGTCCGCGTTGAGAAAGCTGCCGCTCGAGTAGACATCTACTCGAGCTGCAGAAAACGACCGCTTGCACTGTGCAAGATGCGGTTTGCACTGATTGCACAGTGCGGACAAGCATCCAGCACTGTGCAATCAGTGCGAACAGCATTTTGCACAGTGCACTACGCAGTTCGCGTAGCTACGCGTAGCTCGCGTAGTGCGAAGTGCACTTCGCGTAGCTACGCGTAGCGCTACTACGCGAACTACGCCCAGGGTTAGTTGAAAGCAGCCTGCACCGATGGTGCCCTCATTACACACCAGGAGAGACAGGGTCTCAGAAAACTGGTGGCACCCATAAAACCCTAGATAAAAACTGATACGATCCTTCCCTATGATCACAAGACCACTCCATAAACATTTCACAGTAATCCAAGCACCCAGTGAGGTACAAAGGAAAAACGGGGGCAAAACAGCTCATAAAAACAGATAAGTTCGCCTGATTACCAGTAAGCCATCTTTAAGTTTTAACAATCAAATAGATACCACGATCGGGCCACCTTCCGGTGCCTCACTAAAAATTGTATAAATGTAGTGTGGAAGACACACCCCTGATGGGAAGTACGGGAACTCCAAAGAAAAATCATTGATGATGGCACATGCAATGTTTTCTGATTTAACAAAATGAACCAAACCCTTATCCAACTGGTCTACAATTGAATCCCCAAGTGCAACACTTTTTCAACACCCCAACACTGATCTAAAGTGTGTGAATCAAGATTATGAACTACAACATTAACTTTTTTATTGACCTTTTAAACAAGAAAACCCGGTCATCCGAGGACCACATACTCCTTCCCTGGATCCATATCGAAGATCTGCAATGTTCCAAAACATTTTATGTATTATTGCACTTCTGTAAACCCTTTGTCTAACTTGGGTGCTGTTGCCCCTATCACAGCTAAAGAACTACCTAGTCAAATGGAGTCAGTTCAAAATCTTTCACAGTGCTGGTGCAGAGATCTCTCCCATTTCATTTAAAATTACACCAATGCAAACACTAGCATTCTACATGTACTACACAGCACCCTATTGCACAACACATGGTATCAGCACATAATTGCTGTGGGCTCTAAGACATCAGCCAGGATGTGTTATGTCTGTTCACTGATATCGCATGCAGTAGGCGCAGACAGACTTTAGTTATCCCAAGAGGTGGCCCCCGAAAAAGCAAAATGCCTTCTCCACTATGCAGAAATTGGGCTAAAATTCTACAGATTGTAGAGCCCCACAGAGTGGTAGTGAATCTGACCCGATAGAAGACCAACCCAACAGCTGTATACATTTTCACCAAGCCTAATGATATTCAAACTGAGCTAGACAGGATGCACAGGAAGTGCATCATAGGGGAGGATACTGTTTGGCCCCAAAGACTTCCCAGAAATGAGATTCTTGGAGGTAGTGAAACCCCCAGCTCAATGCAAAACACATCCACTCCTGCCTCTATTTGTGGTCCAAGGGTGGCCCTTAGCGTATCTGGGGAAGTTTTCTTGACAACAAGAGGGACCCAGTCATAGCGTTCCTGTGTAGGGGAGTGTTGAACCAAAGCATAGGCACCCCATATCAGGAATACTGAGGTGGGTGGATACACTTGGCTATAAGGGAAGGGGCAAAACCTAATTGTACAGAAAATAATACTGTATTCCTTATGTTTCAGAGATAAAGGAACGCTTCCACTGGGCACTAATGAAAACTGCAGCCAAATCCTGCACATTCTGGACATGCAATGGGGCACCTCCACGCTGATGGATATGTACTGGCAGTGTGGCGAGTTTACCTACACTCAGCTCCTCCCCAGATTGCACAGCCTTTTTTCCCTCATAACCATACAGACCCCGACCCTGGTCATTCCCGGAGAAGAACTACTGGATTTTTGCCAGCACCCGCTAAGGAAAAAGACAACCTTGCTGCATCAGGCCCATGAAAAAAGAACTGTGCATTATTTTGGCAGGACTCAATACAAGGACATTCCAAAAGAATTCAGACTGTTCTCAGAATCACAAGTATCGGTGGGAGGGTCCATACCCTTCTTCACCGTGCAGGCAAAAGCTGATGCTTGCTGGCTCCAAATAACCAGGAGAGAAATGCTTAAAATCATGAATAGCACTGAGGTTGGCCTTAATTTGATAAAGTGAGAACTGAGAGCAATCCACCTCCTTGTGATGCAGCATCCATATGTGTTAGGCTCAATGACCGAAATGGAGGGAGGGGAATATGCTAAAATTGGTGCATCCTGCTGCACGTTGACATGGATAATGGGATATTGACTCTTGCCATCCAAGTACTGTACCGTTTACAAAGAGATGCGTGAGGAGGGAGGTGCCCCTGAGCAGGAGTGGTTCTCAAATTGGTTCTCCTGGCTCCCCCGGTTGCTATCCAGTCTGTGCTCATTGTTGTTGCCAGTTTTCATTGGGTTCTTATTTTTTTGTGGTTCTGTGCAATTGGGGATTTCCTGCTGTAAAAATGAGGACCTCAAATTGGTTAGAATGCCATTAACTAGATAAGTACTAATTGTCAAAACCAAAGAAATACAGAACCCCAATAAAGTAACTGTCAGGAAGTATGGGTTAGATAGCGTAGTTAAAAATTCAACTAGAGCAGGGATTGTTAATACTGAGAAAGTCAATGTCAATATGAATAATGAGACATTCATGTATAAAAATGAAGTCGCATCTCTATTGACAAATTCACCCGTTATGAACTCCTGGTCAAGCCCGACTCAGAAATACTTTAATTTATGGCTCCAAAGACAGAGGTTCACATTCCTTACCAAAAATGGATCACTGGAACTTTTCTATGGCATTCAATGAATTGTATAAAACCCCTGTTGGATCGATTGTAAGTTGAGACAGTCTTCAGATCCTATGCCTGTAACCCAGTGGCGGTTCGCATAGGGTGTCCAGCGGGGCGGTGGGGCGGGGTGGGGAGGGGCAGGGTGGGGGTAGTAAACTCCGACCTATTACGGAACGGAGGAACGTAATAGTTACTTTCCTCCTTTCCGTCGTATGTCCGAGTTTGCTACCTCCCCACCCTGCCCCTCCCCCGCCCCGCCCCACCGACCCCCAGCACGCCCTATGTGAGCCGCCACTGCTGTAACCATTCTCCCTGCCACATTGTTTAACTAAATTAACTCTTCCTTTTTTGCCAAACACCTCTTGTCTCTTGTTTTTTCAAGGTATTTCATGTTCAAGCAACACTGGTATAGTCATCCTTTTTATTTGAAGGCTCTTTATTGTATTTGCAAGGAATCTGTAGAAAACCTTTAATGTCAAAACCCTGATTCTCATAGGTGATAGTTCTGTAGAAAGATCTTTTTTTTTTTTAAAACACCCGGTCTGGCATATCTCTGAAAAATTATAAAGGATCTCAAGCTAATGCTCAACAGAGATGAAAAAAAATAAAGTATATAGTCCTCGGTATATTACTGAAAGCACAATTTCAAACTGACACACAAGCAATTTGAAGGAGTCTCCTATTTGTAAATTAAAAGCTATTTTCATCCTAACCATAATCATGCCTATTCCTCTGGCTCATTGTCATCTGTGATATGATATCTCACTTCCACCACCATCACCTCTTAAAGTTCTGACTATGGCCTAATACACAAGGTTGCTAACATTCATATTCTATATACAGGGGCAACCAAGTCTCCCATTAACTGAAGGAAATGTAAAACTAAGCTCATCCTTGTTCACATCATCCAGGTTCAACAAAGCTTCACTCCACTCTTTTAGACTTCATGACTCTTTCAGAGCCTCTCTTTTAAATGCGGTTTGACACTCACCACTCTACTTGACCATTTATTCCAAGATCCCAATCACGCAATCCTGGATTACTCTTCCAATCAATTCACCTACACAGAACAAAGGGCCACATGTATCAACCATTTTTGCGTTCGCAAATGGGCCAATCCGTAGAATAGGCCCGTTTGCGAATGCAGAAAAGGGTTTTCACATGTATCGAAACCAAAGTGCGATTCGGTAACATGTTACTCAATCGCAATTTGGGTTTGCAATTCGGTATTAGGAAGGGGCGTGTTTAGGGTGTCCATTCCTAATACCGAATCGCATCGGTATGTATGAATGTTTTGCGACCGAAATGCGGTCGCAAAACATTCTCATTTTACCACCTACTTCAAGTCGGTGGTAACCCATTCACAAATGGGAAGGGGTCCCTTTGTGAATGTTTGTAAAAGCATTTATTAAGAGCAGGCAGTGGTCCCACGGACCACTGCCTGCTTATAAAAAATGAATGGAAAACTTTTCATTTTTCTTTTTGTAAAGCATCCTGTTTTCCTTTAAGGAAAATGGGCTGCTTTACAAAAAAGAGATTACTTTATTTAAAAGCAATCACGGACATGGTGGTATTCTATCCCAGCAGGCCACCATCCCTGTAATTTTTGCGACTCCTAGGGGGTCGCAAAATGTGACCTACCTCATTAATATTCATGAGGTAGGTCATTTGCGATCAGTTGGGAATCGCAGAAAGTGTTCAACACACTTTCGTGCATGCCATTTTGCTATTTCCTAATTGCAAATCGCAAGGATTCACAATTAGAAATTTGCAAAACTGGGTCTTCTTACATCTGGCCCAAAATGCACTGTCTCCATCACACTAAAAAAAAAAGCCCAAAACCGTACACATCATGAGGACTCTAAGCTATCCTTTTCCAGCTTCACACCCATAGTTTACTCAACAAAATTGAAGTTCAATACAGATCCTCCCGGTATTGTCACCCTTGGTGGTGCAATTCATGTCATTCTGACTCACTTCACCACATCCATAACTCAGTCAATGCTCTGGGTCAGAGTGCTCCAAAGTCGGTTCTAGTGGGCTGGATTAATGCCAGATTTGTAGCATATCCCCATTTAGATAAATGTAGTTATCTTAAAAATCTGGCATGTATCCAGCCCTCCAGCACTGGCTTTGCAGAACCCTGCTCTAGGTCATTGGCTTTGTCATCTACATCTCTTCCAAAATCATTAAACTTCAAATCATGATGACTACATTGTTCACCACTCCATTTTCCGCATTATACTCCTCCTAAAATTGCCTGTTTGATTCTCTTCTTTTGTAACTACAACCCCTGCTGAGCTCAGGCTTCACTGGGGGTCATCAAACAATCATGTGCATCTTCAGGCTCTTCATCCCACTACTGTCTTCAATCTTCAATGTTTCTAAATATCTATCATTCTGTCTCTATTAAAGAAAACCTATTGGATTGTCTTACAAACAATCACTTAAACCTATTTCAGTCAGCTATCGAGGAACTCTGTTCTACTGGGACCTATTTTTAATTGTTTGTATAATGTTCTCACCTCCACTTATTATAACTGACACATGCTATGAGTCTACACACTGGTATTTGATACCATTGAATCCTCAACTGGAGCTGTGCACAGAGCCTGCTTTAGTGAGTCAAATGCAGTTAGGCATGCCTCTATCCAAATCACATTTCCAGGCTACTTCTTAGAAGTCATCTCTGTCAAGGAAGCAACAATGGTGCTGTATCCCTTGACAAACTTTCTGTGGTACCCAGTGAGGCCCAAGAATACTCTGGCCTCAGTCTGGGTTTTGGGGGGCTCTCAGGCCATGATACTCTCTATCTTGGCCTGCAGGGGCTGCACCTTACCCCTGCCCACAAGATGTCTCAAGTACACCACAGACCCCTGCCTTAGCTGGCACTTACTGGCCTTGATAGTCACACCTGCCTGTTGCAGGGCCTGAAGCACTTCCTAAAGGTGAAAGAGGTGGTCCTTCTAAATGCTACTGAGGACAGCTATGTCATCCAGATAGGCAGCTGAGAAGGACTCCATGCCAGCATGTACCAGGTTCACCAACCTCTGGAAGGAGGCAGAGGCATATTAGAGCACAAAATCCATTGCATGAAATTGGTAGTGTACCTCTGGGGTGGAGAAGACTGACCTCTCCTCTGCATCATCTTTTTAGGGTGATCTGCCAGTACCCTGAGGTCAGATCCAAGGTTCTTAAGTAGTGGACAGCCCTTAACCTGTCAATAAGCTCATCTGCCTGGGGGATGGGATGAGCATCTATCTTTGTCACTGAGTTTAGCCCTCTTTAATTCACACAGAACCTCAATTCAGGTATGGTGCCAGGTAGGGCAGCTTTGGGTACCAGATATACAGGTCTGGACCAGGGGCTACTGGAGGAATCTATCACCCCCAATTCCAGCATTTTAGAGACTTCACTCATAATGGTGGACCTCAACTTATCTGACAGCCTGTAAGATTCATTCTTAATAGGGAGGTTGTCCACTGTGCCCACATCCTGGGTACACAGGTGGGTAGTCCCATTAAGAAGGGAGAACAGAGAGGAGTACTGTCCCAACACCTCGTGGCAGTCTCTCTTCTGTTTAGGAGTTAGGCTGACAGAAAGACTTACTCCTTCCACAGACCCATCTTACTCATTGGAGTCTAAGAGGTCGGGGAAAATTTCGCTATCCTCCTCCTCTCCTCCATCCATCACCAACAGCATAGCGATCTCAGATCTCTTAAAGTGGGGTTTGAGACTATTGATGTGAAGCACCTTGTTAGGTTGCTCTGAGGTCTTAAGGTCCACGAGGTAGGTGGCCCTACCCTTCTTCTCAATCACCTCAATGGGCCCAGTCCAATGGTCCTGGAGGGCCCTGGGTTCCACAGGTTCTATAACCCACACTTTCTGTCCTGGCTGCAATTCCACAGTGGTGAAACTTTGGTCACACTACTCTTTCATTACAGCCGGACTGGATTCTAAGCTGTGAGAAGCTTGCTTACATAACTTAGCCATTTGGCTTCTGGAGGCCAGCATGGAGCTCACCACATCCTGGGGAATCTTCCTGGGAGCTTGGTTCCACCCCTTCTTCATCAAACTCAGATGTCCTCTAACTGGGTGCCCGTACAGAAGCTCAAAGGTGCTGATGCCCGTTCCCTTCTGCAGTACCTCCCTAAAGGCAAACAACAGACATGACAAGAGGATGTCCCACGTATTCCTCAGGGCCTCAGGTAGGCCTCAAATCATGTCCTTTAGGGTCTTGTTGAATCTCTCAACAAACCTATTTGTTTGAGAATGGTAAGGAGTGGAGTTACCCCACACTCCTTCCACATTGACTACATGTATGCAGACATGAAGTTTGTGTTTTTGAATGATTGCACCTAAATATCACTAACTGTTGGGCTGCCAAGGATAAGCCATTTCTTTTCTGAAATATGGTTATGGTAAAGGGCAAAAAGGTTACATAGTTCTAGTCTTCTTTTTGCAGAGAGGTCTCTATTTGTGGTGAGGAGCCTGTTGGGAGAGAGGAACAGAGCACAGCTGATATTGTTTTATTTTTAAGAGTAAAGAGCAAGTGTCATTGGTGTGCTGAGGTATCTCATTGTGTAAGGAATGGGATGAGGGAGTTAGGATGAGAAGAGAATTATATCTAGCGTTTGGTATTTTAAAATCATCTATTGTAATGTGTACATTTCTAAAAAAAAAGTCATGCAAAAGGATGTTTGACTTTTTGTCAGGGCAGAAACAACTAAAAATGTACTTTGTTAAAATCTACCTCTTCTCTGTTAATGGGCAGTGGCATTCTCAGAGGTATACTTGCATCATAATGGACAGAGGTCTCTTCCTCAATATAATGAAGTTGGCGATGATTGTTCTGTTACTGAACCACTATGATCTTGCTCATCTTTGGTAATTTTCATATTGATTTGGGCCATATCATCAGACCTCCATCAAATTCTCCTCATATAGGTCACCACATCATAGAGAGGTACAAGCATTGAGGTAACCTCTCCCACTCTTTAACTGACACTTTGTTCTTTCCTCCACTCTGCAGTTATCCATGCTCGCCTGACTCACTGCCTGTGCTTCATTTTCCTCAAGCCTGGCAACCCCTGTCACACTGTGGGTTTGGTTATCTCAAGCTTTGTGCCTTATTCTTAAGGTGATCGAACAAAGTGTGTCTAGGTGTAGCAGAATTAAATAGTCAATAGCGGACCACCTGCATCGGATGTGTATAATGAGCAGGTGGATTCAGGCAGCCCGCATCTTGAACATCAGTCAAATCAAATCAAATCAAACAAAGCTTTATTCGATTTCTATATGGAAAAAATCATAAAAGCACAAACAGTACATTAACTCACATTTCATTTTAACAGTTGAGGTCGATTTTCTTTACACCTCTCTTACATGTTTACTTTGTTGAAAGATTAAAACTGTCACATTAAAATTGTTTTCCTGCATTTTACTGCACTTTTTAAAAACATTGATAAAATCCAGGTTACATATTCATTTTCTAAAAGCTGTAGTGCTAGAAATGCAGGGCGACATTGTCTAATACCAAACTTTTTTAAAAGAGGTAAAATCCATTTTATCCTTTGAACATTATAGAATTTACAAAATAAAACCACGTGGACTGTTGTTTGCTCCGAGCGATCATCACAAGGGCACAATTGTATAACTTTTGACCAGTCATTCATGTTGGGGAAACTGGTTATTCTATGTAATATCCCAAGTCTAAATCTTGTCAATAAAAATCTATCGTATAGACCACAGACTCGTAAAAGATAAGGTTGCATACTATAAGTAATTAGAATCATTTTATTATACAATACTGTGGGCTTCATTATTTCTTCCGAAAGTCTAAGAGTTTCGAGTAGGTTTAAGCCTTTTGCCTTCAACATTTTTCTTGTCCAACTAGTCATTGTATTCGGCTCTGTAAAAAACTCTGGGTGGCCTAAATCAAGCATAAAATCCTGCACATACTTTAGCCATGCGATTCTTAAACCACCTTCCAATTTAAAAATATCTTTAAAAATGTCCCTATTAAGATTAGTTTCTTCAGATGTCCATATCCTATGCCAGGATTGGTTCCACTTTTATGAGATCTGTTAGGTATGAGACCCCCAATTCAGAATAGCAAACATAAGAGAAGGTGCTACCCGGGACTGCCAAAATATATTCTGAACATCAGTCAAAGTGGTTCCCATTCTGGGTGACCTCCCCGTTTCTGCTTAAATAAATCTTTGAATTTAAAGGGTGGGGGGGAATCTTGGCACCAGTACATATAGAGGTCACACCAGATCCAATGATTCCTGCAGAATTGGAGATCCCAGTTGCCAATACAGAGCACATGGCCATACCTTATTCTGAGATTAGCTGGGTAGCCCTCTGCTCCAGCTTATTTACTGAAAGTCAAGTAGCAGTAGGGTGCATTCCATCCACAAAAAGTAATTGAGCTAACATCCTAGATTTCCAGAAATGGTTTTAATATTGAGAAAGTCGATGTCAATATGAATAATGATACATTCATGTATAAAAACGAAGTCTCATCTTTATTGATAAATTTACCCGTTAAGAACTCCACCTCAATCCGGATTCAGAAATACTTAGTCAGGCAGGCACTGGGATCCAGGCCCAAGGTCACTGATTGACAGGTTACTGATCGGGTGGCACGTAGCCAGCAGACAATCACACGAACAGGAAACCCCAGATCAATCCCACAGATAGCCACAGCGACATCACAATGGTCCAGGGAGATTGGCCCCAATAAAGCACACATTGCCGGAGGGGTATGCGCGTTCCCAAAACACAATAAAGTCAGATGCCACATGAAGTTTGGAACACATAGCCAATCATGACACAGCACACACAGTACATGCAGTGATCATGTGCTCCCCATGCTGGACATCTGGACACGTTACCCAGTGGCCACATTGCATCTATGCAAGGTCGAGCCCCACCTGGATTCCTCATCGAATACTGTAATTTATGGCTCCAAAGACAGAGGTTCACATTCCTTACCAAAAAAGGATCGCTTGAACTATTTTATGGCATTCTATGAATTGTATAAAAACCCATCTCGAATCGATTGTAAATTGAGGCAGTCCTCAGACCCTATGCCTAATACTGTTCTCCTGGCCGCATTGTTTAACTAAACAAACTGCTCCTGTTTTGCCAAACTCCTCTTGTCTCTTGTTTTTTCAAGGTATTTCATGTTCAAGCAACATTTTGGCGAGCCACTATTGGAGCTGACGTCTCATCAATCCTGCTGTGGGGTAGTTACTTGTGTCAACAATAGGGGTTCTTGACCCCCAATGCTCCTCAGCAGCCAAGGGAACTTCATTAGGGTTGGCCGAACAATACACCACCCCTCACGGAACTCCGCTGGATTTGGCGGTGTTGTTCAGCAAATCCGCCGAGTGAAACTCTGCGAGTTCTACCCAGGCCTAGTCAGCACCTACCCATGATATGCAGGTGTGTAGGTGCTCTTGCCTGCTCTCCCTGCATTCAGATAGTCCAATCCGCCAGGTGAAGAAGTTGGCGGGCCCCCTACTGAACAACCAATGGTTAGGCCCAGGCCTGAGAGACTAACAGGCCAGCAGGCCCATGCAGTCCAAACGTATTCCCAGTCTGGTGCGAGGGCTCCCAGATGTTCGACCCCCCCATCCATCACGCCCGACATATAGAAGCCCAGCGGCACAGAGAACACATACTCCCACTGGCTTAGGCTAACACACATGAGTGACAGGGAGATTTGCGTTGGTTCTAGACAGTGATACAGCTAGTGGGAGTGAGGAATGGGACCTCAGTCACCTGGGATCCGATGATCGGGGTGGTGCTACAGGATTTTCTCAGGCAGCCAAGGAAACGACAGAGAGTGAATTTAAGGGCAAAGCCCGATTGAAAAAACCAGCGCATAGCTGAGAGCGAAGGAGGCTACCCAGACGGGATGTGGAAGTAAGGCACGAGCTAGGAGGGAGAGAGAAAGACTTGCACCCAATGAGAAAACAGAGCAGTGCGCCCCCCCACATAAAGAGAGTGGGGTGTAGGTACAATGCCCCGATCGGGGAAGAATCAGAGGTAGAATTAGATGAGAGGCTTCTGGCTGGAATACGAGCCTCACAAAATTTGCAATATAGAAGAGGGGCTGACTGGGAAATAAGAGACCAGGGTAGCCTGGTGCTGACCCAACCAAAACATAGGAAAAATAAGATGGCACCTTTACGCTCGCATGAGGATGGCAGCGACGAATACGTACGGTGCCCCTCCTGAGCACAGGGGATAGAATAGAGTGACCTCAAGGGAGATAGTGGCCAGAGATGAAGGCGAGATCTTTGCGCAGCCATTCTGCCACCTGCTAGCCCACTGGATTGAGGGAAAATACCTGGCCAGAGGAGGGATTCTTCAAACCAGAGGACGGGTGTAGGAGAGTAGGATCTGCTTCACATGGGTACCCCCACTTTTTGCTGATGCTTCACTGTTTTTCGACTTTAGTCTGGCTGGGGCCCTGCTAATCAGAACCCCAGCCTAGCTGCTTCCTCTCTAAAATGGTTTCCATGTGCCTTAGGCACATCTCTGATTGGAATCTGGAGTGCCCTTATAAGTCCCTAGTATATGGTATACTATGTACCCAGGGCATAGGTACCTCAGAGGCCTGCCAGGGGCTGAAGCATGTATTGTGCCACCCCTGGAAGGCCAGCCAAAAGGACACCACAGGTCTGCTACTGCAGCCTGGGTAAGGTGGTGCATGCACCTCTTACTGTGATATAGGCTACCTATATCACTACATACATACACACATATAAACCTATAAGTCACTCCTATGGCAGGCCTTATCAATCCTGGAGGCAGAGTGCGTGGTTCCTATGTGAGAGGGTGCCCCTGCATGACCAGGGCCCCTCTGCAGCGTTCAGAGACCCTTCTCTGATGCTGTTTGTAGTGCAGCCTGACCATATACTCTTAAGCGCATTATAACCTCGCGTTAAATGCTAACTTTGGGATGGCTGCATGGAAACATGTCGTGTTTGGTGTCAAACATCTTGGAATACTACCCCCGCCAGTTCTGGCGGCGGGGGTAGCATTCCACCCTTCTAGAGGAGAGACATGTACACACCGGCCTGCCCGGTAACTTCTTTCCAAACCCTGGCATCACAAAATGGATGCCGCTGCCACAGACACGAGTCTGGCCTCCTGCTGCTGACCGAAACTCCGGCAGGGGAGGCCTGGACAATAGGTTTCCTGTCCCAGGGAGGTGTAACCACCTCCCCAGACAGGATAGTGTGTATTGGGGCTGGGCGGGAGCACTCTCTGGTGCTTTGAAGTCCTGCACTGGGGGCACATTTGGTGTCCCTGTGCATACCCCAGTTCAAACCGGCTCAGGGGCTTCCAGCCCCTGCTCTGGCATGAAACTGGACAAAGGGAAAGGGGTGTAACCATCCCTCTGCCCTGACCCTCCCATAGGTGGGTCCCCAGAGTATGTCCAACCCCCTAACTTGGTATAAGTATGGGACACCAGTCCTTAGGACTTTAGATTTACCTGGACGAAACTCTGACACAGAATCCTGGACCTTTGACGCTCTACTTCAAGATTAGAGGACTGAAGAATCTCCCTTGGGGTCAAGGAGTGACTCCCCTGCTTGGCAGGCACCAACAAAGCAATTGTCTGGTCTGCATCGCTGAAGCTCCCGCCGGACGCTGAAGTCTTTGCATCACCAGAGGTGGATTTCCAGACTTCCCCGAGGCTACCCTGAGTCCCCAGCAAAGCTGAGGCCCGTAGCTGTCGTGGGTAACGTGGAACTGTGACCCCTGGACACCGCGCACATTTGCATGTGCATCCTCTTCTGGGTCTCCCACGAAGTCGTGCTTTGGGCTCCGAGTAGCCCCAGCCTCCAGCATCAACTGCACCGAAGATCACTGGCCTCCACTCCACGAGTGTCCTGTGAGCCAGCTCCACGTGCGTCCACTCAAGGCTCCTTTGCGGTTGCTAGTCCGTTGGCTAGTAGGCCCTCCCGAAGGCCAATCTTCTTCTACTTGGGCTCTCTAGTTGCTCCAGGCGTGCCCTGACTTACCCTCGCTGGGTGAGTCCCTTAGACCTTGCTGGTCTGCACCATCGTCCTTCTTCCATTTCCACAAGACTTGCCGTTGCCAAGGCTTGTTGGGTCCAATCTGGTCGCCGACACCCCTGCAATCGACAGACGTTATGGGACAGCTCGAATCGAGCTCCTGATTGTCGTTGGCGCCTCCTGGACCTCGTGGTTGAAGAGTCAAGACAACCATCAACCTACCTGAAGCACTCGACATCGGTGGGCATCTGCTCATCGCCTTCCTGGTCACTGGCTAGTGACCCAGACTCTGTCCCCTCTGCTTTCAGGTTCTTCAGATCTTCGATCCACCTTTGGATCCACCCGAACACTTTCGACTTGGCCACCAGCAGCACTTTGCAGAAGATCGCCATTGAAAACGACGACGAAACCCGACCCCGAAAGACACCTATGCACCCGGCTCCCCTGGGTGAGGTAACTCGAGTACTCCGGTGCTCCCGTGGGTATTGACACTAGAACAGCCTAGTTCTAAAAGGGTTTGCTCCAAGTCCTCCTCTAAGTGTCCCTTTTCTTTAAAATTCCAACCGCGACTTTCCTCCTTGAAGTCAACGGCGATTCGCGGCTGTGTTCATACACTGTACGCGTCCCCCGTGGGTCCCCTGTGTCACTACCTTGGGTGGTTCCTTGTGGTCCAAGCACTTCTACAGGCTCTAGGCCTTGTGTCTAGCTCAGTCGTGGTTCTTATACCACTTTATTGGTATATGGTTTGGTACGCCCCTTGGGCTCAAACGTGTATTTGTGCTATTACTGTAGATAACTAACTTATAACTTATGTACTTCGAACTCTAGCCTCATAAAGAGACTAGAGGGTGTGTTTAGCAATAAATACATATATTTTGAATATATACCTGGTGTGGTCCTCTTTCATTTGGTCACTCAAGAGATTATAGACTGGTAAAACAAGCTGCTTTACATTCCTTCAAGACTTAGCCTGAAGGCTGCTCTCCATAGCTACCACTAGGATAGCTTTCAATAAAGGTTGTCTTTAACCTATCTCCAATAAGGGGTTGTTTGGACTGGTGCAAGGTGCCCACTATAATTAGTGGACAGCATATGCCAGGCCAACTTCTCACATTGGTGGCAGCGTGTGGGATTCCAGCTTGCTATTGTTTTACCAGATAATCTCAATTGAATTGATCAACTGAAAACCACTAAGGGTACCTAAGGTACATATAAATCAAGCTTAGTATACAGTAAGTTCTACTGAACTTAGAGTCGTGTGTTAAGGGATAGCACACCCTTTCTACAACTCAAGAGAGTTTAGTAGGCCACACTAGAGTAGTTAGTGCATACACCACACCTCACTAGTAATGTCTTCAAAGCCAGGACCCAGTGAGTCCTTGCCAGAAGCCAGTGGGCTTCTTCCCTCCAAGTATGATAAACTCCCATTCTTGGAATTGAGAGCATTATGCAATACTAGGAAGCTGAAGGCAGGCAAAAGTGCTAGCACCCAACACCTCAGAGAGGTGCTACTAGCTGATGATCTCAGCAGGCCCCTAGGGTCTGAAGGGGTAGGCAGAGAGGGTGGGGCAGAAGATGAGGAAGGGGTCAGGGGTGAAGAAACCCAGGCCCCCCCCTCTGAAACTGGCCAGGAAGGTGAAAATGACCTTGACCTGGAGAACCCAATTCCTCCTGTGGAGGAGGAGGATCAGCATGACCTCCCCTTTGTCCCCCCAGGAAGAATTGTGAGTGTGCCCAGAAGGTCTAGATCTCCTTCTCAGGAGTCTAACCACTCTGACACCTCAATAGGGACCTCTGTCTCTTCTCAATTTCAAATTCAGCTTTTATTCGATTTTTTCTTACAGTAAAAATCATAAAAGCACAATTAAAAGAGACATTTCAATTATAATACACAGTAAAAAGCAATCAGAGTCACATACTTAAAAAAAAAATGTTTTACATCGTGCTCCTGAATCTAATAACAGACTTTAAAAAAGAGATAATAGCCATTAAGATCATTTGATTTTCTAAGGATTGTAATTTCAAAAGAGCTATTCTACATTGTCTTAAGCCCATACTCCTCAGAATAGGTAATAAAAACCTTTTCCTGGGAGAGGTATAAAATTTACAAAATAAAATGCAATGCAACGTAGTTTGAGTCGAAATGTCATCACAGGGGCATGGTAATAAGTTTCTCGACCAGTCATTGATTTCAGGGAAGGTAATCATTCTATGAAAAATTCCAAAACGAAAACGAGTTAGAAGCATACGCCCAAAGCTTCCCTGTTCCTGCACTAAATAGGGTTGAATACCTGAGCATGTTGTAATCAAAAGGTTGTTCATGACCGATCTTTTCTCTCTCTCAATGAACCATCGCTTATTTTCTAAGTGGGTCAGACATTCTGATTTTAAGGTTTTTCTAGGGATTGTTACCATAATCTCCGGAGTTTCAAAATATTCAGGATGGCCAATTTCGTTCGACATATTTTTGATGAACTTAAACCATGGTATATTAGCCACCCTGTCCAAAGTTAAACAGTCCATAATTACATCACGATTAAAACCAGTCTCAGGTGAAGCCCACACCTTATGCCAGAGTAGAAGCGGGTTAAGACTAATAATATCAGAGATAAATGGCAGACCAAGTTCCGTATGGCAATTAAAAGTAGCTGTGGAACTAGGGACTGCCAGCAGATAACGAGTGAAGGCATTTTCACAACGTTGAATATGTTGCACATCTGCAGATCCCCAGATACCTGCCCCATATATCGCTGTAGAAATACATTTTGATTTGTAAATGGCCAATAGCTCAGGGACAGGTCTGCAGCCCAATTTCCTTGAGAAATTAATAACCGCACCTATTGCTCTTGAAAACATTAGCTTTCTTGCCTGCGTGGCCGCATTCCAGGACCCTGTCCGATCGAAGTTAATTCCCAAATAGGAGAACTTATCAGTACTTTCAATTTTTTTATTGTCAATAAAAATATCACATATTTTTCTTGTTTTTTTCCACAGCTCATTGTATATGTCTTGCTGATGTTTACTTTTAGGCCCCTATCAAGCATATAATTGGCAAAGTTAGTGACAGTTCTTTGCAAGCCTATTTGCGTCCGCGCCATGATAACTGCGTCGTCCGCATAAAGTAAAATGGGGACAGGGGTGTTATTAATAATCGGGTAGTCCTGCCGGCGTTCAGTCAAGAATTGACCAAGGCTATTAATATATAGGGAAAAAAGGAAAGGGGCAAGTATACAGCCTTGCCTCACTCCCTTTTTTATACGGAACTTAGCTGTACACTCCCCCTGTCTCCCATAACGAACCCTTGCCCCAGACTCCCTGTACAGTTCCTTAATAAATGAAAGCAAAGGTGGATCGACTTCCATATCTTTAAGGACACTCCACAGCTTATCATGTATTACGCAGTCAAACGCTGAACTGAGGTCAACAAATGTCAAAAAAGTTTACCCTCCTTTGCTAAAGTATATTTACTTATGATCAGGGTTAAATTGAGGCCTTGCTCAATCGTACCAAGCCCTGGTCTAAACCCATATTGCAGGTTAGACAACACACCTGTCTCTTCCGCCCATAATTGTAGCTTATTTAGAATTACCCTCCCTACTACTTTCAGGAGGGAATCTAAGAGGGAGATTGGGCGATAACACCTTGGTTCATTTCTATCCCCCTTTTTAAAAATAGGAATTAATATTGCATCTGACCATGTAGGAATAAAACCATAACGACTACAAAAAATTAAAACATTAGTTAAAAGTGGGGCCCACAGCTCAATATTAGATTTATAAATGTCCACCGGGACGCCATCCGGTCCTGGTGCTTTACCAGAAGCACTCTCTATTATGGCCCTGGTGACTTCCACCAACGAGAGTCCAATAGATATAGGAAAAGCTGCAGTCTGTACATTATCATCGGTCGCCTTGACTACTGAGGATACCTCGTTGTCTCCAATGGTCTCATCATTATAGAGGCACGAGAGATATTCTACCCACTTATCCTCTGTAATAACAATGTCTATAATATCAGTGTCCCTGTTAACAAAAAAGGGGCATTCACAGCTTTCCAAAAGCCATTATTATCCTTCCTTAAGCATGCCTGGTGTAACGCCTGCCACGCCTCTGATCTCAATTGTGCTTTACGCTTTTTATCGCCTGCCGGTATTTAGTTCTAGCCTGTTTTATTTCCTCCCTTGACCTAATCTCGCTATGCAGTACCTTCTTCAAATGAGTATGGGCCTTGCTACATTCCATATCAAACCAACCCTGTGACTTATGCGTACCCTGTTTCTGCTTCCTGGTAAGTAATTTCTGAACCTCGCTTGTAATATTAAGGAAGGCATTTAGGACTACCGTATAGTCCCTTTCCTCGGAAAGACAGGTTTCAAAATCATCACTAGTCCTATTTACAAGTTGCTTTAAAAAAGCCGCAGGATCCACCCCTGCCCATTTTAGAGAATATCCGTTTGTGCTTGAGAGATTAATATTAAGATTATAATGTAAATCCTTGTTATTCTTACTTCTAACCGACCTCTCCAAATTAAAGGCCACACTAATTGGATAATGATCACTCATTAGAATACCATGAGTTACAAAAGTACAGACATTACAGGAATACCTATTTGACACTAAAACAAAGTCAATAATTGAATTGCACCCCTTCCATTAAAAGTTGGCTCAAAAGGAACTGGGGGAATACACAATTCATTTGCATATCCCAAATCAAATTGAAATACAATTTCATTTAACAGGTCCCCCAGTGTTATATGTAAAAAGTGGGCCAGCTCATCTTCTTTATCTTTACCTAGGCCACAAATACCCCGTTGACTATGTTGACACAAAAAACAATTAAAATCCCCACCCCATACAATGCACATATCACCAGACATTTTATCTTCTAGATTACTCAATGTTTGCCTCAAGTTTGTTAACACGCTCATAGTCTCATTTTTAGGGATATTATTGTAAAAATTAATTATTACTGTACCCTTTCCTCCAACCATATACAATAATAAGATCTGATAATAATCAGTCACAATTAGAAGTTTCAAATTAATCACCCCTGCCGTGTTAGAGACGTAAATACATAGCCCCCCTTTATTACGCCCTTGCTCGCTGCTGATTGCCGGTGTGTGAAAAGTTCGAAAACCAATGATATGTTTTTCTTCGACTGACCAGGTTTCTTGGAGGCAGATTATAGAATATTCTTCTACGAAAGATAGCCATTGGGGGTCTCTCACTTTAGAAGATAAACCCGCAATATTCCAGAACAGTATTTTACATACATCAGCTGTAACGTCCTTTGCATGTCCCCCTAGGTCCCTCTCACTTATCACCTCATCATAAAAATTATCCCCGCCCCTAATTGGTATTTCTACGTATTTAATACTGGCTTCAATGTTACCTTCGGGGGTTGTAAAATTATCCTCTATGACCACACCTTCTATTGATTGATCTAAGCTCAATATACGATCTATTCTATTCTCAGACAGCAAATCCTGACCACACTCCTGCTCATATGAAATATCACCGGAAGGTGATAAAGTTTCCTGCCCTAATTGTCCATCCCCCTCAAACACTGTATTCTTGGTCAATCTATATCTTCCAGAGTGGTTAACAGGTCAAAACGATTATAAAGCGGGAGGTGACATGATCTCATTGAGTCTGCCTGGTGATCCCTTACATAATTTTTATTTAAAGAATTCACAACTGGTGGCAAATAAAAAGCATCCAGGGGTAAGACATTAATTTCTGTATAATTAAAACATGCATTCCCAGCCCTTGTAAGAATTGCGTGCACTAATGCAGGATCACTGAAGGTCAGAACAATACAATCTCCCTGAAGTGTTTTCCGGCCCTTGCCCACCCATGTAACCCTTCTGACCATTTTAAAATTTTTAAATAATGCCTCAGTGAGACCGGTTTTACTTCCTAGCCAGTGAAGAGATTTATTACGAAGTCCCTCCCATGTTTCATGCAATGATGTATGCCGTATGGGTGCATTGGCTAAAATGACTATATATGGAGTGGCAGCCGGTGGGAGATCAAGGACATTATGTTCTAGATTCTCTAGATGTACCCTTATCCCAGTATCAGATCCTTTCTTCTCTATTAAGGGTTTATTTTGAGCATTATTAACTTGCAATTTGTTACCGGGGGAATTGCTCTTTGAGTATCTGAGCATAAAGTTTCTACAGGTCTAGTCCTTGTAGAATGAGTCCCTACCTGTGGGATTAAGGGTTGACTACGAGAATGGTTATCAGCTCCTTGCGTATTCGCCCCCTCTGTGATAACCATGTTATCTCCTCTCAAACACCCTCTAAATTAGCCACTCTTTCTGTTAATTTTCCTAGGGCGCCAACCATATAGCTATATAGATCATCAATTTTCCTCGAAATCTTTTCTAGTTCAATAGTTTGGCCCTCGATTTGCGAATTCACCGTAGGTCTCCTTGCTCTACCAGGGTTTTTATGTACAACAGTTTTTAGTTGTTTACCCAAGTTTTTCCTTTTCTTAGACAACGACTTTTTGCTTGGGCTCACAGAGCTCTTCCCAACAATATATTCCGCTTGAGACCCCTCCGACCCCTCAGGATTTTTACAACGTTTCGAGGGTGGTTGGGGATCATCTTCTGGCTCACTTACAAATAAGAGATCAGACGTCTCCTGTATACACCCATTTTGAACACCCATAGCAATTTGTCCCTCACACACTGTTATAACAGATTTAATAGGGGGCTAACATGTACATTATTTCCAGTTAGCGATCCCAGCCTCCCTTGAGTAAGAGTCTCTTCTACGGTATTTATTTGCTCCTCGATGGCCCCCATAGCACCAGTCAAGTAGTTCATCAGGGATTTCTGACCTCCCGTTTTTGGACTGAGATAGCTGTGTGGCCCGTCTTCCTTTTACCCATTCCTAAGCGGGAACTTCTCAGTCAGATGAGAAAAATCGGGAAATCCCAAGGACTCACCAGATATGAGTGTATGTCCACCCCACCTTAGGGATGTGGCCCAGCCCAGTCTCTGTCGGTCTATGACCGGGCTAAGCACGCCCCGCGCGCGTCCCGCGCTGCGGGACCGGCAAGATGTTTAAAAAGCCCCTCCAGGGACTCAGGGTAAAGTGCGTTGTGCAGCAGGCAGCCAGGGACTGGCGACAAGGTCCAGGCTTGATGAAACGGTCTCCCGCGCTGCGGGACCGGCAAGATGTTTAAAAAGCCCCTCCAGGGACTCAGGGTAAAGTGCGTTGTGCAGCAGGCAGCCAGGGACTGGCGACAAGGTCCAGGCTTGATGAAACGGTCTCCCGCGCTGCGGGACCGGCAGGATGTTTAAAAAGCCCCTCCAGGGACTCAGAGTAAAGTGCGTTGTGCAGCAGGCAGCCAGGGACTGGCGACAAGGTCCAGGCTTGATGAAACGGTCTCTTCTCATAGGAGAGAATCCTCTCATGACAGGAGAAAGAGACTGATTGAGTATGAGCAAGCCCAGCTTGAACTCAGAAAACAGCAGTTGGCTATAGACAGGGAGTCCCTAGATCTCTACAAGGAGAGAAAAAAGATGGGACTAGAGTCCCATGGTGGCAGCAATTTCCCCAGAGATAGGGAAAGGTCTTATGACCATAGAAACCTGAGCAAGATTGTCCCTCCCTACCAGAGTGGGGATGACATCCACAAATGGATAACTGCACTGGAGAGGGCCTGTAAAGTACAGAGGGTCCCTCAGGAGCAGTGGGCAGCAATCTTGTGGCTCTCCTTTGCAGACAAAGGTAGAGATAAGCTCCTCACTGTTAGAGAGGAGGATGCTGATAATTACACAGTCCTGAAGAGTGCTCTGATTGATGGGTTTGGCCTAACCACTGAACAATACAGGTTAAAGTTCAGAGATACCCAAAAAGCACAGACTCAAGACTGGGTGGACTTTGTTGATTGTTCTGCCAAGGCTCTGGAAGGTTGGTTATTGGGCTGTAAGGTATGTGATGTCACAGGATTGTACAATCTTATCATGAGGGAGCAGATCCTTAATAATTGTCAAAATCAGCTGTTGCATCAGCACCTGGTGGACTCTGATCTGACCTCTCCCCAAGAATTGGGAAAGAAGGCAGACAAATGGGTCAGAACCAGGGTAAGGCAGAAGGTCCAGAACCAAGGTGGTGACCCTAAGAAGCAAGATTCTAAAAACTCTGATAAAGGTGGGGAGAAGGGTAAAGACCAGAAGTCTTCACAAGGCCCCCAAAAATCTTCTTCAGGTGGGGATTCACAGTCTAACAAGGGAAGAGGCCAAAAGAAACCATGGTGCAAGGTCTGTAAGCAAAAGACCCACTGGACCAGTGATTGCACCAAGTCCAAAGACTCTACTCCAGCCCCCACCAATGCCCCTAAGGCACCTGCTCCCCCTAGTGCAGGTACAATTGGTGGTGGGACTACACAAGCCAAGGGTTTAGTAGGGTTGATCCTGGGTAAGGAGATGAGCTCTGACCTAGTCAGAGAACTCACTCAGGCTGTCCTAGTCTGTGATGGAGGCATGGATGTGACCTCCTCTGTGAGTCCCAGTAATCTGGGCAAGTACAGGCAACAGCCCTTAATCAATGGAAAAGAGGCTTTGGCATTTAGGGACATAGGGGCAAGTGTCACCATGGTGACACAAGACCTTGTGAATCCTGGGCAGATTATACTTGGTGAAATGTACCAAGTGACCAATGCTAGCAATGTCAGAACAGACCATACTCTGGCAGTTGTTAACTTCTCCTGGGGAGGGGTAACTGGCCTTAAGAAGGTTGTGGTAAGTGCAGACCTACCAGTTGAATGCTTGCTTGGCAATGATTTAGAAACTTCAGCTTGGGCAGAAGTGGAGCTCAGGACCCATGCAGAAATGCTGGGCATCCCTGCAGATGTGTTTGCTGTGACCAGGTCACAAGCCAAAATGTCTAACACTGAACAGGCCTTGGATTCTGGAATAATGGACCAAGTGCCCTCCAAGAAGAGGAGTAGTAGGGTAAAGGCAGTGCCTTCCCCTTGGCTCAGAAGGAAGATCAGTCTCTTGAGGGGGATGATCTCAGTCCTGAGGAAGGAACTGTCCCAGAGGAGCTTGAACCTGACCAGGTTGAGTTCTTGGGGACAGGGGGCCCTTCCAGGGCAGATCTGAGCCAGGAGCAGCAGAGCTGCCCCTCTCTTGAACCCCTCAGACAGCAAGCTGCTGCTGAGGCTGCTGGGAAAGCTAGTGGTCCCCATACAGTGTATTGGGATGATGGACTCCTGTACTCAGAGTGTAGAGACCCCAAGCCTGGTGCCACCAGGAGGTTGGTTATACCTCTGAAGTTCAGGGGCTTCCTATTGACCCTAGCCCATGACATTCCCTTAGCAGGTCACCTGGGCCAGAACAAGACTTGGGACAGAATTGTCCCTCACTTTCACTGGCCCCACATGTCTGAAGGCACCAAGGAGTTTAGTCGCTCCTGTGTAACCTGCCAGGCCAGTGGCAAGGCAGGTGGCACTACAAAGGCCCCCCTGATACCACTACCTGTGGTGGGGGTTCCCTTTGAAAGGGTGGGGATTGAAATTGTTGGTCCCATGGATCCCCAAACAGCATCTGGGCACAAGTTTATCCTGGTGGTAGTGGATCATGCCACCAGGTACCCAGAGGCTATTCCCCTTAAGACCTCTACAGCACCTGTGGTGGCAAGAGCCCTCCTGGGAATTTTCTCAAGTGTGGGCTTCCCTAAGGAGGTTGTATCAGACATGGGTGCTAACTTTATGTCTGGATACTTGAAAGCAATGTGGAAGGAGTGTGGAGTGACTTACAAGTTCACCACACCCTATCACCCACAATGCAATGGTTTAGTTGAGAGATTCAACAAAACCTTGAAGGGCATGATAAAAGGGCTCCCAGAAAAGCTTAGGCGAAGATAGGACATACTCTTGCCCTGCCTTTTATTTGCATACAGGGAGGTGCCTCAAGGGGGTTGGCTACAGCCCTTTTGAACTTTTGTTTGGTCTCCCTGTCAGGGGTCCATTGTGCTTGGTGAAGGAAGGATGGGAGTTACCTCTCAAGCCCCCAAAGCAAGACATAGTGGACTATGTACTTGGTCTCCGCTCCCGGAAGGCTGAGTACATGAAAAGGCAACTAAAAACCTTGAGGCTAGCCAGGAACTTCAAAAAGCCTGGCATGACCAAAGGCTGTACTGACTGTTTACCAGCCAGGACAGAAGGTGTGGGTGTTGGAGCCAGTGGCCCCAGCAGCTCTCCAAGACAAATGGAGTGGACCCCATACCATTGTTGAACAGAAGGGTGAGGTTACCTATTTAGTAGACCTAGGAACACCCAGGAGTCCCCACAGGGTTCTCCATGTCAACAGGTTAAAACCATATGTGGACAGGGCAGACATGGGCTTGCTCATGGCTACTGATGAGGGACAGGAGGAAGAGAGTGACCCACTCCCTGACCTGCTCTCACAGAACCCTGATGATTGGTCAGTGGATGGTGTAGCCTTGGCAGGCAGCGTCACTGCCCAGCAGCAAACTGATTGCAGACAGGTGCTCAATCAGTTCAGGCACATATTCTCACTGACACCCAGTCAGACCACCTGGTGCACTCATGAAGTGGACACTGGGGACAGTCTGCCTATTAAAAATAAGATTTATAGGCAACCTGACCATGTCAGGGACTGTAACAGGACAGAAGTCCAGAAGATGTTGGATTTGGGAGTTATTGAACCCTCAGATAGCCCTTGGGCTAGTCCAGTGGTCCTTGTGCCAAAACCTCACACCAATGGTTGGAAAAGAGAGATGAGGTTTTGTGTGGACTACAGGGGTCTCAATGCAGTCACTAGGACTGATGCCCATCCAATACCTAGGGCAGATGAGCTAATAGACACTTTGGCCTCAGCCAAGTATCTAAGCACATTTGACCTGACAGCTGGCTACTGGCAGATCAGACTAGCTGATGATGCAAAGCCAAAGACAGCATTCTCAACCCCTAGTGGGCATTATCAATTTGTGGTGATGCCCTTTGGTCTGAAGAATGCACCTGCCACTTTTCAGAGGTTGGTGAATACAGTCCTTACAGGTCTGGAAGCCTATAGTGCAGCATATCTAGATGATATTTCTGTCTTTAGCTTCACCTGGGAGGATCACCTGGTCCACCTCAGAAATGTTTTGCAGGCCCTGCAGAAAGCAGGCCTGACTATCAAGGCCACCAAGTGCCAGATAGGGCAGAGTCAGGTTGTGTACCTGGGCCACCTTGTGGGTGGAGGCCAGGTTCAACCCTTGCAGAGCAAGATCCAGACCATCATGGACTGGACTGCTCCAACTACCCAGACTCAGGTGAGAGCCTTTTAGGCCTGACTGGGTACTATAGGAGATTTGTCAAGGGGTATGGATCAATAGTGACACCCCTGAATGACTTAACTTCCAAGAAAATGCCCAAAAGGTTCAGTGGACAGTTAGCTGTCAAAAGGCATTTGATGACCTAAAGCAGGCCATGTGCACTGCTCCCATTCTACAGAGTCCTGATTACTCCAAGAAGTTCATTGTCCAAACAGATGCATCTGAATTGGGGGTAGGGGCTGTACTGTCACAATTGAATGATGAAGGTCAGGATCAGCCAGTAGCTTTTATTAGCAGAAGGCTGACCCCTAGAGAGAAACGTTGGTCAGCCATTGAGAGGGAGGCCTTTGCTGTGGTCTGGGCTCTGAAGAAGTTGAGGCCATACTTGTTTGGTACTCACTTCCTTGTTCAAACAGACCATAAGCCCCTCTTATGGCTAAAACAAATGAAGGGTAAAAACCCCAAACTGCTTAGGTGGTCCATTTCCCTACAGGGGATGGACTTCACAGTGGAACATAGACCTGGGAGTAACCATGCCAATGCAGATGGACTCTCTAGGTACTTCCACTTAGAACATGAAGACTTAACTGGGCAAGGTTAGTTTAATGTCCCTACGTTTGGGGGGTTGTGTAGGAGAGTAGGATCTGCTTCACATGGGTACCCCCACTTTTTGCTGATGCTTCACTGTTTTTCGACTTTAGTCTGGCTGGGGCCCTGCTAATCAGAACCCCAGCCTAGCTGCTTCCTCTCTAAAATGGTTTCCATGTGCCTTAGGCACATCTCTGATTGGAATCTGGAGTGCCCTTATAAGTCCCTAGTATATGGTATACTATGTACCCAGGGCATAGGTACCTCAGAGGCCTGCCAGGGGCTGAAGCATGTATTGTGCCACCCCTGGAAGGCCAGCCAAAGGACACCACAGGTCTGCTACTGCAGCCTGGGTAAGGTGGTGCCTGCACCCTTACTGTGATATAGGCTACCTATATCACTACATACATACACACATATAAACCTATAAGTCACTCCTATGGCAGGCCTTATCAATCCTGGAGGCAGAGTGCGTGGTTCCTATGTGAGAGGGTGCCCCTGCATGAGCAGGGCCCCTCTGCAGCGTTCGGAGACCCTTCTCTGATGCTGTTTGTAGTGCAGCCTGACCATATACTCTTAAGCGCATTATAACCTCGCGTTAAATGCTAACTTTGGGATGGCTGCACGGAAACATGTCGTGTTTGGTGTCAAACATCTTGGAATACTACCCCCCCACCCAGTTCTGGCGGCGGGGTAGCATTCCACCCTTCTAGAGGGAGAGACATGTACACACCGGCCTGCCCGGTAACTTCTTTCCAAACCCTGGCATTACAAAATGGATGCCGCTGCCACAGACACGAGTCTGGCCTCCTGCTGCTGACCGAAACTCCAGCAGGGGAGGCCTGGACAATAGGTTTCCTGTCCCAGGGAGGTGTAACCACCTCCCCAGACAGGATAGTGTGTATTGGGGCTGGGCGGGAGCACTCTCTGGTGCTTTGAAGTCCTGCACTGGGGGCACATTTGGTGTCCCTGTGCATACCCCAGTTCAAACCGGCTCAGGGGCTACCAGCCCCTGCTCTGGCGCGAAACTGGACAAAGGGAAAGGGGTGTAACCACCCCTCTGCCCTGACCCTCCCATAGGTGGGTCCCCAGAGTATGTCCAACCCCCTAACTTGGTATAAGTATGGGACCCCAGTCCTTAGGACTTTAGATTTACCTGGACAAAACTCTGACACAGAATCCTGGACCTTCGACACTCTACTTCAAGATTAGAGGACTGAAGAATCTCCCTTGGGGTCAGGAGTGACTTCCCTGCTTGGCAGGCACCAATGAAGCAATTGTCCGGTCTGCATCGCTGAATCTCCCGCCGGACGCCGAAGTCTTTGCATCACCAGAGGTGGATTTCCAGACTTCCCCGAGGCTACCCTGAGTCTCCAGCAAAGCTGAGGCCCGTGGATATCGTAGGTAATGTGGAACCGTGACCCCTGGACACCGTGCACATTTGCAAGTGCATCCTCTTCTGGGTCTCCCACAAAGTTGTGCTTTGGGCTGCGAGTAGCCCCAGCCTCCAGCACCAACTGCACCGAAGATCACTGGCCTCCACTCCACGAGTGTCCTGTGAGCCAGCTCCACGTGCGTCCACTCGAGGCTCCTTTGCGGTCGCTAGTCTGTTGGCTAGTAGGCCCTCCCGAAGGCTAATATTCTTCTGCTTGGGCTCTCTGGTTGCTCCAGGCGTGCCCTGACATACCCTCGCTGGGTGAGTTCCTCAGACCTTGCTGGTCTGCACCATCGTCCTTCTTCCATTTCCACAAGACTTGCCGCTGCCAAGGCTTGTTGGGTCCAATCCGGTAGCCGACACCCCTGCAATCGACAGACGTCATGGGACAGCTCGAATCCAGCTCCTGGTTGTCGTCGACGCCTCCTGGACCTCGTGGCTGAAGAGTCAAGATGACTGTCAACATACCTGAAGCACTCAACATCGGTGGGCATCTGCTCATCGCCTTCCTGGTCACTGGCTAGTGACCCAGACTCTGTCCCCTCTGCTTTCAGGTTCTTCAGATCTTCGATCCACCTTTGGATCCACCTGAACACTTTCGACTTGGCCGCCAGCAGCACTTTGCAGCAGATCGCCATTGAAAACGACGACGAAACCCGACCCCGAAAGACACCTATGCACCCGGCTCCCCTGGGCGAGGTAACTCGAGTACTCCGGTGCTCCCGTGGGTATTGACACTAGAACAGCCTAGTTCTAAAAGGGTTTGCTCCAAGTCCTCCTCTAAGTGTCCCTTTTCTTTAAAATTCCAACCGCGACTTTCCCCATAGAAGTCAACGGCGATTCGCGGCTGTGTTCATACACTGCACGCGTCCCCCGTGGGTCCCCTGTGTCACTACCTTGGGTGGTTCCTTGTGGTCCAAGCACTTCTACAGGCTCTAGGCCTTGTGTCTAGCTCAGTCGTGGTTCTTATACCACTTTATTGGTATATGGTTTGGTACGCCCCTAGGGCTCAAACGTGTAGTTGTGCTATTACTGTAGATAACTAACTTATAACTTATGTACTTCGAACGCTAGCCTCATAAAGAGACTAGAGGGGTGTGTTTAGCAATAAATACATATATTTTGAATATATACCTGGTGTGGTCCTCTTTCATTTGGTCACTCAAGAGATTATAGACTGGTAAAACAAGCTGCTTTACATTCCTTCAAGACTTAGCCTGAAGGCTGCTCTCCATAGCTACCACTAGGATAGCTTTCAATAAAGGTTGTCTTTAACCTATCTCCAATAAGGGGTTGTTTGTACTGGTGCAAGGTGCCCACTATAATTAGTAAACAGCATATGCCAGGCCAACTTCTCACAACAGGGACATAGCAGTACACTGCATCTGGGATGGAAAAGGAGATCTCAAGTGGAACTTCCGCTAAATGCAGGGATGTCTAAAAAGATTGGAACGCCATGTTAGGGAGAAACCAGAAGAGCTACCCAAAGCAAGAATGTACTGCCTACTACAGAAGGGCACAACCGGGACCATTAAGGTGCTCAAATTAGTAAAGAAGGGCTAAGGACAAAGTTACCGCCATTGCTGGATGGAGCGAGGAAATGGATCTCAGATTTTGAGAAAAACATCATGGGAATAAACGTAGCAATAAGCGATATCAAAAGTCTCCTAAGTAGTCTTATCGGAGAGCAGACTAACAGTGTTTGCCAGAGAACGCATCCCAGCAATTATGCTGACAAACACAGTGCATGACGGGCCGCATTCAATTCACACAGGCACCAAATATGGACAGCCCTGAGGGATTGGATGTGGGAATGATGGGGACAAGAGACAGGACAGCCATGAATTGATAGGGTCCCACAAGTTACATTATTTTACAATATTCTCAAACAAGGCTGACCACTGAGATGTTGGGTTAGACACCAAACCCTGGTGGGCGATACAAGCACATATATTGCATTTCCACAAAAAGAAGCAAGAGAAGGATAGAGAGAAACAGGAGGAAGCCCAGAGAGACACTGCTAAATGTATACAACACAGATTGAAAAAGACAGCCCTTGAGGGGGCCGCGTTGGCTGCAAGCATGCAAATGGCACCAGTCTTAAAGGGAGCTCCACAGCAAAACCCCAGAGGGTTTCAACCTAGTTATAGTGGCAGAGGCCAGGATGTTGGAAGCAATCAGACCCTAAGGAATGTTACTATTGCCACAGGATGGGCCACCTGACAGATGCCAGTAAATAGCACATCACAAACAGAGATTGATTGGACTGGGCCAGGCACCACAAAACCCTCATCGACAAAACGAGGCCCAGTGAAACCTGAATGCATTTACATTCAGCCAGGGGGGAGGTCAGTCAGCCGCCGCACCACCACAACAGAAATCAGGTAGTTGGACAAACACATGGCAAGAGCAACAACAGACAGGGAACTCAGCCCATCAGGGACCAAGGCCACAGCATCGGCAGGGAGGGGTAACTGTCTGGGGAGGGAATGCATCCACAAAAAACACAGAGTTCAAATGTGCAGTATGATAAACCCACAGAGTAAATGCCACCCATTCACCCAGATCCCAAAAATGAACTGTACCAAAACCAAAGAAGGACCAATGAGATAACATTGGGAATACAAACTTTTACATGCATCTGGGGATTCAGGGTTGCTGTATGTGTTCTGTCGATCAGGTATCTTCACTAACGTTCACCATTAAGGGCGACTGCAGGAGCCAAAGTCCCACTTGGCTGCTGATCGCCAAGGTGGGGTTGGCTGACCACACCCGTGGGGGAAAGCAGTCTGTCAAGGGGGCGGGCGGCTCTCAGACAAAGTACTCAAAAAAATAGGCACCCAGGTCCCGCATAAAAAATCAAATAGGAGCGAGTACCAATGACCAAATCCAAAGGTCCCCATTCTTGGGAGTCTGGCCCAGGACCCATGTTTCCTTTATGGTGTGAAGTCAACAGCGCTCCTGAAAAACTAGAAGCCTTCGGCAAAGTGGAGTCCAAATTTCAGTCCTAAAACAAAGCTGTCCCCAAGTGACAGAGCCAGGATTCCCATACGCCTGGGATTGTGAAGATCCCACAATCTCCACAGCACATGCACAGGAACCAATAAGTTGCGAGGCACTCGCATGGCGTCAAGTCAGTCGGGAGGTTCGCCAGGTTAGCCAGACGTCCCAAAATTGTGAGGGAAGTTATCCCGTTTTGTGAGGGCTCTAGGCCTTGTTCCTGGGCTCCCAACATTCTTATGATCCCGGCGGTGTTTTCTTTTCTTTCCTTTGGGTTTTTCAAATCTCCAAAGTCTGGCCGCCATGTCATACCCCTCCAAAATAGCGATAGGAGCATTCCTGCTAGTTAGAAAGTCTCTAGCACAAGCCAGGAACCTCAGTTCCAAATGCACTGAAAAGATGTGGTCCGAGGGAGAGGGGGTTGCCCGGGAGAGGGGAGTCCGCAAAGTCCATCACAGCTCCAGGCGAGAGTAGAACACAGAATGCGCTTTACTCCATATCAGGCCTCGTAATTAACCAATGTACCAGACCTTACATACACCATCTGAAGAAAACAGTTAGTCCCAACCCCAAACACCACAAGATGGCCTGTTCTGGGGTACATGGAGGCCACAGAACAACATTCTGACCCCCTCTATCTTATGATAAGTGAGATAGCAGATCATGGTAGATCTAGAGAAGCGCCAAAAAGAGCCCAAAGTTAGCCCAAAAGAAGTTTCCACAGAAAGGATGGATTTGAGATATCTGGCACCACAGAGGAGGGGCACGTTGTACTCCACATGCCAAGAATGGGGAAAATACCCACACGTGATCTTGGGGCACGTTGCAACCATCAAAAACATTTAGCAGTGACAAGCCCCCTCCTCATACAGTCCCACACACATTTAGGTTGAAAGCAGCTTGCACCGATGGTGCCCCATTACACACCAGGAGAGACAGGGTCTCAGAAAAATGGTGGCAACAAGGAGTAGTCCAGCAGCAATGAGGATCGGTCGAAACCGCCAAGATGGAGGACCCACGGGAGCCGATAGCATTATCCCAAAGTGGTGGGATATACAAAAATCTATCAAAAACCAAAAAGGTAGCTGACTCCACGGCTCCACGCAGGGCTGGAAAGGGGAGGTAGCCACAGGATCACGGAGGGAGGAGGCGGGGGAGGGAAAGGAAACACAATGGGGAGACTAGGAAAAACTATGTCCAATGTCCGGCTGGGTAGGTGACGGCTGAGGGGGTGAACCAGAGCCAAACTCCTCTATAGCTGCCTAAACAGCTCCACCGGGCATCGGTCATGTTGCTCGGTCTCCGCGGTAAGTACAACATTCATGGTTTCCGCCCGGGGGGCATCGTCATAGTTCCATCGGCAGCACCAGTCCCGGTGTGACTGGGAAACCCTGAGCGTAGTACAAACATCAAGGCAGTGCATGCTCCGTGGCGCTTGTCCAGCTGGTTACAAAAAAAGGAAAAATGGGGGCAAAAGAGCTCATAAAAACAGATAAGTTTGCCTGATTACCAGTAAGCCATCTTTAAGTTTTAAAAATCAAATAGATACCACAATCAGGCCACCTTCCGGTGCCTCACTAAAAATTGCATAAATGGAGTGTGGAAGACACACCCCTGATGGGAAGTACAGGAATCCCAAAGAAAAATCATTGATGATGGCACATGCAATGTTTTCTGATTTAACAAAATGAACCAAACCCTTATCCAACTGGTCTACAATTGAATCTCCAAGTGCAACACTTTTTCAACACCCCAACACGGATCTAAAGTGTGTGAATCAAGATTATGAACTACAACATTAACTTTTTTATTGACCTTTTAAACAAGAAAACCCTGTCATCAGAGGACCACATACTCCTTCCCTGGATCCATATCCAAGATCTGCAATGTTCAATAACATGTTATGTATTATTGCACTTATGTAAACCCTTTGTCTAACTTGGGTGCTGATGCACCTATTCACAGCTAAAGAACTACCTGACCAAATGGAGTCTGTTCAAAATCTTTCACAGTGCTGGTGCAGCGATCTCTCCCATTTCATTTACAATTACACCAATGCAAACACTAGCATTCTACATGTACTACACAGCACCCTATTACACAACACATGGTATCAGTACATAATTGCTGTGGGCTCTAAGACATCAGCCAGGTTGTGTTATGTCTGTTCACTGATATCGCATGCAGTAGGTGCAGACAAACTTTACTTTTCCCAAGAGGTGGCCCCCGAAAAAGCAAAATGTCTTCTCCACTATGCAGAAATAGGGCTAAAATCCAACAGATTGTAGAGCCCCACAGAGTGGTAGTGAATCTGACCCAATAGAAGACCAACCCAACAGCTGTATACATTTTTAACCAAGCCTAATGATATTCAAACTGAGCTAGACAGGATGCGCAGGAAGTGCATCATAGGGGAGGATACTGTTTGGCCCCAAGACTTCCCAGAAATGAGATTCTTGGAGGTAGTGAAACCCCCAGCTCAATGCAAAACACATCCACTCCTGCCTCTATTTGTGGTCCAAGAGTGGCCTTTAGCGTATCTGGGGAAGTTTTCTTGACAACAAGGGGGCCCCAGACATAGAGTTCCTGTGTAGGGCCATCCAGCTTGATGATACAAAGGGAAATTAGTCTCATAGGGGAGGGTTGATCCAAAGCATAGGCACCCCATATCAGGAATACTGATGTGGGTGGATACACTTGGCTATAAAGGAAGGGGCAACCCCTAATTGTACAGAAACTTATACTGTATTCCTTATGTTTCAGAGATAAAGGAATGCTTCCACTGGGCACTAATGAAAACTGCGGCACAATCCTGCACATTCTGGACATGCAATGGGGCACTTCCACGCTGATGGATATGTACTGGCAGTGTGGTGAGTTTGCCTACACTCAGCTACTCCCCAGATGGCACGGCCTTTTTTCCCTCGTAACCATACAGACCCCGACCCTGGTCATTCCCGGAGAAGTACTACTGGATTTTTGCCAGCACCCGCTAAGGAAAAAGACAACCTTGCTGCATGAGGCCCATGAAAAAAGAACTGTGCATTATTTTGGCAGGACTCAGTACAAGGACATTCCAAAAGAATTCAGACTGTTCTCAGACTCACAAGTATCGGTGGAAGGATCCATAACCTTCTTCACTGTGCAGGCAAAAGCTGATGCTCGCTGGCTCCAAATAACCAGGAGGGAAATGCCTAAAATCATGAATAGCACTGAGGTTGGCCTTAATTTGATAAAGTGAGAACTGAGAGCAATCCGTCTCCTTGTGATGCAGCATCCATATGTGTTAGGCTCAATGACCGAAAGGGAGGGAGGGGAATATTCAAAAGTTGGTGCATCCTGCTGCACGTTGACATGGATAATGGGATATTGACTCTTGCCATCCAAGTACTGTACCGTTTACAAAGACATGCGTGAGGAGGGAGGTGCCCCTGAGCAGGAGTGGTTCTCGAATTGGTTCTCCTGGCTCCCCCGGTGGCTATCCAGTCTGTGCTCATTGTTGTTGCCAGTTTTCATTGGGTTCTTATTTGTGTGTGGTTCTGTGCAATTGGGAATTTCCTGCTGTAAAAAAGCGGACCTCAAATTGGGTAGAATGCAATTAACTAGATAAGTACTAATTGTCAAAACCAAAGAATAACAGAACCCCAATAAAGTAACTGCCATGAAGTATGGGTTAGATAGCGTAGTTAAAAATTCAACTAGAGCAGGGATTGTTAATACTGAGAAAGTCGACGTCAATATGAATAATGAGACATTCATGTATAAAAATGAAGTTGCATCTTTATTGACAAATTCACCCGTTGTGAACTCCTGGTCAAGCCCGACTCAGAAATACTTTAATTTATGGCTCCAAAGACAGAGGTTCACATTCCTTACCAAAAATGGATCACTGGAACTATTCTATGGTATTCAATGAATTGTATAAAAACCCCTGTTGGATCGATTGTAAGTTGAGACAGTCTTCAGATCCTATGCCTGCAACCATTCTCCCTGCCACATTGTTTAACTAAATGAACTCTTCCTGTTTTGCCAAACGCTTCTTGTCTCTTGTTTTTTCAAGGTATTTCATGTTCAAGCAACAATGGTATAGTCATCCTTTTTATTTGAAGGCTCTTTATTGTATTTGCAAGGAAAATGTAGAAAACCTTTATTGTCAAAACCCTGACTCTCATAGGTGATAGTTCTGTACAAAGATCTTTTTTTTCAAAAAACCCGGTCTGGCATATCTCTGAAAAATTATAAAGGATCTCAAGCTAATGCTCAACAGAGATGAAAAAAATAAAGGATATAGTCCTCTGTAAATCACTGAAAGCACAATTTAAAACTGGCACACAAGCAATTTGAAGGAGTCTCCTATTTGTAAATTAAAAGCTATTTTCATCCTACCCATAATCATGCCTATTCCTCTGGCTCATTGTCATCTGTGATATGATATCTCACTTCCGCCACCATAACCTCTTGAAGTTCTGACTATGGCCTAATACACAAGGTTGCTAACATTCATATTCTATATACAGGGGCAACCAAGTCTCCCATTAACTGAAGGAAATGTAAAACTAAGCTCATCCTTGTTCACATCATCCAGGTTCAACAATGCTTCACTCCACTCTTTTATACTCCATGACTCTTTCAGAGCCTCTTTTTTAAATGCGGTTTGACACTCACCACTCTACTTGACCATTTATTCCAAGATCCCAATCATGCAATCCTGGATCACTCTTCCAATCAATTCACCTACACAGAACAAAGGGCCACATGTATCAACCATTTTTGCGTTCACAAATGGGCCAATCCGGAGAATAGGCCCGTTTGCGAATGCAAAAAAGGGTTTTCACATGTATCGAACCCAAAGTGCGATTTGGTAACATGTTACCGAATCGCAATTTGGGTTTGCAATTCGGTATTAGGAAGGGGCGTGTTTAGGGTGTCCATTCCTAATACCGAATCGCATCTGTATGTATGAATGTTTTGCGACCGAAATGCGGTCGCAAAACATTCTCATTTTACCACCTACTTCAAGTCGGTGGTAACCCATTCGCAAATTGGAATGGGTCCCCAAGGGACCCCTTTCCCTTTGTGAATGTTTGTAAAAGCATTTTTTAAGAGCAGGCAGTGGTCCGTGCCTGCTTTTAAAAAATTAATGGAAAACTTTTCATTTTTCTTTTTGTAAAGCATCCCGTTTTCCTTTAAGGAAAATGGGCAGCTTTACAAAAAAGAGATTGCTTTATTTAAAAGCAATCACGGACATGGTCCACCATCCCTGTGATTTTTGCGACTCCTAGGGGGTCGCAAAATGTGAACTACCTTATTAATATTCATGAGGTAGGTAATTTGCGATCCCCTGGGAATCGCAGAAAGTGCTCAACACACTTTCGTGCATGCCATTTTGCGATTTCCTAATTGCAAATCGCAACGATTCGCAATTAGAAAATTGCAAAACGGGTCTTCTTACATCTGGCCCAAAATGCACTGTCTCCATCACACTAAAAAAAAGCCCAAAACCGTACACATCATGAGGACTCTATGCTATCCTTTTCCAGCTTCACACCCATAGTTTACTTAACAAAATTGAAGTTCAATGCATATCCTCCCAGTACTTTCACCCTTGCTGGTGCAGTTCATGTCATTCTGACTCACTTCCCCACATCTATAACTCAGTCAATGCTCTAAGTCAGGGTTCTCCAAAGTCGGTTCTAGAGGGCTGGATTAATGCCAGATTTTTAGCATATCCCCATTTAGATAAATGTAGATATCTTAAAAATCTGGAATGGATCCAGACCTCCAGCACTGGCTTTGCAGACCCCTGCTCTAGGTCACTGGCTTTGTCATTTACATCTCTTCCAAAATCATTAAACTTCAAATCATGATGACTACATTGTTCACCACTCCATTTTCCGCTTGTATACTCCTCCTAAAATTGTCTGTTTGATTCTCTTCTTTTGTAACTACAACCCCTGCTGAGCTCAGGCTTCACTGGGGGTCATCAAACTATCATGTGCATCTTCAGGCTCTTCATCCCACTACTGTCTTCAATCTTCAATGTTTCTAAATATCTATCATTCTGTCTCTATTAAAGAAAACCTATTGGATTGTCTTACAAACAATCACTTAAAGCACAACCTGTTAAACCTATTTCAGTCAGCTATCGAGGAACTCTATTCTACTGGGACCTATTTTAATTGTTTGTATAATGTTCTCACCTCCCCTTATTATAACTGACACATGCTATGAGTCTACTCACTGGTATTTGATACCATTGAATCCTCAACTGGAGCTGTGCACAGAGCCTGCTTTAGTGAGTCAAATGCAGTTAGGCAGGCCTCTATCCAAATCACATTTCCAGGCTACTTCTTAGAAGTCAGCTCTGTCAAGGGAGCAACAATGGTGCTGTATCCCTTGACAAACTTTCTGTAGTACCCAGTGAGTCCCAAGAATGCTTTGGCTTCAGTCTGGGTTTTGGGGGGCTCTCAGGCCATGATACTTTCTATCTTGGCCTGCAGGGGCTGCACCTTACCCCTGCCCACAAGATGTCTCAAGTACACCACAGACCCTGCCTTAGCTGGCACTTACTGGCCTTGATAGTCATACCTGCCTGTTGCAGGGCCTGAAGCACTTCCTAAAGGTGAAAGAGGTGGTCCTTCTAAATGCTACTGAGGATAGCTATGTCATCCAGATAGGCAGCTAAGAAGGCCTCCATGCCAGCATGTACCCGGTTCACCAACCTCTGGAAGGAGGCAGAGGCATATTGGAGCACAAAGTCCATTGCATGAGATTGGTAGTGTCCCTCTGGGGTCGAGAAGACTGACCTCACCTCTGCATCATCTTTTTAGGGTGATCTGCCAGTACCCTGAGGTCAGATCCAAGGTTCTTAAGTAGTGGACAGCCCTTAACCTGTCAATAAGCTCATCTGCCTGGGGGATGGGATGAGCATCTAATTTTGTCACTGAGTTTAGCCCTCTATAATTCACACAGAACCTCAATTCTTTGGGTACCAGATATACAGGTCTGGACCAGGGGCTACTGGAGGAATCTATCACCCCCAATTCCAGCATTTTAGAGACTTCACTCATAATGGTGGACCTCAACTTATCTGACAGCCTGTAAGATTTATTCTTAATAGGGAGGTTGTCCCCTGTGCCCACATCATGGGTACACAGGTGGGTAGTCCCATTAAGAAGGGAGAACAGAGAGGAGTACTGTCCCAACACCTGGTGGAAGTCTCTCTTCTGTTTAGGAGTTAGGCTGGCAGAAAGACTTACTCCTTCCACAGACCCATCTTACTCATTGGAGTCTAAGAGGTCGGGGAAAAGTTCGCTCTCCTCCTCCTCTCCTCCATCTGTCACCAACAGCATAGCGATCTCAGATCTCTTAAAGTGGGGTTTTAGACTATTGATATGAAGCACCTTGTTAGGTTGCTCTGAGGTCTTAAGGTCCACGAGGTAGGTGGCCCTACCCTTCTTCTCAATCACCTCAATGGGCCCAGTCCAATGGTCCTGGAGGGCCCTGGGTTCCACAGGTTCTATAACCCACACTTTCTGTCCTGGCTGCAATTCCACAGTGGTGAAACTTTGGTCATACTACTCTTTCATTACAGCCTGACTGGATTCTAAGTTGTGAGAAGCTTGCTTACATAACTTAGCCATTTGGCTTCTGGAGGCCAGTATGGAGCTCACCACATCATGGGGAATTTTCCTGGGAGCTTGGATCCACCCCTTCTTCATCAAACTCAGATGTCCTCTAACAGGGTGCCCGTGCAGAAGCTCAAAGGTGCTGATGCCCGCTCCCTTCTGCAGTACCTCCCTAAAGGCAAACAACAGACATGACAAAAGGATGTCCCACATATTCCTCAGGGCCGGAGGTAGGCCTCAAATCATGTCCTTTAGGGTCTTGTTGAATCTCTCAACAAACCTATTTGTTTGAGAATGGTAAGGAGTGGAGTTACCCCACACTCCTTCCACATTGACTGCATGTATGCAGACATGAAGTTTGTGTCGCTGTCAGAAACAACTTGGGTAAAAATCCCCATCAAGGCCTTTGCCACTTCAGGTGCAGTCATGGTCCTCAGAGGGATTGCCTGTGTGTGCCTAGTGGCATGATCCACCAGAACAGGGAAAAATCTGTTGCCTGATGCAGTCTGGGGAACAATGTCGATGCTCATCCACTCAAAGGGTGTACCAATAATAGGCAAGGGATTAAGGGGGGCTTTCAGCATTTGTCATGTCTTCTCACTGGCCTGGCAGGTCACATAAACCCTACAGAATACATCTGAGGAATTCTTAATCCTATGCCAATAAAAGTGTGGGCCAAGTCTTGCAAAGGTCTTGTCTTGGGTCAGGAGTCCTACCAGGGGAATTTCATGAGTAGGCTCCAGTAGGAAGGCCCTGTACCACTGGGGGACTACCAGGGCCCTTGTTGTCCATTGCATAGGAGCCATAGCCTCACTGTAAAGGAGGTTGCAGTCCTAGTAGATGTGATAACTCTCCGAGGCATCATCTGCTGCTTGGGCATCAGCCTGTTTCCTCATGCCCTCGAGGGTTAGACACTCCCTTTGTGTCCTACAGAACTCCTCCTCGGTGGGTCCTCCTTCTACATACCATCCAGCAAGTGTAGGCAGATCACAAAGAAAAGCAGTGCCCTCTTCAGTGGGCTCCAGGGCAGCCAATGCAGGTGCCTAATCCACCACTTTGGGAAGATACTCAGGGGCTGGTTACCCACACCCCCTGCCTTTCCCCTTCTTAGCAGCTGGCTGGGCCATTGTTCTAGATTCCACCCTTTTTTGACTCCCATCCTGGGCAAACAAGGACCTTGTCATTGCACAGATCTAATCAGGTAACCCCAACATCTTCACATGAGCCTTGAGCTCCACTTTCTCCCAGATAGTGTGCTCAAGGTCATTACCGAACAAACAGTTCACAGGCATGGCAGGGCTCACAGCAACCTTCAGAAGACCAGTACCCACCTCACTCAAATAGAACAAGGGCAACTGTGTAGTGACACTCTCTGTTGCCAGCCACCACATCTTGGTGGAAAACATTGGGAATCACGTGCTCTGGGGACACCAGCTGACTCCTTTCCATAGTCATGCTGGCACCTGTATCCCTCAGAGCCTCAACAACTTGCCAATTGATGGTGACCCATTGCCTATACTTAGTAGTATTTGAGGGCACATGGACATTAAGAACCATCTCACTGTCACCCAGGGACACCAGGGTAACCCTACTAACCCCCCCCATTAACTGGGACAAACTCCTCCCCCAGCACTACACTAGCCACCCTGCCTGGATTCTTTCCTCCAGTTGGAGGTGGCACTCTGTTTGTACACTTGGGATTCCCCCTGTAGTGTTCATACTTGTACCACTAATAGCACTTGATGGGCTTGGGCTGTTCACTTTTGTCAGGATAGTTTTTCTACTGGTGTCCAGATTGGGAATGAGAACCAGACCCTTTTCCTTTGAGTTAGTTTGGGGGTGGTTAGAGAACTCTGGGGCACATTTACAAGCCCTATCACCACAGGAATGTCACTTTTAGTGAAATTTCTGTGGTAATAAACCCTTCACCTTATTTACAAGGCTGCTTTAAGCTACTTAACATGGCTTAATGCCGCCTTGTAATCAAGGCCCCCGTTCATGCTACACTTAGTGTGAAAGGGGGGTGCATTGGGTGGGCGTTCTTCCACAACACCCATTGAATTTGACGCTGCCCCCTATTTACAAGGGTGGCATAAATAGGAGGCAGCACAAAAATTAAGACCAGGGAAAACCTAGCAAAACTTGGAGAAATGCTTTATTTCTCCTCGTTTTTGCTGTTTCTATGTGTGCTGCATTGTGCAGTACACATAAAAACAGCTAATTGCCATGAATGAGTGTTTATGTGTAGGAAGGCATCCCTTTCTGTGCATAAACAATCATTTTAAAAATGACAATTTGCAACTTCTATGTGTGCTGCACAATGCAGCACACATAGAAATTACAAATCGCCATTCTGAATTGATTATGTGTCCCTTTCTGCACATAAACATCATTCCCTCATTGCAGGCACCATTGCACTATGGTACAAGGGTGCCTGCGTTGGTGTTAGGCAGCTGCATTTAGCGGCGCGGCAAGGAGAAACACAGGGGTGCACTGTATTATTGTAAATAAGGCGCATCCCGGCGTTTATAAAGTGACGAATGCGGCATTAGCAATTTTGAGCTAACCCGCGTTCCGCTAAATTACTATACATATGCCCCTCTGTATTTTTATTTCCCTCCTCCTTCTTCTGGTGGGAACCCTGACCACCCTTTTGGGAGTCTCCTGAAATTCCTTCTTGGACACTCTCGTGCTGTACCAGATGTCTGCCTCTTCAGCAAGCTTCCTAGGCTAATTAAGATTGCTATCAAGTAGGTGTTGGTACAGCTCTGGAAACATGTGCTCCTTTAAAATTAAGCTGTACAGCCCTGAATAATCATCAACCTTGCAGCCCCTCAGCCAGGCCTTCAGTGCCTTGCTGACATAATCCAAGAAATTCATCCATGTTTGTGATGAGATATTGTGGTTGCCCCTGATTCTGAGCCTATACCTCCCAGGGGTCAGTCCAAACTTACTGACTAGGATGGCATTCATAGCAGTGCTGGTCCTCTACCTCTAGTGTAAGGAGTGTGCCACTCCCGAGGCTGCAAACCATTTATCTATGTCACCCCCCAACACATAACTGGGCACCAAATCCTTGAGGATTCGGACTCTGAATTCACCAGTGGACACTCAAGGTATGCTGCCTCCATTGCTGTTGCTGGACCCTACTTGTAGGGCTCTAATGTCCATGTTAGACCTGAAATTTTTGGCAGGTTGATCCGCAGACCCGGTTTTTGAACCATTTTTCATTGGTTTTAGAACTTTGGGCACTTTACCACTGCTAATCAGTTCTAAAGTGCATATAATCTCCATGTAAGTTGTGTTATGGATTGGTGTATATATGATTGGCATGTTTGGTTTACTACTAAGTCCCTAGTAATGTGCCCAGAAGTGCCAAGGGCTTGTAAATCACATGCTACTAGTGGGCCAGCAACACTGGTTGTGCCACCCACACAGGTATCCTTTCAAAGGTGTCTCAGACCTGCCACTACAGTGTCTGCACGCAGCTTTAGCTGCCATGTCGACCTGGCAAGTGCACCCACTTGCCAGGCCCTAACCTTCCCTCTTACTACCTGTAAGGCACCCCTCAGGTAGGCTCAAGGTACCCCCTGGGCATGGTGCAGTGTATGTGAAGGGTAGGACATGCATTGGTGTGTTTTACATGTTCTGATAGTGAAATACAGCCAATTCCATTTTTCAGTATTGGAAGGCTGTATTTCCCAAAGGTGATCACTGGAGCTGCCTTGTAACATTTTACAAGTGTAACTTTCAATAGGGAGAAGATAGAGAAATTGAGTTTAGGCTCCCTGAGCTCAGAATTTAATAACACATCTTTTAGTAAATGTGCTTTTTAAATTCTGTGTTTGAAAATGCCACTTTAAGAAGGAGGGCATTTTCTTACTTAAGCAACCTGTGTGCCTCTCCCTGTTTGTGTATTCACCTCTGGTTTTGGAGTGACAGGAGCTGGAATGTACATTCACTCTAGACAGTGACAAGGGGGGTTGAGGTGTGTCCTGCCTTTGCTGCGTGACTCATAGCCAGGCTGAATTGACCTTTCTGCATTTAGAGTGGTGGGTGGAGTTTTCACTAGCACCTGAATAGGCTGTGTCTACTCTGCACAATGCTATCTCCACCTCCTGTAGTGAAGCTGGACCAGGGAGGACAGAACTGGTTTTCACTGAACTCAGAGACTTTCTGCCTAAAACATCAAAGGGAAAAGTCGTATAAATGTTGGGACCCTGACCCCAGAACTTTAGAATTCTTTTGAACTAAAGAACCTGCCAAGAAGAAAAGCTGGGGAAGCTGTTAGGAGGACTTGCCACTTTGCTGTGTTGGCCTGCAGTGGCTGCTTCTGTCTTGGACAGTGAAAAGACTGTACTGGACTTTCTGCTACTTATTTTTCTTGAGTTTCCCCAAGGGCTTGAGGTAGAGCTTGCCCCCTGTTCAAGAAGTATCAGGAACAGCAAACACTTCAAGATCATCTGCTACCATCACTGGGAGTTTTGTGTGTTTTGTGCTGCAACAGAAGAAAAAGCAACCCGATGCCATCAACAACGTTGCTTCTGGCTCCATGACCTGTTGGCACTGCAGAAAGCAACGCCCCGCTTTGCACCGCAACCCTGGTCTCACTGACGCCGATGACCAACACCGCCACTGAGCCGCTGGTTGCACCATGACCTGAAGGCACAGCACTTTGCACCACCTTGCTTCACATCGCCACCATGGTGTTTCCGATGATTCCGTTCCATTCCCACATCGATCCCGCTGCCTGCACCATGGCCTGGGGGACTGCTCGTAAGTTACTCAAAAAACCACCCCGTCCCACTCTGCAGCCTTGGCCAAACGATGCCGGTGCCCTCGTTTCCAGATCATCTACCGACGGCAGCACTTCAGCAACCACGAAGCCGCTGCTTGCACCGTGACCTGTCAGCACGGAGAAGAGCACAGTCCCACTTTGAACCACAGCTCTGGTCTCACCAACGCCTTTGGCCGCTGTCACAGAGCCACTGCCTGCATCACGACCTAAGGCACCGCAAGCCATACCACTCCACTTCGCACAGCAGCCCGACGCCTGCCGACGCCGGCGCTCCTGACTTCAACCTCACAGAGTTTGATCTGCAATGCATGTGACTTCAAGGGCCTGACTACTCCTGCACCGACCTCCTGCACCGACACCTGCTGACGCTGTATCTTTAGATCTCATCTCAAGGTCCACGACACCCTCCATTTCCAAGGTACTCATTGCGGGTCTTCCTAAAACCGTAGCTGGCCCGCAACACTGCGGTAGGCCTGAACTGTTGGATTTGTTTGTTCACGACGTCGTGATAGCCCTGGACGGAGCTATCGACTACAAGGAACTGTATTTTAAGTCTATTTTTGCAATATTCTTATTTTGATTACTGTATGTTGGATTTTTTATCTTTTTGGTCTTGTTTTACACAGATAAATAGTGGCTATTTTTCTAAAACTGTTGTGGTGTCTTTTCATAGTGTTTTCACTGTATGACTGTGTGTTATGTACAAATGCTTCACACATTGCCTCTGAGATGAGCCTGACTGCTTGTGCCAAGCTACCAAGGGGGTCAGCAGTGGTTATTTTAGATGTGTAATCCCCTTACACCGAGTAGAAGGAAGTGTCCATACCTGGACAAGGTGTATATTTCTGCCAAATAGAGACCCCATTTCTAGCAGTCCTGCACTTTGAGGTTCAGCTCAAGGGTCAGTTTCCTCTCCTCCATGGCCATCCTCCTTTATTCTGGAGCCTTCTCCAATTTCGCAAGCCCCAGCTTTAATTTATTTTCCTTCTTCCTGTCTGTCAGCTCCTCTGGGGACAGCTTCCTGCAGGAGACAATGCTTCCTGGTCTGGGAACCACTACTGCTCCTGGCAAGTTGTTGGCCTCTTCTACCGACAGTCCGAAATCCACACTGGAATTCAGAATAAGGTCATGCTCCTTCTATGGAATTTCCTGCTCCTGTTCCCAGGGGTTATCATCCCCTGCTACCTGGGTCTCCGTCCAGACTCTCAAAGCCTTCTGTAGCTCCACCTACCTGGTGAAACCCCTTGTAGACACTTGAAAGTCCTCACAGAAATCCTTCAGCTGGAGCACAGTGTAAGGTTCTAACCTGGCCAGCTCAAAATCAATTACTGCGGTACAGGTCCTGCTTCTCCAGAGTGAGACATGGTTTTAGCAGAAAAATCAAAAACCCAATTAGAGAGAATTGAAAAAGGCTCTAATTGGTCTTAGTATAGAGTTGTAGTGAACAATGAGTTACTATATGCTATTGCACAAACAAAAGTCCTTTCCCCACCGCTGATCACCAGTGTTAGAAATTGGGTCCCTAGTTGTCAGAGGTATGCACCCTCTCCAAGTAGGGGACCAAAGTCCTAGTCAGGGTAATCTCGATACACACTAAAAAATAACCTGTGCTCACCCTCTCGTAGCTTGGCACAGAGCAGTCAGGCTTATCTAAAGAGGCAATCTGTAAAGTATTTCTGCAACACACACACACAGTAACACAATGAAAACACCTCAAAAATACTCTGCATAAATTTAGAAAAATAGAAATTGTATAAATAAAACAAGACCAAATGACAAATATTTAATAAGTAGAACCAGAGCTATGACTTTTTAAAGAATGAATCAAAAAGTAGTGCTTAGAGTCAAATAGCTCTTAGAGATTCCATTTGGTCACGCTGGACCGGGGTACATCCAACGTTCAGGTCGACCACAATGTAAGGCAGGTTGGCCACAAGGCACGCTGAGAAAGTGCATTCGATGGAGTAAGTCAGCGTCGAAGACTCAATGCGTCAGCTCCAAAAAAAAGATACAGCAAAAGGTGGAGGCAAGCAGGCAAAAGTTTGGGGGAAGACCACCCTAAGGATGACAGTTCTAACAGGCTGGCACCCAGCAAACTTGATGTTGCCCGCTCCATAATGGTACAGCAGAAATATGTCATGTTTGGTATCAAGCAACATGTCTCATCACCCCTGACACGAATCTCGTGCCAAGAGCGATGTGGCATGCACCCAGATGTCTACATTAGAGGCAGCCTACCTGATTGCCCCAGCATTACCTGTGCTCTGGCTGTCAGCCTGCAGCTGCTGCCACCAAGACAGGAATCTTACCCCTGCCAGGAGGTGTGAACCCTCCCAGGATTCTGAAAAAATGGCCTGGATGGGAAGGAGGTCACATCTTCCTCCCTGACAAGATGGCTAGTGAAGTGGCACATTAAAGCGGTGATCTTCAAAGCCTTCTCCACCTTTAATATGCAACCAGGCTGCCTCCCAAAGGAAGAAACAGCCTTCCCCTGGGAACATTTCCACTCAAGCAGGTGGGAAAAGTAGGCATTCTGGAGGTGTTCCCCTAGAAGGCTAGCCACACTTCTAGGATGGGTTACCTGGTCTATACAGCTAAGGAAAACTATTGCCATTTTTATAAGTGGGAGAATAGAGGGTTCTGGGTAAAAAAGGTGACACCCGAGTCTGTGACAACATGAACTGCACAAAACAAAGGCTTGATACTCTGCACCTGTGGCAACTTTCCTAGAAGTGCACGACTGCGACTTGTCCTGGACAAAAGCTTGGTTCCCACAGACAGAGGCCAAAGTCAACTCCAGACTCCCCTAGACTATTGGCAGTAGTACCCTCAACACCGCAGGTAAAAACTACATCCTAGAACCAAAGAATCGCTGTCCATCAGGCCCTCCGAGGGATCACCGAAAAGTAAATGGTCTAATGCATTGTGGGAAACGTAGTCCTGACCTCCAGCAAGTTCCAGTTGGCTTCTGTTTTCCCCCAGACCTCTGAACGTCAAAATAACTTTCTGCTGACCTTCCCACTGCCAAGGCTTGTTGGTCGCCAGTCCGGCAACCCCCACCTTTATTCGACGCTGCACCTTGAGGTAACTCTGCAAAACTTTCATCCGACGTCAACAGTGACTTCGTTGTTGACATTTTGCACCCGATTCTCCACCAGCACAGTGTGTAATCAGTAAAGCTAGCTCCCCCAAGGCTCCTACTTCAGCCACAAGGAGAGTCAGGACAACTCTGAACCCGGGATTTACGAGCCAGGTAAAATGGAAGTGACTGTTGTGGTTTGGCCCTGGGACCCACATCTCTATTACCCTCCTTGGGTTCCATGCAACTCGACCTGCATGTGACCGATTGTCATTAGTGCTTTTTACCATTGACTGCAATAATAAAGTTTAGCAGTACTGTTTTGCACTGATTTAATTTTGCTTCTAAAATCCATAACTCCGATTGACTTGGTTTTGGTGTCTAAATTTATATAAAACTCTGCTTTAGTTTTATAAATTAGTGTCACATTTCTTTCGAGTCATGTTAATTACTTATCGTCCAGGTTGGTATTCTGAAATGCTTAACACGTGTTCCTCTAGTAAAGCCTGACTGCTCTTTGCCACTCTACCACGACTGAGCATCGGATTTATTATTGTGCATCCAAGGACAATCTTTGGTGTATTGTGAGGGTATTGCATGGTGAAGCCTAACCAGCATCACCACATAATGCTCCACCTTCCTTCACTCACACTTATGTTTTTTTGTTCCAGGTGACAGTGCGTATGCATTAAGGTCTTGGATACTGACCTCATACCTAGCCCCAGCAAAATGAATGGCAATACAACTTGCTCATCGACAAATTAGAGGGGTGATCAAATGAACATTTGGCATGCTGAAATCAAAATTTTGGTGCCTTCACAAGAGTGGAGGTACACAACAGTATGCTCCTGAGACCAGCTGCAAAATGTGTCACGTTGCACAACATAGCAACCAGGAGCGGACTACCTATCACTATGGACGACACTGATTCTGAAGATGAGGATCCTGAACCACCTTTTCAGCAGCCTTGAGACCAGAGTACGGCAGTGGAGGAGAGACGCTGATGGGATCACATTGCAACAAATTACTTCTCAGGGTAAGTTCTATGTAACACTGCACTCACTGAAATGATGAAAGCAGTCGATGTAGTAAACTAAAGCAACCTTTAATGTCAGACTACTATAGGCCTTGTTTACATTTTAAACTGTAGGATAACCAAGTGGCCATTAAAGTAAAAGCAAATGTTGGCTACAACACCAAAATAACTACAGCTATGCCAAAACGTCTTAACAATATGATGTGTCCCTCTCTGCTTTCTGTGGGTATGTCCAACATGGCCTACCCCTGCTTGTTCTCCAGCAGGAGTACGACTGCTGCGGCTGCTGGCAGAGATGCTACTAACACTTGGAGATGTCCTCACTATCCTAGGGGGCATCTCCAAGACCACCTGCTATCTGTGTGTTTTGTAGCACTTCAACTGCAGACATGATCTGCCCTAGGCACCTGGCAATGTCACCACTAAAGTGTTCCATTTCCACCTCCAGGTAACTGTTCTCCTGGATAGGGTGGAAGTGGCATTGGCCAAATAACCAATGGAACGGGTTAGGCCATACATTTTAGCTGCTGCGCTGGGGTCTTGACACGTTTTCTAGGTACGGTCATCCCCCATGTGCTGGCATAATTCCTGTATGGTGTTGGTGAGTCTGACCATATTGGTGTTCATGGTTGCTAATTGTCTCCCAGTCTTGCCAAAGTCAAATGAAATGCTGTGCTCTATGTTCTGCATCTTCTTGTTCATGAGTTTCATCTGCTTGTGTTGCAGACCCTGAATTTGGATCATGGACACCTCAAGTCCTCCAAACAACTCTGCACTGGCTTCAGGATCTACAGCATACTGTGTCTCATAGCACCAACCGCGCCCACGCTGCTGTCATTGCCTCACACATGGGTGCTGGATGGGACTGGTAGGCACCGTGACTTTATCATCCTCTATTAATGTTGCCCATGGTGACAATGAGGCAGTGCTACATAAGGCTGGAGTTATGCTTGGGTGCTTGGCAATGGGAATGGGGTCCTCAGCTACCATGTTTGAGTCCTCTGCTCCCTTCACATTGGTGTCATCACTGTATTCCTCAGGGAGATCTCTGGAAATAATGAAATTCTGTTTACTCAGTGATATTGCTGGAAGGTGGTTTATTAGTAGTGATAAGTAGGGACTTACCACAAGTAATTAGGCCACAAACACTATAAAAATTTCAGTCAAGGTCTCAATAAACTATTCTCTTGCTCAACCCTTGGTAGCTGGCAATGAGCAGGCAGGCATTACTTAGGAGACAGGTGTGTAAAGCATCTAAAAACAAAAAATACATTAAATAAGTAAGACACACCATACAATAAAAGTGCAACACCACTCCATAAAATTACAGAGATACAAGACTACATTTTTATGAACAAATAGACACCAAAATGACAAAAATCCAATGTAGGGAAACGGAGATATGAATTGCTAAAGAATAAACACTTTCTAGTGCTTAAAAACCTATAGCGCCAAATTGGGGGGAGCGTCAAACGTACTGGTCGACTCTGTCTGTACTTTTGTGCAAAGGTTAAGTAACAACGAAGAATGCTCACGTATAATGATGGTAGGTGACTTTAACGCCAAATTATCCAATAGTGCAGTCACGTTTTTTCTAATCCGGAACTAGAGGAAGTATGGGCTATCCCAGATTCTGTACTGCCGGTCCATTTAAAGTCGGATAAACGTGGTCTGTTACTCTTGCAAAATTTTAGAAGTTTAGACCTTGTAACGTTAAACGGTAGATTCCCGGAGGACTCCCCGCAGCTCACACCTTTTGTGGGGCACATGGTCACTCTTTAATTGATTATATGGCAGTTTCTTTTCAATTATTTAATGCATGTACACAATTCAAGGTATCTACTACAAATATGAGTGACCATAATATTCTAGTTGTAAAAATGGACATAGAAATCGAGAAGCCTGAATTTTGGAATCAGAGGGATGAAAATGTCTCTTATAATCGTAATAATGGGCGTACTTGCTGGTCAAATAAATCGCTTCCAAATTTTAAGAGGGTCTTTGAGAATACCGCCTTTATTCCCAAGCAAGAAACACCAGTTCAGAGGTTCGAGAGAGTCTTGGCTGCAATAAGAACTTTCGGAAGAAAGAAGCAAGTTTTTAGTTCTACTCCATTAGTAATAATACCATGGGAAATTAAAAACCTGAATCGGGAAATTAATGGTTTAATTAAAGTCCAATTTAGGGTGCCCACGACACAAAGGCAGAGAGAAATAAGTAGGCTAAAACAGGTACGGAGAAGGAAAATATCATCGGATCGAAGGAGAGCTGAAGACGAAAAATGGGTTAGACTTCGAGAGGTGGCTCTTTCCGGGGATACTAGGAAATATTGGGCATTGATTGCAAAATTCTGTGATGGGAGAGAGAAGTCAAAACCCATTTTAATCCCAGAAGCAGAATGGTCCATATATATTTCCCAGCTTTATGCTTTAAATCTCATAGTTGGACAGATTCAAGAGGTTAGCACTACTCCAACTACGGGGGGCGATTATGGTGCACCATCATGTATGGAGATTGAGGGTTACATTAAAGGGGCAAGATATTCGAGCGCAATGGGCCCAGATGATGTACCAGTAGCCATAATAAAACAGGATTGTGAAGAATGGGCAAAATTTTTGCATCCGTTGTTTGTCCATTGTTATACCTATGGGGATATCCCACAATCCTGGAAGGGAAGTATACTTGTCCCGTTGTATAAAAAGGGCCCAAGAAATTCCCCGGCCAGTTTTAGACAGATTTCGCTCCTGGATGCAACCGGGAAACTGTTTGCAAAGAGTATTCTCACTCATCTTCAAGAGTGGGCATTTGGAAATAACTATATTCCTTTGGAACAAACAGGATTCCGTAAGAATAGTGGCACACTGGATAATATCTCTATTTTGCAAACTTTAACTGAAAAATATCCAGTATGTCGGGGTGTGCCGTTATACTCGGCTTTTATAGACTTCTCCACAGCATTCGATAGGGTAGATCGGGGGAAGCTGTGGAGGAAATTGGTTATTATGGGGATTCCAGGGAATCTTTTAAGATTAATAATTGCTCTCCACTCTTCTACATGGACTAAGGTATTATTGGGGGAACACAAGGTCTCTCGAAGAAAATAGTAACCAACAATGGGTTGAAGCAGGGGTGCCTTTTGGCCCCTTTACTCTTCTCTATTTACATTAATGATCTGCCAAGAAGAGTGGGCCTTAGTAAAGGGGATCCCCTAAATTAGGAAACTTAGAGTTGAGCTGTCTGCTATACGCAGATGACGCAATAATAATGGATTTAACTCCAATTGGACTGCAAAGACGACTTGCTGAGTTAATTAGGTACACAGAAGAGTATTATCTAAAAATAAATATTTTAAAAAGTAAAGTTATGATTTTTAGTTATCAAGGTTGTAAGGTCAGAAAAATTTGAATTGGTTCCTGGGAAAAGAAAAATTGGAAGTAGTAAAATTTTACCCATACCTAGGAAAAATATTTACAAATAGGTGCTCAGCTACTAGACATATGGGCCATTGCAAAGGTAAAGCGATTTCACAAGCCTTTGCAATTAATCGTCTGTATACACACTGTGGGAAAAGACATTTTTCACACATTATTTCGGTCTATAAAATAAAGATTCCACCAACCCTGAGCTACGCCAGTGAAACAATTGATGCACAAGAGTGGGCCAGATTCGAGACAGTGGAAGGTAAAATCTGGCGCCAAATATGTAATTTGAATCGCGCACCACCGATTGCAGCGCTTAGGCTCGAATTTGGTCTTCTTCTACATATGTGCTATCAATGGCCGCGTGCTTAAGATGGTGTAATACACTGATAAATAGCTCCGAGAATTTGCTAAGGGTGGCGCTGTACAGAGAAATATTTGTAAATATGAAGGAAAAAAGTGCTATTTTTAGGAATAATTTAAAAGCATTATCAATGTTTGGTTTAGATATGGATGGGGTGGCGGTTCTTTGTAAAAGGGCCTTGAGAAGTATAATTGAGAAGTATAATTAAGAGAACAATCTACGGGGTTTCTCGTGAAAGAGATATTAAAATGTGTTCAGAGAACAGAAACATGGATTGTATTGCGGTGAGTAGTATTGTCAAAAATCCCCAACCTTATGTCTTATGGAATCTTAAACACGGAGTTCGTAGGGTGATTTTGCTATTGAGATTGAATTTACTCCCCTAAGAATTGTAATAGGATCTTGGGAGGGTATTCCAAGACATGAGAGGTATTGTCATTTATGTAATTCCTGTATACAAGATTTGAATCGTTTTATTTGTTTGTCCCGCATTACAATCAATGCGTCGTAGATATTTAAGGAATTGTTTTTTAAAGTATAATATCACTACAGCAGAACAGGCCCGAAATTGTCTGCTGTCCCCCCATCCAAACTGATGTGTTTTAAAATTTTTAGCTTTTTTAAACAATTTTTAAACATATATTAAGGTCGGCAAGATCTTCTTAATGTAAATGTTTAGAGCACTTGCACTTTAATTCGATCTCTCGGTCTTTATGACCGATTAGTTATGTTTACAACTGAGTATGTGCACTTTTACAAACCTTTTCTGCTGCTAGTTACTCGTTAGTAAAGACCTTCTTAATATGTATGTACAGAGCACTTGCACTTTTTCTCAACCTTCCGGCCTTTATGACTGATTTATTATGTTTGCAATTAAGCATGCACTTTTAAAAAAAAATTAAAAAAATCTTTTTTACGTTCTCCGCTGCTAGTTACTCATTTTTAGGATCCCAAGCACTTTACTAAATTTGTACTGTATAGTGAATTTTTAATTTTTGTATTTTATAATAAGTTTTATCACTGTATGTTTTATGATAGTATTAGATTAGTAATGTGTATACATCTGTAAGAATACATGTATGATAATTTGATTAGTTAAGGTTCACCCCTTCTTGCATTGAAAACCCCAAGTCCGACTGCTTCTGTTATGTATATTCGTGCTTTTAGATGAAAATGTTAACTTGAATTTACATTAGAAATTTTTGTGGAATGAAATGTGTTTTTAAGATGTACCTTTATGTGGAATTCTGCGGAATTCTAAATCATAATAAAATAAAATTGAATTGATTGAAATTGAATTGAATTGAATACATTAAGCGGGAGGACTCAGTCAAAGTTTTTCCTTTGCTCTTTTTCTGGAGGTTTTCTCTCGGCGTCGAGTGAAGCACCTCTTCAGGCCGATTTTTCTTCAACGTTGTTGGCTTGGTATTCTGCAAGGCCTCAGTGAAATCCTGTAAGTCTGGAGCTCCTGAGGTTTCAGCGGGACAAACTTAAAATTCAGGCTGGTTTGCAATGCGAGGTCGCCGGCTTGACACTTGACATTGAGTGGGTCACCTTATGGAGCTTTTAACCAAAAAGTACCCAAACTTCACCAAACTTCTGGATCTTCTTCCAGAAGGTCTCTTGAGGGTTCAATGGGTCCACAACACCAAACCAGGGGGTCTAGAATTTCTGAGATGGTTCTTGGGATGTTGGGACAACAATTCCCACAAAGCACCTGGCCAAGTCCTTAAAGTCCACTGGACGCACTCTAGGATGGGGACTTCTTTGCGGAGATGATGCAGTTGGGCTCAGTTAATCTGAAGCTTACAGGGAGTCCACTCCTTAATCCTTATTGAAACAAGGCAAAGTCCTTAGGGCTGTAGTTCCAGAATGAGCGGCAGGTGCAGACCAGGTTTCCAGCAGGGCAGTCCTTCTTCTACTTGTAGTTTCAGGCAGCAGATCTGAGTTACTAGGCAACTCTTTCATATTAATGCAGTGTTCCTTGGCGACAAGTAGGGGGGGAATCCCCGACCAATGGGATGCAGGGTGCCACCCAGGTGTATGACCACTTCCTCCAAAGGGCAGCATATTCTTGTCCCAGAAAGCACTATTCTTCCAAAATCCAAAATGGAGTAAGTCTCTCCTGAAGAGTAGTATGTGGCTAAGCCAACCCACTCTTGTGTCCAAGATTCTCTAACACTCCCCTTCCATCCCCTATACTAATCTAATTACGGGGGCCCCTGTGTGGCTGTGGGTGCAGGATGGTTGGGTGAGCCTGTGCTGTCCTAAAGTGTCATTCTCCCTTTGAAGACCAGTTTGGCTACCACTCCCTCATCCTGCCTTTTGCTTCTGCAGCTTCAGTTTTCCACCCACAGGAAATCCTCTGTCTCTCTAGCAGGCCACTTCACACCTCATTAAGACAGCTTGGCTCAGCCTGGCAGAGGCTGGCCAATCAAGAGGGGGCAGTTGGAAAGCTGAATTTTGGCCTGCAGTAAATAAAGTTTCATAACTTATTTTCTGTGATAGCTGTTACAAATCTAGCAGTGGCACGTTCTTGGCTTTATCATAACTATCCTTTTAAGCCCTTGAATGACATGTTTAGCTCACTCCAGTCAATATTTATACTTAAATTAAATATTCCAATGTTAGCTTATGGAGCTAATTATCTTCAATGTGGAAAAATGAATTTGGCAGCTTTTCCCTCACCAGGGCATATAAAACATCTTTTATAATGTCCCTGCTTAGAGTTAGATGGCACCCTACCCCTGGGGCACCAAGGGGAGACCTTAGGTGGGGACATATATGTAAATAAAGATAGATTACTACTTTGAAAGTACCTCTAATTCCAAAGTCGAATTTGCATATAATTTAATTTTAATAGCAGTCTGCAAAGCAGGGCTGATTTTAAAATGACAACAGGCAACACAGCAGTGCACACTCCATTGCAGGAAATCTACTGGACCACTAAACCTTCACTGCCCTATTATATACTCGGACTTATAGGTAGTTTTAAGCCCTCTTGCCTTATTATATACTAGGGACTTACAGGGCTCTGTCATTGCCATTTGTAATTATATCTAACCGCCATGTACCTTTAAAGCAGAGCACTGGCCATGGGTCTCGTAATCTGGGCCCAGGGCACAGTCAAAGTCAGTTACTACCAGTATCCATCAAAAAATGGGGGTGATCAGGGCCAAAAGTATGAGTTTCTCACAGATATGATGAAATATCAATGTGCATGTTTCGATAGCAGTAACCCAATAAATGTATGCATGTGACTCCTGTGCCGACTTGTTGACTACATATCCCATAATGCACTTTAACGGTACTTCGTCGACTAACTTGAGAAACAACTATCTGATGTATGCTACAGTTCTATGTGGACTTGGACATTGATGTAAGGTCTGAGATGTGACAATAGTAAACATTTCACACTTACTTTGGGAGGTTTCAAGTGCTGAGGTGTCAATGTTCCCAATTCCCACAATAGCCTTAGGTTCCAGGGTGGTGTCAACCAAGGTCTTCAGTGCAGTGGGTAGGGGTACAGTTAGGGGGCCATCTCCTGTTGCCCGGGATTCTGAGAGTCGCATTGCTACCTTTTCTTTTGTAGGCGACCTGAGGTCATACCACCTCTTACGGATCTCATTGATGGAGTGGTGGATGACTCCTATGGCATTCATTTTTTGTTGCATTTCCTGACAGATATTTTTCTTTTGAGAGTCTAGAACTGTCAAGGATGTCCTTCCAAACAGTACCTCATGGTTGTCACAGAACTCTTCAGTCAAGATCTTCAACTCCTTCTTTGAGAACTTCATTTTTCTTTTTCTGCCTCCTGCATCCTTTTTTCCAATTTGGTTGGCCATTGGTGCTGATGGACCTTCTTAAGGGGTTGTGATAGCTGTGCTGGAAATGGCAGCTGCACTCCACCTCTACTCCACTTCCACTCAGTGTGGTCTCCAGGCTGATACTGTGAGTTACTTCCTGGTTCAGCTGTGATTACCCATGACCAGGAAGTGCTTTTTCTCTATTCATGTTTGCAATTTGCGACTCCAGTTGCAATTTGAGAAATCACTAATAGCAACTTACAAAATTGCGATGTTTCTGAGTAGTGACTTGCAATTTGTGGCCTCAAATTGTACGTACATAAAAAATTGTGATTTCCTAGTTGCATTCACAGAGATTGGCAATTTGGAAATCACAATTCTTTACTTTCGTACAACTAGCCCTAAATGCCGGGATTTCGGTTTGACTAATTTCACGTAGATTTCCCAACTTTCACATAATTACGCAAATGGAAGCTGTGCAAATTTCAAACAACCCTAAATTAGACATCCTTTTCTCCAGACCACCTCATAATCCACACCACTGCGGAGCTAATATGCGATTTTGACAATTTATTGAAAGGATGCTGCAATTATGATAATGATGCTGAGCAACAGACCAAAATACCATAGAGTGCGGGAAAATGAGAAAATGGGTCATGAGTAGGAAAAATGCTAGAGGAGAAAGGGGGTGAGTGTGAAAAAGATCGATGGAGGGGATAGGAATACTGAGATGGATATTGCGTTGCTACAGGGTGCATAGAAAGTGAGGTGGGACAGAAGTAAGCAAAGTCGTTTCCCAAGGACTCTATCATGAAGGTAACAAGAATGTTGGGATTACTTGTCTTGCAGTAAACAACCAGGGGGCATATTAACAAGGAGGCGATATGAAATTATCGCCGCTTTTGCGTCCGTTTTCGGGTGAAAAGCGGCGATAATTTCATCGCCTTATCAGCAAAGACACGCTATCGCGTGTTTTGCTGACTTAGCGCCTGTTCTCAGCACGCCTAACTTTGCATCGCTAATGAGATGCAAAGTAGGCGTGGCTGTGAAACTAAACAGGGATAATATCGCGAAGGCAGCTTCGCGATATTATCAAGGAGGGTAGCGATTTTTAAATCGCGTTAAGTATGCTTTAACACAGGAATTTAACGTCTGTTAAATTCCTGACTAAGGCATACTTAACATGGGGGTGGATTCTGTGGCTAAGACCACAGGCCCTATCATCTATGATATCGCCGTTTTCCACCATGGAAAACGGCGATATCCACGCTATCTCTGGAATTTTATCGCCTCGGCGATGCGCCTTGTTGATAACGCGCTAACCGGGCAATAAATTACAGAGATAGCCGGCGATAAATATGCATGCGCTAAGCGCGCTTTGCGATATATATCGCCGGGCCTTGTTAATATGCCCCCAAGTAATGTTCCCTTATCTGTAATTAAACGCTCACTTGTGAGTGAACATCTGTGGGTAAAAACACAGCATTGTTCGTGAATTTTACATTACAAGTGCACATTTCCTCAATTTCACTTTCCCACATTACAATTTGTTCATATTCAAGTGAAAGAAATCTTGGCGAATTAGGCCCTTCAATGTAAATACTTTTCAAGTGAGCAGGCCTACATTATACAATTTCTTTTCAGACCTACTGGTAGATTTTTCCCCACTATAAAATGTTACCCCGGACACATTTCTCATTTAGTTGTACTAGTTTCTTGTATCAACTTGTCAACATTGCTCTCTCTCCGTCTCTCTCTCTCTCTCCTTAGTGCATTAAAGGTCAATAAGCTTATGTGTTCCTTATTTCTATACATAGCACGGGGAATGCTGTTTAAATAACTAAATGAAAAAACCATGCGGTGTCAAGCAGTGCAACATACGAACATGACTACTTCAAAGCTTTTAAAACCTAAGAGCCAAATCCATGTGACTAGAATGCAAGGACAGCCGCAATTTACCACATTAGAATACATTTTTCAGTAGTCTGTTGTCCGGATACTCAAATCGAGTAAGCAGCAGAGTGCTCTGCCCACTGTCAAGGAGAGTAGATTTTTGTTATCCAGTCTTTTGTTAACGTGCCCTGGTGGCCAGGCCTTATCCTCCATGAGAGCTATTGAGTTCCTTTCACAGGGCAGGTATGCATGATTAATGCTTACACAGGATTGGAAGCTGTGTGCACTCACTTGGCCTTGCTTGAAAAGGGCTCTGACCTCTTCAGGGTATGCTGTTCCAAAGCCTTCTTCAGGATAGTAGACTTGGAAAGCAAAATGCAGACTACTTTGAGAGTCGTTCACATTTTCTGCCTTTTACAGGTGAAAGCTCAGATCGACGCATGCTACTTAATGGAAAGGTCCGCCTGATGTGCCAGGAATTCCGTAGATGAGGCGCACCACCATTAAAATGGAGGATCTTCTCATTTTGAATTTGTAGGTGCAGAAACACCCCAGACTTTCCATTTTACCCGTGCTTTAAATGGATCAGTATCTCGGGGACATGCACTTCCGAATTTTCTCCCATTGAGTGGCAGAATTTCCCTTTAGACAAGGACATAAATGTATTCAAAGAGACAGTAGTGTAGGATCGGTGGTGTTGGGAGTTCGGGATACTGACGAAGATGAGGCTGTCAGAGTAGATCGAGTATGCATTTGTGTCCCTCTGACAGCTGATCACCATCATTGTTGCTCCGCATTGAGCCACTGCAAATGCGTTCAGCAGCAGCTATGTTGCATGGTTTCAGCAGAGGTGGCTGCCTCGGAACGGGGGAGGTGCGGCGGGGGAGAATCGATAAAAGAAATAATCTTACCTTCACTTCACTTCGCCACCGCCGCACGCCTCTCCTCCATCCTCTTCATCTGCACTAGCAGCACCGGAAGCAGACTCTCCCAGCCAGTCATGGCGCTGCATGAGCAGCATCGTAATTGGTCTGAGCGGCCTGTTTGGTCGTTCAGGCAGTGCCTCGGAGTCTGGGCATGTTTTCCATCGGGCTGTGCAACACATCCAGGTGGAGAACATGCTAAGTGTGCATGACTGTTTGGACGGCCCAAGAGGGCCGACCAAACTGTCATGCGCAATTAGGGTGGGTAGACCACTCCTGCTCCCTCTGACGTCGGAGAGTCCAGCCCCGCCCCACCCCGACCTAGCTCCAGTCCAGCTCAAATAGCAGTGGGGTGACGCTCCTCCGCCTTAGCGGAGGAGACGCCCCGACCTAGCTCCAGTCCTGCTCAGAAAAATAAAACGATAATAACGTATTGTTATTATCATTTTATTTTTATTTTTGCACTGCTCAAATAGAAGTGGGGCGACGCTCCTCCGCCTTAGTGGAGGAGCTGCAACCACCCACGGCCTGTGCAGGTAAGAACGGTGGGGCGGGGTTGGGGGGGGGGATTTGACATACGACCACAAAGGAAAATTAAATAAATAATTAATTGTCCCTCATCGTCGTCTTTCGAAATCCCCCCACCCGGACCAACCGCCCGACCACTCTTACCTGCACGGGTGGCGGCTGGCCGCCACTGGGTTTCAGGGCTTCTCACCGGGGTGGTATGACCCGTGACACAGAATGATTGACAGTGCAGGGTTAATGGCATTGTGCTCACCACTGCTAACAAGTGAGCCCTGGCATCATGGTGGTACATCTTTGCAAATTATGGGAATACACGAATTTCCAACTATAGTAAACTTCTGGCAGTGGCAAAGTGTGGCGGTCAATAGAATAATTCTTTCCCCTAGTAAAGCCAAACCTGGATAAGAATAGTAGTACTTTGTAAAGTCCTGCAAACCAAAGCATGGCACCTACCACTGATTAAAAGATGGCCATGACATAATGGTGATCATTCTCGATAGTAGTTGGGCATCCATGGAATGGTACTCCACAAGTTCATGCTGGCCCAGGCATCAACAATGGTAATTCTTGGCAAATTGTAAGCATCCATGGTACCATGCCTACCTCTCATAACATGCCAATCCTCACATATTGGTGGTAATTCTTGGCATGTCTTCAGCATCCCTGGCATGATGGCCTTCCCTGTGACAATGGCATAGTACTGTTACTTTCTGGCATATTATGGGCATTTATGTTATGACGGTACTGCACACTGATAAAATAGTAAACATGTTAAATTCTGGGCTATTGTTGATATCCATGGTATAATGAGGCCTACCCTTGGTATAATGCTGACCCCAGCATAATATTGGTAATAATTATCTCAGTGTGAGCACCTATGGCCTGAGATGGTGATTCATGGGCATGCAAGTCAGGGTCTATGTTGAAAGTGAAGTAGTACATGTGAGCTCTTGAAAATGTCAGATGGGTGGTGGAGCACTAAACACTTAGGGGCAGATTTACAAGCCCCTTGCGTCACTTTTGCGCTGCCGTTGCAACACTTTTTGTGACGCAGCGTAAACAATACGCCACGTTGCGGCCCATTGACAACGTGAAGCATCTAGGGAGATGCGTCACCTTGGAAAGTCCTGCGTCACATTATACCTGCGTCAGGTATAATGTATGCAGGGTGGGCGTTCCCTCGCAGGAAAGCCTCGTAGAAGTGATGCAGTGTAATCTACAAGATTTCACTGCGCTACTTCTAGGACGCCACTGCGTACAAACCTTGTGACTGCTTGGAGCAGGAGTAAGGAGCGACGCAGCACAATAAGTATAGGCATCCCCATGCATTGCTGGAGTTTTGTCGTGCTTGCGACACGACTCCAGCAATGCGTGACTTTTGCGCCAATAGATGCATCAGAATTTCTGACGCATCTGTCAATACTTGCGCCATGGTGCGCCTTATTGTAAATACGGCGCATCCACGGTGGCGCAAGGGTTTCGCATGGAGGTGCAGGGAAACTGACGCATCTCTACAGATGCGCCAGTTTCTTGTAAATCTGCCCCTTATTTACCAAAAATGAAAAGCTGTCATTTCAGCACAGAAGTTGTGTCTTTAGAATACATTTTTGCACTGTTGACCAGGGCTATGAGTTTTGGTTTTTCATAAAAGGTAAACCTTTTATTTGACAACAACAAAATGTATAATACTCGCCTTGAAATTGCAATTAGCGAACAAAGAGAGTAAGCCATTCCTCTTCTAGGTGGTTTCTCCCCCGAATAAACTTTGAGAATAATGCGGGTGAAATAGTGCATTTTAATGCAAAATTTTCACATAAATTCAATTAAATGCCATAGGCGCTGAACGGGCATTCATTAAATATTTGCATCCTTTCATGATGTGCCAAGCCAATGATACCTGACTGAGACTCCCTAGTAATAGACCTGATTTTTTCAAAATGTGGTGTGGATGCTCCCATATGTCAAAAATTATTTCTATTGTGCCAGGGTAAGCACTATGTCATGGGTGCCCCATATTTCAAGGGTACCCCCTTATATAAAAAATGGCATAAAATATGTCAGTTCCTGGATTTTGCAATTTATGCAGTTCATATACCATAGGTGACCCTTTTGTCAAAAACGACCTTACTATGGGCCTGATTATGAGTTTGAGGGTGCAGCGTCGGGTCCGCCCCACCGTCGCACTGCCAACCCTGTGGTCGGGTCTGCCCGGCAAATTACGGTGCCTCAGAAAATGGACAACGCAATAGGAACACCAAAAACAGTTCCTGCACAGCATGGACTGTAAAGTCCATGCTGTGCAGGAACTGAGATGAATGCACACAGGGGGGCACATGTTGTGCCCTCTTGCATGCACCCCATGGCACAGAGGCACAAGGGGGCCCTGTAGTTTCCTCTCTGCCATGGTTTTCATGGAGGAGGAACTGCCATGTCAACCGTGGCGGAGAGGAACCGTGTAATATGCTTGGCGGGACCGCAACGGTCCCGCCAAGCATATTGCTGCCTTTACACCGCCTCACCACTGCCAAGGAATGGTGGTTCTCTGGCAGGTGCGGCGGGGCAATGGCAGTCCAACCACCCTAATTGTAATAGGGCCGTCAGGAGACCGCCACTGCTGTGCCGCCACTAGTCTGGCAGTTTGTGGACGGCCAGACTCGTAATAAAGCCCTATGTCAGGGGCAGCATTTTGTCATGGTTGCCACCCTCCCATTTGCAGGTTTTTTACCTTTATGCCAAAAATTAGCTCCATTGTGCTAGTGCCAGCAATTTGCTACTGGGGTCTACAGGCCAAGAACTTTTTCAAGTATGCCAGTATTTTTTCATGGGTACCCTATATGCTGTGAATTAACTCTAGTATTCCAGTGCCAGTATTTTACTATTGGTGTCCTTTCACTAATAATGAACCCCAGTGTGCCAATGCAGCATTTTGTAACAGGTGTATGTCATGCTAATGATTGCTGCATGTATGCCAATGCCAGTATTTTGTGCTTAGTGTCTCCATAAGACAATAATTACCTTCAGTATACCACAGCCAATGACGAACGCGCAAGCAACTTTGGAATAGTATAAATTACTATTCCAACTCCAGTCTACGCAACAGTAGAGAAATTGTTGGACTTATAAATCCAACACCAGTCTAACAATGCGCCCCCTATAGTAAGTCATTTTAATGACTTGCGTGGTAAAGTAACACGTGGTAACTTCGCAGGTGGGATAGTGACTGTGGGGTAAAGGATGTTTCCCAACACAAAGTGCACTATGTGCTGCTTTGCGTTACTTCGCATCAGGTGGGCCTTCCATGGGTGGTGCATGGGCGTTCCCATGCAACCACCTATGGGTTTTGTTCAAATCCCTTTGTACAAACACTGGCTGAAAGGAATTTGCACAAAAAATCTTATTCTTCCACAAGACAGGATTAACGAGGAGAAATTACTGTCAACCTTCCATGCTGCACTCACATCACACCACAACTGAAGGCGCTCCGCTGGCTCCCCATTCACAAAGGATCACAATTCAAACTCCTCACCCACACATCCAAGGCACTAAATAACACTACATAACACTGGCCCAGCATGTCTCAACATTCACATCTGCTTACACAAAACCTCCAGACACTTCTGTTCATCTGGACTTATACTTTCACAAATCCCACGCATACGGAAAACCAGATCCGGTGGTTGAGCCTTCTCCTACATAGCTCCTAAAGCATGGAACAACCTGCTTTACTACACAAAAGAGTCTCCTCCTCACTTCAGAAATTCTGCAAAAAGTTGAAGACCTGGTGTAGGAAAGTAGGATCTGCTTTCATGGTTACCCCCACTTTTTGCTGGTGCCATACTGTGTTTCTGACTAGTCTGACTGGGATCCTGCTAATCAGGACCCCAGTGACAGTGCTTCCTCCCTAAATTGGCTATGGTGAGTACCTTTGTACATTACTAATTGGCTGCTGGTGTACCCTAGTAAGTCCCTAGTACATGGTACTAATGTACCTAGGGCCTAGGTACACCAGGGGTCCCCCATGGGCTGCAGCATGTATTATGCCACCCGTAAGGAACCCTCCAAACTCGGACTATAGGCCTGCCATTGCAGCCTGTGTGAGTTGGTGCTTGCACCTCTCACAAAAGATATGTGTTTCCTTATATCTAACATCACTGCACTTAAAACCTCTAAATCACCCCTCTAGTAGGCCTTTGAGTCCCAAAGGCAGGGTGAGCGGTTCTAAGAGTGCGGGTGTCCCTGCATGAGCAGGACACCCCTACAACCTTCGGAGTCTATTCTCCTGGGTTGTCAATGAATCAGCCATTACAATATATAGAGTGGCCATGCATTATTACGCGATGACCTTCTCTAAACTGGCTGTAATGAACCCTGTCATGTTTGGTATGAAACATGTTGGAATCATACCCCCAAAACATAAACGGTGTGGGAGGTATGATTCCATGCACTGTAAAGTTCCTCTGGGAGGCCCTCAGTGCTCCCGGTACCAGTCTTCCAGAACCGGACAGCAAGCTAGGGCTGCTGCCGACCTGAGACACGATTATGCCCTCCCACTGCTGAGCCAAGCTTGAGCAGGGGAAGGCAGAACAATAGGTATCCTGTCACAGGGAGGTGTGACCACCTCCCAGACAGGGTTTAGTGTATTGGGACAGGGTGGGGGCACTGGCCAGCGCCACTCAGGCTGCTCGAGGGCCACATTTGGTGCCTTCCTTGCATACTCCAGCTCCCGCTCTGGCGCGAAACTGGACAAAGGACATGAGAGTATCCTCCCCCACACTCCAGCCCCTCCTCTGGGAGGGACCCCTGAAACATCCCAACCCTTTCCTTAGGGTACTTAAGGGCTTACCTGAGGGTGGGTCCCTAGATTCGTCGTGGGATTCAATTCAGATCTAATTCAGCGTCCTCTTCAACTGTCTGGACATTCTGACCAAGTCATACTGACTGCGTCAGACTGACCTCATCTGACTTCGCTTTGGGAACCAAGACTGCAACCGGAAGACTCCGTCTGCTCTTGATCTCTTCGTTCTGCAATACCGGTGCACTGTCAGTGTCTGTGCTCCATACATGTCCCATCCAGGGCCTGTGGACATCCAAAGACACCCGAAGGAATCTCCTTTGGAGTGAAGGAGTCACTTCCCTGCATCCGCAGGCACCGCAACGTAGCTGACCGATTTGCTGATCCATGGCTCCTACGGACTTTAACAGATCCGGTAACACAGGAGGTGGTTCTGCAACTTCTTCGAGGCCGCCACTGTCTTCAGACCGAGTCTGAGGCCAGGATCCCTCATCGGCACCGCCGGAACCGAGTCCCTGTGCAGCACGTCGGCTGGCCATTGCTAAGGCTGGGCGACTCTCATCTCCAGAGATCTTCGGGCCCTGTCGAGGGCCTTCTTGAATTCCAGTAGGCTCTCCTTCTTGCTCGGGGCCTACCCTGGCGTACTTGAATGTGGTGAGTCTCTTGGACCTTGCTGGTCCCCGACACTATACCTTTTCGTCTTCTTCCACGTGTTGCTGTTGCCAAGGCATGTTGATGCTCTCGCTGGACACGACCCCCCGGATATCGACATCTGAAGTGGGACAGCTCGTACACCATTCCTGGTTGTCCTCAGCATCACCTGGCCCACATAGCTGCAGAGACAAATGCACTGTCACCTCCCCTGCAACAGCGGACATTGGTGGGCACCCAACTCCCGTGCCTGATGGTCACTTGTGAGTGGCATAGACTCTATCCCCTCTGCTTGCAGGTACTCTTCTTCTTGGATCCACCCTTGGATTCCACCAGACTCTTCCAGCTTTTTCGCCAGCAGCATCTTGCTTGAAGTCCTCCATTGGGGTCTACGGTGGTTCCCGATGCCACTTCGTACCTATGCACCTGACTTCTCTGGAGCAGGTAACCTGGTTTCCTAGGTATCCACGGATGGGGTGACTCTCGAACCGTCCATCTTCCACGGGGTCTTCCAAGTCCTCTGGGAAGGGTCCTTTTTCCTAAGAACTGTAACCACGACTTCCCCATTGACTTAACTTGAGCACGCGGTCGTGTATACGGCCTCCGTGGGGTTACTGAGTCCTTAACTCGGGTGGTTCCTTGGTCCCTCAGCACTTCTAAGTCTTCTGGGTCCACTCTCGACTTCGGTCATTAGCCGCATTCCACTATATTTGTATATTGTTTGGTCTCCCCCTGGAGACCACTGTATTTTAGTGTTACTTACCTGTCGTATTATCAAAGTATTGTGTATATTGTAATTATATCTCCGGGTAGGAGATATTGCATTGGGTTAGTGAGTGTCTGTAATAAATAACTATTTTTATAAGTATACTGTGTGGTTCTTTTTAATTTAATCTGCACTATAAGATTAGATACTGGTGAAACAAGCTGCTATACACTCGTCCTAGACTAAGCCTGAAGGCTGCTCTCCACAGCTACCACTTTAGAGCTTTCTAAGGTTGTCTAAACCACTAAAAACATCATAAGGGTTGTCTGGATTGGTGCAGGGTGCTACACTTGAATCGGTGTGCACCATATACCAAGCCAGCCTCCTACACCTGGCTTTTGGAGTTGTCCCATTAGGCCCTAGGCGTGCCTAGACTCACACCTGCTCAGTGCCAGGATAGCCTCCTGGGTGATAGTGAGCTCTACAAATATGCACAACATAACATAAAAAGTATTTTTATTTCTCCTTGTTTTTCCAACTTTGCATATGTGCTACATTGTACAGCACACATACAAAGTAGAAAAATGCCTTAAAGCATAGTTGGTATTGAAAGATGCCCCTCCCAGAACAAAACCTATGCTTCAGAGAATGCATACATCCTTCCACTATGGCAAAAGGGGGTGTGAGTTGGCACATAGCTCCCAAGAGTGCACCAGTGCACAGGGAGTGAAAATATGCACCATATCCTTGCAGATATGGCACATTTTGTCTTTCTCCCTTTGATGTAAGGCAGCACAGCAACTTTGGAGCAGAGATGCCTTGTGTCAAATAATAGTGAAACTGATCCTAAATCTCACTCACTGCCTGTCATAGACTCTCACCCACTTTCACACACACAAACTTACACATACAGACACATAGGGCCACATGTATCATTATCACAAGTAGCAATTACCTAATTGCGATATTCTCTGAATCGCAATTAGGTAATCGCTAATCCTAATGTATGAAACTGTTTCATTCTTAATGGGTCGCAAATAGACCTACCTCATTCATATTAATGAGGTTGGTCGCAATTTGCGAGCCATTAGGAATCTACGCCATCACAGGGATGGTGGCCTGCTGAGGTCAGCAGACCACCATGTCTGTGATTGCTTTTAAATAAAGCAGTCTTTTTTCTTTTTAAATGCAGCCCGTTTTCCTTAAAGGAAAACGGGATGCATTTAAAAAGAAAAATGAAACTTTGCAGTTTCATTTTTTAAGAGTAGGCAGTGGTCTGTGGGACCACTGTCTGCTCTTAAAAATGCTTTTACAATCATTCACAAAGGGGAAGGGGTCCCTTGGGGACCCCTTCCCTTTTGCGAATGGGTTACCACCTACTTGAAGTCGGTGGTAATATGCAAATGTTTTGCGACCGCATTCACGGTCACAAAACATTCATGCATACCGTTAGGATTCGGTATTTGGAAGGGACGCCCTAAACACGCCCCTTCCAAATACCGAATCGCAAACCCACCGAATCGCAAATTAGGGTTTGCTGCATCTAAAAAGCATTTTTTGCATTCGCAAATGGGCCAATTCTCTGAATCTGCACCTTTGAGAAGGCAATAATGCTTGATGCATGTGCCCCATAGACTATTATTCACTTTTAGTGTAATGGTAAGACATTGGGTTATTGGTTGAGAGGGGCAGAAGCCCCAGTCAGGCAGCAACCACAATCCTTGTCAGTGTGAATCTGTGGTAGCTTGGAATAATGCAGTCAGGCTTAATATAGAGGCAAATAGTAAAGTTTAAATATGCAGCACTCAAACAGAAATAAAGTCACAATAGAACACAATAAAAGAAAAACACAATTAAGTAAAATTGAGTCAATGTTAATAAATAAAACGACACAAACATGAACAAAGTCCAATTCGGAGAATTGGAGATATTAATTTTGATATTAATTTTGAAATATTTAGCTAAAATAGCGCCATAAAGCAGAAAGACTCACTCGCAGTTAACTGGTTGTGCTAGATTGGGGGAAAGTAACAAGTTTAGGCTGACTGAAATGGAGCATGGGTAAGACACTGCACCACGTTTGTCCTGCTGAAGATTTACCTTCTCAGTAACTAGACTAAAGTGAAAGCCTCCTCCTTGCGGCCCCCTCCAAAGAGAACAGAACTCGTTGCTCCAAGAAGTCACACTGGATAGCCTGGGATCAAGACAAGCAAATCCAAACTTTTTCCTTCAGGGAGCATGTAGCAAGGCAATCCTTCCAGCAGCAGTGATCCAGCGGTATACTAACAACAGATACTCCGCTACCATATACTCACCTGGGCCCATAAATCACAACACACTCTGTATCGAGTAGACCGCTGGAGTCTTTTAGTTTATATTTTCATATTCCTCAAGATTAGTTGTTTAACATTCCTAACTAACCTTTCACTGATCAAAAAGTTCTTTCCTCTGGTCGATGGACCATTAGTTGAACTAATTGATGGTGATAATGAACATAATTCTTAACTGTTCTTTAATTAAAGAAAATAACCACAGACTCGGGAAGTTTTAAAATCTTTATCTAAATTAAATGAATGTGAACCATCTCAAAATTTCAGCACAAACACCCTCATTCGTAAGAGTGTAAATTCAATCGAAATAATCATTTAAACAAAAATAGTTCAGACTCATGCAATAACTATGCTCAGGAAAGAGAGGATAGAGAGAGAAGAACATCTACAAATGGACAAGAAATAATAATTACCAAGGATGGTGTGAAGACCAAACCCCCTGGCCAAAGGGTTGGTGAGGGTCCCCCGAGATAGATCAGGAGACAAAGACTTCAGGACAGGAATCTGGATAGGATACTTGACCTCTCTAAATACCGACGACTGCTTCGCACCCCTCTCTGACACTCTCTTCCTCCTCGAAGTTCTTCCGCGATCTTCTTATCTAACCCAATTAAATTAGGATAGAAGGTTCTGCATTCAGTTTCTTCATCAGCATCTCACAGCGTCTCTCCCAGCATCAGCACCACCCACAGCACCGACAGCATCCCGAGCTCTGCATACTCCGCTAATAAACTAACTAAAAGCTACCTCAATTATACCTTTCGTTCATCATGTACCACCCACTAAAGTTTCAATATCGTAAAATACGAAATCTAATTGGTTAGGCAAAGGGGATGATCATCACACCATGCTTACATATTACTTTTATTCTATCATTCTATTGTTTGCAAAACCCATCCCCTTAAACTTTATTCATTTCTTTCGTTCCCATACATATCCAAACTTTTTAGCAACAAATATTTCAATATCATGAATACGAGTCTTCTTGGCTGACTCTTCACCCTCTATTCTCAGGGCACATCATTCTCGTCCTTGGACTTCCTTCCGAATTAACTTTCTTGTGGGCCTGCGCATAAATCACGTGACTCAGCTTACTTTGGTCATTCGCGAAAGGCCCAAATGCGCACTAATAATAAAGTAAAAAAGACAAAAGTGACTTTCACAAATAAATGGTTTCACTGTATACCACTCCCATCTCTACTCTAACCCTCTTTACTTATTAATACTTTCCCCGCATTAGCATTAGTAAAATAGCTGATTTTCATTTTGACTAAGCAGATGCCATGCACGCGAGGCTTCAAGACTCCATTTTAATGCCTTCTGCACATGCGCTAGAATTTCCCTCCAAGCTTTATCTCGTCATACTGCGTAGATGCAGTTGACGCATGCGCGGTAAAGATTTCCCGTTTAAAGCTGTATTAGTCCGTTTTCATTGTTATTTTCATTAGTACACACATAAGCAAGCTTCGCTAATCCGTGTGTTTCTGTGGTGCGTGTTATTTACAGGACACGGTTAGTAATTTGTTAATAAGTTAAACGAGAGGATTACTTTCGAGCAAGTCTCTTTTCTTTACGAGTCCTTGCTCCATCAATCCCCTCTCTGATGGCATTTTAAGCCATCACAAAATTACCCATCCCAGATGCCAACTTTAGCACATCTCAATTTTCTATTTCTTTTCTCATTTTCCCATTTGTTACTTCTTTTCCTTCTAAATCTTTCATCTTCTTAGATATCTTTCCTTTCATTTCTTCTAGTTGTATCTCCTCATATTCTCTTTTTCGTTTCTTCCCTTTTCCCTCTCTTTCTAAATGTATTTTTCCTTTCCCTCTGTTTTTACAACATTTATATGTAATCATTAATATCATTACTATTGTCATTATCACAACTAATGGTAATATTATTTGACCTAGAAAACTTTTCCCAAAATCAGTAAACCATTTCCCTATTGATGTTATACTCTTTGTTAGTTTTCCCCATACACTGTCAACCTCCAGTTGTGTCAAGTCATTATGCATTCTTGTAATATTTCCAATATACCCTTTAATTTCTTTACTCTTGTCCGGAATATAAGTGCAGCAATGTTGAATTTTCAACATACCACAGACTCCACCCTCTTTTGCTAATAAAATATCAAGTATAGCAAAAGAACAAGGAAACCCTGGAAGTCAGCGGGGACCAAGGGTGGAGTTGTGCTTTACAGAACAAGGGTCCCACACATATTGGAATGCAGAATTACAATTTCACAATTTAATAATAAAAATTGGAATTAACAAATGTTTTAATATAAAGATAGGTATTTAATGCGAGAGTCCATGAAACAAGGGAATAATAACACGTGAAAAATAAGGGTGAGCAACCGTGGCAAAGCAGAGGGAAATCAGCCGATTTCCTTACCTCAGGCAAGTGACTTAAAAAGTGACTTTTCAGTATGCGTGAATATAAATAGATGCCGCGATGTATGGGCCATGCGCCGGCTCGATGGCTGATGCAGGAGGGACAGCGGACGGCCGTGGGATCTGGGATAGAACGTACAGTGGCGGACAATGCCATTCAGCCTGCCGGCATTGTCCGCCACTGTACGTTCTATCCCAGATCCCACGGCCATCCGCTGTCCCTCCTGCATCAGCCATCGAGCCAGCGCACGGCCCATATTCCCGATTCCGGGGTTGTGGTGACCTTATCCCAATCAGCGGCCTGCCGTCCAGCACGCCCATCCACCTTGCAGCCTCCCGGCTGGGAGCTGCTACCTCTTATACTCAGGTTGGATGCCCGCGATCCATACGTACTCCCGCATACTTCCTGTCTCCTGTCTGTTCCTGGCGGAACCCACCGCCAGCACCTCGCCTTGGCCCCCTACATCGCGGCTCTCACACTTGCCGCACAACTGGCAACTTCTCAGGCACCTGCTCTAACTATTAGTCCTGATGAGATCCCGATACTCTCTGCGGGATTGAAACGTCGTCGACACATACATTCTCAACTCTATACCGCTATTTATATTCTCTGTGGAGTATGAGATGTAACCTCAACTGTGACTTTTGTCTATTTATATTCATGCATACTGAAAAGTCACTTTTTAAGTCACTTGCCTGGGGTAAGGAAATCGGCTGATTTCCCTCTGCCTTGCCACGGTTGCTCACCCTTATTTTTCACGTGTTATTATTCCCTTGTTTCATGGACTCTCGCATTAAATACCTATCTTTATATTAAAACATTTGTTAATTCCAATTTTTATTATTAAATTGTGAAATTGTAATTCTGCATTCCAATATGTGTGGGACCCTTGTTCTGTAAAGAATAAAATATCAAGAGCAAGACGGTTTTGTAAAACCATAGACCTAATTGCAACCATTTCTGTGTTAATCATTAAGAATCCTCCTGCAGTGTCTGTAGAAAGACGATCAACTATGGTTGATAATTCACAAATTTTCTGTGAATTTAGAATGACTCCAACTGAGGGTATCAATGCACTAAATATATCTCCTACTATTTCAGAAAAACTAGCTCTTCTTCTACGTGTTAGTTCATTAGATTTTCCATTGATTCCATTGATTCTGTCCACATGGTTTATTTTCGGGAAAACTATTCCAAAATAACAGCTCCCGTACCATCTTGCAGGTAACCTATAATAGGCATTGTTCCCGCAGACATAATAAACTCCTGGAAATACAGGATCAGTTCCCCCTTTTAGTCCCCACCCTCCTAAAATTAGGAAGTTGTGTTCACACTCACTGGAACCAATGTAGTTATTCTTGTAATCTGTCTTTAATCTATGGAGGCAGAATTTTCCCCTTTTCACAAAATCCAGGGACATCGCAGAATGAGCTTTGCCTTTTGCATAGATTCCTTCTTTCTCAGCCCATGGAGGTACATAGGACTTCTGTTCAGCAGCTTTCTTTATCAAATCCTGTCTCCTTTCTTCTACTAAATTCAAAAACTCTTTTTCTTCTTCATGTAATGTACAAGTTAAATTATTTTCGTGTGCCTGAGCTATATCTATTGAACTCATTGTTAAAAAGAATTCACCCATAAACTGTGCATTCCTACTACTAGCTACTGGATTCATTTTCTTTCTAATAGGTAATTCTGAAAATACTACATCTAGATTTGAATAAAAATACTGAAGTCTCCCTGTTGCATAAAATAAACTTGATAAAATACTACATGATATTCCATATGTTAAAGGTATATGGTGGTACGTCACCCCTTCTGATACTGATGAGGATAACTTCATACAAACATAACAATTACTAATTACCATTGTATTAACGTACTGAAATAACAATTTAGTAAACACATTTGAAGACATATTATAGTCTGATTCATTATGATAATTTGCCTCATTTTCTACCCCTATTTCTATTTTAATTCCTTTTATTCTATCTACCTTTTCATTAGTAATTATATTATTTTTGTCACTTGTTTCCATTAACAAAGGTACTCCTACTGTTAGGAATAACCATACTAATACTATCAATAAAATACTACAAAAACAAAATCTAAAACATTTTCTTTTTAAACCTCGTTTTGGTCTTTCTGTGACTTCAACTTCTGCCATTTTGATCTGAGAAAATTTCTTCTCTCTTTTCTTTCTTTGTCTGTTTAATTCTTCTTTTTTATTTTAAGGAGGCCTCAATTTGCTTTCATCAATCTGTGCAACATGAACCCTATCTGTTTCTTCACTTAAATCTAAGTTTTCAAATTCTTCGAGTATAACGTAGGTTCACTCAGGGGCCTTGTATTTTCTGTTTAAATTTCTCAATCTTGGGCTTCTTCGTGTAAGTTTTACTAATGTTTGTTTAGGTTGCGTTTGACTCGTAACTTCGTTTACTTGTTCTGGTTTCTTTTCTGATTTTCTCAAATATTACCTTAATTTCTTCACTCCTTCTGGCCAATTGTCTCCTTTTCTAACTCTTTTGACCTGAACTACACTTTTACCTTCTTTATCTCCTTCTAGAGTCCTTTTATTTTCACTTAATCTAGGCACAATCTGTCCTTGTTCTTTATTTTCTGTGTTTGGACCTTCCTTTTCTTGCACCTGTTCAGGTCTTAATATAATTTTTTCTTCTTCTTCTGCCTGAACTTGTTCTTCTAGATCTACCTTATCCTGTTCAGGTCTTATTTCAGATTGTTCTTCTTCTTCTGCCTGAACTTGTTCTTCTAGTTCTGCCTCTCCCTCCTCAGGTTCCTGAATGTCTTTATTTATTTCGACCTGAGTGTGTTCTTCTTCCCCTGTCCTTCCCTGTCTTCCTTCCTGCCTTTCTAGTTTTGTTATTCTTCTTGTTTCGACAGCATCATCAGGTATTCCAATTATTGGTATCCAATCTTCCTGACTTGTACTTGGCTGTTCGTCATATGGTTGTCTTTCAGAATCTATCACTCTAGACTCTTCAATGTCACAGCTTTCAACTTCTGACGTTTCAGCCTGTTCAGTCAGTGGTTGCTCTTGTTGTTCTGATGGGCTCGGAACTCTTCTGGTATGACTAGCATGAATCCAATTGGGCAAACCTGCACACTTCACTGCTGTGGTAGTGACTAGTATGACTTGACGCGGTTTAGCCCACCTTGGTGCTAGACACAACTTAGTTGCGTGTTTCTTCACTAGCACCCAATCTCCAGGATTCAAATCATGTGCTTGGTCTGGCTGTCTTTCAACTGCGTCTTCTCCAACCTGGTGAGAGACAGAACGCACCATTTCAGCCAATCCTTTGCAATAGTCCAATACCAGATCATCAGTTATAGTCATTAATTTATTTCCAGGAATAAAGGCTTGTCTCATTGCCCTTCCCATGAGAATCTCATGTGGACTCATTCCTGTCTTTCTGTCAGGAATACTTCTGAGACCCATCAGGAGAAGAGGTAATGCATCTGGCCATTTCAGCATTGTGGATGCACATACTTTCCCTAATCTTGACTTGATTGTGCCATTTAGCTGTTCAACTATTTCAGAAGCCTTTGGACGATAAGCACAGTGCAGTTTTTGTTCAATGTTAAATGCAGCACAGATTAATCGAATTATCTCATTATTAAAATGAGGTCCTCTATCTGATTCCAAAGTGACTGGAAAACCAAAACGAGGAATCAACTCCCTCAACAATAGTTTAGCAACTGTAAGACTGTCATTTCTTCTGGTGGGGTATGCCTCTAACCATCTTGAGAACAGGCACACTATGACAAATACATACTTTAGTCCATTACAAGGAGGCAACTCAATGAAATCTAGCTGCAACCTGGTGAAGGGTCCTTCTGCCTTTCCAATTTTTCCCCAACTAACCACTGTCTTCCTACCTGGATTTTGCTGCTGACAGGTTAAGCATCTTTGGCAAAGGCTTTCTGCGACTACCCTGAACTTCGGATTGTACCAACTCTGTCTGAATAATCTGATCATTGAATCTCTCCCTATGTGTGTTGCTCCATGATAAACTCTTGCCATTTTAGAGAGCAAACAATCTGGCATGACTGGTCTTCCATCTAAATACACCCATACTTCATCTTCCGACCTTTTTGTACAAGTTGATTTTATCCAAATTTCTTTTTCCTTTTCCTCAACTTCTTCCTGTAACTGTCTAATCTCATCCCATGTTTCTGGAATTGAGAAAAACATAAGTTGGCAGCTGGTTTAACCCGTTTCAATTTTTCTATTTATGGCCATTGTATTTCTTGCACAGTATTGAGCAATTTGGTCAGCATATCTATTGTCGGCTGCCACATAGTCATTTCCTGACTGATGTGCAGCGCATTTAACAACTGCTACTTCTTTTGGCAATTGTAATGCTGCCAGCAGATCTTTCACATTTTTACTGTTTCTAATAGGTGATCCTGAAGAAGTCAGAAATCCCATCTGCATCCAGAGTTGGCCAAAATCATGCACAACCCCGAAACCATATTGACTGTCCGTAAATATGGTTATTCTCCAATTTTTCCCATTTTTGCATGCCTTTGTCAAGGCCACCAATTCAGCTACTTGTGCAGATTTGACTCCCGGTAAACAGGATGCTTCAATTACCCCCGATATTTTACACACAGCATAAGCAGCACTTAATCCTCCTTCCTCATTTCTCAGACAAGACCCATCCACAAATAACTCATGATCTGCTTCCTTTAATGGTGTTTCTTTTATGTCAGGACGGGGCTTGGTACACAATTCAGTCACATCCAAACAATCATGATCAATTTCATCTCTTACTTCCTCATTGCATGGGTCTGGCAATAATGTGGCAGGGTTCATGACCGTACATCTTATCACTGTCACATTTTCTGCCCACAAAATCACTCTTTCATACTTAGTCAGCCGACTAGGTGTGAGATGTTGCGTTCTTGTTCTTGTCAGAAGAATTTCAACTGAGTGTGGAACATAGACTTTTACAGAATGTCCCATCACTATTGACTCACTTTGCTCCAGACTCATACAAGTAGCAGCTACTGCTTTTAAGCAGCCAGGTAAAGCTGAAGCCACTGGATCCAATGTGGTAGAAAAATACGCCACTGGACGTCGTCTCAGTCCATGTCTCTGTGTTAAGACTGAAAGTGCACAATTCTCTCTCTCACAGCAAAACAACGCAAATTCTTTTGAATAATCAGGTATGCCCAAGGCAGGAGCTTCACACAAACAATTCCGCAATTTCACAAAGGCCTCCAAACATTCATCATTCCAATCAATTGGATCTTTTGCTCTTTTTCTGGTTAATTGTATCAATGGTTTTGCTAGCATGGAAAAACGGTTAATCCACTGCCTACAGTACCCAACCACTCCCAGGAACATTCTCATCTCTCTTTGTGTCTGAGGTAGTTGCATCTCTTTGATTATTTTTATACTTTCCGGTGTCACTTTTCTTACTCCTCTTTCTATTTTATGCCCTAAATATTTAACTTCTTGTCGACAGAACTGTAATTTTTCTTGAGACACCTTGTGTCCTCCTTCAGCCAAATGGTTCAGTAATGCAATTGTGTCCGTGACACAATCTTCTCGTGTTTTTGATGCCACCAGTAGGTCATCAATGTACTGAACCAGAACCAAATTTCCAGGCATAACTAATGACTCTAAACACTTTTTCAGGATTTGGTAAAAAATTGAGGGACTCTCTGTGTACCCTTGAGGAACTTGACACCATGCGAAAATATGATCCTCAAACATAAAGGCGAAAAGATACTGGCTGTCTAGGTGCAAAGGAATAGAAAAGAATGCTTGGCATAAATCAATTACTGTAAACCAGCCTGCATTCCAAGATATCTGATAAAGGATCGCTGCTGGATTTGGCACTATTGGGCAACATGGCACTACAATTTTGTTAATCTTTCTCAAATCCTGCACGATCCTATATTTTCCACTAGGCTTTTTCAGTCCTATTATTGGCGAATTACAAGGACTACCCATTATTTCCTTTAAAATGCCTTGTTTAACCATTCGATCAATTTCTGGAATAATTCCTGCTTTCACTTCTTGGCTCATCTTGTACTGTCGTGTGTTTGGATAAACTGCACCTTCCGTCACTGTCACTTTTACTGGGTCTACATTTGACATCAGCCCAATATCTTTTCCTGTAAAATCCCACACTTCTGGGTTGACTGTGGCTCTCAATTCTTCCAGCAATTCATTTTCAGTCATTAATGAAAACATCTCATCTACTTCTGTTCCTTGCTTCACTAGCATCATCTTGTATATAACATCCTCATCAGGGGTCTGGAAAGCGACACCATCTGGTGTACAATAGATCGTGCAATTCATCTTGCACAATAGATCTCTTCCCAACAGATTTACGGGACTGGAATCGCAAACTACAAATCGATGCATTTCTTTAAAGTTTCCGATATGCACCTCCATCGGTTTTGTGATTGGGGCTCTAATCTGTTGATTTGACACTCCTACAACTTGGATGGACTCTCCCGAGAGGGGTAGGTTTGGGATGTCTGCTGTTCTCACAGTAGACCGGGTAGCACCAGTATCCAATAGAAAAGTGATGTCTTTACCTTCCACTTTCCTATCAACAAATGGACCTGACTGATCTACCGGCAAGGATGCGCCAAGCATGCACTCCTCTTCCTCCCCCCTCAGGCACTGTCATTGCACGTAGTCCGAATTTTCCTCATCATTCTGCAAAAAATATTGAGTAACTGTTCTATTATTCTTATAACTTTTTCCTTGAAATCCGGTGTTCGTACTGAACTTTTGGTGGTTCACAAAGTTTGGCATAGGAGCTGGTTGCACCTGATATTGTGGAGTAACTACCTGCTGCTGCTGATTCATAAGTACTTCATTCTGCATCTGTGGAATTAAATTTTGATTTGGCCCATTATTACTCTGAATACTCTTACACTCCAATGTCCAAGCTTTCCGCACGCATGAAAAGGAAACTTCTTCTTCTCTGTTCATTCGTCCTCTAAATTTACTACCATTCGCCACTTGATCATTCTGACTCTGCTCTTTCACTTGATTATCAGTCTGAGTATTTGTTTTATTCTCCTGTTGCTCTGCCAATATTTCTTGTGCCCACATCATTTTCTCCTTTAACTTTCTACGCCTCGCCTCAATGTCGTCTCCACAATATTTTGCATACTTTAAAATTTCATCCACTGTCTTACTCTGCCAACATAACATGTGATGCTGAATCATCTGACTAATCTCCGGTTTCAAACCATATACATAACGATACACAAAATGTCCCATATCTTTATCACCAATATTCTCAAAACCACTCTACTGCTTAAACACCTGCAGTAACCTTTCATAATATGCATGTACAGACTCATTTGGTTCTTGAGTTGTCCTATCTATCTTTACCCAATCTGTTTCTTTAGGAGGAATTTTCCCTTTCAAGAATGTAATCACTTGATGATATTTCTTCATCACCTCCTCCGAGGGTGCTCCTGTCTTCAAGTCTCTAGCATACTCCTCACTTGGCCAATCAATTGTAATCTTACACTCTGTCCATAAATCAGCAGGTACCACAATGTCAAATAAACCATCCAAATCTTTCAATAAAACCTTTGAAACTTTCACAAATCTTTCCACCTGTTTATACCATTCCACTGGTTTTTGTCTCAATTTTGGAAAGTCATTTGTAAATGACAAAATATCTTGTCTACTCCAAGGAACATGAACATATCCACCTCCAGGAACCTCTCTCATTGGACACAATTTCTCAACCTTTTCTGTTTCCCTTACTGGAAATGCAGATAATGCTTCTCTCGCTTGAACTTCCTCTTTCTTTCTTATCCATCTAATTCTCCATTTATCAATGTCTCTCCATTTTCGCAAAATATTCATTAATTCCTTTATCTGTAGTCTCTTACCAGAAGCATTTACACTTTCTAAATCCTTGTCAGTAAAATCCACTCGATTTGGTTTCTGAAACAATTTCGATTTCCCTATATCTATTCCAATCTCTGAAGCGACTTCTGTTAGTTTCTCATGAAATACTCTTGCTCTCCTGGTTATACTCTTACATAAAAATAAGAACTCTTCATCATTATAAACATTCAATATTTCTATGCTCACACTTCCCACTATCATTTCTTCCAATTCCACTTTTAATCTGCTTATATCTAGCATTTTTGGTGGTGGGTTTCGATTATCTATTTCCTGTGCCCATCTTTCTATATCTTCAGGGGTAACTACTGTTGCACCTCCAGTTCCTATAGGAACCAAAGATCTCTTCTCTCTCAAATTTGTAGGCGTAACTCTTTTCGGAGTTTCAGTTGAAAGTTCTACATTCGGGAGATCCATTAGTGAAATAACTGATTCACTTTCACTGACCTGATCATCTGTAATTATTACTTCTTTTCTGGGACTATTCAATGGAATTGTTACAGTTTGTGGTTTCTGGCAAGTCTTTTTATCTCCATACAATGGGATTACTGGACCAATGGTCACGGGTACTGTCAAAGCTTCAGCATTTAAATTTAATTGGCTTATTTTCTGAACTAATTCTTCTCTTGTTTTATTCAAAACATCTCTCTCATTATCCTGCAGCACCCTATTAAATGAAGTATCATGCAAAATTTGTAGGGTTAAAGGCATTCCTATCACTGGTGCACTTGGGGTAATCTTACTAGTTGCTTCTTGATACGGTGGTGGATTTTTAATTAAAATATCCTCTAATAACTCATCATCTGATTCACCATATCCTGTTGTATTCAAGTGTTTCGTTTTCTCTTTACACTTTCCTCCAGACTGTTCCTCAGCCATTAACACTGGATATAAACCTTCTGATACCATAGCTCTCCTCCATTGTTTCATCTGCCCTTTGCGTGACTCATGCAAGTATCTGGGGAAAAATCCTCTATATTTCCCACTTCTGCATTTCTTGCGTTCATATGACTCAGTCTCCCATTCTTCTAAAGCCTCGTATTGAGTTAACCTAGGTCTTGGTTCTAAATCATTCATTCTCATTCTCAAATTCTGTAAAATTCTCCCGTTAAACGTACCATTTTCAGGAAACGCTAGCACTCCATCACTTTTCGTATATTCTATCCAATTTTCCAACCACACGCAAGTATGATATCCTCTTTCCATCATCATAAAAGAAGCTGGTGTCTTCGGTGGCGGAATAGGAATTCCCTCCCTAGTCAACACAGGCTTTTCTTTCTTAAAGAAATTCTTAATTTTCTTTATAAATGACCTTTTTCTCTTTTCTCCATACATCCTAGATGAACGATATATAACATTGTATTCTGCAAACCCTTGAAATCTTCTATCTGCGCGTCTCACACTGGCAGTCAAATCAGAATCCTGCATAAAATTTCTCTTTCTACCAATCCTAGCGCGGCTTCTAACTGATTATCCAATCAAACTCAGGCTCACACTCGTGGTCTGACCAATGCCATCGCGGCCTTTTGTGACGTCAGTTCTGCTCCTTACTACTGACCCCTCCTTAACAAGGCTGGTTTTGTCACACGCCCGCTGTTTCTACCAATCCCAGCACGGCTCACTGTGACGTCAGTACAACTCCGGCGACTGACCCTCCCTTCACAAGGTAGTACGGAAAACTTATTTCTTAATACTTTTCATTAAATTCTTTATTAACAACATAAAAACATTCACTACTCTGTCTGTTCCACTAAACAAAAGGATAGAATTTTTCGACTTATTCTGTAGTCTCAGAATTGCTCCTCTTCTACTGCGAGTAAAAACCTCTGTTTACCCTTCACTCAAGCTCCAGAGAACCTGCTACTCCTCCAGTGTCACCCTTATTGGGAAATGAGACCAAAGTTTCACCAGCGAACCCCTTTTGCTATCATTCGCAGTCCACTTTTATACGAAATAGTCCCTAGTTTAACACTGCCAGCCCTACCTAGCTTCTCAGTGTTATTCCAACAGACGAGTAACCTCACTGCAGTATGGCTTCTGTCACCACCCGCTATTCATTTCCCGGGAATTCTGGACAACATAAAACAGAGACGCTAACTCTTTTGTTAAAACATAAATCAATAATCAATAATCTATACTTATCACCAAACTAGTCAATAATAACCATAACTCTGCTACCAGAAAACTGATCCAGCGGTATACTAACAACAGATACTCCGTTACCATATACTCACCTGGACCCATAAATCACAACACACTCCGTATCGAGTAGACCGCTGGAGTCTTTTAGTTTATATTGCCATATTCCTCAAGATTAGTTGTTTAACATTCCTAACTAACCTTTCACTGATCAAAAAGTTCTTTCCTCTGGTCGATGGACCATTAGTTGAACTAATTGATGGTGATAATGAACATAATTCTTAACTGTTCTTTAATTAAAGAAAATAACCACGGACTCGGGAAGTTTTAATATCTTTATCTAAATTAAATGAATGTGAACCATCTCAAAATTTCAGCACAAACACCCTCATTCTTAAGAGTGTAAATTCAATCGAAATAATCATTTAAACAAAAATACATCAGACTCATGCAGTAACTATGCTCAGGAAAGAGAGGATAGAGAGAGAAGAACATCTACAAACGGACAAGAAATAATAATTACCAAGGATGGTGTGAAGACCAAACCCCCTGGCCAAAGGGTTGGTGAGGGTCCCCCGAGATAGATCAGGAGACAAAGACTTCAGGACAGGAATCTGTATAGGATACTTGACCTTTCTAAATACCGATGACTGCGTCGCACCCCTCTCTGACACTCTCTTCCTCCTCGAAGTTCTTCCGTGATCTTCTTATCTAACCCAATTAAATTAGGATAGAAGGTTCTGCATTCAGTTTCTACATCAGCATCTCACAGCGTCTCTCCCAGCATCAGCACCACCCACAGCACCGACAGCATCCCGAGCTCTGCATACACCGCTAATAAACTAACTAAAAGCTACCTCAATTATACCTTTCGTTCATCATGTACCACCCACTAAAATTTCAATATCGTAAGATACGAAATCTAATTGGTCAGGCAAAGGGGATGATCATCACACCATGCTTACATATTACTTTTATTCTATCATTCTATTGTTTGCAAAACCCATCCCCTTAAACTTTATTAATTTCTTTCGTTCCCATACATATCCAAACTTTTTAGCAACAAATATTTCAATATCATGAATACGAGTCTTCTTGGCTGAACTCTTCACCCTCTGTTCTCAGGGCACATCATTCTCGTCCTTGGACGGTTGACAAAACCTTGGTCATCCTTCCGGGTTAACTTTCTTGTGGGCCTGCGCATAAATCACATGACTCAGCTTACTTTGGTCATTCGCGAAAGGCCCAAATGCACACTAATAATAAAGTCAAAAAGACAAAAGTTACTTTCACAAATAAATGGTTTCACTGTATACCACCCATCTCTACTCTAACCCTCTTTACTTATTAATACTTTCCCCGCATTAGCATTAGTAAAATAGCTGATTTTCATTTCGGCTAAGCAGATGCCATGCACGTGAGTCTTCAAGACTCCATTTTAATGCCTTCTGCACATGCGTTAGAATTTCCCTCCAAGCTTTATCTCGTCATACTGCGTAGATGCAGTTGACGCATGCGCGGTAAAGATTTCCTGTTTAAAGCTGTATTAGTCCGTTTTCATTGTTATTTTCATTAGTACACACATAAGCAAGCTTCGCTAACCCGTGTGTTTCTGTGGTGCGTGTTATTATTTACAGAACACGGTTAGTAATTCGTTAATAAGTTAAACGAGAGGATTACTTTCGAGCAAGTCTCTTTTCTTTACGAGTCCTTGCTCCATCAGCAGGACAGTCCCTCTGGCAGGTGAGCAGTCCTTCTTCTGAATCTGCCACTGGTCCAGGTGTGTTCTGATGAGTAGTTCTGAAGGTACTAATTTTAGACCTAGTGCCAGCCTTTGTGTAGGGGAATTCACTGACCTACCCGCAAAGCAGGTTCTGATCAAAGGCAAGGGGAGGCCTGGTATCAGGATCCTTTGTGTGTGCTGTAGGCAAAGTCCTTTAAAATGCAATCAGGTCAGGGTCCAGCTACTCTCCAGCTATCCTGCTGGGAAGACCTCCGTCCCAGCTATACCCAGGTCCCATTGATTAATGATTCCATTAAGGGTCCAATAACTTACATTTCTTGGCCAAGAAAATTAAGTTATTGGACCCTTTCCTGGAATCATTAATCATTGTAATCAGGCAGCTAGAGTTTTTGTTTCTTCTATATAAACTTTATAAACATGGCATTTTCAAACTTACAATCTAAAATCAGACTTTAGCATTTCAAAAATATTTTAAATTGCAATAAATTTGAGCGTAAACTGTATTTCTCTATCTGCTCCCAAGCTGGTGTTAGCTCTTATTAAATTAAATAAGGTAACCCACTGTTACTCTATGGGAGAGATAGGCCTTAAAACAGTGAAAAAACACTTTCTGAGTGTTTCACCCCGATGACGTGTAAACCTTAAACATACGTGTCGTACTTTTTAAACACCATGCACCCTGCCCGATGATCATTTATGTCCTTCCTTAAGGGTGACTCATAAGTACTTAAAATGAAGGTTTTGGCCAGAAAAAAGGTATATTTTACTATATCCAAATGGCACTTTAAAACTTCACTACAGGCTGCAGTGACAGGCCTGAGATGTTTTAAAGGGTTATTTTAGTGGGTGGCACAATGACTGCTTTTGCCCGCTAGTAGCATTCAATTTACAGACCCCGTGTTCATATAGTACCATTTACTACTGACTTACGAGTAAATTAAAGGTACAAATCCGGTGTAGGCCAATTTTACTTTTTATAAGGAGAGGGAACAAACAGTTTACCACTGGTTAGCAGGGAAAAAGTGTACAAAGTCCTAAAAGACAGCAAGATTGGGTTCCGCAAAGGAAGGAAGAGGACGGCACAAATCTAGGGTGACCCCACAGAAAGTGCCAGGTCCAACAATAATGAACAATGGGTGGAAAATAAGGAATGGTGAGCCACCCCTGTGTTCTTGGTACTGATTTTTCTACCTCTCAGGCTATGGTTGCAAAAACAGTGTCAGGGGCAGCTGTGGCCCCTGGTGACCCCTAAATGGCATCTATGAATACGGGATGTAATCTATTGACTGTCTGAAGATGTAAGGTTTCTATTGGTGTATGGCAGCATTGTTGTATGAACCTCTAAAATCTGTCTGGGTATGTAGTGTGGTTCTTGAGACTGAAAGACTTGTGTTAGTTTTTTCACTCTGCCCCACTCAAGGAGATTTTCTATCATCACTTATGATCCAGTATGCAGCAGGTTGAAAACAAGAAAGAATTGAAATGCAGAAGTGTAGATAGATACTATGGATATAATGCAGCATGTGCAATTAGCACCCAAGGATTATAAGATATCTTTTGAGGAAAATTGTGCTGAAATCTGAATGATGTTGCCTAGGCTTGTCAGAAATCTTTGCGAGGCCAGTGGCAAATACCTAATGTTGGCCCCTTTCAGACTCTTTGGATGCTTTTTCCGAAGTATTAAAAAATGTATTCCATAAAACTGAAACATGCCATATGGTGCCAGTTAGTGGTGTGTCTACGTAAGTTTCTCTATCAATGAAGATAAGATAGTAGGCTTGCTTTTAGTTAAATATCTGTGGAAAAATACATTTTGATGAAAGTGCATGGGGTCCTTTAAATCACACGGCTTGGGGTACATTGCTCCCTATGCCTCTCCTCCCCTTGTGATGGCCCTGATTTTGCCACTGTTTCTTTATGTCTTCCTTGAGGCAGGTGAATCTGCAACAATTCTAGGAGGGTCATATCTTGAAAGTAAGAGCGTCCATCTCCCACCAATAAGAATCTAGATGAAGTTGGGCTTACACACTTTGTACACTCACTGAACTTCAAAGCTGGTAGTAGGCCACATCACTTTCAAAGGTCACCAGCCACCACAGATGAATACAAAGTAAATCCTAATCCTATTGAATGACTGCCTCTTAGCCATGCTTCTATCACTATAGCTCCAATTGGTGAATATCTACACTCCATTTTCCCATTTAAGGCACAGCATGTTACAGAAGCCATAATGTCAATGTGATTCCTTCTGTTATAGCAAGAAACACTCCATGCTTCTGTTTGCCTTTCATGCACTCTTGGTTCAGTAAAAATATAGATATGACAGAAAATACTCCACAATGATTGATGTAGAACAGATTCATTTGTTTTCATATCTGCATATTTAATAAACAGTCTTCCTGTCCATCAGTCCCCTAATAAGTCATGTAGCATCTGCTGATCTTTAGTGAAAGATCAACGCTTGCATTCTGTTTCATGCACACCTTCCTATTCCCTTTCAATTAAATTTGATTGATAAGTCACCAGCTGTAGGTGTTCAGACATTTCGCATTAAATATGATGCTTCCAAAGTATAACGCTGAGGATCTAATGAAAGAAAGGGAAAGTTGTAGAATCTCCCACTCTGAATACATTTTAAATATACTTTGGATGTCAAAGAGTAGCAAGGAAAAGTTTTTTAAAGCAACATAAATGTGATGGTAGAAGAGCCATAAGTTGGATATGCATCTGATAGAAATTTTAGAGATGCCATATAGCTCTTTATATACAGTGGAGTAGGCAAGAGACTTTCTGAATAATTTTCCTCCTTTCACACAAGCGCCACATATTAAAATATGTCTTCAATGGGTAAATGTTCCATCAAATGGCAGGCACTGAATTACATTGTCATTCAAGATTGGAGAACTATAAAAAAGGCAGAGGACTTTAATGGTTTCAGATATTCAGAAAATCTCTTCTACATTGTGTAATGCTGAGTGTGTGTTAAATTGAATATTGTTCTGCAATGAATTGTACCCATTTCAAAGCACATTAACTCAGTAGTGAACTAGGGCCTGATGTACAAAAGAGTTCACATTGAAAACCTGTAGTGTGTAAAATTGCAGGCTATGTACATTGTGTGCCGCGAATACATTTGTGAATCTGAATATCTACATCACACTCCCCGCCTCTTTCAAGCAAGAGGGGACAAGCCCTCCGTCCTTGCAATTCTCAGGGATATGTATCAATGGATTACAATCATTATTGAAGATGCAAAACATTGATGGCATAACAACACCAGAAATGGATGTCTATTCATTTGTGGGAAGTGGTCCATAGGGACAGCTTCTGCTTCATGAGTGTGGGCTGTGAGCATAGAAGTAAACACACAGTGGCCGGCGGGGCCACTGCATGCTCCCCTGATGTCCTTTGGTAATATGACAATCTTTTCTTTTGATTAAGACCTTTTATCTTAAGGACAGGAACACTCATCACCACATTTTAAAATTGTCATGATGGAAGTCTGATGTCTTTCACAGGCCGCCTTCATTGTATTCACTGACATTCTGCAGGATTTGCTGGGAGAATATTTGCTCATTAATACAAAAGAGGCAGGTGTTTTTCAAATTCTACTGAATAGGCATCTTGTGGGGTGAGATTAGTATATCTGTTGAAGTGCCAAAAACAGACTGAGTTGCAACTTAGTGCTCTAAAACAGCAACTGTTTTGTGACCTGATATTCGATAATCATGCCCTTGGTCTTCCTGGTCTACACTGTTGCACAAGGACAATTCATTGATCAATCAGTCAGGGAATTGTGAAGCGTGCTACTCACCCGTGAGGGTCTCAAGGCACTGGGGGGGATAGGCAGCTCTGTTCAGTCGAAGAGCCAGGTCTTGAGTGTTTTCCTGAAGATGTTCAGAGAGGGAGCGCGTCTGATGTCGATCGGGAGCTGGTTCCAGGTCTTGGCCGCGATGTAGGAGAAAGCCCTTCCGCCAGTTCTGGCTCTGCGGATGCGTGAGGTTTCGGCGAGGGTGAGGTCATCAGATCAGAGGTTTCTCTTGGTAACGTGGAAGGAGATTCTCTCGCTGAGTTATTGGGGTCCGGTGTTGTGGAGGCATTTGAAGGCATGGGTGAGTATCTTGAAGGTTACTCTCTTCTCGACGGGAAGCCAGTGGAGGTCTTGCCGGTGTTGGGTGATGTGTTCTTGTCGAGGGATGCCAAGGACGAGTCTGGCCGAGGTGTTCTGTATGGTCTGGAGTTTGCGGAGCAGAGACTTGTTGATTCCAGCGTAGAGGGCGTTTCCGTAGTCCAGTCTGCTGGTTATGAGTGTGTGGGTGACGGTTTTTCTTGATTCGGGGGGGATCCATTTGAAGGTTTTGCGAAGGATGCAGAGGGTGTTGAAGCAGGCGGAGGCGACAGCGTTGACCTGACAGGTCATGCAGAGGGAGGAGTTGAGTACGATACCGAGATTTCGGGCGTGGTCCGTGGGGGTGGGGGGGCTGCCGAGGGCCACCAGGTGTTGTCCCATGCAGAGGGGGAGGGTCTGAGGATGAGGACCTCTGATTGATAAATTTGCATGTTTTGAGGATGTCATCTTGGGCCATCAACCTCCTTGTCCTTTTGAAAACCTGAAACTATCAATTCTCCAACTTGTGTTAATATCTAAATACCACAAGAGTATTAAATGCAATGATTATCAAAGTCTGTGAAGAGAGGAGTATACTTTCTTCTGCTCACATAGAAAAATAAGATGCACAAGAAATGAGTTCATAATTTTAATTATTATTATTTTGACTTAGATTAGCCCAAAAAAGGAACCTGACCTCTTACACACTAAGGGGCCGATTCCGATTCGGGCCGGAAATCTCTCCGACCGAGCCGGACCCGGAGAGATTACCGACCGAATCGGACCCTAGCAGCCCGACCGAACGAGTACGATGCGCACGTATGCCATCGGACTCGATTCGGTCGGACTCCCATTGAAGTCAATGGGAGCCTGTCGTACAACTCGTACGCGGGCTCCCATTGACTCAATGGGTGCGAGGCGAACAAGGGCGCCCCCTACAGCACGTACGCGGCGAAGCGACTCGCGCCGTACATGCACAGGTAGGGGGGACCCATGGGTCCCCCTGTGTGCGACTCGCGCGGCTACGCATACAGGGGGGTCCGACACGGACCCCCAAAGTGCGGCTCCGACTGCTTCTTCGAGCCGGATGGCGCGAGTCGGTCGGACTGCTCGCGGCGTGCATCGTACTTGCCCGGCCGGTGAACGTCTCCATTGCGCGGTGCAAGGCGCATCCGAGCGAGTCGGTCGGTGCGGTTGGGACGGGCGTACGAGTCAGTCGGGGAATTCGCACGCGCTCGCATCGTACTCGCTCGCCCGGACGCACGTACGAATCGGTCGGGAAAGAGGGCTCCGAATCGGATCCGGTTAAGCCGAATCCGATTCGGTGCCCTACCGGCCGACATCGGAATCGACCCCTAGGTGGGATGTTGAAGATCCCTCAACCACATTAGATGGCAGGGTGCATTAATGGGATTGTTCCTCTCAATTAACTTGTTTATGTTGTGTGGTTTACTTTTTTGGGGATAAATAAAATGGATTCCTCAATTTATATTTTTTAGTTTAATGTCTAACATAATTTTTTTGGGCAGAGTTTGTTTTGAAATTTAAAAGTACAACTCTTTCCTATTATCATTAAATTTGGTGTGGGGACAATACATATGCCCTCCCCTCAAAGTTCAACACTTTTCTCCAATGTGGTTAAGTTTGGAGCTAATATATTAAATTCTGAACCTCTAAAAGTCGAACACTTTCCCCTGTGTGGTTAAGTTTGAATCTGTAATAGTAAATCTGATCCACCCCAATTTCCAACACGTCCCCTAATGTGGCTAATTTTGGAGTTAGAATAGTAAATCTTATTGGGGCGGATGTATCAAATTATTTTGAGGTCGCAAAAATAGCGAATCGCAAAAAAACAGCGTTTGCGACCTCAAAATAGGAAAACCCGATGTATGAGAAATGTTCGCAGCGCAAATTAAGAAATCGCTAAATTAGTGATTTCTTAATTAGCGATTTCTAAAAAGTGCGTACCCCTACTGCGAATTCGCAAATAGCGTACAAAACCATTGCGAATATCGTAATTTGCGAATTCGCAGTGTAAGAAATCGCAATGCAATGTAACAAAAAAATCGCAAATAGCAAATTCTAAGAATTCGCTATTTTGCACCACAGAATTAACACCAACACAATGCAGGTGGTAACCAGGTGCAAGCTATATTAACATGCCCACAATGCAGCAGTCACTTCCACAATGGCTTCACTCTACCTGATAGCAAGGAGGCTGCGACTGCGTGCGGCAGCACAGAGAAGGATGCGACAAGAACGGGTGTTTAGGGTGCGCATCACACTCTTCATGCAGACTGAGGAGGAGATCCACGACAAGTACAGGCTGGACCCAAACAGCATTTTGGACTTGATAGATGAGCTGAAACCCTATTTGGAACACCCAACAGGCCGGACCCAAAGCATTCCAGCCCATGTGCAGGTACTGTGCTCACTACACCTGCTGGCCTCAGGCAGTTTTCAAGGGGTGATAGCTGCGGCAGGTGGGATGTCCCAGAGTTGCCTGTCACGGTTCTTCCGTGCATTCCTAGATGCCATGGTACAAAGGCTACGACACCACATACATTTCCCCACCACACAACAGGATTTACAACAGACACAACTGGACTTCTACCAGATTGCGCACTTCCCCCACATAATTGGCTGCATTGATGGGACCCATGTGGCTCTCACCCCCCCCATCAAACAACGAATATGTCTTCCGTAACCGCAAATCGTACCATTCACTTAACATTCAGGTCATATACAATGCCAGGCATGTCATCACTGACATTGTGGCTAAATTCCCAGGGAGCACCCACGACTCCTTCATCTTCAGGCACAGTGGGATGTACGTACGTCTCACTGCTGGCGAGTTTGGTGAGGGCTACCTCCTAGGTAAGTGCATGTCAAACCTCCCATAATCAAGTACATCACTGGTGTGTGGGCCATTGACTGACCTCTCATTAATGTTCCTGCAGGTGACAGTGCCTATGCGGTGCGGGAGTTTATCCTGACGCCATACCTAAACCCAGCCATTGCCAGGGAGCGAAGTTACAACCGTGCACACACATCTACGTGCTGCGTAATAGAGCAGACTTTTGGGATCCTTAAAAGCAGGTTCCGTTGCTTGCATAAAAGTGGAGGGGCACTCCAATACAGCCCGGAGACAAGCTGCAAGATTGTGGCCACCTGCGCAATGCTACACAACATTGCAATGAGGAAAGGCATCCCAGTAGAACTGTCAGAAAGTGACACCTCTGACGATGATGACCCATGTCCCCCTGGAAGACCTGCAGTGGGAAGTTGGGGCAGCTGCGGGACAACAGAGACGGGATGAGATAACCCATAACTATTTCTAGGTGAGTAATAATGACATGAGGCATGGGATATTTGGTTTCAGGTCTGTGTTTATTCAAGCCCTTACATGCAGGATAGAATATCGTCACACAGCCTGAGAGACTCCATGCATCCCACTATGTGTAGCACATGTTATGTCCACAGTGCAGGTCTGTGTGCAAGTCAGGAGTCCTGTTGGAATGGGTTACCTCACCCTTTGGCATTACTCAGTTTTGGCAGTTCATCTTCTCCTGTTACGGCCTGCTGGTGCCTGCTCTGGGTGCTGACTGGCCTCTCATGGGTCCACAGGTGTAGCTCCCTGTCTCCCACTGCGCCGTCTTGGCCCGGGCACTGGTGGTGTAATGCTGCTCCTGCTGGATACCTCCTCGCTATCCTCTGAGACCCGGAGTGCTGGGCCACCTGTGTTGGCTGTCTGCATGTGTTCCACGGCACTGGTGACCTGCACCAGGCCTTTCGCCACATCCTGGCAGCAGTGGGACATCTCCACTTGCATGCTGACGGTGCGACGTGTCAGCTGGCTAGTGGCAGTGCACAGGTGGTTCACCGCCTTGGTGTAGCTGTGCAGTCGGCTGTCCGCACGTTGCCTCACCCTATGCCTGTCTGCCTTGTCCCTCTTTAATGTGGCACACAATTTATGGATAGCACCTGCCATGGTCATGATGCCCTCCCCCATGTAACGTAGGCTTTTGTTAACTGTGCACAGCTGCCGATTAATGGACCGAAGTGATTTTTGTTGCAGGCGCTGTACCTGCAGCATGCTGCCCTCCAGTCCAGCAAACACTGTGTCTTCATCTTCAGTGCCAAAGCTGGTGCTGGCACGTGGCCTGCATCTCACATCTCCATGCACTCTACGTCGCAGTGTGGGCTGTGCCGGGACCTGTGTCACACGCTGCCCTGTCTCTGCCTGTGCTTGTTCATCGCCTGTGTACTGTGTATCTGCCTCCAGGGGTGGCAGTGGTGGCACAATGGTGCGCTTCCTTCTTGGGACAGGTGTGCTCTCTGTGCTGTCATCTGGCTCCCCCTGCCCTGCCTGCTCAGCTGTTACTTCCACCTCCTCATCTCCTGCACTGTCATCCAGTGGCCCAGGTTGTGCTGTGGATGAAGAGGGACATTTTGTGACTTTGTCTGCATTTCTCACTGAATAAAGTTTTCACAATTTGTATTGGCTAACTGGTATCTATTGCATTTTGCCATAACAGGGTCTCACATACTGCTTCAACATTGCTGTGTCTCCTTGCCCCACTGTGTTGTGCATATGACTACGTCTCCCATGATGCATTGCTGTGTGTGCTGATAAAAGTGGACCGGAGTGGCATTTGTAGTGTGTGTTGGGTGCATTCCTGTGTGTGGGGATGGGATCGTGCTGTGGGGGGCTGCATTTGGCATGCCTCTTACCTTGTCTGGTGTTTGCAGGCTCTGAGCTGTCTATGTCAGCCACTCCACTGATGCTTTCGGGCAGGAGGGTGCTCTCCACCAACTCCTCCTGGGGTGTTGAGTCGGTTGCTGTGGATGTTCCACCCCCTGTCTTCCTGGACTCTGCCAGCCTGGTTGCCACCTTCTCCTTGGACCTTTGGCGCATGTCGTACCACCTCTTCCTCAGCTCTTCGACCGTGCGCTGGGTCACACCAACAGCATTTACTTTGTCCTGGATAGCCAGCCAGATTTTGCGCTTCCTGGACTCAGGTACACGGAGTGCCTTTTTACCAAATAGGAGTTCATGGTTGCACACCATCTCCTCAATCAAGACCTCCTGCTCCCTTTCACTGTACTTGTGTTTCCTCTTCCTCACTGCCCCCTCCTTGTCCTTCTCTTTGGGCTGTGAATCCATTTTTGCTGTTTGTTACTGCTGTGCTCACTCCTCTGCCTCTCCTCACAGTCTCTGACTCTGCCTCAGGCACTCAGGTGCAGCATGTCACTCCCACTTCCTGGGTGTGATGTCATCAAGCTGCACCTAAATTGCAGATTCCCTAATTTTGCGATTCCTTGTTTGCGAATTTCTCTAATAAGGAAACGCAAATATGGGATTCGCAGTTTTTTCTGAGATTTTAAGGAATCGCTAAATATTAGCGACTTTTTAGATACATCGCGATTTGCGATTCTCACATTGGGATTCGCAAAAAATCGCAATTCACTTTTTTGATACATCTGCCCCATACTCACTGCTAAAGTTCCACCTTTCTAAATGTGGTTAGGTTTGGAGTGGGGATTGTAAATTTGAACCCCTCAACGTCTAACACTTTCCCAATGTGGTTAAGTTTATGGTGGGAATAGTACATTTGACCACTCCTCCTCACACAGTCCATCACTTCCCCCAATGTGTTGAAGTCTTCAGTCAGAATAGTAAATCTAAGCCCCCCCCCCGACACTTTCCCCAACTTGGTTACATTTATAGTAGGAAAAATTAATTTGAGCCCACCTCCTCAATGTCCATCACTTTCTCCAATGTGGTGAAGTTTGGAACTGGAATGGATAAAATTTAAAGTTGAAATCCACCCCCTCCCGAGACTCCAACAACTCCCCTAATGTGTTTAAGTTTGAAAGTAAAATGGTAAATTTGATCCCACACCCACAAAGTCCAACATTTTCCTAATGTGGTTAAGGTTTGAATGGAAATAATAAGTTTGACTCCACCCCACAAGATTTAACTCTTTCTCTAATGTGGTTAAGTTTGAAGTCAGAACAGTAAATCAAGTCAAACACTTACCCAAATGTGGTTATGTTTGGAGTGGAGTCATAAGTTCGAACCCTTCAAAATCTAATGTGTTGCCCAATGTGATCAGGTCTGGGGTTAAAATAGTAAATCTAGACCCCCAAAGTCCAACTCTTTCCCTAATGTGGCTAAGTTTGGAGTGGGAATAGTAAACATAAAAGCCCATCAATGCACAACCCTTTCCCCAATTTTGTTAAGTTTGGGGTGGGAATTGTAACTATAACACCTCCAAAGTGAACACCTTCCCTAGTGTGGAATTAGAATAATAAATTTACATCCCCTCCCGAATGTCCAACACTTTCCCAATTTTGTTAAGTTTGGAGTGGGAGTTGTAAATACGATTTCAGGTTTTTGATGGATTCCTTTGAATATTAGATGTTTTATTTTTCTCTGGCTTACTTTTGCACCTTTTTGGGGATTTGCTTTAGGATTATATGGTTTTTATTTATTTTTTATCTATATGTCTTTATGTTGTTAGAATTTTTTATGTGTGATAGAAAAGTGTTTTTTTATTTAAAATAATGTTATCATTTTGCATTGTATATTTTTTATTTTTCAATATTTATTATAGCAAATTTTAATTATCAATCTTGATTTTTAACTTTTGAATGAATTTTGTTTTTCAGGTTGGTGTTATTAATTTGCTTTATGCTTAAGTTTATTAGTTAATTGCATAGTTATGTAAAACCATTGCACTTAATTGACAATTTTAAAATACATGGTACATTTTGTTCCTTAACACCAGATAAAAGTGTTATATCACATGTTTAAAATGCCACATTACAATTTTAAAACTCTTTGAGTTCAATAGTCCATTCCAGTCTGGCTATGCCCTGAGGGATGGTTGGTGTTTCTCATCACTTAATCCTGATTAGGAAAGATGATATATATGTAATAAAGTGTAGGTGCGTAAAGTGCAGCCAATGTTATTCTCATGTGATCAGGATTGTGGAAGGGTGATTCCATCATGATGGTGTGCGTATGCCTCAGCCAGCCAGGGGGGTATACTGTGGAGCAACCTATTCTCCACCTTCAGCAGAAATTTGACAATACAACAGTTCAGCTAAAGGTTCCCAGGATCGAAGCAGGCTAGCATCGCTTGCGTTTGCGAGTGTATTCTTCTTTGGTTAAAGGGTGTTTTCAATAACTGTCTCCATTCACCCTGTACCGCTTTAAAGGTGCAGACAAAGTGGAGGAGATCTTCCTTCCCGGGTCCCACACAGGCGACAGGTGTCAGGGAGGCCTTCTCATAGCCAGGGTGGAAGATGGACATTTGCAGTAGTAAACCCAGTTGATATCTTAAAAACTGCACCATGGCACTGACTGGATATCCAAGGATAAAGTATTTTTATGGTGTAAGGTTTTGATAGTTATTTATGGGCTTATTTTGACCTTGGTAGTCGGACCATCAGGCCGCAGCGTTGGCAGTCGGGAGAACCCCGCCAAGCCAGCACATCCCAACCGCGGCATTTGGAGTTTACTACCGGACTGGTGGTGTGCCGGCAGTGGTCTTGTGGCGGTGGCATGCTTCTGCTCACAGAGAGAGCCTGAAGTAAATGCCGCCACACTGCTGTGCCTGCACTGTTGTGTGCGCACTGTTGCCATGCACCATGTTGTGCATGGCACACAGTGCACACACGACAGTGCAGACATAGGGAGGAAAAACATGTGACCCCAGCCACAATTCCCAATGGGCTCAAATTCCCAGGGACCCTATTTAGGGTCCCATCCCTGCCTTTCCGACGACCTTTTCATGGCGGGGTCCCAGCCATGAAAAGGTTGATGGTAATGCAATTCGTGACTAGCATGGCGGTGCCGGCATCAGCACCTCCTCCATTCCCCGCCGCTTTTCCCACGCTGCAGGATCCAGGATCCTTGAGGTGGCGGCAGTCTTGTGGTGGTCTGACTGCCATGGTCGTAATCGGGTGGTAAGACTGCAGAGGAAGTGGCAGTCGGACTGCCTCTGCAGGCACGGTGGTCTTGGGACTGCCATACTCATAGTCAGGCCCTTAATGTCATCCATCCATGTGTCTGGTTGATGTTAATTTGCCTTAATAATTCTGAGGGTTCTTGCGCTGGGTTATTAGTAAAGAGTCTTACTTTTAATTCTAGGAGTTCATGCATTTGTTTGGTTTGTTTGGAAATTCCTGGCTTAAAATGAGTTACGGATTGTTCCACTTTTAGCTCCTGGTAGCTTTGTTCTTTTTTATGTATTTCTGGTAGAGTGCAGGTTGGCTTCTTCCAAATGTCCATTTGAACAAACTCTGCCACCTTTAAACTGCATTATTAACTGCTTTTTGGGAAGTGGTGCTGTCATAGATGTTTTACCAATGAGTTACTTGGGCTGGTGTCTATTGCCTAATGGGTGCATGTGACCAACCCAAATATCCTCGAAATAATCCATTAGTGGAGTTAGTTTTGTTTCATGTTGTTGGTAATGAGGGATTCAGTTAGCATATTATAATGTGTAGTGACTTATGATACAGGGACAGATGCTAAAGCTATTAATTTTTTTATTTCATGTGCAAATTAGATTAGTTGCATATTGTATGCTCAGAGTGGCTTTTTGTAGGTGCTTCCTTAGGTTCTGGTTAAGGTGATAGTAGCATCCCTGAATTGCAGGGTACATTTCAAGTATGGTCTAAGGGCCAGAAGTATGACCCTTAGATTTTGCGACTAGCAAATTGCGTCGCTTTGCGACTCGCAAAATGCAATTTACAACAGTGTCTCAGACACTGTTAGCAATTCCTAATGGGTCGCAAATTGCCTGCCTCATTAATATTCATGAGGCAGATGCTATTTGCGACCCCATTAGGAATGGCCAGCACTCACAGGGATTTTTATAAATGCAACCCGTCTTCCTTAAAGGAAAACGGGATGCATTTAAAAAAGAAAGATGAAACATTTCTGTTTAATTTTTTAAGAGCAGGCAGTGATCCCTGGGAACACTGCCTGCTCTTAAAAAACTATTTTTGCACACACTCACAAAGTGGACGGGGTCCGCTGGGGACCCCTTCCTGTTTGCGAGTGGTTTACCACCTACTTGAAGTAGGTGGTAAACTGCAAGTGTTTTGCTGCCACAAATGCGGTCGCAAAACAATATTACATTTCATTGTGACTCGCTATTAGGAAGGGACGCCCCTTCCTAATATCGAGAGTCACAAACGCTATTTTGCGAGTCACAGACTAGCAAATTAGCGGTCGCAAACGTTCGAACATCTGGCTCTAAATCATTGCTTGTTCAAAATATATGATTTTGTTGTAGGTTATAGTTGGCAGTATGTTGCATATTTGTTAAACATTTCATTGTCAGTTGCACTTTGGGTGTTAGGTAACACTACATATACTAATGGGATGTTTGTATTTTGATATTGACCATGTATCGTGTTTATTTGACTGAATGGTGGTGCGTACGCCTAAGCAGTGCCATCCATCATTCATGTGTTACATTGCGTTAAGGTTAGTAAGTGATTCTTGGTACCATAACTGATTATTCTTTTATTGTTATTGAGGTTGTTATAGAGTAAAGAAGTGCCTTTGTCATGTGTGAGTAGTGTTGGAGTATGTCTAGTTCTAGGTATGGTATGGCAGGGAATTGATCTGTTGCTTGTTCAAGAATGTTTGATATAATATGTTTAAGTATCAATCATGTTAGCTCTTGTCAGCTCGTACTGGCATCTTTTAGGTCCTAATAAATATAACTGACTTCTATTTCAATAATTTTAGGGGGATTGTTATGTTCCTGAATGCTTTCAATTGTTTCATTTTTATTAGTAGTCCTACCATAGCATGAGCTGATTACCATGTGGTGCATTTTCAGTTTGTTTTGTCACTGATGGTGCTCATCTTACTAAAAGTGTATACTCTATACCTTAATAACAGCTTCACTTTTTGGCATTTGTTGTATTATGCTGTTTCCAACATTTCATTTGTTCTGTGGGTTTTAGAGTATAGAAAATATACATTAATTAAAACAAAATACATGATGTTATATTTATTTTAACATTTTACATTGCATCTATACTTTTGAACTTACTTCCTGGATGTTGTCTTTACTTCATTTTAGTTGCAAATTTTTGTTTGCTTCACAGGTGGGTTTGGTGTTGTTTTTTGGACAATTATGTTTTGTTGCAGACTGTTGAGAAGAAAAATGTGCTAAATTTGTGAGTTTATTTCTTAATGCAACATTTATTTATTTATTTGCAAAGTTTTATATAGCGCTGGCTAGACCCGGAGGTATCAGAGCACTTTACCTGAGGATCAGTGAGTTACAGGTTCCATAATTACATAGACAAGTATAGACAAAGGAGAAAAGAAGAAACATGAGATTACACAATAATGTGAGATTATTAGCGCGTACACATGTCTTATGGGGAGTGAAGAGGTAGAGGGGGAATGGTAAACGGGGGTAGGGAATGCAGGTAGGAAAACACAACGGGGAGGTGAGGAAAACGATGACCGATGTCCGGCTGGGTAGGTGCCGGCCGAGGGGTGAACCAGAGCCAAACTCCTCTATAGCTGCATATGACAGCTCCACCGGGCATCAGCCAAAGTTTTATATAGCGCTGGCTAGACCCGGAGGTATCAGAGCGCTTTACATGAGGATAAGTGAGTTACAGGTTCCATAATTACATAGACAAGTATAGACAAAGGAGAAAAGAAGAAACATGAGATTACACAATAATGTGAGATTATTAGCGCGTACACACGTCTTATGGGGAGTGAAGAGGTAGAGGGGGAATGGTAAACAGGGGTAGGGAATGCAGGTAGGAAAACACAACGGGGAGGCGAGGAAAACGATGTCCGATGTCCGGCTGGGTAGGTGCCGGCCGAGGGGTGAACCAGAGCCAAACTCCTCAATAGCTGCATATGACAGCTCCACCGGGCATCAGCCAAAGTTGCTCGGGCACCGCGGCTTTACATGAGGATCAGCGAGTTACAGGTTACAAAATTACATCAGTTACAGGAGCCAACAAGAGATATTAACGTATCAGCTGGAAAGGGGAGGTAGCCACAGGATCACGGAGGGAGGAGGTGGTGGAGGGAAGGAAACACAATGGGGAGACGAAGAAAAACTATGTCCAATGTCCGGCTGGGTAGGTGACGGCCGAGGGGGTGAACCAGAGCCAAACTCCTCTATAGCTGCCTAAACAGCTCCACCGGGCATCGGCCATGCTGCTCAGTCTCCATGGTAAGTACAATATTCATAGTTTCCGCCCGGGGGGGCCTCGTCATAGCTCCATCTGCCGCACCAGTCCCGTTGTTACTGGGAAACCCTGAGCGTAATTCAAACATCAAGCAGTGCTTGCTCCGTGGCGCTTGTCCAGCTGGTTCCTCAGACCGTGCTGCAGCGCGTTCCATGCCTCCCTCAATAGTTCCTGTATTCCAATGCGATCAGACAGTGAGGTGGGGAGATGTTTGGCAGGCTGACTCTCTTTCAAGGCAGGCTGTTTCTGGCAGAATATGGTAGGATCTGAGTCTCAATGACCTGAGCCTCTCCAATCCGTTAAAGCTGTGCACTCTTCATTAAGGCTATGCAAGCAGCAACATCAGGAAATGCGGGGTCCTGGGCCTTTCATTAGCAGGCAATAGTAGATCACTGTTCTCGGGGCTCTGTCCCAGGCAGCCGCCATCTTAGAGTCAGGCAGCCCCGATCTCCGGTGTTCACGGCTCGCCCGCTCTCAAGACCATCAGTTTAATCACCCAGCTTCCCCCGCTGATGGATTGCACTTGGCCACTGTCCGGGGGCCTTAGGGGCTGCGCTCCGTGCTCATCTCTCCGGCGCTAGTGCCATCTTGTCGCCCCTCGCAATGTCTCTGTGCGAGATCTATACCTGCCGCTTTGCAGTCTTCCGGTGCTTTTCCGGCGCTCTGGCTATTGCCGCCCCTGTCGCCTAGCACTCCTAGTTAATCCTTAGTTAAGGATTTCTTTGTTTTATCTGTTAAATATGCTAAAGTGTTATTTTTAGTTTAATTTTAGCTCTGTGTCTTGGTTACCATGCTTACGTTCGAAGTTGTCATTTTTAAATTTTCAGTGCGCATGTCAATATTTTCTTTTCCTTCTGTCATTTCTTCCTTCTTGAAGAGGATGGACAAGTAATTAGAAGCATAATTATGTACCACAGTTGTAATTCTTTTTAATCCTAACATACATTTAGTTATTAATAATTTTGTTAGCTTTCACTTATTGCCAAATCTACTTTGTTTTCTAGGTTTGCAATCAGGCAGAATGACATGTCCTGCTGTAATTCTTTTTAGGAAGCATTTTGTTGTTTATTTTTATGGCCTTGTTATGCTGGTTAATAATTAAAAAAGCTTAATTTGACATTGTTTTGAGACTAGTTTGACATTTTTTTGCTCCATTTTTGGTAAACACGTTTCATTCTTTATTCACTATACTTACATTTTATTTTGACACATTTAATAAGTGTACATACATTTAGGGGCCTATTATGATACGCCCCGTTTTTTTATGTTGAATCATTGTCATAGATATATGTGTGTTAACTATTTAAGTATAGGTTCACAAAAAATTGTTTTCGATATTTATTTGCCCATTTTTGTGTATGTCAATATTTTGTTTCCCAAGATAGTGGCATACAACCACTTAAGGTCCATATGTGCATTGTTAAATTCTGACATGCAATCAGCCCTGAAAGGCCAAAAGCCAAACCCTCAAACAAATTACTTCAGTACAATATCATAGCCCCACAATACTGCAAGAGTAGCACCCCACAGATTTCTAACATACAAGGTCACAGGGAGGAGATGGAATGTCTTGAGGAGGAGGGCATGCCCGAAACAGAGAACTGCACAACGAGTTGTCAGGCACACTTGGAGCAAACAACAATACAAAATGTTATACATTTCCTAGATTATACTTAACTTTTCAGAAATTGTCTGTTTGGTCAAATTAATAAATACACAGATCAAACAAAAAGCCCAACTCATGACACAGTTGCCAGATGCTAGGTTTAACTTCACATGATAAGGTGATGCCATTGCATGCTGGATACATCCTCATATTTTTAGGCACACCACATGTCAAAGTACTGCAATGTTACACATTTAGCAAAACATGTGCCACCAAAGCTTGCTCGTGAGAGGATTCTCTCAATATTTCCTAGTGAGAAAGGGTAATCCATGCAGGATGGGGTCGTCTTGAGAGAATAGCGATTCTGTCAGCAACTGCATAGACCATGAACAGCCATCATATGGAAGGGAAAACCTTAAGAATAGTGGCCACTTCTTTAAATGTTTTCATTTGGGTATGTGTTCCGAAATTTTAATTGGGAACAGATTAAAACTATGAAGGTGGAAGAAAAAATTATTGAGAGGAAGGTTAGTTATAATACTTTTGTAACAAATAATTGATGAGGGTAGCGATATTGCAACATATTTGCTGTCCTAAAGGCACAGATGCATATCATTGAGCTATATCACGCATACTACTGGATGTTCTGCTGCTATTGACCTCCTGCTGGCACAATGGTGAGGGAGCATGATAAAGAGAAACCCCTAGGTTCATTCACTGACCCACATTCCTGGTTGTATTAGTGTCTCTATAGTACATACTGTGTACAAATAGCAATAGGAGACTGTAGGCAAGTGGAGTATTACGTGGTGTAGGGGTTAGACCTCAACATTTAATACTATTACAATACCCCAAGGGTTTTCCTTGGACTCACACTAATAAATCCTTAGCTCAGTCTTAGAAGTGTGGCAAAGAGCAGCCAGGCTTTACTAGAGTAACATGTTTTAAGCATTTCAGAGTACCAACATGGACGATAAGTAATTGGCACAACTTTAGAGAAACCGGACACCAATTTATGAAAATAGAGTGTATTTTTATCTTAATTTAGACACCAAATGAATGGAATGGCATACATATAACTGGAGTTATAGATTTTTAAAGCAATATTAAATCAATGCAGAATACTTCATGAAAAAGATTACATTGCGGTTACATAGAACCCTCACTGGGTTACAGTCATGTGGGCCCCAGGACCAGGCCATGACAGTCAGAGCAATTTTACCTAACCTGTGGAGTCCAGGTGCAAAGTTGTCCTGGCTGTCCTTGGTGCTGAACGGAAGCTGCCTTGGTGCTGATTTTACCACTTACACGGTGCTGCAAGAAACAGAATGCAAAAACACAACAGATATACAGCTGCTGATATCAGATGATGGTTGCACAGTGTTCCCTGTAAATGCAGCGTTGAGTGTGGGGGTCGGTTACCGGATTTGTAACCAACAAGACTTGGCAGTGGTAAGCACAGCAAAAAGGTACTGGTACTTTACTTGGTCTGGGAGAATGAGGTAGCGTCCTGAAACCTCTGGACAGTTGACACTACAACTCCCGCAATGCACTGGTCAACCTGGATTTGGGGAATCCAATGGAGGACCCGATGACCAGCAATTCTATAACTCCAGCAAGTGTCTTTACCTGTAGTTTGCAGGGGAATAGTCCAGGGGCGCCTGAGGGGGCTTCTGGCTTCCACAGGGATCTCTTTCTTTGGTAGAGCAGGTTTTTTAGCCAAGAACGAGGGATGTTCACTCAGTTCCTAGTCTGTTGCCACAGGGACAAGGTATCCCTCTTTTGCTTTGGTGCTGTGGGAAAAGTCTTGTTGTCGGTGACAAGGGTCTCCTCTTGGTCCTTACTTGATCGAAGTTATTCAGATCTGAGATCCTGGTTTCAGGGGGTCCCCTAAATCCAAGATGTCGGGGTGTTAGGGGTGTGTGGACTACTAGCCAATGGGCAGCTTGTCCCTGCAGATAGTCTGCCCCCTGAGGAAACCACATCCGGAGGTGTAGGTCACCTTTTCTACCTAGAACCCTTTATTCTGTCATTCCTAAAGATGGGAGAAATCACATTGTGGTGCACAGACCAGACTGCTCACCCTGGAGTTGTGGCTAGCCTTCTGGGGGTGTACACCTTCCTGCATTGCTAATTTCCTGCCTGCCAGGGTGGAAGTGTGTCTCCAGCAGGGAAAGGGCTGTTTCCTTCACTCGGAGTCAGTCTGGATGCATATCAGAGGTGGTGCAACCTTTGTGGCGCCTTGATGTGTCACCTAGCGAACGAGATTCATGTCAGGGGTGAGAAGGCATGTTGTTTAATACTTAACATGACATATTTTGGCGGTACCATAATGGAGCTGCCAAACTTGAGAATGTCTTACACTTATATGTCCTCACCTTTAGTATACTGCACCCTGCCTCCTGGGCTGAGGAGGTCTACTTTAGGGGTGCCTGACCTATAAGAAATGAAGTGCATTAGACTGTGCCACACATTGTGAGGGCACAGTAGAGTTAGAGCAGTTTGCACTGCTCCTGCGGTCTGCAATGGCAGGCCTACTGTCAGTAGTTTGCTTGGGTCATGCAGAGTGGCACACAACTTTGCTGCAGCCCTAGGGACCCCTGTTAGAAATGGAGGTCTCTAGTTGGCAGAGGTAGGTACCTTTGTCCAAGTAGGGACCCTTCTTCCTAGTCAGGGTAATGAAGATACACTTCTAAAATAAACCCTGCTCACCCCCTTGGTAGCTTGGCACGAGCAGACAGGCTTATCTCAGAGGCAGTGTGCAAAGCATTTGTGAACACATACATTAACACAGTGAAAACACTACAAATGAACACCACACCAGTTTAGAAAAATAAGTAATCTTTATCTAAACCAAACAAGACAAAACGACAAAAATCCACAATACAGTAATAAAAATATGACTTCTAAATGGTAGAAATAGTTCAATGCAAAGCAAATTGCAGATGCGCCACTTTTCACACAAAGTACCTTGGATGCGTCGCGCACACAAACAAAAAGGGTCGCAGAGAAGGTGATGCATTGGTTCCTTACACTCAGGGAAGGTGATGCATCGGTTCCTTGCTCCGGGGGAGGTGATGCGTTGGTTCCTTACTGCTGCGCAGGGGAGGTGATGCGCCGGTTCCTTACCGGAGAGAAGGTGATGCGTTGGTTTCTTACTGGGGGGGAAGGTGATGCGTTGGTTTCTTACTGCGTCCCCCAACGATGCGACAGACCTGGCGCCTCAATGTGATGCGATGATCCCGGATGATGTGTGGGTTCTTGCAGCCGCACTGCAGGGCTTGCGTCGGAATCGGTGCGGTGATCTCGGACTTCGGAGATCGGTGCACTCGATGTGGCATGCGGTGATTTCTCGAGCCGCGGGCAGGCGCTGCAACGATTTCTTCAGCGATGCATCGGAAACAGGTGCAGATGTGTCACACTTCTCATTGTTGCATTGCTTTTCCATCTCCCAACAGACAGAACAACCTCCAGAGGCCCAGAACAGCTGCAGGCACCTCTTGGCAGGTCAGAATTCCCAGAAAGAAAGTTCAGGGAAGCTGAGGGTGAAGTCATTGTGCCCCAAAGACTTCAGAACAAGAGGTAAGCTCAGTTTCAAGCCCTTGGAGATCTTCCTCAAGCAGGGGACACAACAAACAGCAAAGTCGTTTTCCCTTTCCTCTGCAGAAAGTAGCCACTGCAGGCCAACCCCAGACAGCAAACAGCACAGGGGCAGTATTCCTCCTCAGTTTCTCCAGCTCTTCTCCTTGGCAAAGGTTCCTCTTGATTCCCAGAAGTGATCTAAAAGTCTGGGGTCTGGGCCCCTCTTTTTAGACAGTAAAATCATTTGTTCTCTGGTGGCAGAGAAGCCCTGTCCTCAGTCAAAACCAGTTCTGTCCTCTCTGGTGCAGCTTATAGCAGGAGGTGGAGACAGCATTGTGGAAGGCAGACCAGGCCCATTCAGGTGAAAGGAAATCTCCTCCCCCTACTCTAAATGCAGCCCAGGTCTATTCAGCCCAGCCCTGACTCATCCAGACTCTCTGGAGCCACTGTGCATCCCCAGCCCCTGTCACTCAAAAGCCAGACAGTCAATCCACATCCTAGCAGAGGCACCCAGGATGGCTAAGCAAGAAAATACTTACTTTCTAAAAGTGGTATTTTCAAACACAGAATGTAAAAATCACCCTCGCTAAAAGATGCATTTTAACATTCTGAGTTCAAGCATACTAAACTTTATTTTCCTACCTTGTTCCCAGGGGTAGTTATGTTTATAGGATGTTATAAGAAAACGCCCTATTCTCTCCGATGGGAACAGGTAGCCTTGCAATCGTGAAAAATGAAATTGGCATTATTTTACTATCATGACATGCCACACACATCAGAGCATGTCCTCCCTTTCACATACACTGCACCCTGCCCACAGGGGTACCTTGGGCCTACCTTAGGGGTGACCAACATGTATGAAAAAGGAAGGTTAGGGCCTTGCAAGTGGTTGCACTTGCCAGGTCGACATGGCAGTACAAGACTGCACACAGACTCTGCAATGGCAGGCCTGAGACCTTGTTGCAAGGCAGCTTGTGTAGGTGGCACAATCAGTGCTGCACGCCTACTAGCAGCATTTGATTTACAGGCCCTGGGCACACACAGTGCACTTTACTAGGGACTGACTAGTAAATCAAATATGCCAATCAGAGAATCACCAATCCATAACAACAATTGGCAAGGGGAGCACGTGCACTTTGGAACTGAACAGCAGTGGCAAAGTGCCCAAAGCATCTAGACCAGCACCCAACAAAATAACAGGAAGCAAAGGCAAAAGTACAGGGGAAACTCACACCAATGATGCCAGGTCTAACATGTGTCACCTCCAGCTGAAATGTGGAGAGAACTAACCACCCTCTTGGGAATTCTCTTCACTAAGGAATGAAATATCTGGACAGACCATCAGCATTGGCGTGTTCTGTACCAGGACGGTGTTCCACCGTGAAGTCCATCCACTGTAGGGAAATGGACCACCTCAACAACTTTGGATTCTCACCCCTCATCTGCATCAACCATCTGAGGGGCCTGTGGTCGGTCTGAACCCGGAAGTGAGTCCCAAACAAGGAGGGCCTCAGCTTCTTCAGCGCCTAGACCACAGCAAAAGACTCACGCTCAATCGCACTCCACCTCTCTTCCCTTTCGGAATTAACCTCCTACTAATGAAGGCTACAAGTTGGTCTAGGCCCTCCTCATTTAGCTGTGAGAGCACAGCCCCCACACCATGCTCTGAAGCATCTGTCTGCACCATGAATTCCTGTGAGAAATTGGGTGCCTTGAGCACGGGCGACGTGCACATGGCAGATTTCAGGGCATCAAAAGATTTTTGGCAGGGGTCAGTCCAGTTCACCTTCCTGGGCTGCTTCCTGGAAGTCAGCTCTGTCAAGGGGGCAACAATGGAGCTATAACCCTTGATGAATCTCCTGTAATACCCAGTGAGTCCTAAGAAGGCTCTCACCTATGTCTGGGTCTTGGGGGGGGTTCACATTCAGAACGGGATCAATCTTGGGCTGTAGGTGCGCCACCTGGCCACTCGCTACCTGGTGTCACAAGTACACCACTGAACCCTGCCCGATCTGGCACTTGCTTGCCTCGATCGTGAGGCCTGCCCTCTGCAGAGCCTTCAACACTTCCCAGAGGTAGAGCACATGCACCTCCCAAGTGACACTGAAAACTGCGATGTCATCCAGGTAGGCAGCACTGAAATCCTCCAGTCCAGCCAACACCTGGTTGACCAACCTCTGAAAGGTGGCAGGGGCATTTTCAACCCAAAGGGCATCACCCGGAATTGGTAGTGCCCCTCTTGCATTGAAAATGCTGACCTCTCCTTTTCCCTATCAGTTAAGGCAATCTGCCAGTACCAGACATTAAGTCAAACGTACTGAGGTGCTTGACAGCTCCCAACCGATCGATGAGATCATCAGCTCTGGGGATGGGGTGTGTATCAGTCCTGGTGACCGAATTGAGCCCTCGGTAGTCCACACAGAACCGGAGTACTGGCGTGGCACCGGGTGCGGTAGCCTTTGGGACCAAGACCACTGGGCTGGTCCAAGGGCTGTTTGAGGGCTCAATCACCCCTAGCGCTAACATCTTGGAGACCTCCTCCTTGATTCAAGCCTTGACCCTGTCAGTCACTCTGCAAATCTTGTGCTTCAGAGGAGGAGTGTACCCAGTGTCAACATCATGGACACACCACTGAGTGACACCAGGGGTCAGGGAGAACAGAGCAGCAAACTGTCCCAACAGTTGGCGGCAGTCACTTTGCTGTTCAGGAGTCAGGGTGGGGGAGAGGGATACACCGTCCACTGACCCATCATGTTCCTTGGCAGACAGGAGGTCAGGAAAAGGCTCAATCTCCTCTTCTATTCTAGCATCTGTCGCCAGGAGCATGCCCACTTCGGACCTCTCCAAGTGGGGCTTAAGGCGGTTCACATGCAGGACCCGCAAAGGGTTCCTTTGAGACTGCAAGTCCACCAGGTAGGTGACTTTACTCTTGCGCTCCACCACCTCAAATGGCCCAGTCCACTTATCTTGGAGTGTGCAAGGCTCCACTGGGGCCATGGCCCACACTTTTTGACCAGGCTGAAAGTCGATCAGAGTGGCACTGTTTCATCTCTTCCTGGCTGGCTTCCAGATTCGCCTGAGCGAGTTTCCTGAAGCGCTTAGTCTGGTTCCTGAAGGCCAGCATGTAGCTATATACATCCTGGGGAAGTTTACTTTGAGCTTTCTCCCAGCCTTCTTTGACCAGACTTGGAGGTCCCCTTCAGGATGCCCATACAGGAGCTCAAAGGGACTGAACCCTAAGGACTTCTGCAGTACCTCCCTGTAAGCAAACAACAGGCATGGTAAGAGGATGTCTCACCTACGCCTCATGGGTTCACCAAGACCCATAATCATGCCCTTACTTATAAAAGGTGTGAAGTCCTTGTCAATTGGGATTGACAATTTGCACATAACAGTTTTAGAGAAAGATCACTGGCAATAGAGCTTGGTTAGTAGGCTTCTTCCATCGCCCTTTTAAAAGGTCTTTCCATACATCTATGATGTAGTTTTTTTTTATTGAGACATGCATGGTAATACCGGATGGTATGACATTTGATTTTACCTATAGATTGTTCAGAGTGCTTGACGTCAAAGTAAATCAACTCTTTTTGCAAAATTGCCTCACAATACCATTGCAATGTAGGGTAAAGCAGGCCCAGATTTAGGAAGATTTTGCATTGTGGTTGATTCACTTTTTCGGTACAGCCCGACACAAAAACTGTTGTGGAATTACAAAGTCACACAAAGCCCAAAACAGTTCTTAGACGCCACGATGTGACATGATACACTGATAACTCACATAATATCTTCAAATAAAAAAAAAATTGGGATCATATAATGCTAGGGTTAATGTTTTTTTTTTTTAATGCTTTAATATGCATCTGATCTGTTCTACCTGTTGTTGAAAAGCAAGGCGTTTAGACTTTAAAAGATACAGCCCTTGAATGCTGGGAAAGCGACATGGATGGGTGCATGCAGGCTGAGAAGTCTGTGTATGAGGCCTGCGGATGACCAGGAAAATCCAACAAGGTTAGGAGCCCATGAAGAATACAGCAGAGACCCTGACTATTTAACATCCCTCTAGCCTCGCAGGGGGCAAAAGAGGGGGAGGGGCAAAGCTGTTCTGGGAACTGGTGGGTATTGTGTGGAGAGATTTCAGACTTCAGAGGAAAAGAGTATTGGGTCGGAAACAGTTTCGCAGGTCTACTTTTCTGGGGGGAGGCAAGCTGTGTCATTACGATGTGTCAAATTGATTTTTTCAGTTATTTTAAACAATAAATGGTTTAATATTTTTTTTTTAAAGATACAGATCTGACTAGTTAGTTACCTTGATTGAATGCAATTACTTTTTGCCATAATGTATCTGGATTCTAAACTCTGATCGTTTCTCAAACTAAGCCTTGACTGCTCAAACAATTTGTCATCAGAAAGAGAAGACACAAGTGGGAATAGCTGCCATCCAATAAGCAGTAGAGATGTATCTTATTGCCTCATTTAGCCTTAACCTAGTAGGCAGGCTGTCAGTGGCTAGGCCTGTAGAAGCCCCAGACGTAGCCTGCTCACCACATGTAAGCTTCCCCTCTGTGTTAGCAGGGTTTTTTCACCCTGTTGGCAAAACCATTGATGGACAGTCTGGATTGAATTGTTGGCATGGTGGGCCTGTCTGCATTTACTTTGTTTTAAAGGACAACCCCCAACAAAAAAACGGTCCCTAACATGGTGCAAGGTTTCTTTCAGGACGTGGTACCAATGCTGCTCCAGCAGACCTGTTGCCACTGTATGCAGTCCCCAATCCAGTGTCTCCTATTATGATGCCTCTTGTGTCTCTAACTATAGTGTTTTTTTATCTCCTGATCGTGATGCCATTGAAATTAAGAAAAAAGAAATGGTGACACAGAAAAGAAAAGGAAACAAAATTGATGGGTGGAATACTTGGATGAATTTTAGCCTTGGCTGATTGCTCTGGGCCACTTCCCAGTCCATCCTGACATACACAAAATATATTTTAAAAAGATACAAAAAGAAAACTAGATTCAATTCAATTAATCTTTATTCGATTATAAAATATAATCACTATCCATCAGAGAAGGGCGAGTGGGGAGGTTGAGAGCAGACAGGCAATTCAAGAGATGTTTTAATGCTTGGGCAAAGTGGGTTCTGGTCCAGGTCCCAAGCCTTTCAGGGGCCCCCCTGATAGTCAGCTCTGTTCTTCAGAGAGTCTTGCCCTGATGGCCTTGAATAATTCTTAAACATATTGTTTTGAATACAGCTTCATTTAATCTATTTTTAATATGGGTGAGGTGTGAGAGTCTATTACTGATATTTTGCAGAGAAATGTTGTGTTTATGTTTCATGCAACATCCATAAAAAAGTTTCTTTTAGATCAAAACAGGACCTCACATATGAGAAATGGGAGGGTGTCACAGATATTATTTGCAGTAGTATTAGTGAGCTGATGGAGGAGTGTGTCTGTGCACTGCCAACGAGAGCATGAAAGAGCTGAAATTGGGCCACTTCCCATCCCAATGACATAAACGAAATATATTTTTAAAAAGATACAAAAAGAAAATGTAATTCAATGCAATTAATCTTTATTCGATTGTAAAATATAATCAGCAAAGTACTCAGCAATTACAAACTCATTTTATGACAGCTTTTAGATAAGAAGCAACAGCAAAGCAAACTTCCCCCCATTCATAATCTGTAAAAACACAGGGCAGGTCTGAATTGAGTAAAGTTATATCGCTTTAGCAGGGGCAAAATGCAAAAGTGTCTGATGTGAATGACCATCGCAGGGACATATACAAATCCTGGAACTGTTATAATGCCCAGAGGAAAACAAATCTGGGAGTGTATGACTCCTATCCTGGATCGAATAAGTAGAGGCCTTTTCCAGTGTCCAACCACCTTTAACAGGTAAGGCTCAGTTCCCAGGGTGGTTTAAAATGCAACATAATCCGCGACAGCACCACCTGCTGTGCCTGCATTTCCCTGCTCGCTGTTGCTGCCACTGCCGCGAGTTCGAGGTCCTCCTCCACCCACAGTCTACCACCCGCGCCTCATCCCTGGTGGCCAGTGGCTGGCCGTAGGTTTGCTGGTACTGTATTGCTCTTGGTTTATTGTTTAACTGTTTCGTTTTTTCCTCCTCTGTTTTGACGGTTATCTTGTTCATTTTGCCTCCTTTCTCCCTCTGTATTCTGTATTGCTCCTGGTTTATTGTTTAACTGTTTCGTTTCTCTCCCCCTCTGCTTTACTGCTATTTTGTTCATTTTGCCTCCTTCTCCCGGTGTATTCTGTGCCCCCTTTTGCCTTCTGTTCCCTCGCCGTCCCTGCCCCGTTTCTCCCGCCGCTGCGTCCCCTGCGGCCCCGCCCCGCCCCCCCTGCTCTGTACTGTATTGCCTCTGTGTTCCCTGATCACTGTTCACTGTTAATTCCCTCGTTATTCCCCCCCATTGTATTCTGTGCCCTGTGCCCTCTTTTTGCCTTCTGTTCCCTCGCCCCCGGTTTTTCCCACTGCTGCGTCCCCTGCGGCCCCGCTCGCCCATTCGTCCACTCCCTCCTCCCAGCTGCTCCTCCCTCCCACCTCCCCTTCTTATGGCGGCCGCGCGCAGCGGGCGCGCCGCTGGCGCGCCTAAGGCAAGCTTGTCTGCGCCCATCTGCGCCCGTCCGCGCCAGGACCGCGCCCAGCACCAGAACCCCTGGCCCCCGCGAACGCCACGACGCCCGTCTCCGCTACGACTCCAGCACCCTCCATGCACTCAACGCCGGACGACCACGCACCTGCCGCCTGGCCGCCCCGAAGCGCACCCAAGGACCCTTCTCCTGCCGGAACTGCAGATTCACCAGCATCCGGCCCACCAACCCACCGACCAGGAAAGAACCCAACTACCTCAGATGCATTCTTCTCAACACCCGCTCCGCCCGCAAACACGCCGCTGAACTCTGGGACCTACTCGACTCAACCTCCCCAGACATCGCCTTCCTGACGGAGACCTGGCTGGAACTCTCCTCGGCACCCGACATCGCCATAGCCATCCCGGACGGCTACAAGATCACCCGCAGGGACCGCACCAACAGAGTAGGAGGAGGAGTCGCCATCGTCCACAGGAACACTCTCAGAGTCTCGACCAACACCGACGACACCCTCAGCACTGCCGAACACCTGCACTTCCAGGTCCACACCGACCCCAACACCACCCTCAGAGGAACACTCGTCTACAGACCCCCCGGACCCCGACCACAGTTCAGCGACTCCATCGCCGACTTCGTCAGCACACACGCCCTCGCTTCCACGGGCTACATCCTCCTCGGGGACCTGAACTTCCACCTCGAGAACAACAACGACACCAACTCCACCACCCTGACCGACAACCTCGCCAACCTCGGACTCAGACAACTCGTCACAACACCCACCCACTCCGCCGGCCACACGCTTGACCCCATCTTCTCCGCAAGCTCCCACGTCTCCTTCAACCACACCACCGAACTCCACTGGACCGACCATCGCTGCATCCACTTCACCTTCCGGAAACCCACCACGCACCACCGCACCCAACAGATCCCCCGCCGCTGCTGGAGCAAAGTCACCAAAGACCAGCTTACCACCACCCTCGCCCGGAGTCCACCCGCCGACCCCACTGACCCCGACACCGCTGCCCGCAACCTCAGACAGTGGATCGACGACTGCGCCAACACCCTCGCCCCGATCAAGAAACCCTCCAACAGCCACACCAGCAAGAAAGCCAGCTGGTTCACTGAAGACCTCCAGGCCTCCAAGCAAACCTGCTGAAAGCTTGAGAAGAAATGGCAGCGTGAACGAACACCGGACAGCTACGCAGCCCACAAGAACGCCACCCGCAGACACCATCACCTCATCAGATCCGCCAAAAGGACCTCCCTCAAAGACCGCCTAGACAACAACGCACACAACAGCAAAGAGCTCTTCAACATCGTGAAGAAACTCTCCAACCCCAGCTCCAACACCAACACCGACATCCCACCTTCGCAAGACCTGTGCGACTCCCTTGCCACCTTCTTCCATCGCAAGATCACAGACATCCACGACAGCTTCAACACCACAACCGCCCCGACAACCACTGAGACCTCCGCCCCCATGAACACCATCCGCACCGACCGCCTGCTCTCCTGGACCAACATAAACGACGATGACACCATCAAAATCATGAACACCATCCACTCCGGATCTCCGTCAGACCCATGCCCACACCACATCTTCAACAAAGCCAGCACCACCATCGCACCCCATCTCCGGAAAGCCATCAACATCTCCTTCGAGACAGCAACCTTCCCGGAGAGCTGGAAGCACGCCGAGATCAACGCCTTACTCAAGAAACCCAAGGCGGACCCCCAGGACCTCAAGAACTTCTGGCCCATCTCCCTGCTCCCGTTCCCGGCGAAGGTCATCGAGAAGACCGTCAACAAACAACTGACCCGCTACCTCGAGGAGAACAGCATCCTGGACCCGTCCCAGTCCGGGTTCCGCAGCAGCCACAGCACCGAAACTGCCCTCGTCGCCGCCACCGACGACATCAGGGCCCTGCTCAACAATGGAGAAACCGCAGCCCTCATCCTCCTGGATCCATCCAGCCGCCTTCGACACGGTCTGCCACCGCACTCTATGCACATGCCTCCATGACGCCGGGATCCAAGAGAAGGCCCTGGACTGGACCACCTCCTTCCTCTCTGGCAGAACACAGAGGGTCCGCCTCCCCCCTTTCTGCTCCGAAGCCACCGAGATCATCTGCGGCGTACCCCAGGGCTCATCCCTCAGCCCAACGCTGTTTAACATCTACATGGCACCGCTCGCCTATGTCGCCCGACTGCACGACCTCAACATCATCTCCTACGCCGATGACACCCAACTGATCCTCTCCCTCACCAAGGACCCCCACACCGCCAAAACCAACCTCCACGAAGGAATGAAAGCTGTCGCTGAGTGGATGAAGAACAGCCGACTGAAGCTGAACTCGGACAAGACGGAAGTCCTCATCCTCGGCTCCACCCCCTCAGCCTGGGATTACTCCTGGTGGCTGACCGCACTGGGAACAGCTCCAACACCCACCGACCACGCACGCAACCTAGGGTTCATCCTCGACTCTACCCTCTCCATGTCAAAGGAGGTCAACGCCATCTCGTCCTCCTGCTTCAACACCCTCCGCATGCTCCGCAAGATCTACAAGTGGATCCCCACCGAAACGAGAAGAACGGTCACCCAGGGCTCATCAGCAGCAGGTTGGACTACGGAAACGCCCTCTATGCAGGAGCCTCGGCCAAACTCCTGAAACGACTTCAACGCATTCAGAACGCCTCTGCATGCCTGATCCTCGACATCCCTCACCGCAGCCACATCACACCCCCACCTGAGAGACCTGCACTGGCTCCCCGTCAACAAGAGGATCACCTTCAAGCTCCTCACCCACGCACACAAGGCACTTCACAACACCGGACCAGCATACCTCAACAGACGACTCAGCTTCTACACCCCCACCCGCCAGCTTTGCTCCGCCGACCTCGCCCTCGCCACAGTCCCCCTCATCCGAAGAGCGACCTCCGGCGGCAGATCGTTTTCCCACCTCGCCGCCAAGACCTGGAACACCCTCCCCATCCACCTACGGCAGACCCAAGACCTGCTGACCTTCAGAAGACTCCTCAAGACCTGGCTTTTCGAGCAGTAGCAGCATTCCCCCCCGCCAGCGCCTTGAGACCCTCACTGGTATGTAGCGTGCTTTACAAATGGTCTGATTGATTGATTGATTGATTGACTGTGTGTTTTAACATTTCCTCCCTCACCTGTCATTATTGCAGATAACGTATGAATTATTAAATAGTAGAGGCATCCCCAAATTCTCAGGTGTCACCTTGACGTATGAGAGCCATCAAATTTTAAGATCCTTATCACAGGTTAAGCAATCACTTATGATAAATCGATTCAAATTTGCTTGAGGATTTAGCCAAAGAGATAAACAAAGAATATATGGGGAAAGTTTAATAGAATCCTCAATAAACGAAAGTCCCAGTTCATCATATCACTGTTTTTCACTTTAAAAGCTTTATTCAGTTTACAGTAGCCGTAAAAGCATATAAAAATACAATTGTTAAAATCAGAATATAGAATGTATTGACCATCAGGAATACGTACAAATAATTGTCGAGCGGTAGGAACTAAAGTGTCTTGGTACTTCATTAAAATGTTTAGGGGCACATGCATCAAGGTAGGCAATTGCGATTTCATAATTGCGATTATTAAGGAATCGCATTTATGGAATTGCAATTGCCTATGCATGTAGGTTTCGCTAAAATTGTAGCGATTCCTACATATTCCTTAATTGCGAATAGCAAATTGCAATTCGCAATTAAGGAATAGCTTCCCATTCATTCCTATGGGCCTAGAGGCCCATAGGAATGAATGGGAATTGCATGCGCAATTTGCGAGTACCAAATAGCTACTCTCAAATTGCGCATGCAATTTCAAGGGTGCAAAAGGGCCAAAAGGCTACCCTGATGCACCCCCAAAATTGGCATGTGTGCACATGTGGCGCACACACATGCCCTTAGGGCATGTGTGTGTGCCACATGGCACTTAGAAAAATGCATGTTTTTGCATTTTTCAAAAAAATCGCAAATTACCATCTTCTTGAAAATATCGGTAATTTGCGATTCCTTAATGCAAAGTCGCAATCTCAGATTGCTTCTTGCATTGCATTTGAGGGATCGCAAATTGTGATTCCTTAAATGCGTTTGCAAAATTGGTAATTAGCTTGATGCATGTGCCCATAAGACAGTTATCCACGGTCTCCTCGCAATTTACAAAGGATATAGTCGGATCTAAAGTGTCTGAGTGCTTCATTAAACTATTTAGACAATCGTTCCACAGTATCCTCGCAATTTAAAAAGTATACTACATATCGATATTATCTATGCTTACTTTCTACCCACTGCTTAGCTACTAAAGAGTCGATCCTAGCAGAAAATCACATATCCTACAGCAGTTATAGTCCTACCGAGTCCACTCAGACCCGGCTAGAGGTTCATACAATGTCGACTGATAATTCATCAGACAATAAAATACAATACCTCAATGTGTTAAAAAGATTATAGAAAATGTTTTTATAACAATAGGATGTTTAGAAAAAAGAAAAACAAAATGGAAAAATCAAAAACCATAAATATTAAAGTAGAATATTGCTCTTTTTTCCCCACAGTTCTCCTACGTTTAAAAACAGAAGAAATATCTCTGTATACTGCTATACATACTAGGACAGCCTGGAGCAGTTGTAGATAGGTCTTAGCCTTTTTACGCTTCCTAATATTTAAGGTTCTCAAAAGAGGTAACAGAAGCCGAGTTCTTTGTTCTCTATAAAGCTCACAGAAGAAAAACATAAGCAATTGCGACTGCAGGGTGATTGAGTTGCATAGACATGGTATCAAATCTTTTGCAACAAAAGTTTGGAAGGGTAAGACACCAAAAGGTGGGCCAGGCCCAATCTAAATCTTGGCAAATAGTATCTCTAATTGCGTGGGACTTTTAATAAGCATGGCTCAATGTGGGGTGTTGTACAGAGGGAGAGGTAAAATGGTCTACTCAGAATCTTTTCTGCTAACTGTCCAGGCATACCCCAGCCTTTACGGGGTCAAAAGATTTCTTCCACTTGTATACCCCCTCACTTAGTTTTGCCAAAGGCATGAGTCTCCACCACTTGGGCGAGATTTTGGGGCCCTTGTTTGGGGCCTTCGTTTTGGGGCCTTCTTTTTATCCTTGTTGCTCCCTTCTTTTCTCGCTGGGGGGGACTGACTCCTTTTCTTAGGATCACCTCCAAAGGACTTTTTGGATACACGTGTGTGCACCAACTCATCAGCTGTCTTACCATGTTCTCTGGGGTTATACAACTTTGAATCCACTAGATGCTGTTGTAACAACTCTGAAGAATAGTTACTGAAGATGTGGTCTTTGACAATCAAATTATACAGGTCAATATAAGTTGTAACCTTATTACCTTTAGTACCTTTACTGAAATATCCACTGAGTCTACCCAAGACTGTAGTGCATCTTTGTGGGGTCTCAGAAGGTTTTGCGATACAAGTCAGGCACTCACTGTCAATCGCCTAACAAACACAAGATTAAGCCTGGGCGGAGTTTTGCAACGCGGAACTCCGCAAAGTGCAAAAAACTCTGCCGCGCTACGCGAAGCTCCACAAGCAGCGAAGTGCGTTAGATAAATACTGTTTGCGATGATTTTCAGTGCCAGATGCTTGTCTGCACTGTGCAATCATTGCAAATGGCACCATGCACAGCGCAAGCGAGCGCTGCTCCTTTCTGCCGCTCAAGTAGATTTTTACTCGAGCGGCAGCTTTTTCAACGCAAACGGACAGTTTATCAATGCGAGCGATCGCGAGCGTATGCGACTACTCGCAATGAGAAATCTGAACGCCTGCGTTGAGAAATCTCGCTGGGAGGTTGATTTTCTACGCTCGCGATTGCCAACTTGATGTTGACGATCGTGAACAAGGAAAAATCTCGCTGGGAGGTGGATTTTCCTCGCTCTCGCTCGCCAACTTGATGTTGACGAACGCAAGTGAGGAAAAAAACTCAGCTCCAAGAAGCGGAGTTTTTCGGAACTCGGCAAGCTCCACGTAAAGCGGAGTGCGGAAACCTCTGCAAACTCCGCAAGCGGAGCAGAGTTCACCGCCCAGACTTACACAAGATATGCTCATTGATACCATTCGAAAAAGTAAACTCTTTACAAAACTGGTTTTCAGTACATCAGATTACTATAATAGTCCGCATGTTGGCTTTTTTAATATTCCTACTGTAGGAAAGTTGAATAATATGTGGTATGGCTGGGTAGCCTTACCATGTCATATTATCACAATACCCCAAAGATGGTCCTTGGATTCACACTAATAAATCCTTAGCTCAGTCCAGGAAGAGTGGCAATGAGCAGTCAGGCTTTATTAGAGAAACATGTGTTAAGCATTTCAGAGTACCAACATGGACGATAAGTAACTGGCACGACTTAAGAGAAATCTGACACCAATTTATAAAAATAGAGTGTATTTCTATCTTAATTTAGACACCAAAATGAATGAGATATCATAGATATAACCAGAGTTATAGATTTTTAAAGCAATATTAAATCAGTGCAATGAAATACATAGACAAAAAAACACATTGTGATTAATGGCAAAAACCACTAGTGGCAATCGGTCACTTGCAGGTCAAGTTATGTGAAACCCTTACAGGGTTAAGGTCATGAGGGGCCCAGGACCAGGCCACAACATTTAGATCAATTTTACCTACCGCGTGGAGTCCGGATGCAGGGTTGTTCTGGCTGTCTTTGGTGCTGAACAGGAGCTGTGAATGGTGCTGATTGTACCGCTTATGCGGTGCTGCAAGAAACAGAATGCAAAAACACAACAGATACACAGCTGCTGACATCCGATGATGGTAGCACAGTGTTCTCTGTAGATGCAGGGTTAAGTGTGTGGGTCGGTTACCGGGTTGGTGACCAACAAACCTTGGCAGATGTAAGCACAGCGAAAAGCATCTGCAAATTCACTGGGTCTGAGGTAGTGACGTGATGGCCTGAAACTACGGGACAGGCATGACCAAAATGCCCATTATGCACTGGGCCACCTGGATTTGGGCGATCCCACAGAGGGCCCAAAGCACAACAATTATTTGCATTCTGTGAGTGTTTTTACCCAAAGTTTACAGGGGACTAGTGCAACAGGCCAAGGGGAGACTCAGGGTGCTTCTTGCTTCCACAAGGGTGCCTCTCTTTGGGAATGTTGAGTTTTAGCCAAGGACAAGGGTCGCTCACTCAGTTTAGGGTCTGTTGCCTCAGGGACAAAGTATCCTTATTTTGCTTTGGTGATGTGGGCAAAGTTCTGCTGTCGGCGACACGAGTCCCCTCTTGATCCTCCCTTGAAGTAAATTGTTCAGATCTGAAGTTCTGGTGTCAAGGGGGGTCCCTTCAATCTTAGATTTAGGGAAGTTTGGGTGTGGGAGCTAGTAGCCAATAGGCAGCTAGTCTCTGCAGCTAATCTGCCTCAGAGGTGACCACATCCGGTCGTGTAGGTCACCTTTTCTACCCAGAGCCCACTATTTCTCGCCTCCTAAAGATGGCAAAAAATTCTATTTCAGTTGTGCAGATCAGGCTGCCAACGCTAGAGATGTGGCTAGCCTTCCTAGAGGTGTACACCTCCGGCATATCTAATTTCCCACCATGTCCGGCTGGAAGTACACCTGGGGCAAGGGGAAGGCTGTGTACTCTTCAGGGAGACAGCCCTGATGCATATCAGAGGTGGTGCAGCCTTTGAAGCTCACACCCCTTGATGTGCCAATTCACTATCCTGCTTGGGAGGAGGGAGGTGTGACCTCCTTCCTGCCCAAGCCCTTGTACATGACTCCTGTGAGTGATCACACTGCCTGGCAGGAGGTCAGCATCCTATGTTGGGACCAGCAGGTGCGGGAAATCGTGGGCTGGTCACCCAGAGCACAGTGAAGCTGGGGCAACCAGGTGGGCAACCTCTAAGGTGCCACCTGGGTGCTTTCCACGTCGTCCAGGGCACAATAATCATGTCAGGGGTGAGAAGGCAAGTTGTTTGATACCAAACATGACATATTTTAGTGATACCATAATGGAGCTGCCAATCTCGAGAGTGCCGGTTGGCAGCCCATATTATCTTAAGGACTGCTAACACTTATAGTAGTTTCCACTGGGAACACCACTATAGGGACATAAAGGCTTGCACTTATATGTCCACACCTTTAATATAATGCATCTTGCCTCCTGGGCTGAGAGGGCCTTCCTTAGCAGTGCCTAACCTATATTAAACTGTGTCATACATGGTGAGGAGACAGTCAAGTTTGAGCAGTTTGCACTGCTTATGCAGTCTGCAATGGCAGGCCTGCTGTCAATAGTTTGCTTGGGTTACCCAGTGTGGCACAAAACCGTGCTGCAGCCCTGGGGACCCCTTTACCACCTATGCCCTGAAAGAGGTGGCCCGAAAAGGGCCACCCGGGTTATCTACAACCTCCTAATCGCCTTCCACCAAATAAAGAGTCGGTCAGACAGTAGAGAATACAAACAGTTGTTTATTAGCAATACTCTGCAGAGGAGTCCAATCTGACCTGCACCCTAAGATGTCTGCCGAGGGACTAGCCCCCCCAACAGTCTGCAACGCATAATCATTCCTCCCAAGGACCTCCCAACCACGCCCACAATGGAAAGTTACCGGCTTAGGCCGAACATGAACAAAGGAGGCACAGAAGGATGGGCTACCACCTGCTAGATGGGTACACGCTATCACTACCTCAAGGTTGCCGTGCTGGGTTTCGGCATCTCCTAACATGGGAGCAGAGCTACACACAAAGATAGGTATGCGAGGGCAGAATGGCCTATTCATTAGTAAGTCAAAAGGCAATCTTGAACAGAAAAGAAAATAATAACTGAATACAGTGTTCTGCTGAGGCAAGCAATACGAATAATGAGGCCTAGTACAGACACAGCCTAATAGGGATTACGAAATTCAAAATGGAGTCACACTCGCTAACTGAAGCTCGCACATTGCAGGGATAACTCAGTGGGTTGCATAACGTGGATACGAATGGTGTCTAATTTAGCCGCACACTGCTAACCTAATATAAAGTAGAACAAGTGTATAGCGAGAATGGGATATTCAAACCTAACAGCCCTGGTTACCCCTAGTACCATATACTAGGGACATATAAGGGGGTATTCTCTTTGCCAATTTGAGATTACCAAGTCGAACATAACAGTTTCAGGAGAGAGCACAGGCACAGGCCTATTGTTTGTTTAATTAATCATCAATTCAATTTTATGGAAAGCGTTTAAGTGGTATGATGGAAACTAAAACCATGAAATTACGTGTGTTCAGACAAGGGACATCATTAGTTTGTATCGGGAAATTCAGGTAGAGCTTTTATCATTTTTATAAGTGTGCAGGCCACATGCGCTCAACACTGTGTGGTGAAGTATAAAACAGCATTACATAAGAAAATGTTACAAATAGCACACAGGTTGGAATTGTTTTTGAAGAGTGCAGGAGCATGATTTCAACTGTCCAATCACATCTCTCTGTTCTGTGACAGGGTCACCCAGACCCAATAGATGAAAAAGAAAATAACTGCTCTTCGAGGCCGATTTTAGCTCATACATCGGAAGTAATAAACATGGAGGAAAATGACAAATAGCTTTCTGCACTCTATTAGTCTACATTCAACACAGTACATTGGAGAGCTAAAACACATTTTGCCTTCCAAAATCTTACTATTTTCATATCATAAAATGCAATCGATTTGAAGCTGGAGGTAACAGCAATCACCTCAGGAAGCAAATTTCTTAATGGATGATTGAAGTAGGCAGAGACAGCTTTCATAAATATTTTTAGCCATTTGTAACTGCATTATAATATAAATGAATAGAACACTCATCCTCCTGACAATTTTAAATAAACTAATAAATCCAAAATTTTAATTCGTTCATGCAGTCTCCTGCACAATAAAAGCTGTACATTTATTATGCTGCTCATATTCAATTAACTAATTCTCATGAACTTTCTCCATGGCTAAAATACTGCTGTGGCTAGTATAAAGATCATGGTAGGCTTGGTCTGAAATAATTTGAGAAATAACATTATATATTTGAGAATTAGCATTACATGCATTCTATTTCAGCTTTTGGGACACCTATCCATTACTCACATCAAAAAAATCAGTGAAAACTGTTTTCTGTCGAACATTGTGTATGGTATCCAAGGAAGGGATGTTCATTTTTGACATGCAGAAATGGTCTAGATTCGATGCTGCACACAACCAGCAATTCATTTAATTTGGAGATAAATGCTTTTGTTTAGTTTTTATTGGATTGTTACGTTTTATGACTCTCAAAGCTAGTCTCCCACTATGAAGCATTTCAGCTGAAATGAGTCAGCGATTAAACGCTCACCTCTCACATCTGTTGTGAACGGCAAGTCATGGATTCAAATCTAGGAAAGTATAACTCAAATGTCCTTGCTTCTAACACCAGTAAACTAAGCGCCAATAATCTTCCAAATCGCAAATTGTGATTCCTTAAATGCGTTTGCAAAATTGGTAATTAGCTTGATGCATGTGCCCATAAGATAGTTATCCACGGTCTCCTCGCAATTTACAAAGGATATAGTCGGATCTAAAGTGTCTGACTGCTTCATTAAACTATTTAGACAATCGTTCCACAGTATCCTCGCAATTTAAAAAGTATACTACATATCGATATTATCTATGCTTACTTGCTACCCACTGCTTAGCTACTAAAGAGTCGATCCTAGCAGAAAATCACATATCCTACAGCAGTTATAGTCCTACCGAGTCCACTCATACCCGGCTAGAGGTTCATACAATGTCGACTGATAATTCATCAGACAATAAAATACAATACCTCAATGTGTTAAAAAGATTAAAGAAAATGTTTTTATAACAAAAGGATGTTTAGAAAAAAGAAAAACAAAATGGAAAAAACAAAAACCATAAATATTAAAGTAGAATATTGCTCTTTTTTCCCCACAGTTCTCCTACGTTTAAAAACAGAAGAAATATATCTGTATACTGCTATACATACTAGGATAGCCTGGAGCAGTTGTAGATAGGTCTTAGCCTTTTTACGCTTCCTAATATTTAAGGTTCTCAAAAGAGGTAACAGAAGCCGAGTTCTTTGTTCTCTATGAAGCTCACAGAAGAAAAACATAAGCAATTGCGACTGCGGGGTGATTGAGTTGCATAGACATGGTATCAAATCTTTTGCAACAAAAGTTTGGAAGGGTAAGACACCAAAAGGTGGGCCAGGCCCAATCTAAATCTTGGCAAATAGTATCTCTGATTGCGTGGGACTTTTAATAAGCATGGCTCAATGTGGGGTGTTGTACAGAGGGAGAGGTAAAATGGTCTACTCAGAATCTTTTCTGCCAACTGTCCAGGCATACCCCAGCCTTTACAGGGTCAAAAGATTTCTTCCACTTGTATACCCCCTCACTTAGTTTTGCCAAAGGCATGAGTCTCCTCCACTTGGGCGGGATTTTGGGGCCCTTGTTTGGGGCCTTCGTTTTGGGTCCTTCTTTTTATCCTTGTTGCTCCCTTCTTTTCTCGCTGGGGGGGACTGACTCCTTTTCTTAGGATCACCTCCAAAGGACTTTTTGGATACACGTGTGTGCACCAACTCATCAGCTGTCTTACCATGTTCTCTGGGGTTATACAACTTTGAATCCACTAGATGCTGTTGTAACAACTCTGAAGAATAGTTACTGAAGATGTGGTCTTTGACAATCAAATTATACAGGTCAATATAAGTTGTAACCTTATTACCTTTAGTACCTTTACTGAAATATCAACTGAGTCTACCCAAGACTGTAGTGCATCTTTGTGGGGTCTCAGAAGGTTTTGCGATACAAGTCAGGCGCTCACTGTCAATCGCCTAACAAACACAAGATTAAGCCTGGGCAGAGTTTTGCAACGCGGAACTCCGCAAAGTGCAAAAAAACTCTGCCGCGCTACGCGAAGCTCCACAAGCAGCGAAGTGCGTTAGATAAATACTGTTTGCAATGATTTTCAGTGCCAGATGCTTGTCTGCACTGTGCAATCATTGCAAATGGCACCATGCACAGTGCAAGCGAGCGCTGCTCCCTTTCTGCCGCTCAAGTAGATTTTTACTCGAGCGGCAGCTTTTTCAACGCAAACGGACAGTTTATCAATGCGAGCGATCGCGAGCGTAAGCGACTACTCGCAATGAGAAATCTGAACGCCTGCGTTGAGAAATCTCGCTGGGAGGTTGATTTTCCACGCTCGCGATTGCCAACTTGATGTTGACGATCGTGAACAAGGAAAAATCTCACTGGGCGGTGGATTTTCCTCGCTCTCGCTCGCCAACTTGACATTGACAAACGCAAGTGAGGAAAAAACTCAGCTCCACGAAGCGGAGTTTTTCGGAACTCGGCAAGCTCCACGTAAAGCGGAGTGCGGAAACCTCTGCAAACTCCGCAAGCGGAGCAGAGTTCACCGCCCAGACTTACACAAGATATGCTCATTGATACCATTCGAAAAAGTAAACACTCTTTACAAAACTGGTTTTCAGTACATCAGATTACTATAATAGTCCGCATGTTGGCTTTTTTAATATTCCTACTATAGGAAAGTTGAATAATATGTGGTATGGCTGGGTAGCCTTACCATGTCATATTATCACAATACCCCAAAGATGGTCCTTGGATTCACACTAATAAATCCTTAGCTCAGTCCAGGAAGAGTGGCAATGAGCAGTCAGGCTTTATTAGAGAAACATGTGTTAAGCATTTCAGAGTACCAACATGGACGATAAGTAACTGGCATGACTTAAGAGAAATCTGACACCAATTTATAAAAATAGAGTGTATTTCTATCTTAAGTTAGACACCAAAATGAATGAGATATCATAGATATAACCAGAGTTATAGATTTTTAAAGCAATATTAAATCAGTGCAATGAAATACATAGACAAAAAAACACATTGTGATTAATGGCAAAAACCACTAGTGACAATCGGTCACTTGCAGGTCAAGTTATGTGAAACCCTTACAGGGTTAAGGTCATGAGGGGCCCAGGACCAGGCCACAACATTTAGATCAATTTTACCTACCGCGTGGAGTCCGGATGCAGGGTTGTTCTGGCTGTCTTTGGTGCTGAACAGGAGCTGTGAATGGTGCTGATTGTACCGCTTATGCGGTGCTGCAAGAAACAGAATGCAAAAACACAACAGATACACAGCTGCTGACATCCGATGATGGTAGCACAGTGTTCTCTGTAGATGCAGGGTTAAGTGTGTGGGTCGGTTACAGGGTTGGTGACCAACAAACCTTGGCAGATGTAAGCACAGCGAAAAGCATCTGCAAATTCACTGGGTCTGAGGTAGTGACGTGATGGCCTGAAACTACGGGACAGGCATGACCAAAATGCCCATTATGCACTGGGCCACCTGGATTTGGGCGATCCCACAGAGGGCCCAAAGCACAACAATTATTTGCATTCTGTGAGTGTTTTTACCCACAGTTTACAGGGGACTAGTGCAACAGGCCCACGGGAGACTCAGGGTGCTTCTTGCTTCCACAAGGGTGCCTCTCTTTGGGAATGTTGAGTTTTAGCCAAGGACAAGGGTCGCTCACTCAGTTTAGGGTCTGTTGCCTCAGGGACAAAGTATCCTTATTTTGCTTTGGTGATGTGGGCAAAGTTCTGCTGTCGGTGACACGAGTCCCCTCTTGATCCTCCCTTGAAGTAAATTGTTCAGATCTATAGTTCTGGTGTCAAGGGGGGTCCCTTCAATCTTAGATTTAGGGAAGTTTGGGTGTGGGAGCTAGTAGCCAATAGGCAGCTAGTCTCTGCAGCTAATCCGCCCCAGAGGTGACCACATCCGGTCGTGTAGGTCACCTTTTCTACCCAGAACCCACTATTTCTCGCCTCCTAAAGATGGCAAAAAATTCTATTTCAGTTGTGCAGATCAGGCTGCCAACCCTAGAGATGTGGCTAGCCTTCCTAGAGGTGTGCACCTCCGGCATATCTAATTTCCCACCATGTCCGGCTGGAAGTACACCTGGGGCAAGGGGAAGGCTGTGTACTCTTCAGGGAGACAGCCCTGATGCATATCAGAGGTGGTGCAGCCTTTGAAGCTCACACCCCTTGATGTGCCAATTCACTATCCTGCTTGGGAGGAGGGAGGTGTGACCTCCTTCCTGCCCAAGCCCTTGTACATGACTCCTGTGAGTGATCACACTGCCTGGCAGGAGGTCAGCATCCTATGTTGGGACCAGCAGGTGCGGGAAATCGTGGGCTGGTCACCCAGAGCACAGTGAAGCTGGGTCAACCAGGTGGGCAACCTCTAAGGTGCCACCTGGGTGCTTTCCACGTCGTCCAGGGCACAATAATCATGTCAGGGGTGAGAAGGCAAGTTGTTTGATACCAAACATGACATATTTTAGTGATACCATAATGGAGCTGCCAATCTCGAGAGTTGGCAGCCCATATTATCTTAAGGACTGCTAACACTTATAGTAGTTTCCACTGGGAACACCACTATAGGGACATAAAGGCTTGCACTTATATGTCCACACCTTTAATATAATGCATCTTGCCTCCTGGGCTGAGAGGGCCTTCCTTAGCAGTGCCTAACCTATATTAAACTGTGTCATACATGGTGAGGGGACAGTCAAGTTTGAGCAGTTTGCACTGCTTATGCAGACTGCAATGGCAGGCCTGCTGTCAATAGTTTGCTTGGGTTACCCAGTGTGGCACAAAACCGTGCTGCAGCCCTGGGGACCCCTTTACCACCTATGCCCTGAAAGAGGTGGCCCGAAAAGGGCCACCCGGGTTATCTACAACCTCCTAATCGCCTTCCACCAAATAAAGAGTCGGTCAGACAGTAGAGAATACAAACAGTTGTTTATTAGCAATACTCTGCAGAGGAGTCCAATCTGACCTGCACCCTAAGATGTCTGCCGAGAGACTAGCCCCCCCAACAGTCTGCAATGCATAATCATTCCTCCCAAGGACCTCCCAACCACGCCCACAATGGAAAGTTACCGGCTTAGGCCGAACATGAACAAAGGAGGCACAGAAGGATGGGCTACCACCTGCTAGATGGGTACACGCTATCACTACCTCAAGGTTGCCGTGCTGGGTTTCGGCATCTCCTAACATGGGAGCAGAGCTACACACAAGGATAGGTATGCGAGGGCAGAATGGCCTATTCATTAGTAAGTCAAAAGGCAATCTTGAACAGAAAAGAAAATAATAACTGAATACAGTGTTCTGCTGAGGCAAGCAATACGAATAATGAGGCCTAGTACAGACACAGCCTAATATGGATTACGAAATTCAAAATGGAGTCACACTCGCTAACTGAAGCTCGCACATTGCAGGGATAACTCAGTGGGTTGCATAACGTGGATACGAATGGTGTCTAATTTAGCCGCACACTGCTAACCTAATATAAAGTAGAACAAGTGTATAGCGAGAATGGGATATTCAAACCTAACAGCCCTGGTTACCCCTAGTACCATATACTAGGGACATATAAGGGGGTATTCTCTTTGCCAATTTGAGATTACCAAGTCGAACATAACAGTTTCAGGAGAGAGCACAGGCACAGGCCTATTGTTTGTTTAATTAATCATCAATTCAATTTTATGGAAAGCGGTTAAGTGGTATGATGGAAACTAAAACCATGAAATTATGTGTGTTCAGACAAGGGACATCATTAGTTTGTATCGGGAAATTCAGGTAGAGCTTTTATCATTTTTATAAGTATGCAGCCACATGCGCTCAACACTGTGTGGTGAAGTATAAAACAGCATTACATAAGAAAATGTTACAAATAGCACACAGGTTGGAATTGTTTTTGAAGAGTGCAGGAGCATGATTTCAACTGTCCAATCACATCTCTCTGTTCTGTGACAGGGTCACCCAGACCCAATAGATGAAAAAGAAAATAACTGCTCTTCTAGGCCGATTTTAGCTCATACATCGGAAGTAATAAACATGGAGGAAAATGACAAATAGCTTTCTGCACTCTATTAGTCTACATTCAACACAGTACATTGGAGAGCTAAAACACATTTTGCCTTCCAAAATCTTACTATTTTCATATCATAAAATGCAATCGATTTGAAGCTGGAGGTAACAGCAATCACCTCAGGAAGCAAATTTCTTAATGGATGATTGAAGTAGGCAGAGACAGCTTTCATAAATATTTTTAGCCATTTGTAACTGCATTATAATATAAATGAATAGAACACTCATCCTCCTGACAATTTTAAATAAACTAATAAATCCAAAATTTTAATTCGTTCGCAGTCTCCTGCACAATAAAAGCTGTACATTTATTATGCTGCTCATATTCAATTAACTAATTCTCATGAACTTTCTCCTTGGCTAAAATACTGCTGTGGCTAGTATAAAGATCATGGTAGGCTTGGTCTGAAATAATTTGAGAAATAACATTATATATTTGAGAATTAGCAGTAAACGCATTCTATTTCAGCTTTTGGGACACCTATCCATAACTCACATGAAAAAAAATCAGTGAAAACTGTTTTCTGTCGAACATTGTGTATGGTATCCAAGGAAGGGATGTTCATTTTTGACATGCAGAAATGGTCTAGATTCGATGCTGCACACAACCAGCAATTCATTTAATTTGGAGATAAATGCTTTTGTATAGTTTTTATTGGATTGTTACGTTTTATGACTCTCAAAGCTAGTCTCCCACTATGAAGCATTTCAGCTGAAATGAGTCAGCGATTAAACGCTAACCTCTCACATCTGTTGTGAACGGCAAGTCATGGACTCAAATCTAGGAAAGTATAACTCAAATGTCCTTGCTTCTAACACCAGTAAACTAAGCACCAATAAACTTCCAAATCGCAAATTGTGATTCCTTAAATGCGTTTGCAAAATTGGTAATTAGCTTGATGCATGTGCCCATAAGACAGTTATCCACGGTCTCCTCGCAATTTACAAAGGATATAGTCGGATCTAAAGTGTCTGAGTGCTTCATTAAACTATTTAGACAATCGTTCCACAGTATCCTCGCAATTTAAAAAGTATACTACATATCGATATTATCTATGCTTACTTTCTACCCACTGCTTAGCTACTAAAGAGTCGATCCTAGCAGAAAATCACATATCCTACAGCAGTTATAGTCCTACCGAGTCCACTCAGACCCGGCTAGAGGTTCATACAATGTCGACTGATAATTCATCAGACAATAAAATACAATACCTCAATGTGTTAAAAAGATTATAGAAAATGTTTTTATAACAATAGGATGTTTAGAAAAAAGAAAAACAAAATGGAAAAAACAAAAACCATAAATATTAAAGTAGAATATTGCTCTTTTTTCCCCACAGTTCTCCTACGTTTAAAAACAGAAGAAATATATCTGTATACTGCTATACATACTAGGTCAGCCTGGAGCAGTTGTAGATAGGTCTTAGCCTTTTTACGCTTCCTAATATTTAAGGTTCTCAAAAGAGGTAACAGAAGCCGAGTTCTTTGTTCTCTATAAAGCTCACAGAAGAAAAACATAAGCAATTGCGACTGCGGGGTGATTGAGTTGCATAGACATGGTATCAAATCTTTTGCAACAAAAGTTTGGAAGGGTAAGACACCAAAAGGTGGGCCAGGCCCAATCTAAATCTTGGCAAATAGTATCTCTGATTGCGTGGGACTTTTAATAAGCATGGCTCAATGTGGGGTGTTGTACAGAGGGAGAGGTAAAATGGTCTACTCAGAATCTTTTCTGCCAACTGTCCAGGCATACCCCAGCCTTTACGGGGTCAAAAGATTTCTTCCACTTGTATACCCCCTCACTTAGTTTTGCCAAAGGCATGAGTCTCCTCCACTTGGGCGGGATTTTGGGGCCCTTGTTTGGGGCCTTCGTTTTGGGTCCTTCTTTTTATCCTTGTTGCTCCCTTCTTTTCTCGCTGGGGGGGACTGACTCCTTTTCTTAGGATCACCTCCAAAGGACTTTTTGGATACACGTGTGTGCACCAACTCATCAGCTGTCTTACCATGTTCTCTGGGGTTATACAACTTTGAATCCACTAGATGCTGTTGTAACAACTCTGAAGAATAGTTACTGAAGATGTGGTCTTTGACAATCAAATTATACAGGTCAATATAAGTTGTAACCTTATTACCTTTAGTACCTTTACTGAAATATCCACTGAGTCTACCCAAGACTGTAGTGCATCTTTGTGGGGTCTCAGAAGGTTTTGCGATACAAGTCAGGCGCTCACTGTCAATCGCCTAACAAACACAAGATTAAGCCTGGGCGGAGTTTTGCAACGCGGAACTCCGCAAAGTGCAAAAAAACTCTGCCGCGCTACGCGAAGCTCCACAAGCAGCGAAGTGCATTAGATAAATACTGTTTGCGATGATTTTCAGTGCCAGATGCTTGTCTGCACTGTGCAATCATTGCAAATGGCACCATGCACAGCGCAAGCGAGCGCTGCTCCCTTTCTGCCGCTCAAGTAGATTTTTACTCGAGCGGCAGCTTTTTCAACGCAAACGGACAGTTTATCAATGCGAGCGATCGCGAGCGTATGCGACTACTCGCAATGAGAAATCTGAACGCCTGCGTTGAGAAATCTCGCTGGGAGGTTGATTTTCTACGCTCGCGATTGCCAACTTGATGTTGACGATCTTGAACAAGGAAAAATCTCGCTGGGAGGTGGATTTTCCTCGCTCTCGCTCGCCAACTTGACGTTGACGAACGCAAGTGAGGAAAAAAACTCAGCTCCACGAAGCGGAGTTTTTCGGAACTCGGCAAGCTCCACGTAAAGCGGAGTGCGGAAACCTCTGCAAACTCCGCAAGCGGAGCAGAGTTCACCGCCCAGACTTACACAAGATATGCTCATTGATACCATTCGAAAAAGTAAACACTCTTTACAAAACTGGTTTTCAGTACATCAGATTACTATAATAGTCCGCATGTTGGCTTTTTTAATATTCCTACTGTAGGAAAGTTGAATAATATGTGGTATGGCTGGGTAGCCTTACCATGTCATATTATCACAATACCCCAAAGATGGTCCTTGGATTCACACTAATAAATCCTTAGCTCAGTCCAGGAAGAGTGGCAATGAGCAGTCAGGCTTTATTAGAGAAACATGTGTTAAGCGTTTCAGTGTACCAACATGGACGATAAGTAACTGGCACGACTTAAGAGAAATCTGACACCAATTTATAAAAATAGAGTGTATTTCTATCTTAATTTAGACACCAAAATGAATGAGATATCATAGATATAACCAGAGTTATAGATTTTTAAAGCAATATTAAATCAGTGCAAAGAAATACATAGACAAAAAAACACATTGTGATTAATGGCAAAAACCACTAGTGACAATCGGTCACTTGCAGGTCAAGTTATGTGAAACCCTTACAGGGTTAAGGTCATGAGGGGCCCAGGACCAGGCCACAACATTTAGATCAATTTTACCTACCGCGTGGAGTCCGGATGCAGGGTTGTTCTGGCTGTCTTTGGTGCTGAACAGGAGCTGTGAATGGTGCTGATTGTACCGCTTATGCGGTGCTGCAAGAAACAGAATGCAAAAACACAACAGATACACAGCTGCTGACATCCGATGATGGTAGCACAGTGTTCTCTGTAGATGCAGGGTTAAGTGTGTGGGTCGGTTACCGGGTTGGTGACCAACAAACCTTGGCAGATGTAAGCACAGCGAAAAGCATCTGCAAATTCACTGGGTCTGAGGTAGTGACGTGATGGCCTGAAACTACGGGACAGGCATGACCAAAATGCCCATTATGCACTGGGCCACCTGGATTTGGGCGATCCCACAGAGGGCCCAAAGCACAACAATTATTTGCATTCTGTGAGTGTTTTTACCCACAGTTTACAGGGGACTAGTGCAACAGGCCCAGGGGAGACTCAGGGTGCTTCTTGCTTCCACAAGGGTGCCTCTCTTTGGGAATGTTGAGTTTTAGCCAAGGACAAGGGTCGCTCACTCAGTTTAGGGTCTGTTGCCTCAGGGACAAAGTATCCTTATTTTGCTTTGGTGATGTGGGCAAAGTTCTGCTGTCGGCGACACGAGTCCCCTCTTGATCCTCCCTTGAAGTAAATTGTTCAGATCTGAAGTTCTGGTGTCAAGGGGGGTCCCTTCAATCTTAGATTTAGGGAAGTTTGGGTGTGGGAGCTAGTAGCCAATAGGCAGCTAGTCTCTGCAGCTAATCCGCCCCAGAGGTGACCACATCCGGTCGTGTAGGTCACCTTTTCTACCCAGAGCCCACTATTTCTCGCCTCCTAAAGATGGCAAAAAATTCTATTTCAGTTGTGCAGATCAGGCTGCCAGCCCTAGAGATGTGGCTAGCCTTCCTAGAGGTGTACACCTCCGGCATATGTAATTTCCCACCATGTCCGGCTGGAAGTACACGTGGGGCAAGGGGAAGGCTGTGTACTCTTCAGGGAGACAGCCCTGATGCATATCAGAGGTGGTGCAGCCTTTGAAGCTCACACCCCTTGATGTGCCAATTCACTATCCTGCTATGGAGGAGGGAGGTGTGACCTCCTTCCTGCCCAAGCCCTTGTACATGACTCCTGTGAGTGATCACACTGCCTGGCAGGAGGTCAGCATCCTATGTTGGGACCAGCAGGTGCGGGAAATCGTGGGCTGGTCACCCAGAGCACAGTGAAGCTGGGGCAACCAGGTGGGCAACCTCTAAGGTGCCACCTGGGTGCTTTCCACGTCGCCCAGGGCACAAGAATCATGTCAGGGGTGAGAAGGCAAGTTGTTTGATACCAAACATGACTTATTTTAGTGATACCATAATGGAGCTGCCAATCTCGAGAGTGCCGGTTGGCAGCCCATATTATCTTAAGGACTGCTAACACTTATAGTAGTTTCCACTGGGAACACCACTATAGGGACATAAAGGCTTGCACTTATATGTCCACACCTTTAATATAATGCATCCTGCCTCCTGGGCTGAGAGGGCCTTCCTTAGCAGTGCCTAACCTATATTAAACTGTGTCATACATGGTGAGGGGACAGACAAGTTTGAGCAGTTTTCACTGCTTATGCAGTCTGCAATGGCAGGCCTGCTGTCAATAGTTTGCTTGGATTACCCAGTGTGGCACAAAACCGTGCTGCAGCCCTGGGGACCCCTTTACCACCTATGCCCTGAAAGAGGTGGCCCTAAAAGGGCCACCCGGGTTATCTACAACCTCCTAATCGCCTTCCACCAAATAAAGAGTCGGTCAGACAGTAGAGAATACAAACAGATGTTTATTAGCAATACTCTGCAGAGTAGTCCAATCTGACCTGCACCCTAAGATGTCTGCCGAGGGACTAGCCCCCCCAACAGTCTGCAACGCATAATCATTCCTCCCACGGACCTCCCAACCACGCCCACAATGGAAAGTTACCGGCTTAGGCCGAACATGAACAAAGGAGGCACAGAAGGATGGGCTACCACCTGCTAGATGGGTACACGCTATCACTACCTCAAGGTTGCCGTGCTGGGTTTCGGCATCTCCTAACATGGGAGCAGAGCTACACACAAGGATAGGTATGCGAGGGCAGAATGGCCTATTCATTAGTAAGTCAAAAGGCAATCTTGAACAGAAAAGAAAATAATAACTGAATACAGTGTTCTGCTGAGGCAAGCAATACGAATAATGAGGCCTAGTACAGACACAGCCTAATAGGGATTACAAATTCAAAATGGAGTCACACTCGCTAACTGAAGCTCGCACATTGCAGGGATAACTCAGTGGGTTGCATAACGTGGATACGAATGGTGTCTAATTTAGCCGCACACTGCTAACCTAATATAAAGTAGAACAAGTGTATAGCAAGAATGGGATATTCAAACCTAACAGCCCTGGGTACCCCTAGTACCATATACTAGGGACATATAAGGGGGTATTCTCTTTGCCAATTTGAGATTACCAAGTCGAACATAACAGTTTCGGGAGAGAGCACAGGCACAGGCCTATTGTTTGTTTAATTAATCATCAATTCAATTTTCTGGAAAGCGGTTAAGTGGTATGATGGAAACTAAAACCATGAAATTACGTGTGTTCAGACAAGGGACATCATTAGTTTGTATCGGGAAATTCAGGTAGAGCTTTTATCATTTTTATAAGTGTGCAGGCCACATGCGCTCAACACTGTGTGGTGAAATATAAAACAGCATTACATAAGAAAATTTTACAAATAGCACACAGGTTGGAATTGTTTTTGAGCATGATTTTAACTGTCCAATCACATCTCTCTGTTCTGTGACAGGGTCACCCAGACCCAATAGATGAAAAAGAAAATAACTGCTCTTCGAGGCCGATTTTAGCTCATACATCGGAAGTAATAAACATGGAGGAAAATGACAAATAGCTTTCTGCACTCTATTAGTCCACATTCAACACAGTATATTGGAGAGCTAAAACACATTTTGCCTTCCAAAATCTTACTATTTTCATCTCATAAAATGCAATCGATTTGAAGCTGGAGGTAACAGCAATCACCTCAGGAAGCAAATTTCTTAATGGATGATTGAAGTAGGCAGAGACAGCTTTCATAAATATTTTTTAGCCATTTGTAACTGCATTATAATATAAATGAATAGAACACTCATCCTCCTGACAATTTTAAATAAACTAATAAATCCAAAATTTTAATTCGTTCGCAGTCTCCTGCACAATAAAAGCTGTACATTTATTATGCTGCTCATATTCAATTAACTAATTCTCATGAACTTTCTCCATGGCTAAAATACTGCTGTGGCTAGTATAAAGATCATGGTATGCTTGGTCTGAAATAATTTGAGAAATAACATTATATATTTGAGAATTTGCATTAAACGCATTCTATTTCAGCTTTTGGGACACCTATCCATAACTCACATGAAAAAAAATCAGTGAAAACTGTTTTCTGTCGAACATTGTGTATGGTATCCAAGGAAGGGATGTTCATTTTTGACATGCAGAAATGGTCTAGATTCGATGCTGCACACAACCAGCAAATCATTTAATTTGGAGATAAATGCTTTTGTATAGTTTTTATTGGATTGTTACGTTTTATGACTCTCAAAGCTAGTCTCCCACTATGAAGCATTTCAGCTGAAATGAGTCAGCGATTAAACGCTCACCTCTCACATCTGTTGTGAACGGCAAGTCATGGATTCAAATCTAGGAAAGTATAACTCAAATGTCCTTGCTTCTAACACCAGTAAACTAAGCGCCAATAAACTAGGTATTGATAATACCTGTTAATTCCATCCATTAGAAATCCCAAAGGTGCAGTATTTAAAAATAGTTATTAATGTTATTGTCATGGTAGTGAGCTCACGGAGAGAAAATGCTGGTGCCTGGTCCCCAAAAACAATGCAGCAGAGTTATACTTTTTCTAAACGTGCACTTATATAGCACCATGAAAAACACAGCTTACAAAATCACCCCTGCAGTCACTAGGAGCAACATGGTATTTACCTACATTTAACGCTTTCTTGTGATGAGCGAAATAAGGGACGAAACACACGACTACCATAAAATGTCCAGTGTTGACTGCACCTGTATTTGAAAGCAAAAAAAACAAAAAATCTTTTCAGTATTCAGACGACATATACCACAATGCATTGGGAGGGTTGGTACATTAATGGCATCAATGTGCAAGCCACATCATAAAAATTCTGTAGAAGGTTCAGCTCAATGGTGCTTTCCTTGTTTGCCTGAGCCAGTGGGACGGTTCTGAGCTCGGTTAGGTATTTCGGTGCAGGAAAAAGGAAAAATGTATTATGTCTACCTATGGAGCCCTACTCTCCCAAAAATGCCACATAGAAGCTAATCCAAAGGACACGCCCAGCGCTGGCTGCAGCTGTGTATTTCATAGCAAAAAAGCACTTTAGATATCAGAATGCATTGGAAAGACTGGTACAAACATGTCAGCAGTGTGTAAACCGCACCAGCATACATTTTACAGAAGCATGTGGAGTGAAGCAACCATTTCATGATTCTGCCTTACGCCAACACTTATCCAAGGGACAGGGCACTAACACATAGTCATTGGCTGCAGGTGAATAAGGGTCCTCACATTTGACTACAGCCTACAGGAAATAAATACCTAGAAATTATGTCTACTTTGAATAATATTGCCTCACTAAAAAACAAAAGGGAAATCATATTTCTGTTGTTCTGTGCTTAGATGTTACAAAATCAAAATATCATCACATATAGCAGGGCCAGTTTTAGGGTGGTGCTGCACCTGGCCCTGACTTGGGGGATGGGTTTAAAAATAACATATGGCTAAAAGCACGTCCTGCAGCCATCCTTGTGTGTCCAGCACTTTTCAGGCAAAAATAAAAATGCCAAGTTAACTCTGGTGATTAATGTTCCTGCTGGAGAGAGATCTTTGCCTAGTGGCAGTTTTGACTCATCCTACCATGGCATGGAGGGTTAATGTGCCTGCTGCAAAGAACGTGTTCCATGAAGATCACAGAACGAAGGGGCATATTTAGAATATTTTGCATAGGGCAGCACCGCAAACCTTCTAGCTATTCTACCCTATGTCAAAAGGAAAGGGCAGGAACATTCCGTATCTACAAGAGGTGGCGCATTCCTGTCCTTTCTTTCAGCGCTGGAGCACAAACTGCAGCCGAGCACCAACACAGGCATCCTTGCGCCATGGTGCAAGGGTGTCTGTGTTGTTGGTGATCCAGCGATCTGGGACTAATCATTTTCCACAGAAAAGTCCCAATTTCATTACACAACAAGTCCCTTCACGCTGGGTTAGTGAATTACTAAACAATGACCAAATTTACCAAATTCCAATTTGTATCTTCATTACTATTATACCAATTATGGCGATGCAATCTTAATATAGTTGAAAGGGTTTGGAAACTAATACTTGTTACAAAAGAAATACTCATAAACTAAAAAAATACCTCTAATAAAGACAGACTCATTTGTATATTTATAATGTTTATCTCAATAGTGTGAGATAAATGCTCATCAATACCAAAATACAGTACAAAATATAGATCATCACAGAGCAACACTATCAGAGAAATAGTGAAAAAATACATCTCATTTGACAGAGTATGAAGGAGTGGAAAGGCGAAGAGACAATAGGTTTAGAGACAAATTACATTTTATAAATAAAACGAATTTCGTTGCGCGCGCTGCATCGCCAAATGTGATGCAGCGCGCACAATGAAATTCGTTTTATTTCTTTATATGTGTACTTACCTGTAATCGGCCGTAATCCGTAGTTTACTACCCCCCACCCTGCCCCTCCCCCGCCCCACGTCAGCGCCCAGCGGCACTCCCACCACCGACCGCTACTGCCACACCCTCTTATGCAAATGTTTAGGTGGTAAGCAAGGGAGTAGCCAGGAAAAAAAAAATACCCACACATTGTATGGCACTAAATAATGGAACAACATGAGCGATCATGACCTTTCCTTTGGAAGCCAGTGAGAATTGTTCCCCTGTTGAAAATCTGCATAAAATGGTGATAAATTCTGCCCTTTACAGTATGACAGAAATTTGGTCGAAAACTGCTCTTACCTATATGGACATCATTATTTCATTCTTTCCCTTTTTCATCTGTTTTTCTTTTCTTATCATCTTCTTCCATCCTGTCCTTTCTTCTATTCAGCTTTCTTCTTTCAATTCTCCTTTAATTCCTCTTTTCCTCTGTCTATCTGTACAATCTTGCCTCCCATCTCTCATTCCTCCTGTCAGTTCTTCTTCATACTAAAATTTCCTTTTCGTTCCATATTTCCTGATTCATAGTCATTCATCCTTTTTTATTCTTGTCTTCCTTTTTACCATCTTCGTGCCATTCCTTCAGCCCTCTCTTCCATCCCTTTTCTTTTTTTCCTTCCATTTGTTAATTCTTTCTGGTCTGTCTTTCTATCTTCCTTTCCTTGTTTGCATACTATTCTCCTTCCTTCCTGTGTTTTTTTACTCCATTTGCCTCACACTTATTTTTGCTTTACCATTATAATAATTAACCTTTCTTCTCTGGATACCAAAAAAAAGGAAGCAGTGATTCGGATGAGCTGAAGTAAAAGAACGATGCTGGATAAGAAGAATGTGAATGATTTAAGTAGTTTCTGTGATTTGTTCACATAAGCAGCATATCTCTATCATGTTGGAGGCTGCTGACAAGTCAAGGAGCACTAGGAGGCAGGGGTCATGGGTGTCAGTGGCCCTTAATGCATGATCCGGGACCTGGAGTGTTGTAGTCGGTACAGTTGTGAAGTCTGCACTGGTGTGATTGCAACAGTTTGTTGAGATCAAGGTGCCTACAGAGAGAGTTGGCAGCTGGCCTCTTTTAATGGAGAAAAAGGTGAAATGGGGTAGTTGGAGGCTTTATCTGAGTCAGGGTTACTTTTTGGAGTTGAAGGATATGATCCGTAGTTAGAGGGAAAGGGATGTTTCATCTGAATAGGGAAAGGTTGAAACTGTGTTGGGGGGTATTGAGAGACTGCGTTGGCTGGGATTTGATGGTTGAAGGTCATTGTTGTCAGTGATTCTTTTTTTGGAGTTAATGACACTAGTCTGTTGGATTAAAAGGGTTTCAAAGAACGATTCAGTGAAAGGAGAAGTGGAATTATTGAGGGTGAGAGTTAGAGGTGTCAATTCCTATTAAACAGTGTTTATAAGATGAGGTAATTATTACTGTTGGTGAATTTTTGTGTTGAGTGGTGGTGAGGTGTGGAAGTGGGTTGTCCGCACCCATCAACAAATAATTGCTCCTATGCTAACACATTTGAGCCTTTCCTTTAACAAAATCACTCCTCATGTGATATGCGGGGTTGAGTGCCATAGCCTCGTGCTCAAAGTGCTATTTGTGCTTGTTGTTAGCCCTTGCACCACGTTGAGTTTTCTTATAAAAAGGCCAAGCCACAACACACATTTCACAATCCCTATTTGAAACTGCACAACTGTGTAAGCCTCACACATTGATTGTGCAGTGTTTCTCTTCAAAGATTATTTCATGAGACATGATCCTAGTAATGATGGAACAAACCTAAGGGTCACCCAAATGTCCAGTGACAGTGTCTTCGTCCCACAATCATTCCAGTTTTGGGTCGCCACCTCCCCTCCTTCTTGAAATCTCACAGGGTTGAGCTACAAATTACACAGACCCACAGGCTCTGCATTTAAAATACAGTTATATCTCCGATGAAACAAAAGGTAAAGGCCCATACTTTAACAGTGGAACTGTCTCGGGTTACATAGATATGACAACCTGAAGCCCCTAGTGACTGAGCTATGCCCCAGGTACTCTCCAAGAATCTGCAAGGAGCTGGTAATGCCACTTTTGAAGCCCATCACTTGAATTGCCCAGGGACATCTTTTGGGGACATTTTCAGTGCCCTCGGCCACACGTATTTTGGGGGGTCCTGTTCGGAACAGTTTTTGAATTTAGGCGCCAATTTCAGCACTTTAATAGCACAAACACACTTGTCTAAATCCTGAATGTGTTTACATCTAATATTCAGAGATAGTGATGTGTTTTTCAATATTGTAACACAGCAGCTGCCCCCTAATATTACTGAAATAATCTCTGTGACACCCTCCCATTTCTCATATGTGAGGTCCTGTTTTGATCTATAAGAAACTTTTTTATGGATGTTGCATGAAACATAAACACAACATTTCTCTGTAATAGACTCACACACCACCCACATTAAAAATAGTTAAACGGAAAACTGTATTCAAAACAATATGTTTAACAATTATTCAAGTCATCAGGGCAAGACTCTCTGAAGAACAGAGCTATCATGGGGGCCCCCGAAAGGCTTGGGTCATGGACCAGAGCCTACTTTGCCCATGCCTTAAAACGTCTATAGAATTGCCTGTCTGCTCTCAACCTCCCCACTTGCCATACTTTGATTGGATAGTGAATCAGGGATTTTGAATACCGTCACTTGGTCTATTTGGATTACATATAATAGCTTCAGTTGTCTAACAAATCTCTGTGCATTGTGGAATAACACTAAGGAGTTAAGTAAACTGTGGGCCACAAAATAACTCTGGTGATGGTGACCTGTCTCCGGTGAAACCATTCCACTAAAGTTAAAGTTCCACATGATTTTAACAAAGCATTTTTGCTGAAAGTGCTCCCGCTGGGATGGAAGGATGACTTTTGGAGAAAATATAATGCCAGGTAAGCCTTCATTTCTTGACAGGCCATTCGGCTTTTTTATTGTTTTGCACAAACAAGTATTTGGGAGTCCTGTCCCAACATGTGGGATAATTGTTTTCCTCTATGTGATCGCACTACTTTTTAATGCGGTTGGTAAGAGTAAGAACACAGTAGTTTAAAGGCTGGGTCTTCTAAAGTGGCTGCTTGTAAATCGCTTCTAATGCCAGAGCCAGCTGAGTCCACACCATCAGAAACCCGGAGATTCACCCATCTCTATATGAAGAGGGCAAATGCGAGTGGAGTGGGACATCAGCTGTTTTGTAACAGGTGCCATGCATATGTCACACGCTATATATAAGGCCCAGATAATGAGTATAGGTGCTCTTTATTGCACTTGATAATTAAAAATACCACAGGGAACGTTATTTATCACGTGTGATAAATAACACTATTACAAGCTTGTGGGGAACAACATGTGGTTTTGGTGTTTAATTCACTAAAATCCGCATGAAATGGTAAGTACCTATGGTTTTCCCCTGTTGAATTTTGGCAGGTTTGACCTGCCCAAATTTAAAGAAGGTTGAGGTATTGAAAACATCTGATAATGAAATAATTAAATGATAGTTAAATAACACTCAACGCATAACTCAGACCCCTGCGCAAACAAATATTTATGCAGGGATTGGAAAAAAATGACCCACTTGTAATCAGGCCCTAACCACTTTTCCCATAATTCTTTCCTAGTCTCTCTTCTAAAAGCATATTATCTGCTTCCATGACTTTCTGTATAATGCTCATATCCCAGTGGCTGTGCCCTGGCATAGTGAAAGCATGAATATCTGGTGGTTGCTGCTATACCCATTAGCAACGTGTGTAGCCCCAAGTTAAAGTACATAGACAATATGTCAATGTCCTTCGTGGACCCCAGCATGCACATGACACATACGAATGCTGCCAGATTCTTGGCTGTGACTTGTATGTTCAGTTAGTGACTGTTCTCTAAACCAACCCAGAACCAATTGTTGAGCCAGTTCCAAGGATTTGAAATAAGCCAAACACGATTAATGTCAGTAAAAATTAAATAATAAATAACTGAAAGCACAGGGTGTGATACCCTTTCCACATCACTGCTGCACCAAAATCTGACCATATACCTTAGTGGCACAACCTTGATGTTCAAGTCATACTTAAATTTAGCCAGTCTTTAAAAATTGGTCAGCCTCTGTGCCTTGGCATCTTTCAATGAGGAAACCTTAAACATGCCATGCCCAGGACCTCTTAGCATCCATGCCTGCATGAACATCTCTCCTGACCCTTCTTTAACTCTCATTTTTATTTCCAAAATTCGACGGAAGGTTTTGTTCACCTGATGACGTCAAATATATAGTAAAAGTATCTGGAACCTAAATATCAGTATGATGCCAAAAATGCATTCCATTTTCATTTGTGTCTTTTATACTGTGTCTTATCCGTGCCCATATTCCAGGGAATATGTTGAGTGCCACAAGGCTGGCTCTACCACCTGTACCCATTCAATACCTAACACCCTGCTCCTGATTAACAAAATTAAACCACAATGCCATCCTTGCCCTGCCAGCACAACCACAGTGGATGCTGCTCCACCTCCAGTGAGCACCCAGCACTGGCCTAAGAGCTTTTGGGGCACTCTACAGAATCTGAATTGCTCATCACATACTGATACTGCCCAATGTGTGACTGGGTGAGCACTTCTCCTGTGCTAGAGACAACCTACTCATGCTAGCCCCAATTTATAGGGATAACTAGACGTAGGCGGGCATAGTGTGCAGGCTAAATCCCCCACTATGTCCTCAGACTAAAAAGTCATCTGTGACCCCTCCTAAAAGAAATGGAAAATATAGACCAATAGAACAATATTGATGAAGCGTAAAAGTTTAAAAACGATTGCCTCTATTAATTCTCACCATTAAAAGAGATTTAAGATAATTAATTCTTAATGAAGACGTAAAATGGCTGAGACAAAAAACGTGAGATTTCATACTGCATCTTAAAAGTATGCAGAAGTGTTTGAAAACATGGAACATGTGAAAACATATACAAAGAGAGAAACAGATATTATTTACCTATGCATGTAATTATGTGGTTTGAGAAACTAAACTTAATTAACATAGAAAATGGGGTGATGATAACTTTTAAAGGGTGTCAAAATGAAATAATGTCTACATAATAAAGCACCTCAAATAATTCAAATACTTAATTTAGCAATGATAGATAGTATGAAAGCTTGCAGCTTATTCTAGTATTGTGTGATAAAAATGTGTACTCTAGAATGGAAACGTAAATATTTTGTTTTGAAAATGAAAAAAACATGCAAAGGATTTTTGAAGTAGAGCCTAATATTGACATGTAACCTTTAAAAGAAGAACAATGATTGAATTAATTAAGAAAAACGTGAAATACAATTATTAATGTGTGTTTTATATTAATCATGATGTGGCAAAGATTCAGAGAATTTCATGTAGGCCTCAGATGCTTTTCTTCCCTTGCTCAAAAGCCAGTATCTAGCTGAAGTAGTCATTTTCAGACGCTGTGAGAACTTTTCGTGAAGTTTCTTTCCTGTGTTCTAGGACCAAGAACTTACTTTGATTCAGCAACATTTTTGACAGAAATCTATCGATAAAATTACAAACCCAGAGAGAGCGTCTGGGAACAGACAGACTATGAGCAAAGTGAAGTTTCTTACTTCCGAGGAAAGGATGGAAATAATAATATAAATGAATTTGATGATTTTGCAGAAGGATTACTTAATGCTTCCGGATTTCTTAGTGAGGCATTGATCACACCATGAACAGCCCACTGTGGACAACCAATGGAAACCATATGGTATGATAGAAAGGATACTCTTTCTATCTTCTGGATTGAAGATGGAAATGTGCAGGTATTTGGCATTTCTTTATTCCAGGTCCTCATAAGGAATTGCCTCACGTTCTCTAAGTATCCGAGTCCCTGTTAGCTCACAAAAAGATCCATTGGAGGACCAATGTCTGATAATTATCAAAAATATTTTAAAGATTAAGTATAGTCATGTTATGGGCCCAGTGAAAGTATTTGAAGGGATTGTAGTGAGATGAAATTTTTGCCCAGTTTTCCGCTGCATCAATATGAAGTATCATTCCCTGAAGGGTAGGATTACACCACCCAAAATACTGCTGCAGGAGTGGAGGTGGGCCTGGCCATCTAAGCACCGTGCTAGCATGTAAAAGTGATGCAGGAAGCCCGCGGCATGGGACACTGAGTCTCCACTCCCAGGAGGCTAGGACTCCAACTCCTAGAATACCACCGCAGGTGTGGAGGCGGGGCGGGACCTCCAGACCTGTGCATCTGTATAGAAGTGGTGCAGGAAGTGCACAGTGCGGGATACTAAAGGTTCACTTCCTGGAGGCTAGGACCTCAATGCCCAGAATACTGCTACAGGAGTGAAGGCTGGTTGGCCATCCAAGTGCAGTGCGAGTGTGTAAAAGTGCTGCAGGAAGACAGCAGCGCAGGATACTGAATGCTCACTCCATGGAGGTTAGGACTAAAAACACCCAAAAAACCCTGGCGATTGGAGGGGGAGCTGGATATCTTAGCTCCGTGTGGGTGAGTAAAAGCATTGCTGGAAGCCTGCAGCTTGGGAAGCGTGCAGGATGTGCCCTGGCTCATGCAGTGGCCAAGAGCGGGCCCATCTGTGCCCGTCCGTGCCTGGATAAGGCTGGGCTGGCCGACACCCTCTTTCACCCTTACTCCTAAATTCTCCCTATCCTTGGATTTTAGCAAGCATAAAACAACAGGTGACTCAAGTGCACCCACTAAGGGAACCACCATTGACAACTCTCTCGCTCATGCAGTCTGTAGGGAAATTAAGTTACTGGAAAGAGCACTCTATTTTGATGGTAACATTTCTTCTGTGACATCTCCTCCTCCATCTATCTCCTCATCCACCACAGGATCTGTAGATGTTATTGGGCAAAGCTATCCCCCTATCTGTTACAAATGGTTCCATTGGTTCTTCAACTATCAAACTTGTAGTTAAGCAAAAAAGCAAAGTAGCATGCCTGTCTACATTTCAGGCTAGGGATATAAACAAACATGCAGCCCAAGCTTGTTCGATCACTCTGAAGGAATCGTTATTGAAGGATCTTTGTTTCATGATTTACTCTGCCTTTAATGAGCTTCTACTCCCTCTAACCGAAAGGCTGGAAAAGATTGAGATATAATTGCAGAGCTAGGAAAATACCTGAGATTACACCAGTTGAATGCTCTGTGGGAAGTGGGCTGAATGAAAACAATGCTTATCATTTGAGACCTCATTTGTCTGCTATACGCCTATACTCAGTTTAGCCCTTAGAGGCTCCTACGAATGGAAATGCAAGTGTTTGTGCGAATGCCTTTTGCATACATTAATCCATCTGCTCATCTGGTTGTAAGCAATGGAAAGGATATTAATAGTCAAAATCCTAAGTCCGTTCCTGTGTTACGTCCAGGTACTCTTCAAAGAAAGTTAACAATAATAAGTCTCAAACCTGAAGTCTGCCTGTATGTACTTATTGTGGCAAATATACCTGGTTTGTCTGTTGATTTAGTTGAAAATGTGGAACAGTTAAAACATAAAGTTGTCCACTGGTTGTCATAGAATTTAAATTTTAATGTATATGACTCTAATTAAATTCTGCTTTTTAGAAGAGTGTCTTAAGTGGGACCATCTAGTAAAGCAATGGAGGGTGATTGTGTGATTACTAAATTTCATAGGCCTAATCTTGTGCACAATTTACTTGAACAGCCAGTCATTCCTGTAAGTCAAACTCATGCATAAAGGTTTTGTCACTTGATTATTTGTATAGGCAAGCAAGAGATTTGCATAATGTGAGAGAGTTCCTCACTCACAGTGATTCAATCCATCCTGATGAGAGTGTTGTCGCTACACAAAACAGATTCTTTCCCTTCTTGAGCTTGGCCAATCTGGACTGACCAGGCTTAGTGCGGTCAGTCAATACATCTCAGACTAGTCATGGTTGAGTAGCTGCGAGAGAGCACACTAACAGACTCTGTTGGTTGACTAATACTTCTGCTACTTTGAGCATTTTAAGTTGGAATATTGCAGGGTTAAAATCTAAAATTAATTACATGTAGTGGCCATCTGTTATAGGCTCATATGATGTACTTTCTCAGGAAACTTGGGCCATTAGAACTATATTTTGTAATAGCTTTGATTGTCACTCTATTCAAGTTGTCCCTTCATGCTCTAGCAGGGCAAAGGGTGGCCTATCAATATAGGGTTTTGGGCCAAATACACTGGTATTTTTTTGTTTTTATTTATTGAATGTTTATAATGATGACTTTGTTTATTCTAATATAGGTAACTTTCAACTTTTGTTCAGATTTGTGGATGATCTGTATAAATCGAAGCAGTCAAACCACAGCAGGGTACACTTGAAATTTTAATGCCAAACTACAGGTGAGGATTTACATTATTAACCAGTTTGGCCCACTTTGTATTTGGGGCCTGATCCACTACTCTAGTGATTCCAGGGGTTAGGAATTTTATACCTATATTTTTTAGCATGACTTAGCTAGCACTGAGGACCGTAGTGGCAGCAGCTATATTCCTACTCATTTTGGCGATTGCTGCCATTCTGTGATTAATTATACTTTCTTTTCCCAGAGGTTTTTAAACTATTTATTTATCTCTGATATTCCTGAGAAGCCTTATGGTAACCACAACCCTCTTACCATTCCGATTTTCCTCTTTTTACCAAATTTGCATCAGATTGCCAATCAATCGCCTCTCAGCCCCTGAGGGGCTTACCTGGGTTTGGAGATTAAAGGTCCCTCATGGTTTTTTATAGTTGTTGATTCATAGTAATTTTGATCTTTTTAATCTTTGTTTATCAGAAATGGGTAGTGAGGACTTACACATAGCCAAATTTACTGAGATTTGTCTGGACATTAAATCATTCCTGCTTAAGCCTGTGAATATTACAGCACATTTTCCCACTAAGTGATTCAATGCTCCCTGTTCAATGGCCAGGAGGTGTCTGTGGGCAGTTTTGAAAGCTAAACCTAGGGTCTCAGTGGTGATTACCACCTGTTGAGTATCATATAAAGCTGCTATAAAAAAGAGGAAAAATGAAATTAAAAACCAAAAAGGGGATCACCTGATGCTCTCCTGTGAAACTAAGAATGCTAAAGCCTTCTGGGGCTCTGTTAGAACATGAATAGCTAGTGATAGCAATTTAACAAGCTTAAGCATGCTTATAACATCAGAACAGTGGGTTATCCAATTTTCCAATATTTGTCAATCGAACCCTTTTCATAATGAAGGATTTGTTACCTAATCCTCACTTTGAGCTGTTGGAGGTCATACTTGCCTGAGAGTCCTTCAGGTGAGGCACCTGGGCCTGATGGCGTTCCCTTTGGATGTATTCAAGTGTAATATCAATTTATGGGTCACCCTATTCACCAATCCTTTTACAAAACATTTTTTTAATTGGATTCTGTGATCCTGGTCTTCTTCTACTATTGTACCAATTTTTTAAATGGGCAACAATCTGGTTGTTACAGAACAATTTCTCTCATTGACATAAAATCTTTGGTAGAGTCTTTATTAATAGAATTAGAGAATGGTTGGAGGAGAATGCCATGTTTAACCCATGCCAACAGTGGTTTTGTGGGGGCCCTAGGTACTTTGGACCTCTGCTTGAATCTGCACTTGATCCTTGGCAAATATACTGAAGCTGAACACTGCCACATGTACCTGGCCTTCGTGGATCTCTCATGTGCGTTTGATCGAGTCCACCGGTCGAAACTTGGCAAGTCCTTCATGAACTGGAACTAGATGCACCTCTGGTGCATTTTCTTGCTGATCTAAATATGAATCTGGAGGCTAGATTTTGCTGTACCTGATGGTGAGTATTCGTCCCGTTTATATTTAGGTGTTGAGGATGACAGGACTGCGTCTTAGTGCCCCTCTTGTTTATTCTTTATATAAACAGTTTGAATAAGTGATTGACACAATGTTTCCTGGACGTGTCACTTTTCAAATCAGCACCAGTCTCAGCTTTTTTATATGTGTATGACATGGCATTATTGGCCTGCAGCCCGAGATGTTTGGAGCTACTGGTTGCAGCGTTCTTGGACCTTATAGACGAGTTAAATGTGGAGACCAATTTTTAATAAATCCCAGATCATGGCATATAGACATTGTACTTCCTAATTGTGAGCCCCCCCCAAATTGTTGGCAATAAATTGATGAACGTCTCCCAATTCACCTATCTTGGGATTGTCTTTGATTCCTCAAATTGTGGGGCCATAACCTATCCATCAGAAGCCAAAAATTCAGACAGTTGAAGGGTGCCTTACCTAACATAACTTCAGTAATTAGAAGTAAACCGCTTGTTCCTGTATTAGAAATATGTAAAAGATAATGTGTGCCAGTAGCACTATATGGTACTGGAGGTTGGGGTTATGCTAACAAACATGTTTTTCAGCTGGGGGAAAATCGAGGTCTGATCCATCTTTTGTGTTTACCCCCCTCGAGTAGTAGCTTTATATGATATGAGGAATATTAGGCTAACTCCCTTTCATATTGATGGAACAGCCCTCAAATGTGTTTCCACATTTTCTTATTTGGGCGTACCTTTTGATAGCAGGAATACTTGGCTGCATCTCAAAGGGGTAAGGGTCATGCAGTTCGAGCAAGCAACAGCGTCCTTATGCAAATATGCATCTAAGCTAGAGCCCCTTGATGCAGCAATTACTATATATAAAGCCAGACCCATATCATTTTCTACCTATGTGGCTAGGGTGTGGGGGGGCACATTGATCCTTCACCCTTGCAGAATATAAAAAATAAGTTCTTGTGAAGAGTTATGTCATTCCCTCTCAGCGTACAGGCCACTATAGTGCATGAGGAGTTAGGTTTACACTTTATAGGCGATACAGTAAGGATGGCATCTATCTTACTATGACTGTCAATCTGGTGTAGGCAAGAAGCAGCATTGACACAAATGGTGATTTCTGACTGTCTAAAACTAGCAGGGGCACATACGTTTAGCTGGCTTACATTTGTTAGAAAGGAACTCAAAGCCATTGATAGAATTGACTTGTTTCTTAATCGGCTGACCATAGAAACTAGGACAAGACCTCTGGTAAAATGAGAACTGCTAAATCGGATGGTCGGAAAGATATGGGAAGGAGATTCAAAAAAGGGGATGGTGGCGGCTGTCATGCTATATCTGATGATTGTGTTACTAAAATAATCCAGTTTGGCTTGTCTGTAATGATTTTTATGGAAATAAGCGTATAAGGATTAATTTGTGTTTACCTTCAAATATTAATCTAGCTTATTGATGTCACATCTTATTCCCTCTTTTACAAATAGTCTTATCAATGGTTATGCATAAATAATGGTCTACAGAGATAAGTGCAATATTATATTCACCCCTATGATGAAAACCAATAGGGAAAGCTAACCAGTCCAGCATATTCTCTTCCAAAGGGTAGGGGTCATGACTCTCTCGGGTATACTTAATACAATGAATTATTAAGTTCAAAATACAGTTTTCCTTTCTGGCCAGCTGCACTAAACTTCTTGGTTATCTGACCTTTTCTACCATTTCTTTTAAATAATTACTGTTCAAGTTTTTCTTACTTCACCCACCCCGTCCCCACACCACCGTCTTTCTCTGTATCTGAGAACCAACTAAAACATGCCCACTGCAGTGGGGTGTCCGAAATGGCTTTCAGTTATCCATCTGACCTCCCTGAGGTCACCTACCGCTTGTTGAATTCTCCCAAAATTGCAGTGAACATCTGGATGCTGGGCATCATACTTCACACTGACCAATTCTTCCTGGAATAGTTAGTGGTGAGCAACAGCTCAGACTGAAAAATAAACATACAAGAAATCGTACGTAAGATACAATAATAGATTTAACAGACTTGAAACATTGAACCAGAGAAAATAACTATCTGTTCCAATACTCTTTGGCATGGTGATATAATATAATTGTATTATTTTATAATTGTATATTTTTTGTAAACGAATAGCCTAAACTTTTCTTAATTTTGAATCATTTTCACATTTTGGTGAAGATTTGGTACTGTTACATCTCGAGATAGAATTTTAGCTTTATTGTATAATTTGTAATATCTGACAAATACTTTGCTTATTATAACGTGTCTATTTTTCACTCTTGTTTCTATCTTCATTTTTTCTGTTCTTTTATTTGTTTTTGTTCTATCCTTTCTATTATTTTTCACCACAAACCTGTAAACTATGAATGCAACATATGGCAGGTGGCTAACCCCCTCTCCTTTTTTGTCCATTTTCGTTTAACGCTGTTATTTAATTTCCATGTATACCATGTTAAGGCCCTGAGGAAGCCATATGATAGTTAAATAAGTTGGGAAATACGTCTTGACCGAGTGAGAGATTTTAATTGTAATCCAAAGAAATAGATATTGGATTCTTTACTTTAAAAAAATTGTGTGTAGAACTTCATGGAACAAATCGGATGTATTGGAATCAACATATTTTTTGAAATTTTTAAAGTTTTCTCATTAACAAATCACGTGAATATGAATTGTATGACCTCGAGCTTGTTTTTGTCTTTTCATGCTAATTAATGTATTTACAGTGCAAAACCAGTGGCATTGAAGAGAATGTACAAGATAACTGATTCTCTCAAAGCTGGATTATGTACACAGGGCTCTCTAAGTCTGAGACCCAGAAGTTACTCCCACTACAAAATAAGGTGGCATGGATGTGGGTACCTTAAAAACCTAAAACAAGCGCACCAACCACTAATTTAATTGATTTTTTTAGTTTTTTTTATTGGAACTGTGTACCATCAGGAATGAGTACCATCAGGAATGATTTTAACTATTAGGTCGTTGCAAACATCTGCTCTTTGTTTTGCCAAAGGATTGCTCCCATCACAGTCACAGCTGTCCCACCAAGAGACAATAACTAAAGACTTGCCTCTGACAACTTAGACAAGGGGCTAGGGCCCTGTGGGAGGGAGGGAGGGAAAGAAGGAAGGAAGGAGAAGGAAGGAAGGAAGGAGAAGGAAGGAAGGAAGGAAGGAAGGAAGGTTGGTTTGGGATCTGTTTATGGTCAAGTGCAAGTTAAATGTCCTTTACCCTTTACTTCCTCCTTACCACATCATTCATATCCCAATATTGTGAAGTTGCTACTTAATTTCGCTGCCTGTTAGAAGGAGACTAAATTGTTGGATGTGGTCTTTGTGCCCCACCCAGCTGGTTCCATTAAAGATAATGGGGTAACCCTGTGTCCCTCAGAACCTGGGTATGTACAATCTGTAAATAAAAGTGGTTCTGTCGGGAAAGACAATTGCTTTGCTCAATGTATATCCTACAATCCGAACATTCAATTTTTCAGACGTAAATCATAATTTGCAATTAAAGAACACACCAAAGCACCGACAATTTTACCAAAAATAGTTATTTACTCAATATTTTTGTGTTTATATGCAATAATGAAGGCTGTCTGCAATACATAACCATACGACAATAGACAAGTGACTACGATGTGGAATAAGTGACTTGTGGCGATACGTGAAAAGTGCTATATACAGTTAACCTACATGAATAAACATAAATAGACAAAGAAAAATATGAATTTGTCATGTATCCCAGACAATAATATTGCTTTTATATTCAGGTCAGGGAACTGGATGGACTATGGGTGAGTGTAACGTCGACGTTTCGACCCTTGGCGTGTGCGCAGCTGATTAGGCGTCGGGGGCGGGTCTTCATCAGGACAAAAAGAAAAGGGGGTGACAGCCGCAAGCGATCCTAATGATAATTCATTGGGCATCCAAGTAAAACCATTAATGTGGAGGAGTCAGTTATGATGGACAACAAGACCCACACCAGAGGGTTGTGGTCTGAAATAAATACATATATCTTCACCAGCCGGTTGAAGATATGTAGTTAATGGGGAATGATTGGCCGCCGAGGCGATCCAAAATTCAAGAGGCAGACGTCCTCGTACTTCAAAGTCAGCTTCTTTCTGCATTGGATGCCCAATGAATTATCATTAGGATCGCTTGCGGCTGTCACCCCCTTTTCTTGTTGTCCTGATGAAGACCCGCCCCTGACGCAACGTCGACGTTACAGTCACCCATAGTCCATCCAGTTCCCTGACCTGAATATGAATATAAAAGCAATATTATTGTCTGGGATACATGTACTAAGAAACGGACATGACAAATTCGTATTTTTCTTTGTCTATTTATGTTTATTCATGTAGGTTAACTGTATATAGCACTTTTCACGTATCACTACAAGTCACTTATTCCACATCGTAGTCACTTGTCTATTGTCGTATGGTTATGTATTGCAGACAGCCTTCATTATTGTATATAAACACAAAAATATTGAGTAAATAACTTTATTTTTGGTAAAATTTTCGGTGCTTTGGTGTGTTCTTTAATTGCAAATTATGATTTACGTCTGAAAAATTGAATGTTCAGATTGTAAGATATACATTGAGCAAAGCAATTGTCTTTCCCGACAGAACCACTTTTATTTACAGAATCCACCCAGCTGGTTGGCAGAAAACAAAATGATCATTCTAGAAGTCTGAATGTCATACCAGTAGATGGAGGGGAACTGCACCATCAGAGCTTCGAGGTCTGGCTACACCTTACAAGTTGGTGCCTTCATGTTGGTGCACCTCAAATATCATGATGGATTAGTGTTGGATAAGTGTCCTCCACATCTATGTGACAACATAACTGCGTCAGTGATGCTAGTGCAGGTTCTGCACAAGATCACAGAACACCAGTGACAAATTTTGCAATAAGCAACGCAATCACCACTACTTTTGAAGTGGCAGTAGCACAGGTGTTGGAACATAGCATACAAAATAAGGACAGATTTTTGAATTGGTTACTCAGTCATGACCACCTCTACTGTGGCAGTGGTTGTTCTGTGTAATACAGAGAGAGTCCACCATTACTACTTTTGGAATCACCCAAGCCTTTGATAGAATTGCATTTTACATGAATGAGTTTCAATTGCATAGGATAACGTTTCTCTTTGCAAATGAATGTGCATGAAAAAGATATTTTTCATAAGCGTGAAGAAGGAATATGTTATCTGAATCAAGAAATGAGTACTCCTGTTACACCCAATGTAGCCCTTATTTCGAGTGTGGAGTAGCAGTTTCCTTGTCTTAGGGCCCGATTACGACTTTGGCGGTGTGGCGTCGGGACCACCCTGCCGCCGCACCGCCAAAGCAAGGGTCAAGCCGTCCGCCAGATTTGAAGTTTCCTCCTGTCTGTCTGGCTTTTTTTTTACGTTCCCGCAGTGGTGCCCTGAAAATGGGCACCACAATGAGAACGCCAAAAACAGTCCATGCCATGCAGGAACTGGTGTGCATGCACACAGGGGGGCACATGTTTTCCCCCTTGTGCATCCCATTTACTCTTCGCCACGGTGCTCATGGAGCAGGAACCTCCATGACACCACCGGTGGAGAGGAAACTCGTAATATGCTTGGCTGGACCTCTGCATATTGCAACCTCCTGACTGCCACAACACCGCCAGCTGTGGCGAATCATGATAGGGCAGTCAGGTGGCCGTCACCGCTGTGCCCCACAAGTCTAGCAGTTACAGTGACTGCCAGACTTGTAATCGGGCCCCAAGTGCAGGACATCATCCTATAAAACCTAAACTTTTCCATGACATGGACAGGGTGCATTGAACTGTTCTTTGTGGTGCAAAATGGCAGTGGGCTGATGCCAGTCGCTGGAGCTCGGCGTCTGGGGAAGGTTGCATGCATGAAGATTTAACAAAGATATTCCCCATGCTCATTCCTATGTGCGTTTCTTTATCAGCAGTCCCAATTGTCCTATGGATATTATGCTTTAACTTACCGTTGCTGCAGTTTTGTTGAGCAAGGCATGAGGTTACTTTTCTCCCAGACTTCTGCTGCCGTGCAGCGTTCACTTTGCTGCAGCATCTTCGCACTGCGGTTGCTCGAATTGGTTTCTGAGTGAGTGTGGACAGGATCTGCATGGGACGGTTTCAGTATACAGGTGTAGCATCTTGTACCGCCATCTGCTGTTTTGACTCCCAGTTTGGCACTTCTGGATGGGATTAAGCATTGCAAATGACGGATACGCAATCATCACTGCAGGCTCTGCCACCCTCAAAGGTATTTACTAGTGCTCTGGATTTAGTAGTGGAGGCAGGCGGTGTAATGGAGGGTAGTAGAGACAAGGAGCTGAATAAGCGGGATCTGCCAGATCTGCAGGAGTAGGTTGCCTCTAGGAACTCTTTAGTTCATGATCTCGCCACCTCATCGGACCGCCCTGCAGTTAAATTTGTGATTCCATCCCAAGGAAGGGGCAGAAATAAATGTTCACTGTGTTCTGGTTTCGAAAGGATGCAGCTTCAGGAGAGCCCCCTTGTAAGGGAGCATAATAAGAATGCGGTGGTCAACAGAACTGTGTCCGTGAAAAAACTCTACCCAACCCAAGGAAACTACATTGTAACCTTGTAGGGAGAAAAACTGGTGGGGTGTTCAGAAAGACGACCCCCTAATTTAACTCCTTTTTTTGAATAATGGAACAGTCTAAAAATGTTGAGCAGTCAGCTGAGCGGGGGCTGAAGGGCAGTCAGAGTTGCATTGCCAAGTCAGAGGCACAGTGGGAGGGAAGAGTCGGATTGTCAAACAAGTAAATCCATACCCTTAGTTAATCATTTTGAGACACTCTTGGCAGCTGGTGACATTGGGGAACCCTCTGCTAGACCCTTGAGCCCCTTGTTAGAGAGTGTAGATGTGCAGAAAAGTGTAAATGTCTCTGAAGAGGCTGTAGAGGCGGTGGAGAAGAGCCAATCGACCTGGCCAGATAAAAAGGGCTGCCTGAATAATTCATTGGACGATATCCTTCTGGGCCTCTGATCTGAAATAATGAAAACAATTGAGATATCTGAGAGCAATCAGAAAGAAATTCAAGAATCGTGCTGTGCATTAGAGAAAAGGTTTGATGATATTGCAGGGCAACTTTGACTTTTGGAGGAGAATATGGAGAAAGTAAGCCTTACCCTGCAGTCTAATACTTTGGAGGTAGGGGAGCTTAAATAACAAAACGAAGTGTTAATGGAGGATCTTGAAAGGCTAGAGAATCATTCAAGATGTAATAACTTAAGATTGCTGAACTTCCCTGAGGAGACAGAGGCTGGGGATTTAAAGGGCTTTGTGAACAAACTTTCAAAGGGAGGGATCTTACTGGACAGACTGGATATTAATCTTGATTTGGAAATACAAAGAATTCATAGAATCCCTCTAAGCTGAACTCAAATTGGAAACCCCCCCAGGAGAATTCTTGTCAACTTTTATACCTATACTGTGAAGGAGTGAATTTTAACTTGCGCATTGAGCGAGAAAGCCTTGACTTATGAAGGATGTTCATGTCAAATTAGGTCAGATATAGGTTTATGGACAGCATAGCAACAGTGGGAGCCTTGGAGCCAGAATGCATGAGCTACAGAAACTAGAGGGCAAGGTTCAGATGAAGTTTCCTGTGATGTTGCGTAATATGTGGAAGAACAAGATGTACAATCATAGAGATTCTGATTAAGTAGATAAATTAATAGTGGAAATAAAAGTGGCTTAAGGGTTGGATTGGATGAGGGGGATAGGGCATTTATACTTATATGGTGAGGTACCATCCCCAGCACAGGCTCTCAAATGGCGCACATGACGCCAAACGTTGAGGGAAGGGTACATCAAGGTGGGTGCACAGGGGGGCACATTGGGTGGGGAGCATTTGGTGAAAAAACAAAAAAAGGAGCCCTCAGATCGTACATCAGAAATTTCTAGCAGTGCTCCAACTTGAGGACAGAGACAGCTGTCAGGGACAAATATATATGGTGAATTATGGGGGTGAAAGGCTAAAAGAACTTGATAATGGGAACCCTGAGATCACAATTATCACCTGGAATGTAAATGGGCTGAGGTCTAGGAAAAAACTGAATATAGTGGTCAAACATCTAACAGTGGGCCCCTGGTAAGAATGCTGCAGAACACCCATTTAGAGAGACCAGGGTGTAGAACTCTCTTCACCAAACTTATCTGAGTACAGGATGTGGTTAGTTCTGAGCAGTGGGACAATACGGGAGGGGTAGCCATTGTGGTAAGAAAGCATTCAGGGTTTAAACCCCTAGCCTATAGTACCAATGACATCGGGATGTGGTTGTGTCAGTCTTACAGACTGGCAGCACGCAGTGGTTTTGTGCAGTGTACTATGCTCCTAACTGCAATGATCCTACATAGTTGGGTATTTTAGAACAACATCTGTTAGATGGTCCCACATCTATATTAGAGGGAGGGGATTTCAACGCCATCCTAAATAAAGAGTTGGACAGAACATTAAAAACCAAGTACTTTAAATCCCCCAAAATGTGTTGAAAGGTGAGGGAAATGATGAGAGATCTAATTTTGATAGATATTTAGCGTAGAAAATCTAGGACCTGTAGAGGGGTTTACCTTTTATAGCAAAAAATATGGGCATCACTCTAGGTTTGATTATTACCTCCTAGATCAAGCCTTAAATGACTTCGTAGAGTCGGTTACCCATCTTCCAGCACTGCTGTCAGACCACTCCTCTGTAATTTTAAAACTACACTTCCCCATTAGGCTGAGCCTGAGGAACTGGGTACTAAATAGGGTCTTGCTCCTGGAGGAAAGCGTATGCTCAGAAATGGTAGATAAGACCGTCAAGTGTTTTGCGCAAAACATGAGCACAACTAGTCAGTCTATTACCTGGGACACATTTAAGGCTTACCTCATGGGAGTAATAAGTAACCTATCAAGAAGGCGATGGTCAGAGCTGCTAAAGAAGGGTGAGATGCTTAGGGTGACAATCCTGAGGAAAGATATAGAAATCCAAGGCTTTTCTAGTAATGACCTTTCTAAAATAGCAGCTCTTTACCTAGAACTAGAGGCAATGCAAGCAGAATATGAGGGTATGCTGGCAAGGAAGATACAGGACAGATGGAGAGCCAGCAAGATGCAGCATTTTGCATATGGGGAATATTGTAGTGTACTTCTTTTTTAGCTTGGAAGACTAAGACGAACAGAACCAGAAACTGTATACACTCTAGTCGACTTTGACAAAGGTAATGGTTTTAAACACTAATCAGGAGGTATCAGGGGGGGGTGCTGAAATATATGGAATTGCTGTATGGAGAAAATATCTCCCAGAAAAAGATGGTATTAAAAAATGGCTGCTAGATAGAGACCTCCCTGTGTTAACAAAGGCACCGGGTAGAGCTCTGGGCTCTGAGATCACTGAAGAGGAAATACAAGGACAGGTCATGAGGCTAAAGGGCAGTAAAGCATCCATGCCTGATGGCTTCCTGCTGAACTCTCCAAGGTGATGTTGGATACATTGATTCAAGTGTTAAAAGCATTGTTTAATACAATCTATCCTAAGGTGGAGAAAGCTCCACCTTCTTGTTTGGAGGCTACCATTGTAATGGCGTTAAAGGCAGCCAAAAATCCAACTAGTGCAGACTCTTATAGACCAATATCACTACTAAATACTGACTATAAGATCTTTGCAGGTAAATTGGCTAGCAGAGAGGCAGATGCAGTTAGAACCATTGTGCATCCCGATCAGAGGGACTTCATCCCAGGACGACATTTGAACAAAATCACTCACCTTTTGATTAGCTCCATAGATTTAGCTGGTGCTCAGAATATTAATTTGACAGTTGCCACCCTAGATGCCGCTAAGCTTTTTAATAGGGTGAATTTGGAGTCTTTCTGAGAAGTCCTCAAACGTTTTGAGTATAATCAAACAATGTTTAGGACATTACAGAGCCTATATGAAGCGCCAGTCTTTAGGGTCTTAGTGAATGATGTGCTGACAGCCAATTTCCATATTACAAAGGGTACTAGGCAAGGTTGTCCTCTTTCACTGCTATTGGTTGATCTGTATATTGAACCGTTTGCCCAATGCATCAGGTCAGATACCACCATTATCTTGATTTGTGCTCTGGGTTTCGAGGTCAAATTGACACTCTATGCAGATGATATTTGTTGTATACTAGTAAACCGACTTATTCAATACCTAAAATAGTGGAGTGTGCCAAGGAGTTTGGGAGGATCTCAGGATACCAAATCAATAAGGAGAAAACAGAGGTTATGTCATGGGGGGTGGAGCCCAGACTTTTGAAGAAGCAGATGAGATATCTAAGAATTCAAATGGAACATAAATTGGAGGATCTCCCCATTGTAAATTTGAAAAAAGTCAGTTGTGAAGTGGAGAAGCTCCTTATGCGATGGAATAATCTACTGCTGACAATCTATGGGAGGGCAAACCAGGTCAAGATGATGGTGCTTCCAAACGTCTCGTTTTTGTGTAACACCATACCCCATACATTTCCGGAAGAGCATATTAGCAAGATACAGGATAAAGTAAGCAGTTTTCTTTGGGCATCAAAGGGTATTAGGCTATCAAGGAAAAAGCTTAGGGGCAAACTGCTGGAGGCTTGGCATTGCCTCACTTCCAGATATATTGAGGCTTTTCAATTAAAATATTTTCGGATGTTAGCCAATGAGTCAGATAACTCACCAATGGGCAGAATGTACGCAGCAATGGTAACCACCTTGGACAAAGTCACTTTCTGAACAAATTTGGAGATCCCAAGTATTTAAAAAAAGTAAGGTTAAAGGTCCGTGTTACTGCATTAAAGGTATGGGTATGCATCAGAAGAACTTTTAATTTTCCCTACTATTCATCCTCGACCCCAATTTGAGATTCACCGGGGACCCCAGAATGTTTAAAAGATGCGCTGAGTATGTCCTTGAGACAAGAGGGTTAAACTACTGGGGAGACCCGAGGGATGGGTTGGGGTTGGTATGGTGGGAGACAATGGCAGCACTTACTGGGGGAGAACTCTCAAAGTTCAAGTACCTTTAGTTGCAGTCGTGGTGCTCATCACAAATTTGGATTGAGGAGTTTGGGGAAATTTGAAGAATGAAGAAGCTTTATGGTACTGGGACCTTCTTGAAGCTGAAAACAGTCGTCAGAGAAAACCACATCTGATTTGGAAGGATGAGTTATCTGAGACCGATATAAGACTATTGTGGTAAGTACCTTTAAATAGTCTATACTCTGTTGTAAAATCTGCTCCATTAAAGAGAAACCATCTTTTTACCATCAATAGGGCCCTTTGGTCTCCATGTAAGCTTGCAAAAGTGGTCAGTAAGGTGCTTCCTTGTCCGAAACACGAAGCTCGACAGGTGGATGGCATACATAGTTTTTAGACTGTCCCGCACTGTCATCTTACTGGAGCAAAGTGAGCAGGATCCTAACTGAAATAACTGGCCGTCAGATTAAGGTAAACCTGTTAGTGGTCTTTGGTAGCAATCCAGAGCTCAATATCATGGCAAATGGGGCACAGGCAAGGCTTATCTTTTAGCTCGTTTTGTTGGCGAGAAGAGAAATATGTATAGTGTGCTAATTAGCCAATCTGCCATCTTCTGATGAATTGCTGAAATAGGTTAACTATGTCTCCCAAATGGTAATTGCTTGTGGTCCAGATAGCTATGAGAGAGCCTGGAAGAGCTATCTCGTTTGGCAATAAGATCTGCTTTATCCAATGATTACCCCACACATGCTGTACTTGCCAGATTGACAGCTCTTTCTCGATTCTGTGGGTGGTGGTGCATGGCTGTTCTTAATTGGTGGAGCGATTTGTCTGGTTAATTCCGATAACGAACAAGGCTCCTCCATGCCAACTAGTTACGCGACCCCCACCAAAGGACAGAATACTGTGAATTTTGTCCATTTCTATGTTATTGTAATGTGTAAATTGTGTTCAAATTTTTTGTAAGTTCTGTATTGAGTACTGTCATTATTCACGTCATATGGTCTGTCTGTCAATTTTCTTGTTGTGAATTTGATTGTATAGCAGCCATATGTAACACAATACATTCAAATGATATTTAAATATTATATTAAGTATATTGTGTGGTGTACCTCTGATTTAACCTATACATTTTAAATTACTGATGAGATTGATTATGAATTATTATCATTTAAACTAAGCGATTGAATGACCCAACAGACACATTGTAGTACTCATGTACTTGTGGAGTCAGCAAGCCACTGTCAGCAATACCAGTAAGTCTGTTTTTTCGATTGAGGAAACAACGTTACAAGAAACTGATGGTGTAATGAGAACAAAAAAAACATTTTAAAAAAAAATTCCAGGACGTTTACTCCTTGTTTAAAGCAGATGGAAACGTCTGCGGAAAATACCCCAGAATTGGGACTCACATGCAATAGAGGAATTAGGATAGAACATATGAAAGTATTTCTCCATAGACACAGAATGGGGAAAATCCAGTGATACATCAGGCCTCCAGTATTTCCAAGTCCAGCTTGATTGATAGTCCCCATTCCGGGGTCTAAAATGTGTGATGCCCTTGGATGGAAACACTACCTGGAATTGTTAACTCTGTCCCCGGTGTTTCCCCCTATCATTACTGGGCATCCTGGAAGAAGAGAAAGTGGAACAAAGCGATACCACTTGCTACAAACCATCATAAGGCAATTACTGGGAAAACTTACCACTGTAATAAACAAGTAAATGAGGGTTGGAGTCAGAGACCAGCATCTTTAGCTTAGGGTGGCCGTTTATAGTCTACTCATGTTTTAGTACTTGATTGCAAAAAAGCACAATGCTCCCTTCAGTGCTGCCATCACAACTCATGTATATTTATTAGAAGATCTAAAATTATGTCTTTGAATGAAAAGGCATTAGTGAGCAACATTTCAATAAATATAGTCGTAAAATCAAAAGCGAACCAAACTGAGCTTGAAACCCACCCGCTGCTTACTCGGATTGTCAATTGGCAAACAGGCCAATCTCTCCTTTTCTGTAATAAAAAGTCGACAAAAAAATAAATGCTATGGGGCATATTACCAAGCCCCTATCGCCACCACAACATCACTTTTTGTGACGTGGTGGTGATAGGGTCAGCGCCCTATTACCAAGGCAGAGTTAAACCACATAACGTGGCTAAAAGCCACGTTAAGTGGCTTAACGCTGCCTTGGTAATAGTGCCCCTTTCACGCTAAACTTAACGTGAAAGGGGCGTGCAGTGGGTGTTGCGGTGGGCGTTCCACGGCAAAACACCCATTCACTTCGACACTGCCACCTATTATCAAGAGAGGCGATAATAAGTGGCAGCGCCAAACTTAAGACCAGGAAAATCCTGGTCTTAAGGTGGCGATACGAGGAGAAATGCTTCATTTCTCCTCGTTTTTGCTTTTTCCATGTGTGCTGCCTTGTGCAGCACACATGGAAAAAGCAAAATGCCAAGATTTGTTCATGTACAGGAAGGTGTCCCTTCCTGTACATAAACAAACCCTTTTTAAAAATGCCATTTTGCAACTTACATGTGTGCTGCATGAAGCAGCACACATGTAAGTTACAAAATGGCATTTTAGGTTTGTTTATGTACAGGAAGGGACACCTTCCTGTACATAAACAAACCTCCCTGCTCGCAGACACCCTTGCACTCTGGTGCAAGGGTGCCTGCGTTGGCGTTAAGTCGTGAGGTCAGCGCCCTATTACCAAGGCAGCGTTAAACCACATAACGTAGCTAAAAGCCACGTTAAGCTCAGCGTGAAAGGGGCGTGCAGTGGGTGTTGCGGTGGGCGTTCCACCGCAACACCCATTCACTTCGACACTGCCACCTATTATCAAGAGCGGCGATAATAAGTGGCAACGCCAAACTTAAGACCAGGAAAATCCTGGTCTTAAGTTGGCGATACGAGGAGAAATGCTTCATTTCTCCTCGTTTTTGCTTTTTCCAAGTGTGCTGCCTCGTGCAGCACACATGGAAAAAGCAAAATGCCAAGGTTTGTTCATGTACATAAACAAACCTTTTTTTAAAATGCCATTTTGTAACTTACATGTGTGCTGCATGAAGCAGCACACATGTAAGTTACAAAATGGCATTTTAGGTTTGTTTATGTACAGGAAGGGACACCTTCTTGTACATAAACAAACCTCACTGCTCGCAGACACCCTTGCACTCTGGTGCAAGGGTGCCTGCGTTGTCGTGAGACTTAGCACCATCGCAGGGGGGAAACGCCAGGCTGCACCATATTCTTGGTAATATGGTGCAGCCTTGCGTTTCCGAAGTGGTGATGAGAGGCGTTAAGCCAAGGAGGCTAACGCCTCTCACCGCCACTTCCTAGATAATATGCCCCTATATTTTTACATGCACTAAATATAATTCACTTCCCCACTAAGGACTGAGCCTTGATGTTCGAGTCTGCCATTATGCACTTTTGAATTAATCAGCCCAATCCTCCTTTCAAGCATTACTTGAAAAACGCATGAAGGCCCCAGATGCCTTCTCATGTGAAGAGCTGAGGAAGAGCTCTCTAAAGAGAGTACCATAATGTATAGAGGCGAAAGGGCCAAATAACAAGGCATGTGAATGGCATTGGCCGAACAACCTGGGATGCTCTCTATTTCAGATACGGTAAAACTGTGTCAGGATTTTTTTTCATGTACACAAAATCTTCTTTTGGCAACAGATGTGTACCCACTCAACATTTAGAACTAAATTACTCCTCTGCTCGAGTACTTCTGGTTTGAATGCTTCGGAGCAATTTACATTTTTCGTTTACAGTAAGTGCATCGCACTGAGGTTTAACGATGCGATTGAGTTGGATTTATGTGATCAAAGATACAACGCAAGGCACAGTTAAGAAAAAAAAACCTTAGCCTAGCATCTCTATCAATCGTGGAATAAGGCAAGGATGCCCTTTATGTCCGCTGCTTTTTGCTCTCTACTTAGAGACGGAAATTCAAGGCTTACGATTTTCTGCTTCTTTTCCTTCATTACTTCCACATAAATTAGATATTAGAATATTTGCGTATGCTGATGACATGCTATTTTATTTTAATCTCCTACTACTACTACGTCTGTCTACCTGCTACTTCCTGCCTTTATCTCTTTAGGCCCATTCACCTTTACCTTCTTAAAGTATTTTCAAGAAACTAGAAGCGAGCTGGTAAACGTTTAATTGGCAGCACAAGAAACCTCGATACACAATTGGCTTTCTGCAACTTTCTCTTAATACTGGTGGAATGTTGCAGCCAACAGTCTGGCTATATTACAACTCTTCCTTTATCTTCAGACTATCTGTAGTTATGAGGAGGGCTAAATAGTTTTTTTTTCCTGATTGCCAAGGCTGTGGTCAAGGTAGAGTGCCACTGAAAGGTCTGGTCTATTTCGAACACACCAGATTTAAAACACTTGAGGACAGATGTACGACGGTTTTTTGCGGACGCAAAGGGGATTTCGGCCCCTTTGCGACCGCAAAATAGGTCAGCCCAATGTACTAACCCTATTTTGCGAGTCGCTAATCAATTAGCGACTCGCAAAATAGGGTTAGCGACTCGCTGTTAGGAAGGGGCGTGCCAAGGGCGTCCCCTCCTAATAGCGAGTCCAAAACCTATGTATGAATGTTTTGCGACCACAATTGCGGTTGCAAAACACTCGCAGTTTACCACCCTTCTCAGAAGGGTGGTAAAGCACTCGCAAATGGGAAGGGGGCCCCAGGGGACCCCTTCACCTATGGGAATGGATGCGCAAATATTTTTTAAGAGCATGCAGTGGTCCCAGGGACCACTGCCTGCCCTTAAAAAACTAAACTGAAATGTTTCTTTTTTTTTTTTTAATGCATCCCGTTTTCCTTTAAGGAAAACAGGCTGCATATAAAAAAAAACTGATTTATTGACAAAGCAGTCTCAGACATGGTGGTCTGCTGACCCCAGCAGGCCACCATCCATGGGAGTGCCAGCCATTCCTAATGGGGTCGCAAATTACGACAGCTTTATTAATATTCATGAGGCATGCAAATTGCGGCCCCATTGGGAAACGCAAACAGTGTCTGAGACTCTGTTGTACATTGGATTTTGCGACTCGCAAATTGCGACTTGCAATTTGTCGCAATTTGCGAGTCGCAAAATCCAATGGTCGCACATCTGGCCCTTGGGGTATTTCACGAAAAATCGCAGGCTTTCAGGACAATGTTTAACATTCCTAGTTTAAGTTCAAAGAAATTTGAGATCCTCTCATAGATTAGATCGTTTTGCTCATTGATGGTAATATGCCCGAAATTATATGAATATTTTTCTTTATGATTTGTGAAAGAATTTCATCTTGCGATATTTCAGAATTTATCTTTGATATTATGATGCATAATCTTTTTACTCACGATGTATGTTTGTGATAAAGTGTGAATATTTGTATTTATCACTATCAGCGTTTTATACTTTCCTAATTAAAAACAAACATTTGGTTTAAAACATGCAAAAGACACAATTAAGTAATGTATTGACATGGACTTCATAAGGCAGGAAAGGGACTTCTCCACTTTGTACAGTCTCCATACTGCATGAAGGTGAGAAAGGACCCATCTTGTGCTTCAGCCAAGGCTTCTATGTGGGTGTATGTGTAGTACAAGGATAAAGTAAACCTAGTTGATAGGCAGAGGAGTGCTGCGCAGGTCCAAGGCAAAGACACAGTCAATGAGTGATTGAAGAACAAGCTAGTTTCTAAGGGTGAAAGTGAATTGTTACTGGATACAGGAGTTTATTTCCAGATAGATTCTGGATGCACAGATGCAGAAGGCCTGTTGCCATGCTTTATTGTTTTTGCACTTCTTTATCTCTAATATGATGAAATTTTTGATTTGTGTGTGTTGAGTGCCACCGGAGAATGTGAGCATGCGCACAGGCAAAGGTGCCATGATGGCTTTGAAGATTGTTGCAATTGGATTCTGCCAATTCAGTACGCCTAGATTTTCTGCTTTTTGGATCACCCGATTTTGAAATTTTTACTGTGTGTAAGTTTCACTTCATGTGCCTTTTGTCATTCTGCTGGGCCAAGTTAAATACAATTCTCTCCAGCAGCAGGAACAAAGGCCGCCACACACAAAAGGAGTAATTAACACTGCTTCTCTCAGCTCCTGAGCAGAAAAGGGTGGAGATAAAAATTTGCGGACAACCCAGGCCCACAGAAACACAGGAGGAAGTCCAGACAATTGGAGTCAACACAGGAGGGGGCCCCTCTTTGAACTTTTGGAGATAAATGCCCTGGCAGTGATGTCAGCAAGGGACGGAGCTGAGATCCAAGGAGCAGATGTGACCAGTGACTCTTGGATGATTCCATCTTGAACTGTCCCAGCATCCTGTGCAGGGGGTTGTGACAGGGGTGAAGTGGTGATGTGTCACCCCAGAATAAGCAAGGGGGCCTGGCTTCTAAAACCTTCCACCTCCCTTTAAAACTCTTGCACAAGGGAGAGAAAGGGCTGTTGGTGTTTTTGTACTCTTTGCTGCTGGACCCTGAGACTGCAACAGCCATGGACAACTGGAATGAGAAATCCCCTGATCCCCAGAAGGACTAAGGACTCTGCCCCCCAGTTGACCCCAGGACCAGTGGATCTCTCCAGTGAGGCTGGCCCCCATACACTCCCTGAGGACCAGTTGGGGGAAAGATCTGCACTTCTGAGCCCAGGAACAAAGACCACGAGGAGAGTTGGTGCAGGGAGCCGGTAGAGATAGCTCCCTGCGAAGTACACTGCCTTGAATGTGAGGCAGTCTGCTAACACTAGAGCTCACAACCAGGAGTAAAATGAGCCCAAGATTGTCCAATTTAGCCCCACAGGTCCCGAGGTATGGTCATTCAAAGGTTGGTGACCTTTGACCTTTTTCAAGGACTGGTGCACATGGAGCTCTGCTGCATCTCCTTCAATTGCCCCCAGGATGGGCCAGGGGTCAGCACAAGATTTATTTGGAGGGAGCGGGCGTGCATGGGGCCCCCTCCTTGTTTGAGCTTTTTGCCGATGGGGGCCCAATGTCCCCGGGGTCTAATGCAGACGGAGACTGGGTGAGCGCTGTTGTGCCCCCAACACAGAGAAAAGGGGCCTCGGACCCACATCTCTGGGTGGCCATGTCTGAGGAGAGCTGGGTGGCCACTGAATCACACACTCCTTGCCCACATTCAGCAGAAAGGGGAGAAAAGAGCTGCCAGCTCCTTCGGCAGCAGGAAAGAGGCTACCGCATGGGACCCAGTGGGCCTGCCAGCAGTCAGCTCCCTGGGCTGCCCACAATGTTGAGAGCATTTGGGATACTCAGGTGGGACCGGGCACCCCAGTACTAAAAGGAAAAGGAGGCGTGTAGCATCAAAAAGGAAAAGCAACTCCCACTGATTAGACAGGAGAGCAGCTCATTTGATATTCACTGCTTCCCCGCAGGAGCGCCTCATAATGCCCTGCAGGGCTAATTGGGATATTTTATTCTCTTCTTGCAGTGGCCTCAGGAGGACAGATGCACCACCAATGAATCAGGAAAGTGTTTTGGGGGTCTGTTGGAGTTACAGCAGCCTCTGAGGAGTAATATTTGATAAATGACCCTATGTTTGAGGGATCAACAAATCCATGATCCTCTGGGATTTTTACCTAATTTTTAAAAGCACTCCCAAAGAAAGAGATTTTGTTATACAGCTGGGAGTACAATGATCTTGAGGGACTTGTTCTATGGTTGTCCCAATTGGGGAGGTTGGACTTAAATCCACCCCTGGCAGGTAGAATGTCCAATAGACGCTAGGGATTTGACCTTTTATGCAACTCAAAGTGGTGCAGGTGTTGCGCTCTTAAATTGTCTACACAACCATAACAACAGGGGCAAACCACTCTTTTTGCCCCCCCACCCCCCAGGGGAAGACAGTAAGTTTGCCCCAAATTTGTAAAAAGTCCACAGTATGGCAGGAATGCATTTTTTAAAAGAAAATATTAGGGTGGGTCCTGCCCATCTTAACATCAAGCCACACTCTCATCCCTAAAGCATCAACAGTCTCTCTGTGGACTAAGGAATCCCATCCCAATGGCAAGCAAAATGACATTTGATTCTTTTGGGTGTCATTTTTACAGATGGGCAAGGAGAGTGTGGCTAACCCCCAATATCAGTCAGTCAGTCAGTCAAATCAACTTTATTCGGCTGGTTAGAGCCATAAAAGTACAACATAAAACATCTGTAAACATAAAACATCGTATAAACATTATTTAAATCCATAAAAAATCCGTATCTTTGTGTATTTAAAATCCATTAAAACATCATACAGAGGGTAATAAAAACCAACCACAATTATGACTATCAGATAACTTTAGCCTATAATCCGCATAGACATACTATCAGTCTTGTTCAGAAGGATTAACTCTACTTCATCCTATTCCTGTATCTAATTGCGCCAGGTAAAAAACTGGCTACCCCCAAGCAAATTACAGGTGAACTTAACATTTGCAAGTAGACCAAAGCTGGCCTTACTTGCACAAAATTTTGATCCCTTAGCAGCGGGAGGATGTACTTTCTGCGTAGGTGATCATAATGGGAGCAAAAGAACAATATGTGTAGAGTATCTTGCTCTGAGAAGTTGTCACATGTGCACCTATTTGATGAATTTGGTTTAAAATAACCTTTCGGAAAGGCCAGTAGCCAGGGTACCATATTTAAACGAAATCTTGTTAAAACAAAGAGATGATGAGCTTTGTTTATATAAGTCAAATATGGTTGCATCTGCTGTCCCAGGCTCAGTGTGACATACTTTCTCACCGAGGGCTTAATTAGTTCCTTTTCTTCCTTAAACATTGACATCTGTCTAAAAACCTCAGCTTAACTGCTCTAACGGCGGACTTAGCCAGAGGGGTAGGGAGCGTAAACAATTCGGGGCAGCCTAACTTCTCCGTCTGATCTTTAGTATATTTAAGCCATGGAATGTTTAGTGCCTTATCCAGCACCAAGCAGTCCTGAATTATTAATTGACTTAAGTTTGGGGTTGTTTGAGCCCAAATTCTCATCCAGCGGAGAAGTGGGGCAACCGCAATCAGGTCTGAGATGTAACCCACTCCCATCTCCTCATGTACGTTAAAAATTGGTGTGGATGCAGGGACAGCAAGCAGTTTACGCATAAAATTATTTTCTGCCACTTGTATTTCTGTCGCGTCCTTATAGCCCCAAATGTCACTACCATAGGTGGTCATGGGGATGCACTTGGCGTTATAAATCTTTAAAATCGCAGGGAGCGGCTTAGAACCTATTCTTTTTGCAAAGTCTAATGTTGACCCAGCTGGGAGTACAATGATCTTGAGGGACTTGTTCTATGGTTGTCCCAATTGGGGAGGTTGGACTTAAATCCACCCCTGGCAGGTAGAATGTCCAATAGACGCTAGGGATTTGACCTTTTATGCAACTCAAAGTGGTGCAGGTGTTGCGCTCTTAAATTGTCTACACAACCATAACAACAGGGGCAAACCACTCTTTTTGCCCCCCCACCCCCCAGGGGAAGACAGTAAGTTTGCCCCAAATTTGTAAAAAGTCCACAGTTTGGCAGGAATGCATTTTTTAAAAGAAAATATTGGGGTGGGTCCTGCCCATCTTAACATCAAGCCACACTCTCATCCCTAAAGCATCAACAGTCTCTCTGTGGACTAAGGAATCCCATCCCAATGGCAAGCAAAATGACATTTGATTCTTTTGGGTGTCATTTTTACAGATGGGCAAGGAGAGTGTGGCTAACCCCCAATATCATCCCACCTGCACTGGCGAATGGCTGCACTTTCTGGTCTTTCGCAGGCTGCCACCTGAAAAACTCATCAGACCCAGACAGTTATGAAAAATAGACACCTGGGGAAGAACAGGAGGGCGTGCTTTGTGTGGATCCAATAACATTTTCTTACCCACAATGCACTGCGAACCTCAAACCTTGACTAAAAACACACATTTTCCTCACATTTATATGAGGAAAACTTCTGGAATCTGTGGCAGCCACAAATTTCCAACCACCCTGAGTACCCACACATCTACCGATAAGAACAGTACTTGTGTAGGTGGCCCAAGAGACCACAACATAAAAGGCCCTAACGCACTACAGGGAGAGAAGAGCAAGAGGGATAGCTGTCGGGTTTGGGGCCGTTCTCAGCGCAACCCATGGGAACCTACCAAACACAGGCATTTTTTAAAACTAGACAACCAGCGGATTCCAGGGTGGTGTGCCTTGTTTGGATGCCATGAGGTTTTCTTACCCAAAATACCCTGCATTCGTCAAATGTTGTCTGAAATTACGCACTTTGCTTACATGTGTGTGATGGAATCTTCTTGAATCCTCAGGAATCCACAAAATTCCTACTATCCAGCGTTACCCCAATTGTGCTGATAAAATCGCTGCACCACTTGTGAGGCTGGGTCTAGAGCCAGTGACAAGCACAGAACAAACCGAGGTCAATGGGAGCCCTTGCCCGGGGACTCCCATTGATGTCAGTTTGTTCTGTTTCTGTCACAAACTGGGTTTTTGATCCAACTCTACATGATCCTGGAAGATGGTGACTTTTGCACAGCAAACCTTTCGTTGATGCCATTTTTAAGAAAAAAGAACAGACACTATTTGCGGAGCACTTTGTTCCTGTTTTTTCCTAAAAATTTAAAATGTACCTATATTTGGGCCATTTTCTTGGCATCCTCCAGGGGAATCCACAAATCCCCAAGATGCTAGAAAAAATGGACGTAAATTTGACATTGATACGTTATGTGGAAAAAAGTTATGTAGCCCCGAGGGTGAACTATCCCAAACAGCCAAATAAAGGCTCAGCACTGGCGGGAGGGGAACAGTAGCAGTTAAGGGGTTAATCACTAATAGACAGGCGATGCAGCAGCTCATAATGTTGGTGGTTGTCACTGTTTATAATTAGCAAGTGTGTGCAGTAGGCATGAGTGAGTTGGATAGCATTCTTGCAAAGAGATTTGGTTAAACATCATTAAATGCAATGTTTTCTAAACTTAATACAAAGCAAGCTCTGGGAGAGGATGTACCCTTACGGCTAGAGCGGTGGACCTCGAAGTTGGGGAACCGGGTTCAAGTCTCGAGTCTCGGCAACAACGCTCAACATCCTGTCATTCTGGGCAAATCACTTAGGGGCATATTTACAAGCCCCTTGCGCCACTTTTGCGCCGCCGTTGCGTCACGCAAGTGACGCAGCGGCGACGCAAACCATGCGCCGCGTTGCGCTTTATTTACAACGTGACGCATCTAGGGAGATGCGTCACGTAGTAAACCCTGCGCCACATGAAACCTGCGTCAGGTTTCATGTGGGCGTACCGGCGCAGGGGGCTTTCCGGCGCAGGTACGCCTCGGAAGAGTGACGTAGTGAAATCTACAAGATTTCACGCAGTCACTTTTTCTGACGCTGATGCGCCAAATCCTTACGCCTGCTTCAAGCAGGCGTAAGGATTGACGCACCATGTTAGGGATAGGAAGGTTGGAACAGTGCTGGAGTTGCGTCGCGCTTGCGACACGACTTCAGCACTGCGCCAACCTTCCACCGGCAGATGCGTCACGCATCTGCTTATCCTGCACCACGATGCGCTGCATTGTAAATGCGGCGCATCGGACGTGGCGCAAGGGTAAACTTGCGTGACGCATTTTCCCTGGCGCATCCCTGCTGATATGCAGGGATGCGCCAGGGAACGTAAATATGCCCCTTAGTCTCCCTGTGCCTAACAAAAATAAAATGTATGTGTCCTTGTGAAACGAAACTGGTGCTCATGTAAAGCGCTCTGATACCTGATATCTCCAGGTCTAGTTCGCGCTATATAAAAGTCTAAAAAAAAAAAAAATGTTTACAAGGAAACAGGCAAGAATGACAAGCTATGTTGTGTACACAAAAACATACTTACAAATATGCACCTGCGTATATTTAACAATCACCGTATCCTCAAGCTAGCCCAAAAAACATTTATTACAAGCTAGAAGGAATATCCACAATGTAAAAATGAAGAAAACCGTCAATCTGTGTTTCTTTTATTGCTGCATAGTGTGGGTTGAGGTGGGGTTAGGAACAGCAACTGATGTGCTCTAGATCCAGTGGATTATATGTTTCAGTCACTCGCTCAGGCTGTCTTCTGAGTTGCGTTGGCAAGGGCACAGATCCTGGAACTGACAATGGCACAGATATATTCATAGGTCATGTCATTGCAGTCACCTTCACGCCTTTTGGTTTGTCTTATAGCACACACCTCCATCATCCGAGATAGAAAAATGTAGTACATTCTGCACACTGGGCAGCAGGATTTTTCCATGGTGTACACCACTAGAAAGGATAAGGCAAAGACCTCTCTTCCAGTACATCAGAGACCACCTATGGGACGCCAATTGCTTCCAGGCTAAACATGTGACCTTTGTCATTTCCCTGCTCTTGCAATATTGGATGAAACAACATTGAAAGCAACGCTGATCTAAATGCAAGAAAAGGAAAACAATTAAAGTACCCCTCAAACAACAGAGAGACAGGGACAAAAATCTTAACTCTTTATTAAGTAATTTAAAAAACAAAGTTTGTCATTAACTTTTTTTTATAAAACAAATATTATTAGCTAGTTCTTTCTGGCTGGCAATGGTCACAGAGCACTGCCAGGCATCACAAGGAGCAAACTGGGGGTTGCAGTTGAGACCTTGGTGCTCGCTAAATGATGTTCATGGGTAGCACTTGGTCCAAAGAGAAGTGATCCCAACAATTCTCAAGCCGTTTCAGACTGCTGCAGGAGAGAAGTTGCAGGGGGAGAAATGGCAGCAGCGTACCACTACATGCTGTCCGTCTCTCTCCCTGCCCTGCCCTATTTCAGCATGAAAACCCCCATAATGTGCTATTAACCATTGGCCCAATTATACAATATAGCCTGTGTAAGCGAAATAAATATCCCTAGAATCAGCATGCCTCCCTCATTGTGTCTGTTCACTACCAATTTAGCGATGACTGCTCCTGGCATCAGAACGGGATCACTGACATAATATCAATGTCTAAAATATCAAAAGACAAAAATATCAGAAAATAAATATCTATAACAAAAATATCGACTGCCTATACTTCAAAAATGTTTATTCAGTTTTAAAAAACCAGAAAAGATGCAAGCTTATATATTTTATTTATGTCAGCTAAAAATCACATGTGCATACACTCCCACCTGTGTCAAAATTTTGGGTATCAATTTAATTAATAGTGCTTAACATAAAATCTATAAAAATGTAGAATTCAGTTATAAATATAAAATGCATTGCATTCAAGCAGTGATGCTATAATACCATGTTAAACTATTAATGAGATGTAAATACAAATCATGAATTGGTAAAGTGCAGGTGCGTCGGAAGTACATTGTCCACTTTCCAAAGCTGGCTCATCATGCATACATGTAAACAGTGCAAAATTAAAATTGGTGATAAAATCAATCAACTATTTGTTAAAATGTCAAGCCCTTCCCCTTGCATACTAAGTTTACAGCAAATAAATATCTGCTTAGACTGAAAACAATTGGCTGGGACGCATATTACGACAGGTAGGTTTAATCCATTTTTTCGTTGATATGGCATATGGTGGACAGAAAAATATATGGGAATCATTTTCAACAGCATTTTGTGACCATAGAGTGCAGTAAACCTCTCTGCTCTCAGCATTATTGCATGACCATTTAGATGTATTACATTTAATCTGGAGGACATCAAAGCGGAACTACATATACAGTGACTTGGCTAATTGCGGTTGCACTTGGTCCAGATTAAGGGTGGGCGGAATTTGCGTAGTCACGTTACGCAAATCTCTGCAAAATTGCAAAAAAATTCCGCGAGCACGCGGAAATTCCGCGAAATCGCGGAAATTCCGCGAAATCGCAGAATTGCTGGTCCCGTCCGTTCGCGATGTGTTTTTGCGTGCTCGCGGGGAAATATATTGCTAACTTGCCCATGCGGTCGCTAACGGGCGCGGCCATCTTGTTTTCACTTGTCCCGCCCGCTCGCGATGGTATTTCCTGTTCCAGGTCGCGTATTGCATGCTCCCGCCCGCTCGCGATGCTTATTTCCAGTTCCGGGTCGCGTATTGCATGCTCCCGCCCGTTCGCGATAAGGGTTTCCTGTTCGGGAATGCGCATTACGTGTTCGCGACACTTTTTGCGTGCTCGGGGGGGGAAATATCGCGCAAACTTCCCCATGCGGTCGCAATGGGCGCGGCCATCTTGTTTTTCACTCTATTGCTATAGTTCTAGGCCTGCTTTTCAATCCTCCCTCTATCTTTTCAATCCTTTGTTTCTGTAAACTTTTTTTTGGTCTTTTTTATTTATTATCTATCTCTCTATTTTCCTGATTCTATATTTTGAGTTTTTTTCTACTTTTTGTGTGTTTTTAACTACTTTTTCACACTTTTTCTATTACCTGCTTTTTCATTTCTTTTACTTACTTTTTTTAATTCCTACCTTTTCTTTTCCGCCCCCCGCCTACCCAGAACCATGGCAAAGGGCCACAGCCACAGGGCTCGAAGTCGGTGCCAGAGCCGCGACCGCCTTCCTTGCGGAAGGCGGCGCCAAAGAGGGGTGCAGGCACGGGCCTTATTCAATGAGGTGGAGGTGGCTGCACTGGTTTTTTTTGTTCAGCGCCACCTCCCCTTAACCCTGGCAGCAGGCGGCAGGCCTGGGTCCGGGTAGGGGCTCCGGGAGCGTCGGCAGCGGTGGGGCAAGGTGCGTCGGGCAGTGTTTCGCTGCTCTGGTGTCCGGCGCACCAATAATCAGCTGACACACCGGTGGTCCGATATTCTGGACCGGGAGCAGGACCTGCTGGACCTGCTAGGAGTGAAGGTCCCGGGGCTTGGTGAGTAGCTATTTAATATTACTACTTTGTGTTCTTCTGCTCTGTGTTATATATTGCGAATATTTTTTTTTTCGACCAGCAAGAATGCTGCTGCTTATATTGCAGGTAAATTACGTTTAAAAATCTGTGATTGTTATGACACAGGCGCTCGGCGCTACTAATCTTACTTGTTTGCAACTTTGCGCTTGCTTGGCCTGATGATTATGTAAGAGTTTACTTTAGAGAACTTAAGTGACGTAATGCTAGAGAGAGTAGTCCTTCCTTTGTCCTCCTGCCACTAAGAAGGGATAGTGGTGGATTGATAGGTTTAGCTACTTATTAGTTGGTAATTTGTAAGTGGTGTGCGTGACGCATCCTCTGTCACGTCACGTGCTGCTGAGTGCTGCTTACCCCAGTCCTTAGCAGAACCTTTTGTAGTTTGTTTACTGAGTGTTAATAGGCTTATATCATCACTAGCAGAACATCAGCAGCAACCAGCCAACAATTTGGTGTATGCAAAAATGTATGCATGTGTCCTCCATCTATGCATTTTTGAGGACTAAAATAAATGGAAATGCAGACTTACTGAACAATTGACCCGTCTGGATTGGAATAGGTGGGCTAGGTCAGGTGGTAGTTAGGCTTGCTAGACGGTCCATGAATCTCGCAATACTAGCAGTCGATCAGATAGGTCAATTTTATTGCAATTGTTGTTACCAAAAATGTTTTTGGTGCGTATTTGAAAATATTTTATTTATTTCACACCAAACTTTAATTTTTGTCTCTTTCTTTATGAAATCTTACATGATCAGCAGCACCCAGGGGCAAGAAGACGGGGTCAAAGGCGGCGGGCCAAGAAGATCTACAAGATGCCTCCCAGGAAAAGGACCGCTCCTCTATCGAGGGCTCTGCTGCTGTCCCCAGTAAGTCCTCCAGTGGTTAATATTAATAATTATATTTCCCAAACTTTTCCTGCACCTTATTTTTTCCGAACTATTATTTCGGTATCCTAATTCTAATTTTTACAAATTCTTCTTTGATCTATACTATCTGTTTCTAAATTCTTGTTATCCCTGCCTCTAACTGCGTCTGCTATGACTCTCTGTACTACTACTATTAGTCTGTCTGTAGCTAAGCTTGCCCAGTTGCCCACTCTTTATTTAAAATATTTTAAATAAAACTCATATTCACCAATAGCTATAGCCATTGAGTCCAGTCCTTTGGGTTGTCCTCTTCTACTACTTCTAGTCTTCTTATTCTTGAGGCTTTTCGACAATTCCCACCAAGAAAATGCCCAACCACATTTTAGAATTTTTGATAGGATAGGACATACTACTACTGATGTAGGGATTCTGCACATACAGAACTTTGCACAAGAAAATAGGACGTTGGTGATGGGAGGTTGGACCTTCCTCACACCTCAATCAGAAGCCACCACAATCCCCTGACCGACTAGTTATAGTGTCTCATTAGGTCTCCGAAACGCCCCCCCCCCAAAATACCCAATGAGTAGACAACCCAGAGAACATAACACTCCCGAAAGCGGAAGCAATGCACACCCTTTTGCTCACTCTCTCGTGTACGTCCACACCAAATACCACCGAGTCTATGTAAGTTCAAAAGGTTTATTTTTATTTCCAACTGACAAGCTCTGTACGTTCTATAATGCAGCAGCAACAGCAAAATGCATAAGATTAAAACAATAAACATTGTTACACTTAGTTAGACTTACAAGTTACTTACAACTACAAGTCCATAGAAGCCAAAAGGCGAGATCATGATAACTGAACAGTGGTGAAAGAACCACCCTCCCCTTGGTAGGAATCTAGTTTATATAAAATTATAAATGGAGATGTGAGAATTCTGGGGAGCCCTCACCTTAGAAGAACCTAGTACTGGTTACATCATAAGCTCTGCAAAGCTCTGGTTCTTCGTATAAGGGAATCTTCCGTCTGTAATGAGAAAAATGGTGCACGTTAGTGTAGTGCAAGCATTTCTCAGTCGTGCCAAAAAGTGCTGTTTTTTTATGGATAAGCAATATGGACTAACACCAGAACTCCATAACAAAGTCGCTTGTTTTTCGACCTTGTACGCAGCGCTCAGACAGTAGCAGTATGAGCTCATGTGGGCTCAAAGGCGTCTTTCACAACAAGCTGCGAGGTAACTTGCGCAAAAATAAAAGACATAGCTAAAATGGTTGCATGGCTCGGGGTAACTTAGCAAAGACTAGAATGACCCTAGGGACCATATAACACTACTAGTGTCTACTCTACTACCTGATTTGTACTAGTGATGTATGTTGTATATGTATTATGTATGTATTAACTTTTTTTTCATTCTTGCTAGTGAAAAATAGGGGGAGGTGTATATGGCATCTGAAAAATGTGTGATGTTTTTTCTAGGCGTACTACCGACCACCAGTACCGGGGCCAGCAGCGAAGGTGACGCGGCCGCTGAGGGTGCAGGCAATGCGGCAGTTGTAGGAGGAGCTGCAGTGGGTAAGCCAGCAGCAGTGGCGGGCGGTGGTAAGTTATATTCCTAATCCTTACTTATTGACATTACACTCGCTGCAAGGGTGTAATGTATACTGTACTGTTGAGACTTAAGTAAGAAGTTGTTGTGAACGGTTGAAGAAGACACCCTTTACTTAGCATTAGCAATAGCATTAGCGACAGGAGTGTACTGAGTAACCAATGGCCTCTTCTATCGGACTTCAACTCAGCTGTGAAAGTTTTATGGAGAAGACTAAAAGTCAGATCAGATGACCTTGATGGATGGGTTGAACGAAAAGGGAAAGAAGGGTGGAAGGAGGAAGGACGGGCGAGATTTTATATTTATGACTGGCAGAGAAGGATACGTGGGATGCATGCATAGGTGTGTGATATGAATCAGATGCATGGGTGGTGGAATGCCTGAAACTCCCACAAATGTTCGAGGCCGAGGTAGTGGGAGGATAGATACATACCATAAATGTTACGTACTGTGCTTGCTAGTGCTACTGTGCCACTATGTGTAGAATGAATTTGTCTGACTGCTTTGCTAAGAGTATATTTTACAATAGTCTTGTTTTTTCTTCTTGATATAGCTACTCCTTCCAAAGGTAAAGTCGACAGGAAGGAGTTGGCAGCCAAGGCCCGGCGCCGGAAGCTGGAGGCCATACAGGCCGAATACCAGCGGCTGGTTCTTCTAGAGGAGGAGGAGGAGGCGGCAGCAGCTGCAGCCTCCTCCAATGCCCCGGGCCCCAGCCACCCCCTCCAATGTTACGGCACCACCGCCTGGCAGCCGCCCGCCGCCACACTGCAAGAAGCACTGCTGCCCCCCTGTGGATGCAACTGCCGCGCGCTGAAGCGCCGCGTGGCCCGCCTAGAGGAGCGCATCCGTGTCCTGGAGAGGCGAGCCCGCTGAGACCCCGTTTATTTATTGCCCCTTTTTTATAGCTTATTTTGGTGGGTGGGAATCGGGCGTTGGGTTTTGGACTATTGGACATTTGTTGGACTTTTTCGTTCCGGGACATGGACATTGGTTGGGGTTAGGGAGAGGGGTGGGTCAGGTGTTGTGGGATTTTTTTACATAGTTTATTTTTGTTAGGGTATTAAATTACATATTTAGACTTTATATACGATGTTGTTAATGTTTTGTGGGTGGGGTTTCTGTTTTATGTCACACGGTTTCCTTGCTGGTGCAGTGCCACAGCCAGTGTTTGATTTAAATAATTGGCTGAGTTACTAAGACACAAACAGACAGATGCGGTACCCCTTACTGAGGGACTTGTCCTACTAGTACTGTCAGTCTCTCCTCCTAATCTATGCATTCTGCAACTGGACTCAAAGGGGTGTGTGAAATAGAATTAATGAAAAAAATTCCGTTATTAATTATGCCTCCCCCAAACTTCTTCTCTTCCCTGTGCTTGATGTTTAACTTGGGCACGGCGATGGCTACATGGTGATGATGGTTTTCTTTCCCAACATGCCATGGTTGTGGTGGTAGTAGTAGTAGACCCTGGCAGTAGCACTTGAAAATAAAAGAAAATGAGACAGTCAGTCGCCTGAGAGAGACTGTGGGAGGAGTAGTAGAACGAAGTACAGTACGGAACTTACTGCCAAACAATAATATGCCAAAATACAAGGAAACATAATGGTTGCGGGGATAGCCTAGTACATAGAGTTACAAACTCTAGCTGTGTCGAGTCACTCGACTAGGCCTACAGTACACCGTGACTCGCCACAAGCGTAACCGTTAGTGCTGTTTTGGAGGATGACAACAAATCCAATCTATGCCGGCAATTAATGCTGATGGATTAGGTTCCTTTGGTGAAAAAAAAAAAATCGCAAATATACTGCTCATAGGAGGGTGGGCAAGCAGAAGAAGATCCTCGCCGTGCCTTGAAAATGCATTTTTGTTGCTTTAGCCACATCCGCCCCAGCAAGCGTGTGATAAATTATTGGTGTACATTTAATTTAGTCACACCTCAATAAGTCACACAGCCCGGGAGAAGAGGGTTAGGGTTTGATGAATGGTTGGGAAGGGGGGTTTTGGGAAAGGTTTGACAAAGAAAAACAGTACGCATGGACAACAACAAAACACAATCTTGGCAGACAACCATATCCATAAATCAGTTAAGGGAGAAAAAGGAAATGCATGCATGATGATGATAACTTGATGGTTAATGATAGTACTTACTAACTACTACTACTAGACAATTAGACAGTACAGGGCAGCAGTATATTATACAATTTGCCTTGCCTGTCTGCCCTCAGAGAGACCCGAATTACATACAGTTTCTGTTCTGTTGTACCGGCCCGGGCTTAAAGATAGCAAAGAAAAGTCAAAAATTGCTGTAGGGATGAATTGAATTATAAGCAGAGAGCAAACATAACAACAACAACACACAGTAGTAATGATTGAAGACAAAAAATGAATCAATTTTAAAAGATGATGAAAGTTGATACTGTTACTTTATGTTATCCTGGTCAAAATGGGGAGTTGCATCTCGGCATTCGTCTTGGTCCTCCCTTCCATGGACGCTCCGGCCATCAATCTTGGGTGATGCCACTGCCTGCCTGGCAGATGTAGATTCATTGGTAAGGTAAGTGAGAGTTGTTTTCCCAGTGTAGCACAGGGTAAGGGCCGGCCTGTAATTGCAGATGGGAAAACAAAAGGGATATTGAAAAATCAAGTAGAAAAAAAATGCCTAAATTACGGTGGAGTGCAACAAGAACACTTTCAGAGGCGGCATGGATTTGGATACATCATGTCTACTCTAGTCTGTTTCCAGCATTAGCCTCCAACAACAACAGGACAGAGCATGCCCACGGCACCCGTGACACATCCTCCATTTAGCGTACCTTTTTTGACAGAGGCAGACAAAGCAGATATACAGCAACATAGCATTTTACAAATTAAGTGACTAAATCAATGCCCCGCTGTCAGTCATACCACCACACTCGACTCCACCACTACACAGACATGTAGGTCTGCAGTGGTTGTTGTTGACTTGGTTACCTTTTAATGCACTCATGAAACGCACTGAGTTATTCCATCAATCATCTCGGATCGTACTGAGTGACTGCGAAGAGATAATGTCACTGTGGTCATCATCATGGTGTGTTGTCCAACTCAGTGTGCAGTAGTGTACAGATTGAGTCCCCTTTCCATATTCAAAATGCAATGGATCGGCCTTCAATAGAAGTAGAAAATTGTTATTGCAAAACAAGAATGGAAACAAACATTGCATTGAGTTACTTTTAGTGTGTAGATTAGATAATAGTACACAATGAATTACCTTCATGCACTACAAACAACAACAACACAAATCACTCAGTCAGCGTCCAATGCATGTCATCATTCATTACCTGTTCCTTCTCATCTTCAGTTAATGGGCAGTCTGTTTCGGCTCGGAAAGCAGGATAGCTATAGTAGTCATCATCATGTTCCACTTCTTTTGGAGAGACTCAACGAGGCAAGATTTTAGTTTTTCTTCGATTATGCTACATCCAATCATCATCTGGCTTGAGGGCAATAGATTTAGGTCGATTCAGGAGGATGGAGGAGCAGGACTCGGAGGAGTGGACTGAAATGCAGAGAGCTGAAACTCATATAAGGCAATAAAATACGAAGACGGTGGTGATGGATTTGTTGTGATTTGAAGTTTCCAAACAGAAAGACAGACACACAAATAGAAGTAAATAAGGGAGAACCACAGTAAGAAGTGGAAGCCTAGTTGTCAGGGAAGTATAGCTCGACCTCAAACTCTGGAGGTTCAACTAGAAGTAGGTAATCAGCATCCAACACGCTACTTCCGTCACCTGAGCCGCTGTCCTCATCTTCCTGCGTTGATTCATGTATTGTGTAATTCGGTGGTATAAATTGCTGATTCATTTTGATCATGGTTAACCTCTCCACGTTTTTGGGTGAGAGACTGGTCCTTTTCACTGTTACAATGGAACCAGCAGCACTGAAAACACGTTCAGAAGAGACACTTGCGACAGGGCAAGCCAGATAGTTTATCGCCAGCCTGCTGAGCACTGGCCATTGGCCCCTTTTGCCATACCAATACCGCAATGGGTTTTGATCAATGTAGACCTCTGTTGGGTCATCCAGGTAGGCCTGGACCATTCGGTCAATGTTCAGGGGTGCTAAACTTAGTGCAGCCTCTATTGTCTTTGCATCAGCACTGGACCTAGCAAGTCCTTGCTGTAAATACCAATCCTGTGCCGTTTGTACTGGGGCTGATGATCCGGTTCTTGCTGTTGTCGATAGTGTTGGTGACAGCTGTGAACCAAATGCACTGCCCACAGGCTCTGAAGTTGAACTTGATGCCGGATGCCCTGCTGCAGTACTTGACGTGGGTTTGAGGCCTTTAATTACCAGCCGTTCATTTTCCAATGTACTGGCTGCCTCAGCTATCCAAGTTTTGTACCGGGCAACATCCACTTCTGAAAAAGGGAGTAATGTCTTACTGTGCAGTGCCGATTTGTACCGTGGATCCAGAATTGTGGCACAAATGTAATGTTGTTGTGACAGAATCTTATTTTGCACCCTTGCATTTTCACTTAAGCGACATGATAAGCTCTCCACCAACTCATATGCTTCTTTTTTTTCCTCCACACCTATGTATGCTTCACACACCCCCTTCAGCTGTTGCTCTAGCATGTGCAACAATGGGATAGCTTGGCCCACATAGTACAGTCCTCCTTGCTGACTTCACGTGTGAAGACTCGAAAGGAAGAAGCATCTCTGTAAGAGATTTAACTAGGCACCATTGGTCCATCTGAAGGGTCATGCCTTTCACAGTAGCATCCGCCCTTCGCATGACATATTCATTGATTGGTCTGTACTGCTCAAACAGACGGTCAAGCATGTAATACGTTGAGTTCCAACGTGTTGCCACCTCCTGGATGAGTGCTTTGACTGTCATTCTATAGTCACGTTGAATGATCCTCAGCTGCTTACGGGCTTTAAAAGAATGGCTGAAATGCGTGCATATTCTGCTGCAGGTGGTCAGTAAGTTGCTGACTATGGGTTCTTTTTTCAGAAAGTCTTGAACTATAATGTTAATGCAGTGCGCCAAACACGGGACCCTGAAATACTCACCAAGCGTCATGGCTTTAAGTATATAACTGCCATTATCCGTGGCAACAAAACCAATGTGAAGCCCTCTGGGGTGCAGCCATTCAAAGACCTTGCTGTTAAACTCTTCCAAAATGTTTTCAGCAGTATGAGATTTCTCCATGGCGAACATGGCTACAGTTGCATGTTTCCGAGAAGCATTAAAAATTGCAGCTGTGTCAACAGCACCTACTTCAGATAGCTTTTCTCTAACCCCCACAAAAGAGACCCAGTGTGCAGTGATGCACATGTAATCAGTGGCTTGGCAACTGGTCCACATGTCTGTTGTCAGGTGGATTTTGTGAACAGCACTCTGCTGCAAAGCTTGTCCAACCAATTCCAGCACATCGTGATGTAGTGCTGGAACAGCAACTCGGGCGAAATAGGACCGGCTGGGAACCTTCCATTTAGGGCAGATGGCTGACACAAATTCAAGGAAACCCACCCCTTCCACAAATGAAAAAGGGAGAAGGTCCAGCGCTAACATTTTAGCCAGCTTCGCATTGTACAACCGTGCCGTTGGGTGGTTGCGTTGGTACTGCCCCTCCGACCTAAGCATGCTGTCAATGGTAGGCTGGAATATTTTCCTTTGTGGTGCACCTTTCTTCTTGAACCCAGCTAGGCTCAATGACGCTGCACTTTTGCTCATTGCAGTGCCCGGTTGCCTTGGTGTCTCATGTTGACTCTTACTACGGTGCCACTCAGATGTTGCTGAGGATGTGGGCGTTACCAGTACACTGCTGGGGGTAGGGCTAGAAATGTCTCCATCTTGTTGACCTTCCACCGCGATCATATCTTCTCCTACTTCTTCATCCCCAACAACAGCAATGGGTCCAGTTTTACTTTTTTCTAAGTGAAGTAGCTGAGCCTCCCACTTGATAGTGTGGTGTTTTTTGAGATGACCATAGTTTGTACCAAGCTTACCCCGCCTAACAGCCTGCCGACAAATTGAGCATATAGCAATGTTCTCCTCCTTACTGCTAACCGAAAAGAAGTCCCAAACTGGGGAGGAGAACTTTCTGGCGCTGCTGGAGGTGCCACTTTCAATACCAGATGAAATGGAGGGTGTGCATGGAATTTGACTCAGTGCACTTACATTACCACCACCTACTGAGGTGGTGGTTGAGCTGGATGTAGGTCCCTGCCGGGCCTTTGCAAAGGCAAATATGGAAGCTGGAGGTCGTGTTGGCGTTACCTGTGTTGGTGGTATCCGTGCTACATCCCTCGCAGCGATTTGGGATAGTCTAATAATATTGGTCTCCATCTCCTCAGGCCCAGGAGTGATGTTCGTGATGACTGGCTCTTCGTCATCATCACCCCCCTCGTCTACATCTACCTCCATAACTGTAAGGCTTTCTGGAACCTTCCTTTTCACTAGCCTTGTCTTGTGGCGTGCATCACTCTCAGGCTGAGCTGGTGGCTTCCAAGTGGCATCTAGATCATCAGAAGCGGGGCTTGAAGAAGAAGTTGATGGACTAACCCTCCTTTTCCTTGCTGGGGGTATGGAAGACAATGGATCTTCTGGAACAGTGGCTTGCTCCTCTTCGTCTGCAAAAAGCTCGATTTCCTGAACTGCCCCTACTTCAGGTGGAACAACTACTATTGTGGGCTGTGGTTCCGGCTGCGGCTGTGGTTGCGGCTGTGGTTTCGGCTGTGGTTGCGGTTCCAGCTGCGGTTACGGCTGTGGTTGCGGCTCCGGCTGCAGTTGCGGCTGCGGCTGGGGTTGCGGCTGGGGTTGCCCACTTATCTGCTGAGTTTCCGCCTGCGAGTGCGTGGATTGGGTACTACTTTGCGATAATGACATTTCAACATCACTGGTCGTTAGTAGACTGGCTACCTCTGCCACAGTCATGGGCTTGGGCCTAGGTTGCTGGGGTGGGCCCACTGATGCAGAGGTGCTGCTCCCAGCTTGGTCCCCGCTGGACACCGCTGCTGCAGGCGTAAGTTTTTACCAAAAACACATCGGCCGGCACACCAGTCTTGGCAAGTGCCACTTCCTTCTTCTGTCCCTTCTTCTCACTGGCAACTTTCTTGGTACTGGAGGACCTGGTACCTTTCTTTGGGGCCATCTTCTTCAGATGTCAGCAGGACGCAGGTGCACAAGTTGCAGAGATGTGTGTGGTCACACGTGGACGTGACGCGCAGCAGGACTTCTGCCTGGCAGTACAACGGGTGATGATGATGATGACACCTCCTCCTCTGTCTTTTTGTGCACCTAAAAGCAAAGAAGCCAGGAGAAGAACATCAGTGAAATGTTGCATTTGTTGTTGTGGTTCAATTACTAGTAGTACAAACAAACAAATAAAAGATATAAATTAGTGTAGCCATTTGTGAGACTGTCAACAAGGGCTTTCATGGTATACTGTGTACACTGTCAGGAAGGATAGGAAAGAAGAGGAACAACAACAAAAATACAAATGTAATAGAAGTGGACCCTGTTTGGCATTAAATTATTTGCTCATCACATCATTCAGGGAGCTGCAGCTGGCAAAGGGGATGGATGCAAGCAATAAGCCAAGAGGAAAACCATGCAGGCCTAAATGGCAAAAGCAGCACACTTATAACTCCCACCAGAAATGGCCACCAGCCACATGGACACTCACAAATCACAAGCAACAAGCATGAGGCCTGGAAAACAATGTACTGAAAACAGACCTACGATAGCCAGGCAAAGGCTGCATGGTAAACCACACTGCTTTGCCTGTAATGCAATTAAATGCAAAAACGAAAATACACAGGGCTAAACAAGGCCTACAACACACCACACACAACTAAGGCATGTATTTAACACACACCCCAAAAAACTGAAATACACCCAAAAATCCACATTTTGCAATTCAATCCAATGCCATCCATGTGCCCTAAATGATGTTTAAATTCAACAGAACACACAGAAACAGTTGTTTCATGCACCCCTGACTACCTCTGGGCCCACTGGATGAAAGCCCTGTTGGCAGACTGGGCTACAAGCTTGCAGGCCTATGGATAAAAGCACACTACCGGGCTTCAAAATGGCTGCCAGCCTCATGGCCAGGCCCACAACAACAAGAAACTGAAGACAGACAATGCAGGCCTATGGCAAAAAGCACACTGCCTGGCTTCAAAATGGCCGCCAGCCTCATGGCCAGGCCCATAACAACAAGAAACTGAAGACAGACAATGCAGGCCTATGGCAAAAAGCACACTGCCTGGCTTCAAAATGGCCGCCGGCCTCATGGCCAGGCCCACAACAACAAGAAACTGAAGATAGACAATGCAGGCCTATGGCAAAAAGCACACTGCCTGGCTTCAAAATGGCCGCCGGCCTCATGGCCAGGCCCACAACAACAAGAAACTGAAGACAGACAATGCAGGCCTATGGCAAAAAGCACACTGCCTGGCTTCAAAATGGCCGCCAGCCTCATGGCCAGGCCCATAACAACAAGAAACTGAAGACAGACAATGCAGGCCTATGGCAAAAAGCCCACTGTCTGGCTTCAAAATGGCCGCCGGCCTCATGGCCAGGCCCACAACAACAAGAAACTGAAGATAGACAATGCAGGCCTATGGCAAAAAGCACACTGCCTGGCTTCAAAATGGCCGCCGGCCTCATGGCCAGGCCCACAACAACAAGAAACTGAAGACAGACAATGCAGGCCTATGGCAAAAAGCACACTGCCTGGCTTCAAAATGGCCGCCGGCCTCATGGCCAGGCCCACAACAACAAGAAACTGAAGACAGACAATGCAGGCCTATGGCAAAAAGCACACTGCCTGGCTTCAAAATGGCCGCTCGGCCTCATGGCCAGGCCCACAACAACAAGAAACTGAAGACAGACAATGCAGGCCTATGGCAAAAAGCACACTGCCTGGCTTCAAAATGGTCGCCGGCCTCATGGCCAGGCCCACAACAACAAGAAACTGAAGACAGACGATGCAGGCCTATGGCAAAAAGCACACTGCCTGGCTTCAAAATGGCCACCAGCCTCATGGCCAGGCCCACAACAAGAAGCCTAGGCCACAAAGGAAACACATGCAGGCCTTAGAATATGGCAAAAGCAGCACACTTGTAACTCCCACCAGAAGTGGCTACCAGCCACATGGACACTCACAAATCACAAGCAACAAGCAGGAGGCCTGGAAAACAATGTACTGAAAACAGGCCTATAATAGCCAGGCAAAGGCTGCATGGTAAACCACACTGCTTTTGCTTTGCCTGTAATGCAATAAAATGCAAAAACGAAAATACACAGGGCTAAACAAGGCCTGCAGCACACCACACACAACTAAGGCATGTATTTAACACACAGCCCAAAAAACTGAAATGCACCCAAAAAAACACATTTTGCAATTCAATCCAATGCCATCCATGCCCCCTAAATGATGTTTGAAATTAATAAATACACACACAGCAATCCATGACCCATGACTAGCTCTGGACCTACTGGCTACCCACAACGATTTATTTTTAAAAATGATGAAAAGTACCAAAAATGAAGTTGCAGCAACTGCAATGCCCCAATCAAACAACACCAACTTACTTGTAAAATCTCAAATCCCAAAATCCTCAAATCCAATGATGCAGCAGACACAAAGAGTGATCCTTCCAGCTCAAATCCAAGTGAAAAATGAACAGGAGATGGACAAAGCACTGGGAGGAGCCTCCTGGACAGGAACAGGAAGTAGGAGACTCTGTGGCACTTCCTCCCTCTCCCCCCCAAAAAATTTGACCAAAAAGGACAGCCAAATATCAATCTGAGGTTTTTTTTTCATCCAAATCATCAATTTATAGAAGGTTTTATGCTGCTTGCGATGTTATTGTTCTCCAGATTGAAAATTTTGCGTGTTCGGGATCGCGAGCTGTACAAAAATATCGCCGGATGTCCGATGGCGCGCCCGAATGACGTGTTCGCGGTCGCAATCTCTCTCGCGGTGCACGATGGCGCGGCGAATGACGTGTTCGCGATCGCACACTCTCGCGTTGTCCGATGGCGCGGCAAATGACGTGTTCGCGATCGCAAACTCTCGCGGGATAACGTGGCCGGCTACCGAAATCTCGTGGCGCACGCGAACGGATAGGAAAACCCGTCGGCGAACGCAGGAATCCCGGTAAGTCGCTATCGTGCGCGCTAGAACGCATTTTTAAAGCGCGACAAGAAAATAATTCTGCTACGCCGCGGATCGCGGAATTGTTGGCAATTCCGCGTTCTCCGCGGAACGCGAAATTGCCTAAATTCCGCAAATTCCGCGAGCGGAGCGGAATTGGATGCCCAGGGTTAGTCCAGATACAGTTTGAAAATGGGAGATGGTTTTACAGATAGAAACAGCAATGTCAGCCTTCCTATTTTAGGGCAATGGTGGATGCTACTTTGTATATACATCCAATAAGAGCTTTTCAGCACCATTTGTGAGTGGATTGTTAGTAGGTTAGGAGCATCCCAAAAACATCTAAGACCTAATTTATGAAACCAGCTACGCACATGTCGAACCCAAGGAGCTGTTGTGTGGTGATCAATGCTCAATATCTCATTTAATCCCTCTTTATAACTTTTGAGTTCTTGCATGGTTCACAAACGGACCCAGAATAGAAGAGATCTTAGTATGGCTTGATGTTCTATTCGCCTAATATTAATATCTTGGTTTATTGGAATCATAGGTGTACATACTAGTAGACAAAGTAACATCCCTATCAATTTATTTTCCTCTCCTGTAAGCATGCTCAGGCTATTAATCCCCCAAAGTTCTGCACCGTAAAAGGTGGCAGATTGTGAACTGTACTTATGAACTTCCAGGGCTGGTGACACTGCCTTTGATGTGCTTGTCTGTTGCTTTTTCACAATTGCCATGGAATTTTGCAGCAATATAGCTTTACATTTGTGTATATGTGGTTTCCATGACAATTTGGTGTTTACTATAATACCAACATAATAAAAGTTGGCCATATACTCCAGTTTTTGTTTTTGAACAGTAATATTTTTTTTTAAAGATCTGTGCGTTTTCTGGACATATATTTAGTCTTGGTTGAATTAATTTCAAGGCCTTTTATGGTCTAAAATTCGCTGAAACAGTCTAGTAGCTTTTGTAATCCCTTTGATGTTTGTGATATTTAGATTGTGTCATCAGCGAAGAGTAATGCCGGTATTGGCACCCCTCCTAACTCTGGGGAGTCATGTTTATAACCCTGAAGATGTTGTACAATGTCATTAACCTATAATGAAAAGGGGGCAGATGCCAGTACACATCCCTGCCTTACTCCGTTTTTTATTTGGATTGTCTCCTATCTGCGTCAGGAGATCTTCAGGCACTCCCTGGGTTCCTAAAGAGTTCCAGAGAGAGTCCCTAGAGATAAGGTTGATAGCGGCCTTCAGGTCTATGAATGCTATGTACAAATGTCCTCCCTTTAGTTTGGTGTACTTTCACGCTATGCATAGCAGCCTAAAAACCTCATCAATTGTACTTGTTCTTACTCTGAACCCAGCTTGATACTGAGACAGGATATTATTTTCCTCCAACCCATTGTTAAGCTTACTTAGGATCTGTTTTGCAAAAACATTTGCAAGGTATCTAGTAGACTAATTGGCCTGTAATTGGCAGGGTCTTGTCGATTGCCCATCCTAATAAAAGGAACTATTTCAGCCCCTCTGCACGATCCAGGTATTGGTGCCCCTGCAGCCACAGCATTGCAGAGTAGATTTACATAAGGTGCCCATACTGTTTTGACGTGTCTCAAAAGACTACCTGGTATCTTATCAGGTCCTGGGGCTTTCCCTGGCTTGACAGCTTCTATTGCTGCCATTGTATCGTCTAGACTAAAATAAGGGGTGTTTGATCTGGTCCAGTTGATTTCCAAGGGACTTGTTCCATTAGTAGAATGGTTAGTTAGTAATTGATCATCAGTATCAGAATATAGCTGTGATAAATGTCAGCTCTAAGTGCTCGGATCCAAGTAAAGGTTCAGGTTGGAGTTTCCGATTATATTGCCCTGGGCCAGTATTTTCCAAAAACCGGCATGGTCCTCGTTTCTAGCTGCACCAATCAAGTCCTTCCAGATACAGTTATCCTAGTCCTTTTTTGCTCGTGCTAGTATTTTCTTATACTTTGCCCTTCTATCTCTTGTTAATTCTATGTTGCTGGACTTCATAGCCGCTAGCAATTGCTTCTTTGCCTTATGACAGCCCTTGGTATTCCAGGGATTATGAGGGGGGGCATTTAGTGATATTTGCAGACTAGTGTTCCAGAGGAATTTTACTCAGGAACAGTTTAACTTTCTCTACTATAGTACAATGTATCTGCACAATAGGGTCTCATTTGGCGCGGGATCTATGTAAGGAGATAGGGCATCAGAGAAAGTGTTATAAATCTCTGTCATAATTTCTGTATTACCTGCAATAATTTGTCATTTAACTGCCCTGCAATTATTGCTGACCATTGGTTGGATTACATTTCTATTGTTTGTATTTTTTTCCACAGCCCAAGTGTCAAAAAGAGTTCCCACCATTGTTAGGCACATTGGACTTCCTATACTTAACTACTAAAACAACTAATATAGAGAATACAAATATCGTAAAAAATATGGATTTTTACTTATGTCCAAAACACAAATATCAGAAGCAAAAATATTGTTATCCCTAAATAAACATATATTATGTCAAAAATATTGATTCATAGAATATCGACTGCAATAAAATAATTAACTTAACTTTAATAAATATAAACAAAACACTTTTTATGCAAAACAATTATTTGAAATACACCATTTGCCCCCAAAAATTATATAACTAAAATCACAACAATACAACCCCCAAAAATATTAGCATTAACTGCAAAGACTTAGACAACACCCTGAATATTAACATATATATATATATATATATATATATATATATATATATATATATATATATATTCACTGAAAAAACCATAGGTTTCAGGGACGTTATAGGTAGGTGGACATTTCACTCGTACAAAACCATAGAAATTCCACCGTTATTGTTAGTTCAGTTAACTATAACTCGCGCCCCCGCAATGCACTGCTCATGACGTCACATATTACATCATTCATGGCATGGTCAGTGACATCACTGATGACATCACTGATGACATCTCAAATGACATCACTGATGACATCATCCAGTGACTGTGTGTTTCTGTAAAGTTTAAATATGTTTTATATATATGGCAAGGTGTATTGAAGAATGAGTGGGTGTATAAGTGTCTGGATGGAGGATTTAGGATTTAGGAGGTATGTAACTGATTGTATAAGTGACTGATGAAATGTGTCTTACTGAATGCATGGGTTAGTGACTAAACTGTGTGAATGTCTGTATCAGTCTGTCTGTTGTTGTGTAAGCTGCTACATGGGTTGGTCAGTAGCTACATTAGTGTCTATATGGGTTATTTATTGTTTGCTTGAGTATTTGTATGGGGGACTTAGTGTGTGTGTGGGTGGGTTGGAGGTGTGTGACTGTGCATAGATGTGTGAGTAGGTGATTCACTGGGTGTATGGGTTCAAGAGTGCATCTGTGAAGGGCTGTATGGGTGGGTAAGTGTGTGTATGGGTGTGTTGGTGAGTGAATGGATGTCTCAGTGGTACATATGTGAGTAACTACATATGTAAAAGGAAGTATATGTGAGTGATGGTGTATATAAATAACTATATGTGAGGCTGAGTGATTGTGAGAGTGGCATGTATGGATGAGTCTGTACTTGTTTCAGTGATTACATAAGAGAGTAACTATGCGTTACTGTCTGTATGAATTAGTGAGGTGGTGTGTGTATAACTGTTTAGGTGAGTAAATGGGAGTGTGATTGATTGTTTGCATGACTGACTAGGTGTGTGAGTAACTCCATGGATGAGTGGCGGTGTGTGAGTGTCTGAATAGGTGTATGAGTGCATATGATAGTGTTGTATTGATAAGTGACTGCATGTATAAGTGATTGTATAGGTGAATGAGTGGATGTGTGTGCAGACCTAGGAATCAGTGAGTGAGTATGTAGTAACTGGTATTGGTGTGTGGATGGTTTCGAAAATGGTAATGTGTATTTTACAGTGGGTGTATTAAAGGTTATATTAGGGTGTGATGAGGTGCATCAGATTATCACGTGGATGATGTCATTTGAGATGTCATCAGTGATGTCATCAGTGATGTCACTGACCATGCCATGAATGATGTAATATGTGACGTCATGAGCAGTGCATTACGGCAGCGCGAGTTATAGTTAACTGAACTAACTATAACGGTGGAATTTCTATGGTTTTGTACGAGTGAAATGTCCACCTAACTATAACGTCCCTGAAACCTATGGTTTTTTCAGTGAATTTCAAAGGTTTTTTAAATGCTAATTTCTAACTATAACGTCCCTGAAACCTATCGTTTTTTCAGTGAATTTCTAAGGTTTTTTAAATGCTAATTTCTAACTATAACGTGCCTGAAACCTATGGTTTTTTCAGTGAATTTCAAACGTTTTTTAAATGCTAATTTCTAATTATAATGTTCATTAAACCTATGGTTTTTTCAGTGATTTTAAATTATCATTCCATTCTCAACCTAGTGAAAACAGCCGATATCGCCAGTTTTCCAACAATAGCTTCCGCAAAAAAATTCGCCACAAATGAGAGCGACAACTAACGCTAATAATATGCAGAGTTGGCGTTCCCGTGCAAAAATAACACGAAAACACCACTTCCCGATATTTTCAATGAGCAGCCAAATCTGGGGTGCGATCCAAAAACAGGCGATAAGCTGCGTTAGCAGTAAGAATTTAACATCTGCCTTTTACTGGTGTAAAGCAGGACGACTACCTACAGTGTGAAAGGGAGCCCATAACCACATCTAAAGACCAACACATGTCATAGAGCTACTGACCATGCAGCTCCGACACCCAACAAGGCCACAACACCCACTGCCATCACCCTCAGGACCTCCCCCCCGGACCACCCCCCTCCCTACTACCACCGAGGCAGCGCAGAACAGGACAGCGGACCCTCCAAAAACAGCATGGTCCCTCAGCCACATAATAGCTGAATGTTGGGAGATGTGGCAACCAAGTATGTGTGAAGGACGCAAGTCATCCATCAATAAAAATGCACACAATACCAAGTGTAGCGGTGATGTGGTGGACAGACCTCACAATGCAGAGCACAAACCTCTCCATGTGGACATATACTGCTGGTGCTTGTAATGTTGTGGACAATAGACGCAACCATGTTACCTCAGGCAGTGGGGAAGATCTCGGTCATGTAGCTGTGTTGTCCCCCCCTGGAAGCGGAAGCGGAGTGGGCTGGTCCAACGTACCCCACTCCAGCATAGGAGTATGAATAAATAGGCTGGGGCTCTGGGCGTGGTTCACTTGTGGGAAGGCCAAAGCGTCTGACAGGGCGGCAGCCCTCACCCTGCCACGAGGCCTCCGCCGTGACCGCCGGACTCCTCGACACAGGCCCCCTGCGAACCCAGCAGCAGAGCACCACAGACTTATGTCTGTACAGACTACTGCCTTTGATCTACACTGCGGACAGCAGGGCTCACAATTCAGATCGAGTCCCGATTGCAGATGACGCAGTCCAGTAGGCAAGAGACATTGCTCCCAGTGCGGCCCGCCCGGACCACGCATCATCGCAGGCTGCGCACACGCTGAGTGCTTCAGGTGCCACTAGCTCAGTGCACCACAAGTCATCGCCACGTAGCCTTATTAAGGCAGAATTCATTAGACAAAAGACATTGCTACCAGTGTGGCCCGGCCGGACCACGCATCATCGCAGGCTGCGCACACGCTGAGTGCTTCAGGTGCCACTAACTCAGTGCACCACAAGTCAACGCCACATGGACCTATTAAGACAGAATTCATTAGGCAAAAGACATTGCTACCAGTGCGGCCCGCCCGGACCACGCATCATAGCAGGCTCCACACACGCTGGCTGCTTCAGGTGACACTAACTGTACAGCTCAACTCAACGCCACGTGGCTGTGGGCCCATGCTGACCGCTGCCTCCGGCCTACACTGCGGTCATCAGGTCTCACATTTAAAATTGACTCTTGATTCATTAATTGCAGAGTCCAGTAGGCAACTAAGTATTACGTCCCTAAAACCTACATAATATCCTTTTAGTATCCTTGCTTCAAGAACTTGTTTTATATCAGTTATAGCTTTAGTACAATGACCAACTTCATCTTTCAAGTCCAAAGGAACACTGAATGGCAGTCTACACTGCGGACAGCAGAGCTCACAATTTGAATTCAATCTTGATTTATTAATTGCAGACAGAATTGTACTCTATGTCCTCGAATTTTGTCAAGAGGAAGTTACAAAAGCATTCCTTGATGTCTGTGCTGACTACTGCCTTCGATCTACACTGCAGTCAGCAGGGCTCACAATTCAGATCGAGTCGCGATTGCAGATGACGCAGTCCAGTAGGCAAGACACATTGCATCATCGCTGGCTGCGCACATGCTGAGTACCACACCTACCACTAACTCTATGCAGCTCAAGTTAACGCCATGTGGCTGTGGACTCTTCCTGACCACTGCCTCCGGCCTACACTGCGGTCAGCAGGGCTCACAATTCAGATCGAGTCGCGATTGCAGATGACGCAGTCCAGTAGGCAAGAGACATTCCATCATCGCTGGCTGCGCAGACGCTGAGCGCCACACCTACCACTAACTGTATGCAGCTCAAGTCAACGCCACGTGGCTGTAGGCCCTTCCTGACTGCTGCCTCCGGCCTACACTGTGCTCAGCAGGGCTCACAATTCAAATTCAGTCTTCATTCCTTAATTTCAGAGTCCAGTAGGCAACTAACTATAACGTCTCTGAAACCTACATATTTCGACAGTGTATTCCATAAATCTTTCATCTTTTGTTCCATACACCTACACTGCGGTTAGCAGAGCTCACAATTTAAATTGAGACATGATTTATTTATTGCAGACAGAATTGTACTCTATGTCCTCGAATTTTGTAAACAGGAAGTGACTAAAAGCATTCTTCGATGTCTGTGCTGACTACTGCCTTCGATATACACTGCGGATAGCAGGGCTCACAATTCACATCGAGTCGCGATTGCAGATGACTCAGTCCAGTAGGCAACAGACATTGCTCCGAGTGCGGCTCGCCCGCACCACGCATCATCGCTGGCTGCGCACACGCTGAATGTTTCTGATGCCCCTATCTCAGTGCAGCACAACTCATAGACCCTTTATGATACAATGTTTTGTGTATAATTTCACATCTGCTGCCCCTACCTCAGTGTACCAAAAGTCATGGACCCTTTACGATACAATCTTGTGTGTATTATTTCACATCTGTTGCCCCTACCTTAGTGCAGCACAAATCATTGACCCTTTATGATTGAATCTATGTGTCTGATCCAATGATTACTGTTGTACTTGTTGCCAGCACCAACCATTCCCGGAGGGCTGGCTTACACTCACCCCACACGCATCCAGCACAGACGTCACTGGACATGTGACCCTGGTAATAAAAATGAGTCGAGTGCACGTGCCCGAACCCAGTTCCACTATCTATCTGTGTCCGTGTGTTCATTATGTATGCAAGATGCCGCCCCTGGACCCTACCACATTACATTGTGCTGTGGACAGCGTATGCAACCATGTTACCTCTGGCAGTGGGGAAAACTTCGGTTATGTAACTTTCTCTCGGTCATTGTACAAGTACGTACGTAGAGACTGGATCATTAGAGTACTGCAAGGAGAGTGTATAGTGAATTTATAAGTGCTTGGGGATTGGCGGAGTAATTCTATAAGTACATATGTTGGCGCAGCCTAACCCTGAACACAAGCTTGGCTCTAATTGGCTGCCCTCCATGTGCCAAAAACTGAAACTTAAACTTTCCATGGCCCTGTATTGCTACAGCTGCAACACTTCACTGAATGTGCAATAAACATTCATATCCACACAGATGTGTCATGTCCACCATCTTTCATGTGTGGAACTATGGATGAATGTAGGGTCAGTGATTCCCCATACCTTCCATGTTGGTCATGTTGTGGGACTTGGCTCACAGAGTGACACATTGGCGCTTGCGACCCGGGTGATGTCAGCACTACAACAGGGACACCCGCATCAGTTGATTCCTCATACAGCCCAGGACGGAGCCACGCCCATAGCTCCGGAGTCATTCTTCACAGCCTCACGCAGGACTGGCATACGCCAGGCCAGCCCACTCCGCTTACGCTTACAGGGAAGGACAACAACGCTACATGGCCCAGATTTTCATTGCAGTGATCTGCTGGTCACACCCTAGTTGTCAGTACGCCACAGCCACTCCCTCACGGCTAGTATACACCCACACCACACCCATCCAGCACACGCGTCACAAGACACGTGACCCTGCCAATAAAAAAGACCGGGCGCACGTGCTCTATGCCATTTCAGAGTTGCTCGCACCGGATACACTGCGGCTGCCACAGGCACACCGGCACGGGACGGTGACTTTCGGTCCACTGAGGTACGGGTACCGTAACTGCTGAGCGGGTGTGCAGCCTGCGGTGATGGCCCGTCCCGGCGGTCTGGACAGCTCAGGTTTTGTGTGCCCTGCTGGACCGCAGTGCAGGTCTGAGCCATCAGACAGCGCAGGCCTACCGCCACGTGGCGTCGCCTCGCTGGTCACAGAGTTAGTGGCACCGCAAGGGCTGAGCGGGTGTGCAGCCTGCGGTGAAAAGCCCGGTGCACTGGTATGTCCTCTGCCATGGAGAAATCGAATCGAAATTTGCTTTATTCGGTTTGAATTTTTGAATTTACAAAACCATAAAAGCACAATAACACAGTAAACATTACACTATTTCCAATACAACCAGTTTAAAATCATTTGTTAAAAAAGAGATCAGAATAGATTTTATCATTTTCATAGTTCACGATAGTCATAAAAGTATCATTTCTCAATATAAATCACAATTATTAAAAACACCTTGTTCAAATCAATTTTTTTTTTACTTTCAAAGTCGTTTCCTATCCTTAATTACACTTTTCAAGAAAAGACCAATATTTCTTGTATAGCATTCATTATCTGAAAACTGCAGTGCAAGGTAAGCTGGGCGACATTGCCTCAAGCCCCAGATTCTTAAAATAGGTAGGATCCACCTCTTTCTTAAATCTGAATAATATTTACAAAATAAAACAACATGAATTGTCGATTGAGGTGAAGATCCATCGCATGGGCAATTTATTAGATTTTTTGACCAGTCATTTATTGTGGGAAAAGATACTACTCGATAAAAAACATCTAGTCTAAAACGTGTGAGAACAAATCTATCGTACCCAGTTATATGATAAGTTAAATATGGTTGCATTGCAGTAGAAGATAAAATCATCTGGTTTGTTTGTACTGTTGGTTTAAAAACCTCACTCGCGTATCTAATTTCTTCCAAGTGAGACATACAGCGTTTTTAAAAACTTTCCTGGGGATTGAACACATCATTTGGGGATTTAGAAAAAAATCAGGTTGTCCCAAATCCGTCATAAAATCTTTAATATACTTCAGCCACCTAATAACTAGGGCTTGCTCTAATTTGAGGGTGTCACTTAGGACCTTTTGATTGAGAGTCATTTTTGTGGAGGTCCAAATTCGATGCCACAATAAGACTGGTTGCACCCTTATTATATCTGTAATATATTGTACCCCCAGCTCAGTGTGGCAAATATAAGTTGATGTTGAACTGGGGACGGCCAATAAATAATGAAGAAACGCATTTTCCACGTTCTGTATTTCAGACACGTTACAGTATCCCCAGATCCCAGCCCCGTATATTACTGCACTAATGCACTTGGCTTGGTAAATCTTAATCAGTTCCATAGGGGGCCTCTTTCCCAACTTCTGTAAAAAATTTACCAAAGCAGTCGTAGTTCTCATAAACAATAGTTTCCTGGCCTTTATGGCCTGTTGCCACGTGCCCTTATTGTCCATGAGAATACCTAAGTATGGGTATGTCTTTGTGTTTTCCACTTTCTTATTCTCAATGAAGATGGACCTTTGATTTCTATCAGCCCTCCCACAGTTCATTATATAAGTTTTGGTGACGTTAATTTTTAGGTCAAGGTTTTTCATATACTCAGTGTATTTATTGAGAACCCGTTGTAGCCCCAATGGTGTTTGTGCCATTATCACTGCGTCATCTGCATAAAGTAGGGCGGGTATTGGTCGTTTATTTACCTGCGGAAGATCCTGACACTCCTCGAGCATAACTCCTTCCAAACTGTTGGTATACAATGTAAACAAGAACGGTGCCAGGACACACCCCTGCCTAACCCCCCTCTAAACAGGAAATGGTTCTGTGTATTCCCCATTTAATCCATACCTTACCCTAGCTCTTGCATTCGAATACAGTGCTCTTACAATTTGGATTAAGGGAAAGTCAACCCCCATTACTTCGAGGATTTTCCACAATTTATTGTGGCATACAGAGTCAAATGCTGTGGAGAGGTCTACAAATGCAAGGTACAATTTTCCTTTTTTCACTTTAGTATATTTTCCCATTAGTATTGTTAAATTGAGGCCCTGTTCTATTGTTCCTAGGCCTTCCCTAAATCCAAATTGTAAATCCGATATTATGTCATTATCTTCAGCCCATTGCTGTAGACGGTTTAATATAATACGGCCTGCCACTTTTCCCACCGAATTGAGCAGAGAAATCGGACGATAACATGTTGGGTTCTGTCTGTCACCTTTTTTAAAAATTGGTACCATTAGTGACTCAGACCAAGTTCCCAAAAGTCCGATTTTACATGAGGCTGCAAGGACTTGTTTTATTAAAGGGCCCCATAGTTCTAAGTTTTGCTTATATATATCTACGGGTACCCCATCTGGGCCCGGGGCCTTTCCGCCTTTACTAGCTTTCAGAGCAGATTGCACCTCTTCTAAGGTAAAGTCTAAATTAATTGGGAAGTCTTGTGCTAAAGGACTAGTAGGAGCAGAACAGAGAGTTACGTTGCTATCCTCCTTTATCTTGCTGTACATTTTGGAGAAGTAATCTACCCACTGCCCTTCATCTATTGCAATTTTTAGTGTTGGAGTGTCTTCGGGTCGCAAGAATGGAGAGTTGACCACCCGCCAAAAGGCGATGCTATCCCTTTCCATACTTGCCTTGTGTAGATCAGCCTAGGTATTCCTTTTTACTTCACTTTTTCGTGTTCTTACTACTTGGTTATATACCTTCCTACACCGCCTTATTTCCACTCCATCCCTTTCCTTTTTGTGTAGTTCATGCTTTAAACTAGTATAGGCTACTGTGCATTTATTATCAAACCACCCGTTTATCTTCCTTTTCCTCTTTTTCAGTTCACGTTTTAGTGTGTTCCTAATTGTTTCTGTTATTTGTACATAGGACCTCAATATTTCTTCACACGGTGTGCTCTCGTCAAGACATCTCAGAATTTGTTCCAGACTATTCTCTACCACTACTTTGGTAGTTACAAGTGGTTCTACCTGAGCCCACTTTAGAGAGTAGCCATTAAATGTATTTATTACCAGTTCCTGTATCGGTTGTATTCCCCTTGGATGGGCCCCCTGTATTTTTATAGAAACCAGTAGATCCACACTTAGGGGAAAGTGATCACTTAGAACGTTCTTATGCATTTTAAAACTTAGAAGCCTGGATGCAAATCTATTTGAAATTATAATAAAATCAATAATCGTACTCAGCCCTCTCCCATGAAAAGTCTGAGTAAATGGGATCGGTGGCGAACTCAATGCATTTGCAAAACCCATATCCATAAAAAATAAGATCTCATTTAGGACATCACCATGAGCACTATGTGAAAAATGAGGAAGGTTACAATCTTTTTCATCTATTAAACCGCATACTACATCATCACTATGTGGGCACAAGGCAGTATTAAAATCACCCCCCCAAATAAGTATTACATTCTCCCTATTTTCCCTCTGAATGTTCTGCATAGCACTTCTAAGCTGCTTTAAAATATCTATTATGTGTTCCTTCTGGGCATTATTATAAAAGTTAATCAAAACAACAGTGTCTCGCTTATCTACATTAATATTCAATATTTGGTAGTTTGGTTCTGAAACATTAAACGATATTTTGTTTACCCTTAACAGGTTTGATACATATATACACAGGCCTCCCTTTGGCCTCCCACTTGCCGATGATACTGCTACTGTATTAAAGGTCTTATATCCTTCTAAATGCATTTCTTTCAAAGACCATGTTTCTTGTAAGCAAAGGATATCAAATTTACTCACAAACTTAAACCAGAGTTGATTTTCTATTTTGGAGCGTAGACCAGCTACGTTCCAATAAAGTATCTTTATACTACTTTTGTTACCTCTTGACTGAATTTGATTAACTGTATCTGTAGTCATGGATGAATTAGGGAGCAACAGCCTATTTTGTTCTGTTCTTAACATAGGCTTCAGCACTTCCATGTTATTTATATAATTTAGTCTATGTGATTCACTCTGATTATGTGGACTTCCTCCTTTGGGTAGGGCGACACTATGAATGTTCGCATTGATCCTATCTAATTCCCGAATATTCTGGGGGAAAAAAGTAGCAGAAGAATCTTGTTCATCTAGGGCAACACTGTTGTTAGTCGCAATTAACCTACCTAGTTCTTGAAAATTGTGGGGGTGAGGGTAGCAGTGTTATCTATAGGAAGGATGTTTAGTCAATCTATCTCCTCTAGAGAGGTCAGCGGTGCGAGCGATTTCTCACCGGAATATTATGTACATACTCATTTCTTGCTTCATTCATCCTATCTGTACCTCTCCTCTCCATCACATTTGGGGGTTTATAGAAATAGCCTAAGGGCAGGATATTGATGTCAGCCGTGGATAACGGCCCATTTCCTCCCTTCCATAAGATCTTTTTAACTAGGTCGGGGGTTTTGAACGTTAATACCACGCAGTCACCAGGCAGAGTCTTTCGGTCCTTCCCTACCCATTTTACCCTCCTGGCCATTTTAAACTCCATAAAGAGTTGCTCAGTTAAGCCAACCTTTACACCTAACCAGTGGAGAGCTTTATTTCTTAGGGTCTCCCAGGATTCAATTTCCTCAGATCTTATCTTAGGTGTATTAGCAAGTATTATCGTGTATGGTGTACACGCCGGTGGTAGATCTAGGTATGGTGGCTCAATTGGTGTACCTTTTATAAGTGAAGTTTCCTTTTGATGATGGAAGGGAGTCAAGTTGGAAGTGTGATTTTTCGTTGTGACATCCCTAGTAACTTCCCTATTACCCGTTTTTTGTATAGCACTCCGCTGGTGGTCAATTTGGTTTACTTGATTAACTGAGGGGGTAGACGTGGGCAAAGGATGGCCCCTTTGGTGGCTATTGCTCGTATAAGATAATACCCCTACTTCGGCTTGGTGAGGCTGACCATGTTCATTTTGCGTCTTACGGCCCCCTCCTGGGACAGCCTTACCATCTACCCTTTCTCCCTGGTTGTTAAGTGAATATTTATTTGAATCTATTCTATCTAAGAGGCCCGTTAGCATCTGCTCTATCGTGTTAACTCTTCCCTCAATCTTTATGAATGAGGCTCTTAAAAACAGGTCTAGTTTCCGTACGAGGGTAGATAGGTTTCTAGTATCAGCTTCCTTAGGTTTTACTTTACTATTTTTCTCTGCCGAGAGTCTTTCCGGGGGGGCGTTTAGTGCCGTTCTTTTCCCCCCTGCCGCTTTTTTTGCAAGTTTAACATTTTTAGAGATATTTACTATGTTAGAATTGGTCACGGTATCTGATGTATTATGCCTCTCAGATCCTATAACCTCAATACTCTTATCTATTTGTGATGGCATCTTTGTCCGCTTTTGTGGGGGCTGACTAAATGAATCCTGATCACTGTATGTTATTTGATCAATCATATCTTGAACACATCCATTCTCAGGAACCCCACAGCTTACCACCCCTATATTTATCTCTCCAGTTGTAACTTCAATTGGGGTTTTATTCCCTTCATTAATACGTTGTGTGGTTACTTCTAGTGACTCTTCTACCGAGGATATTTGCTTCTCTATTGCTCCCATTGCCCCAGTCAAATATGTCAGTAACGTTTGTTGTACACTCCCAGTGACCTTTTCCGCAGGTAGGAGCTGACCGGTTAATGTTTTTCTTTTCCCCATGTTGGCAGTACCTTGATATCAAACAGTATAGACCAGCTCTCTAAGTACTCACTTAAATCTGATGTTTAACGGGTTTGAGAGGGGACAAAGTATCAGAATGTCACAGTGTCAAAAGAACCTGCAGAATAGAGACTCCCCTTCAAGCCGTTTCCGTTACTGTACAGTACCTCTCAACCCAACCTCTTGATGCTTGTTATCCTCGCGAATCCAGTACAGTCGCCCATGTGGGGCCAAGAGAGTGTGCCCAGCCCGGCCTCCTTCGGCCTCTGACGGGCCCGCCCTTGGCCCGCCCTTGGCCCACCCTTGGCCCGGGCTTGGCCCGCACGCGGCCCGCGCCGCGGGAAAGATAGCAGCGCTTTTGAGCGCGTGTAGAGCTCCTCCCCCACACCTGTGGCAGCTGAAATTCGGTCGCAGGGCACCCTGGGACTTGAAGTCCCACCAGGGTCTAGTGCGGCTCTGCGAGGATGGTAGTTGCAGCTCTGCAGGGAGGTGAGAGTCAGGATGTTACACCCTGGGACGAAATTCCCACCAGGGTGTTGCTGATGCCACAGACTGTCCCCAACAGGCAGGAGAACAGCTTCCCAAGTCCCGCACCGCGGGAAAGATAGCAGCGCTTTTGAGCGCGTGTAGAACTCCTCCCCCACACCTGTGGCAGCTGAAATTAGGTCGCAGGGCACCCTGGGACTTGAAGTCCCACCAGGGTCTAGTGCGGCTCTGCGAGGGTGGTAGTTGCAGCTCTGCAGGGAGGTGAGAGTCAGGATGTTACACCCTGGGACGAAATTCCCACCAGGGTGTTGCTGATGCCACAGACTGTGCCCAACAGGCAGGAGAACAGCTTCCCAAGTCCCTTCCCATGGAGAAATCAAGACCCAGCACCAAATGTGAGACCTGGTGGCCTGCGGAGCGGGGCTGCATGACATGCAGGGTGCGGTGTCTGCGGGCCCAGGGCTTGGGGCTTGCAGCGGCAAGTGGTAGGCCCTCTTTTCTACATGCAGGTTGCGAAAGGTGAGCAGAGAGGCTTGTTAGCGCAGCGGCGGGCAGTCACCTCCGGGCAGTGGGAGTGGATGGGGTGCAGCAGCCTGGGTGCAGCAGCCTGGGTGCGCAGCGGCAGACAGTCACCTCCGGGCAGTGGGAGTGGATGGGGTGCAGCAGCCTGGGTGCGCAACAGCGGGCAGACACCTCTGGGCAGTGGAAGTGGATGGGGTGCAGCAGCCTGGGTGCGCAACGGCGAGCAGACACCTCTGGGCGGCGGGAGTCAATGGGGTGCAGCAGCCTGGGTGCGCAGGGGCGAAACAGAGAATTAGGCGTGTGCAGTTGTATGTACTCTGCCATTACTGATTCTATACTATGTTTCAGATGACTAAACTTCAAGACTCCACTGTGTCCCAGCACATGGTTGGAGACACACCGGTGGCAGAAAGGTGAGCTGTAAGGATTTTCTCCACAGTGTCAACACTCACTCTCCCTCTCCATCTCTTCCTTTCTGTCACTCACACTCTTTCTCTCTCTCTCACTCTGTATCTCTTCCTTTCTCTCTCTCACACTCTCTCTCTTTCTATGTCTCTTCCTCTCTCTCACTCTTTCTCTCTTTTCTCTCTCTCTCTCCTTTCATGGACGCATGACGCACAATCTTATCTTTCTTTTTGTCTTGCAGGCTGTGATTCACAAATTGTCGAGGGATGACACGCCATACCTGTACCTACTTTTATTTTGTTGTTTTGTTTAAATAAAATGTTTTATATGTAAATCCATAGATGACTGAGATTCTTATTTGTCCAACCTCACATGCATCTTCTTTACTATAATTGTGCGACATCAGCCAATTTGTTACGTTCCAGATTTCCTAATGTTGCTGTCACATTTGTTTGTGTGGGGGGGATGGCGGACAAGGGGCTGGTGGCGGGGGGTGTCGGAGCAGTGTTGGGTGTCCGAGCTGCATGATCGTTGGCTCCATTGCATCTGTTGTCATTCACGTATGGCTCTGGGTGGGCTCCCTTTCATATTGCAGGTTGTAGTCCGACTTTACACCAGCTCAGAGCAGGTGTAAACTTTCTGCTACTAACGCACCTTATCGCCTGTTTTGTACTATCTTCGATGATCTTGCTGGTGGTTGAGACGCTTGCAAAGTGATGTGTTCGCTGCTTTTTGCACGAGAACGCCTACTCTACATCCCATTAGCAATATTTGCCGGACTCATCCGTGACAATGCTTTTTGAGACTGCTATCGCTGGTAAACTGGTGATATGGGCTGTTTGCTCCAGCTTGTGAATGGTGCGTTAAATTTATCACCATGTTGGTTGCGATAAAGTGCCGTTAACTCAGCGATATGTCCTTGAGAATATACCCCTCGGTGTTTGAAAGACTTAAGAAGTACTCGAGTGCCGTGCTGAGAGCCACGCACCCATCGCTTTCACAAGTTTACTATGACAGGGCAGGAGAGAGCGAGGGAGAGAGACGGAGTGAGATAGCACAAGCAGCGCAAGGCCGCACGGGCACCTGGCTCCACATACCAACATGTGTGTGTGCATCGCCATCCGTGCACAGGCAATTCCCCCACAATGTAGCCCACACACATATCAATCACAGAACATCAGCAATGAAGGCAATGTGGTACAAAACTCCCCTCATACGGGTTCTGTGTCTGGTGTGTGTGGCGGGGTGATGGCTGCATGGCTGTGTGCCCCTGACACATCAGACTGCGTAGGTGATGGGGCTGCATTAGATGTCATCCAGCACCTATGCAAAAACAATGTCTGGCTCACAGAGGCGGAGCTTGCCAAAGGGATACACCCCCGCACATAACACACCTTCTTAATTTCTAATTTACCTTCCGAGTTGGTATGCAGATTTCAAATGTCACAGACGCATGCAATTCTTTTCTTGTCACACAGTACATGTATTGCACCGCTTTCATCAAGAATGGAACCAGTAATGGCACAATTTCCCTGTTGCTCCACACATAAATCCATGTAAAGAACAAATCAGAATAGTTCCTTATTTTTTTAGATTGCAAAACCTCTCTTTATTGCTTATTTTTTTACTTTCCATATAAACTGTTTTGTTAAGGACACATACAGGTGAAAAGTTCAAGGTATTGTATCAACACTTTCTAGAACATTCTACGACACGTGCAGGTTAAAAGTTCATAATTTTTTTAAACCTACCGATATTTTTTTTGCAACATTTTCTCCAACATTTAACTGCACGTGGAGGTCAAAAGTTCACCATTCTTTCAAGTTTGAACTGCACCTTCCAAATACAATTAGCAGGTGTGGTTGAGCTGAGCAAATTTCATCCTATAATATGTACTCCACGTATAAACTGCTTTTTTATTGACCAATCACAAAGATGCTTTTCATCAAAACTAATATACACCCTACTTTTTAGGACACAATACATTTCATCTCCCAATCCGTTAACGTTTTGTATGTAAAAAAAAAAGTAGTTCCCCATGTTTAAACATATCTCTTATTCTACGAACGGACTGCATGAGCTACAGACCTTTATCCATATCTTCTAGCCATACCTTCAAAATGCTAGTGTGGATTGTAGGACATAGCTATGTTTTCTGGTGCAAGAGGTATGCAGAACAGAGACGTATTGACTTAGACCTAGGTTTACACAATGTGTACATTAAATGGTTTGCACAGAGAGGATTGAAGTGGCACCAATTGCTCCCTTTGGTTAAAACCTGTTTGCATCTCCAACACCCTGATCTCATGATTGTGCACTGTGGTGGTAACGACCTAGGCACATTGGCTGGGTAGGTTTGGAAATGCTTATGAAGGACACCTTTGGACAATTGATGTTACTTTTGCCTCAAACTGTCTTTGTATATTCCAATATATGCCAAAGACAGAAGTGGAAATGGTCAAACCAATTTTGTCATAAGATTGAAAAATCTAGGAAGAATGTCAACAAAGCTGTGTCTGCATACCTAGGAGACCATAGAATGGGGTCGATTTACAACAACAACATACGTTTTGATATTGCTGATATCTACAGAAGTGATGGAGTCCACTTCACAGATGAGGGAAACCGAATTTTCCTGATTAACCTAAAACTGTGCATTTGCACTTACATGTAGCTCCAACTAATAAACAGAAGGGCTTTTTTTAGAGCCGCCTTATATTCCCAATTTCGGCTCGCAGAGTATCAGCTGCAATTCGGCTAGCAGAGGGACACCTGCGGCCCTTCGGGCAGGCTCGCAGAGGAAGAGCTGCGGCCCGTGGGCTCAGCTCGCAGAGGGAGACCTTCGAGCCGTTGGCTCGCAAAAGCACAACACCGTACCGGCTCGCAGAGGGAGAGCTGTGGCCTGACTCGCAGAGGGAGACCAACGGGCCAACATTCCTGCTAGCAGACACACAGCTATCAGTTAACAGGCTGGCTCGCAGAGATACAGCTGCGAGCCCTCCACGCTGCAACCCGACGGGCTAACTCGCAGAGGGAGAGTAACGGGCCGACGGGCCTGCTAGCACAGACACAGCTACGAGCTAACAAGGTGGCTCACAGAGGTACAGCTGCGGGCCCCACGGCTCGCAGACACAGAGCTGCGAGCCGACGTACTGGCTTCTAAAGGCATAGCCGCGAGCTGATGATGTGGGGAGAGGGAGCGTAAAAGGAGTATCTCGCACAGACAGACCTGCGGGATATTTTCAGTATTGCCTCGCAGAGGTAGAATTACGCATCCGATGCCTATTAGAGGGAGAGATGCGAGCTGATGGACTGAGTCACAAAATGGCTCACAGCTCGCAGTCGCAGAGCTGCGAGCCGACGGACTCGCTTCTAAAGGCATAGCCGCGAGCTGGTGATGTGGGGAGAGGGACCGTGAAAGGAGTATCTCGCACAGACAGAGCTGCGGTATATTTTTAGTGTTGCCTCGCAGAGGTAGAACTACGGACCTGATGCTTTGTAGAGGGAGAGTTGTGAGCTGACGGACTGAATCACAAAATGGCTGCCAACACTTCCTAGTTTCAACAGTTCGCAGCCAATCAGCCCCAAATTCGTGCTCGTAACGCTTCAGCCAATCAGATGTCAGAATTCTTAAATATCGATATCTGGAAAATTTTATATTTCTCTAAAACTACTGAACGGATTTACCCAATTTAAACAAAAGCGTGCTTTCTGGACCAAGACCTTTCTCTGTGCCAAATTTGGCGTAATCCCGTTCAGCAGTTTGACCTGTAGCCTTGTCTAAAGTTTCCTATGGAAATTGCATGGAGAAAACACGTTTTGGGACCCCCTTTTTTCTTAGTTCCCCCTTGATGAATACCCCCCAACCTTTTAGGATAGCAGCTGACCTGAAAAGAGGAACTTTTTGGAAAATTTCGTAAAGATTCGTCAAACGACGCCAAAGTTATAAGCACATCAAAAAATGCTTTTCCTATGGAAACGTGGTCCTAACTATAACTACCTACTGGCGACCGCCAGTAGGTAATATATATATATATATATATATATGTATATATATATATATATATATATGTATATATATATATATATATATATATATATATATATATATATATATATATATATATATATAATATATATATATATATATACACATGTATATAAATACATACACTTATAGTCAAAACCAATACACTATATATCATACATTATAAACAATACCTAAATTTGTGTTTACCCTAGACTGATATAACTGATGATAAAAAATCTAACTAAAACTAAACCAACCAATAAAATAAAAGTATAAATAACTTTAACTAATAAAATCAGATAAACAGTTAAATCAACAAAATAAAAGGCACATTTATTTAAACAACTGAATATTTCAAAAATTATAAATGTTCCAGGTGAGGAGACTCTGCTGAATTCTCTGACCAGACCACTAAAGAAGAAATATATAAAACTCAACAACTACCTAACCAAGTAAGTAAAACTTATATTTAAACTAAAAAATACTGTTTATAAACTTAAACATTTAAAATAGCAAATAATTAATATAACACTCTCAAACTTTTATCTCTTTACATAGACTTCCTAAAACAAAAAACTACAACTTGGAAAAGTGATAAGATGCCAGAAAAAAACAACTATTGCAAACCAGCAAAAAGTTATAAGTAAGGAAATAGACTAAACATAATAAAAATCTATAAACTTACCCAAATAGCAAGAATAATAAACTTAACAACCTCAACCCCTACAAAATACCAACAAATTATCTTTTAAAATGAAATAGAAAAGAAAGCATCTGCTCCACATTAGAACACCCCCAACGGAAACGCTACAAAACAGTCTGAAACATTTAAACAAAACATACATGTAAGTATACAAAATGGAAGTAGTTGCATAATTTTATGTCTAAATAACAAATGTAAAAACTTTAAAATATTGTACATAATTATAATGAGGGTCACTGGAATTATGCGGCAGGGGAGGGTCAAAATATGTGAGAGTTTAGTAAATTATGTGGCAAGAAAAGGCAAATTATGCGGCGTTATGCAGCACATTTTGTAACAGTATTACTTCATTTTTGGTCATTTTTAAACTTGTCAATCTCTGGCCATTAGTTGTACTTCATTAGTACCAGTTTAACCAACAAATATAGCAATAAACTACAGAAAGGTGATCTGTCAGTCTTTGCAAAGGTCCTTCCTCTGCGCACCAACAAATGTCATTGCTTTTTAACTAACTTTTGATTTTGTGGCATTTGATGGATTATGTGGCAAATGCAGCAAATCTATAATTATGAGAAAATCGCAGTGGCCACACAATTGCATAATTTCAGTGGCCCTGATTATATTATTACACTACTTACATAAACAATGACAGAGGCAGCAAAATACATAACATCGCAAAAAGTAAAGCAATTGTTAAATCACGTAAGCTACACCTACAGCCAAGAAAATGCATCAACAGAAAATATAAATTGGAAATGTACAAAATATTATTCTAATTCATGCTATGGGAGGGCAAGAACAAAAGATGATGTTGCAATTCATGTAAGAGAGCACTGCCATCACCCAAGTGTGACATAAATAGAAGTAAGGGAGGTACTGCAAGATATAAGAGAGGCAAGATCTAATGCCCCACAACAAAAATCCTTAAAGATATACTGCGGGACCACCCCACCGCTGCACCACCAAACCTGTGTGCAGACCGACTGCCCTATTATGACTTTTTAAGTCACTGCGGGCTTTTCTTTTGCCGTACCCACCAGGGTGCCCAAGAACATCAAGGGAATTTCCAGCACGGCATGGAGTGAAAAGTCCATGCTGTGCTGGAACTTCTCTGCATGCACACAGGAGGGCACATGTTGTGCACCCCTGTGTGTAGCCACAAGGCTTGAGGACCAAGGGGGCCTCACCTCACTGCTACTGTTTTCATGGAGGAAAGACCTCCATAAAAACAGTAGTGGTGATGAAAGTTGTATAATGCTTTGTGGGACAGCTGCAGTCCCCCCAAGCATATAGGTGCCTCCTGACCACCGCACCACCACCAGGGAACGGTGGTTCCTTGGCGGAGTCGGCGGTCTCAGGGCGGCACGACCACTAGGGTTGTAATGGGGTGTTCACAAGACCGTCACAGCCGCTCCACCAAGAATTGACCACCAGACTCCTAATAGGCCCCTTAAAGGGCGTCATTTACTATTTTCACTTCACGTATACCAATGTGGGAAGGTGTTGGACACTAAAAGGATAACAGTTACTATTCACACTACGATCAATACCGATTTGAAGAAGGTGTGGGACACTAAAGGGGTAAACACCGCTATTCCCACTCCAACTTAAACCAATTTGGGGAAGGTGTTGGCAGTGTTAAATTTGAGCCGGTGGTTTCTGGTTCTCGGCACTGCCACTTAATTGTCAACACTGCACTTAGGACAGTCTGCCACATGGTGGCACTGCTCATCTAATTTAGAGACGAGCAGAACAAAGGTTGTTTATGAATACACTATACATTAAAAATTACTAATACCTGCCTCCCCAGCCATTCCTTTAGCTTTGGGGACCTGGAATAATCTGAACTGTCGCACTTTCAGGTGAGAGAGATGGTTAGTAGTTGTTTTGGCAGCGATGACAGGGGCGATGAGTGGTGAAAGCTGCAGTGGCCTCCTGGTTGGGGCCCTGGCACTTATTGTTTTACAAATTAAGCACTGGGTGTTGGACACTAAAGGATACCATTTACTATTCCCACTCCAATTTATACCAATTTAAAGAAGGTGTTGGACACTAAACAGGTGAAAAATACTATTCACATTATCATCTAAACCAATTTGGGGAAGGTGTTGAACACTAAAGGGGTGATGTTTACTATTCCCACTTCAATCTAGACAAATTTGAGGAAGGTGTTGGACACTAAGTGCCTGATTATGAGTCTCGGAGGTGCGATGGGGGGCTGTACTTCACCGCTGCTCCCCGCACTGCTGAGAATCACAGCAGCTCACCCACCAGATTACAAGTTACTTGTAGTCTGGCTGGCAGGCGGCGAGGCGTTCTCAGGGTGGTGTCTCTTTCAAAGGCCGCGCTGCGCACCACAATGGGAATGCCTCACAAGGTTCCTGCATGGCATGGACTGAAAAGCCCATGCTGTGCAGGAACTGTTGTGCATGCACAGGGGAGGGCACATGTTCCTCTCTGTGTGCATGCACAAACAGAGGAGGCCTTTGATTCCTCTCTGCAAGGGCTGACATGGAGGAGGAAACTCCATGTCACCATTGGTGGAGAGGAAACTCATAATATGCTTGGCGGCCCCGCCAAGCATATTGCAGCCTCTGACCACCTCGCCACCTCCAGGGAATGGTGGTTCCCTGGCCACACCAGCAGTCCCAGGGTGGTCTGACCACCCCACTCGTAATGGGGTGGCTGGACTGCCGGTGCGGCAGTGGCTGGACCGCTGCACCACCATTAGTCTGAGCAAAATAACGATGAATTTAACCCAGATCTATTGACTGGGGGTGAATGTTTGATTTGCTCTGCATTCCGTCCATCATCTGTGTGTCTTTTGCTTTCTCACCATTAGTCTGGCGTTCTTCGGACTGCCAGACTCATAATCTGACCCTAAAGGGGTGACATTTACTATTCCCACTATGATTTAAACCAATTTGGAAAAGGCGTTGGACAATAAAAGGATGTCATTTACTATGTCCTCTCCAACATATATCAATTTAGGGAAGATGTGAGACACTAAAAGGGTAACATTTACTAATTTCACTCCAATCTATGGCAAATTTGAAGAAGGTATTGGACACTGAAAGTGTGACATTTACTATTCCCACTCCAATATAAACTACTTTATGGAAGGTATTGGACAGAAAAGGAAAGACATTTACTATTCCCACTCCAATTTATGGACCTTATAATGCCGCCACACTGCCACCCCACTCCGAGAACGGCAAAGCCATTAAAGACCGTCCGGCACAGTACAACTTCTTTTCACTCTGGCGGGCAGTTCTTTGGCGGTCCCACTGCAGTGCCTTTGAAAAAGGCACCACAATGGGAGCATCAAAGGAGTTCCTGCAGGGCATGGACTGTCATGGACTGGGGGCGCTTGCCACAATGGGGCCCAACATGTGCTTCTCTGCATGCACCCCATGGCGCAGAGGCAACATGGGCCCTGTAGGCCGGTTTAGTTTCCTCACACTACACTTTTCATGGCGGTCGCACCGCCATGAAAAGTGTGGCAGTGAGGAAACTCCTAATATGCTTAGCAGTGCAGCAGCAGCACTGCCAACGATATTAGGAGCCTCAGACCGCTGTGCCACCACCAGGGATCATGGATCTCTGGCAGCAGCAACGGTCCCGTGGCGGTCCAACTGCCACAGTCCTAATGAGGCAGGCAGACCGCCACCATGGGTTTGGCGGTACATTAGAATGCCAAACTCATAATAAGAGCCTAACCCAATTTGGGGAAGGTTTTGGACACTAAAAGGTGGACATTTAGTATGCTCACTCCATTTTAAAAGCATTGGTGCAAGGTGTTCTACACAAGAAAGGGGCTGCATTTTCTCACCATATTCAGGGAAGGTGTTGGACACTAAAGAGGTGACATTTCCTTTTCCCACTCCAATATAACCATTTTGGGGGAAAGTGTTGGACACTATAAGTGTGAAATATACTATTCCCACTCCAATCGAACCATATTGGGGGAAGGTGTTGGACACTAAAGGGGTGACATTTACTATTCCCACTCCAATCTAATCATGATGAAAAGGTGTTGAACACAGAAAGGGTGACATTTACTATTACCACTCCATCCTAAGGCTATTTGAAAAAGGTGTTGGACGCTAAAGAGGTGACACTTTCTTTTTCCACTGCAATCTAAAATATTTTAAACAAGGTAATACATTTTACAGATTTTATGTACACAATCAATAGTCCATACTCACACACAATTCTTAAATAATAAATAAGCTAAAATGTAATCTAAAAGACCAAAATGACAAACACATAAATTTACATTTAAACATTAATATATATATATATATATATATATATATATATATATATATATATATATATATATTCTTCCCAAAACAATGCCCTTGCATTAAGAGACGCACTCCTCCAGCCAGTGATTTTCACAAACCTGTAATTCAAAAAGGAACAGGCGTGCAATTCCAACTATTTTGTCCTTCTGCCTGACGCGTTTCAGAGCATTCATGCTCTTTCCTCAGAGGCAGTTTGAATGCACACGAGTTTTCAGCTCACACAGTTCCCTGCGTGATAATACATTTTTATAGGCCTCCGGTGTGCCTGTTCTTAATGAATCCATTTTGGTGCACGCTGGAACTTGTGGTATGATTCTTTATATACATATATATATTTATATATACATATATATCTCCAAATACTCAATCGCTCGATTTGCTCCTTCCTGCCCCCATGCAAGCCCGTTGATAGGTGGTGCGCTTCGCCAGCGGAGCCCACCGGCTAAATTAATTTTTCCAAAGACCAAGTAGGCGGACACTCAGGATATCTGCAATACCATAGATTTATTGCCAGTTACACTTTTCGACTGTCAAGGCAGTCTTGATCACGACTGCCTTGACAGTCGAAATGCATAACTGGCAATAAATCTATGGTATTGCAGATATCCTGAGTGTGCGCCTACTTGGTCTTTGAAAAAAAAAATATATATTACAGGATTGCCTGAATTTAGACATATATATATATATCAAACAGGATAATCCAATTATTACAGTTTTTTATATGTTGCCAAAAGTGCACAAAGACATTGAGAACCCACCTGGGAGGCCGATCATCTCCTCGTGTGGGAGTCTATTTGAAAACGTCTCCAGGTACATTGACTTTTTCTTGAATCCTATTGTTAGAACTCTAACCTCCTATATTAGAGACTCTGCAGACTTTTTAAAACACCTATATGATGTGCAATGGGAGAGTAATATGGTGTTATTGACCTTAGATAGAACCACGTTGTACACCAGCATAAGACATACGGATGGCCTATGAGCCACTGAGTATTTTCTGAAAGCTAGACCTATGAGATTTGTACATCATAATTGTATGATTTTAGAAATGATGAATTGGTGCCTGACGAAGAATATTTTAATGTTTGGAACAGATTTGAACCAGCAGGAGCAAGGGACGGCCATGGGCACCTGCTTCGCCACCAGTTATGCTAATTTACATCTAGGCTGGTGGGAGGAGCAGGTGCTCAGGGGCCCTGAACTGGAACATTGAATGGCAAATGTATTGGTTTGGGTCAGGTTTATTGATGACATTTTTGTGCTGTGGCAGGGCATGGAGGAAAACATCGATTTGTTCATCAGTGACCTGAGCAACAATAGCCTAAATTTGAAATTTGTGGGACACTACAGTAGGACATCTATGGAGTTCTTAGATGTTAAAAAAACTGCACAAGGAGACAAGCTTGAGTCGCCAATTTTCCGCAAGCCTACAGTGGGAAATACCCTCCTTCATGCGAGGAGTGCCCACCCTGCACCACTCATTCGAAGCATACCCTTCGGAGAGTTTTTCAGGGTGAGGAGAACCTGTAGCAATCTTGTGGAGTATGAGAAAATAGAAGGTGAGATGATTGAACTTTTCATCCAGAGAGGGTACTCACAGGCAGTGATTCAAATGGCATCTGAAAAGGTTAGGAAATTGAATAGGGATAGAATACTATTCGAGCCATCAAGAACACAGATTAGGAGAAAACAGAAGAACGGTCCAGGTAGCCACAGATTTATTACAGCATATAATACCAAACATAATGAAGTGAGAGCTATTCTACAGAAGCATTGGCACCTGATTAAAGGGGATCCTGTATTAGGACCGGATAGCAGAAAATACCCTGAGATAACATACAAAAAATCTAGGTCTCTCAGGGATCACTTAGTCAGAAGTGATTATCAAGGAATAACCCATACTCAGACATGGCTATCAGCGAAAAATGGTTTTAAAAAGTGTTTTAAATGTAAAGCCTGCCAGTATGGAGAAAACATAGTGGATTTTAAAACACTTTTTAATAGAACCATGAAAGTAAGAGGCCATTTAACATGTAAATCAAGCTACATAGTCTATATGCTGAAATGTCCGTGTCAGAAGATTTATATAGGCAGCACCACCTTGCCAGCACACAGGAGGATCCTGCAACACAGACGGGCTATCATTAATAATGATAGAAATTACCCTGTTGCCAGACACTTTGAGAGGGAACATAACAGTGACCCCAATCTGATGAAATGCAGCTGTATAGCTGAAGTTCCTAGGAAAAGAAGGGGAGGCAATAGGGAGAAAGAACTCCGAAGGCTGGAAACATTTTTTATACTAGAGTTGGATAGTTAGGAACCGAATGGGCTAAACATTGACGAAGACCTGTTTACCTGCTTGTATTAATAATTGGAAAGTGAAGCTGAACATTCAAAAAACAGTTTTTTTAAACTAATGGAGTGAAATTTATGAGGAGAAGGGCAGAGGAGACAGGCACTTTTTTATTTAGCACTTTAGGAGATTAAGCACTAGCACTTTTTTTCTTCTGTTCCAATAAGGAAAAATGTTTTTAAGTAAAATGTATATGAATTTTAATATAGCAAAACCAAAGGGGATGATGGACGGAGTGTTGAACATTGCAAGCACTCACCCCCAGTCAACTGATCTGCGTTTAATCCATCATCATTCTTTAGCTCACTCCGCCACCCCAGTTCAGAAATGGCCATATGCAAATCAGTCTGACCCTGTGCCTCATGGGAACAGTCCAGCCTGAACTGCCAAGCCATGTCTTCCCTGGACCGGAAACAAGCATCCTGGGACCGGTTTCTGGCTTACAGCCGTCATCAGCCAGGCTATCTTGAATCCAGTGGCAAAGTGAGCAAGGGACCCACGTCTGGGCATACCCTGCCAACTTAGGGTGAACATAGCAAAACCAAAGGGGATGATGGACGGAGTGTTGAACATTGCAAGCACTCACCCCCAGTCAACTGATCTGGGTTTAATCCATCATCATTCTTTAGCTCACTCCGCCACCCCAGTTCAGACATGGCCATATGCAAATCAGTCTGACCCTGTGCCTCATGGGAACAGTCCAGCCCGAACTGCCAAGCCATGTCTTCCCTGGACCGGAAACAAGCATCCTGGGACCGGTTTCTGGCTTACAGCCATCATCAGCCAGGCTATCTTGAATCCAGTGGCAAAGTGAGCAAGGGACCCACATCTGGGCATACCCTGCCAACTTAGGGCGAACATAGCAAAACCAAAGGGGATGATGGACGGAGTGTTGAACATTGCAAGAACTCACCCCCAGTCAACTGATCTGGGTTTAATCCATCATCATTCTTTAGCTCACTCCGCCACCCCAGTTCAGACATGGCCATATGCAAATCATCTGACCCTGTGCCTCATGGGAACAGTCCAGCCCGAACTGCCAAGCCATGTCTTCCCTGGACCGGAAACAAGCATCCTGGGACCGGTTTCTGGCTTACAGCCGTCATCAGCCAGGCTATCTTGAATCCAGTGGCAAAGTGAGCAAGGGACCCACGTCTGGGCATACCCTGCCAACTTAGGGCGAACATAGCAAAACCAAAGGGGATGATGGACAGAGTGTTGAACATTGCAAGCACTCACCCCCAGTCAACTGATCTGGGTTTAATCCATCATCATTCTTTAGCTCACTCCGCCACCCCAGTTCAGACATGGCCATATGCAAATCAGTCTGACCCTGTGTTTTGCTATGTTCGCCCTAAGTTGGCAGGGTATGCCCAGACGTGGGTCCCTTGCTCACTTTGCCACTGGATTCAAGATAGCCTGGCTGATGACGGCTGTAAGCCAGAAACCGGTCCCAGGATGCTTGTTTCCGGTCCAGGGAAGACATGGCTTGGCAGTTCGGGCAGGACTGTTCCCATGAGGCACAGGGTCAGACTGATTTGCATATGGCCATGTCTGAACTGGGGTGGCGGAGTGAGCTAAAGAATGATGATGGATTAAACCCACATCAGTTGACTGGGGGTGAGTGCTTGCAATGTTCACCAATCCGTCCATCATCCCCTTTGGTTTTGCTATGAATTTTAATATACAAAAAACTAGTCTTATTAAAAATCAAGAGATGTATATATATGAAAAATGAGGAAAGTAAAAATTGAGCACTAGCACTTTAAGAATAAGTACTGTGAAAGAAATAAGCACTTAGCACTTTAATGAAGCCAAACTGTTTATCAGTTGTTACAAAGGGTGACCGAGAAAAGTATATTTGCCAAGTTTTGATGCATTGTTAAAATGGAATTTACAATTGTCAATGTTCCAAAAATCGAATACAGTGATGAAATACATTGTTGGAAACTAACATCAATACCTTTTATAATGCACTTGCATGTAAAGGAATGGAATATCTCGGAGTTATACAATGTTCCAAGATGGCGCCCATGTTAACCTAAACAGTGGCAGAGACGTGCATTGGGACTGTCCTTTGTTTGTTTTCATGTTTAAGAAAATGTGTATTTAATGTTTTAAAAAATGGTGACTTGCATCGTGATTAAGGCTGCGTGTGACAGCCGGAACGCGTGGATGCCATAACTCATGAATAAAAGTTGAGTGAATAAACCCCCATGGAGCGCTGGATTATTTTCCCATCAATGGAGCATTGCTGCTTTGATATATATATATATATATATATATATATATATATATATATATATATATATATATATATATATATATATATATATATTATCTACTGGCGGTCGCCAGTAGATAGTTATAGTTACAACCTATTATCCATAGGAAATCCGCGACATTCTATTTGAAATAACTCTCTTGCCGGTTGACGTATCTTCGCAAAGTTTTCAAACTTTGTGGCCCGCTCCGGTCCGCTCCTACCCTGAAAGTCTCAGGGGATTCGTCAAGCGGGGGCCGAGAAAAAGGGGGTCCCAAAACACGTTTTCCCCATGCAATTTTCCATAGGAAACTTTAGACACGGCTACAGCCCGAACTGCTGAACGGAATTACACCAAATTTGGCAAAGAGGTAGTTCTTGGTTCAGAAAGAACCCTTTTGTTAAATGGTGTAAATCCGTTCAGTAGTTGCTGAGAAAATGAAAAGTAAAAAGATAGATTTATCTAGGGCCGCGGATCCTCCCGAGCACGAGCTTTATGTTAATTGGCTGTCAACACTCCAAATCAGGAAGTGTTGGCAGCCATTTTGTCCCTCGGTAGAACCGAGGGACAGAAACAAGTGCGCAAAGCGCACAAAGGGGGCAGGGTAGAAACACCCTGACCCCCTAGGTCTGCTCAGGGGTCCCACAAGGACCCCTGGGCAAAATTATTTTTTTTTTTTTAAAAATCGGCAGGATGCGTTCAGGGAGCGCGAACCCTGCCGGAAAAAATCGAAGCGCGGTCTCCGCGCTTCGATGTTAATTGGCCCCCGGGTGGGCCAAGTCCCGGGGGCATGCTGGGGGGGTTAATTTTATGTGTGGGGGCCTCTAAGGGCCCCCAAGCCCGGGGACCACCACCCCCGGGGCTTTATGTAGAATGGTGCGGGAGGGCTCTGAGCCCTCCCGCAGCCCCGAGGACCACCACCTCCCGGGGCTTCTTTTTTTAATTAAAAATCTGTGTGGGGGGCTCCAGCCCCCACACGCCCGGGACCACCACCTCCCCGGGGCACTAAGAAAATTACAATGGGGGTCCGTTTTGGACCCCCAGAGCCCGGGGACCACCACCTCCCCGGGGCTGTGCACTGAATGGGAGGGGGGCCGCGCGGCCCCCTCCTGGAGCCCTTGATGGCCCTGGGGACCACCACCCCCAGGGCCGGCTCCTGCAGTGTCCCGGGGTGCCTACCCCCGGGACACTGCTGTTTGCAATGACAGGACGGGAGCCTCGCGGCTCCCGTCCTGTCATTGCAAACTTGCTTTGGATATTGGAAGAGAGAGCAGGAAACCTGCTCTCTCTTCCAATATCCAAAGCCGATAGCTTTGCACATGGGGAGCAGCATGTTAGCTGCTCCCCATGTGTAAGCAATGCCGGCTCCCGTAGGACACGGGGAGCCGGCGGGACTGTGGGGGATTGGGGACCCCCCACAGTCCCCAACGAGAGGCCAGGCCCCGGGGGATGGGGTCCCCGGGGCCATAAGTGGCCACGGAGGGGGCCACGCAGCCCCCTCCCCAAAGTAAAAAAAGAAAATAATTTAAAAAAAGTGCAAGGCCGGCCCCGGGGGATGGGGTCCCCGGGGCCTTAAATGGCCTGAGGAGGGGGCCACGCAGCCCCCTCCAAATAAAAAAACAGGCCATGCCCCGGGGGATGGGGTCCCCGGGGCCAATACAGGCCCAGGGAAGGGGAGCCACGCGGCCCCCTTCCCGTTTTTTTTTTTTAATTAGAATAAAAAAAAAGGGGGTAAGGCCCTGGGGGATGGGGTCCCCAGGGCCTAAAAATAGGAAAAAGGAAGGGGGGCCACACAGCCCCCCTTCAGGGAAAAAAAAAAAAAAAAAAAACGATCGGGCCCGCAGGCCCCGCCCCTTCCTTCACCACTCTGCAAACACGCCCCTGGCGCGTTTGCAGAGGGGAACGAATTCCCCTTGAATACTGGGGGTCCCTGGGGCCAACTAGCCCACCAGGAACCTCCAGTATGCGCCAGGGGGCTGCCTTGCAGAGAGGTGTACAGAGGCCACGCCCCTTTTACACCTCTCTGCAACGCAGCTCTATGGCGCTTTGGAGGTATATGGTGGGCTAGTTGCACCCCAGGGACCCTCAGGATTCAAGGGGAGTTAATCCCCGACTTAAAACGCGCCACGGGGCGCGTTTGCACAGTGGTGAAGGGAGGGGCGGGGCTTCAGGTGACATGTGTGCAAACAGGCCCCGTGGCGCGTTTTAAGATGGGGAATTAAATCCTCTTCAATCCTGAGGGTCCCTGGGGGCCAACTAGCCCAACAGGTACGTCCAGAAAGCGCCACAGAGCTGCGTTGCAGAGAGGTATAAAAGGGGTGTGGCCTCTGTACATGTCTCTGCAACGCAGCCCCTGGCGCATACTGGAGGTTCCTGGTGGGCTAGTTGGCCCGTAGGGACCCTCATGATTCAAGGGGACTTAATCCCCCAACTTAAAACGCACCACGGGGCGCGTTTGCACAGATGTCACCTCAGGCCCCGCCCCTCTTTTCACCATTGTGCAAATATTCCTCTAAAATCAGCCGAAATCCGAATTCCGATTTACTCACCTGTTATCAGGAGAGACCTCAGTGCTGCATCTTTCAGCCCAGTACTGATCCTCAAAAGTAATTTTAACCGTACTTACCGGTAACTTGAATTTCCTTCATAGGCTAACATTGACTGGTTTCACTTGGAAATTCTTCTAAGTGTTGATTTTTGAAACATACAAATATTCCTCTAAAATCAGCCGAAATCCGAATTCAGATTTACTCACCTGTTATCAGGAGAGACCTCAGTGTTGCATCTTTCAGCACAGTACTGGTCCTGAAAAGTAATTTTAACCGTACTTACCAGTAACTTGAATTTCCTTACATAGGCTAACATTGACTGGTTTCACTTGGAAATTCTTCTAAGTGTGGAGTTTTGGAACTTTAAAATATTCCTCTAAAATCAGCCGAAATACGAATTCCGATTTACTCACCTGTTATCAGGAGAGACCTCAGTGCTGCATCTTTCAGCCCAGTACTGATCCTCAAAAGTAATTTTAACCGTACTTACCGGTAACTTGAATTTCCTTCATAGGCTAACATTGACTGGTTTCACTTGGAAATTCTTCTAAGTGTGGAGTTTTGGAACTTTAAAATATTCCTCTAAAATCAGCCGAAATACGAATTCCGATTTACTCACCTGCTATCAGGAGAGACCTCAGTGCTGCATCTTTCAGCCCAGTACTGGTCCTGAAAAGTAATTTTAACCGTACTTACCGGTAACTTGAATTTCCTTCATAGGCTAACATTGACTGGTTTCACTTGGAAATTCTTCTAAGTGTGGAGTTTTGGAACTTTAAAATATTCCTCTAAAATCAGCCGAAATACGAATTCCGATTTACTCACCTGTTATCAGGAGAGACCTCAGTGCTGCATCTTTCAGCCCAGTACTGATCCTCAAAAGTAATTTTAACCGTACTTACCGGTAACTTGAATTTCCTTCATAGGCTAACATTGACTGGTTTCACTTGGAAATTCTTCTAAGTGTGGAGTTTTGGAACTTTAAAATATTCTTCTAAAATCAGCCGAACTACGAATTCCGATTTACTCACCTGTTATAAGGAGAGACCTCAGTGCTGTATCTTTCAGCCCAGTACTGGTCCTGAAAAGTAATTTTAACCGTACTTACCAGTAACTTATATTTTCTTCCATAGGAATCCATTGTCTGGTTTTCAGCAGAAAAGTTTCAAAGTGTCGATTTTCACAAACTACAAATATTCCTTAAAAATCGCCTGTATGACTTAAACGCATTCTTTCAACTGTTTACAGGAGATGCACCAGTGCTGGATCCAGGATCCAACACTGAGTAAGAAAAAGTAACGATAACAGTTTTTACCTGCTAAGTGAATTTCCTTCCATAGGATAACATTGGTGATTCTATGAGAAAAAGTTTCTAAGTGTCAACTTTTAAAATACAATAATATTCCTTAAAAATCACGACTGTAACCAAAACGCTTTTACTCAACTGTTTACAGGAGATGTACCAGGACTGAATCTAGGATCCAGTCCTGTGGTTAGAAAAGTAATCCATAAAGTAACTAATTGCATTTAACTAGAAATTCACATTGAGCTGAATGTTGCATTGTGTTTGAAAATGTGTTGCCCATTGCAACAACTGTAACTACTGTACTTAAAAGTCTATTGCCTATGTGCAAAGTATTTAAACTAAAGTAATTCATTCTGAGAAAGTATTTTTTGTAATGTAATGTATAATGTAATTACAATGTAATTTAAAAAATAAAATATGTAAAAGAAATTGTTTCTAAAAATGTAGTAAATTAGTATGAAAAAAATTAATATAAAAATTAATACATTTAAAAATTGTCATTTAAAAAACCTTTGAAATTCACTGAAAAAACCGTAGGTTTCAGGCACGTTATAGTTACAAATTAGCATTTTAAAAACCTTTGAAATTCACTGAAAAAACCATAGGTTTCAGACACGTTATAGTTAGAAATTAGCATTTAAAAAACCTTTGAAATTCACTGAAAAAACCATAGGTTTTAGGGACAGTTATAGTTAGTTGGACATTGCACTCGTACAAAACCCGTGAAATTCCCCCGTTATAGTTAGTTCAGCTAACTATAACTCGCGCCCCGCAATGCACTGCTGATGACGTCACATATTACATCACTCATGACATGGTCAGTGACATCACTGATGACATCACTGATGACATCTCAAATGACATCACTGATGACATCATCCATGTGATAATTTCATGCATCTTCTCACACCCTAATATAACTTTTGATACACCCACTCTAAATTACAGACTGCCATTCTCAAAACCATAGACACTTCAATACCAAAAACTACATACCAACTCACTGATTCTTAGGTCTACACACACATCCACTCACTCACCCGTACAGTCACTCATACTTACAGTCACTCAGTACAGGACTATCATATGCACTCATACACCTATATAAACACTGACACACCGCCACTCATCCATAGAGGTACTCACACACCTAGTCAGTCAAGCAAAAAATTAATCACACACCCATTTACTCACCTTTAGAGTTATACACACACCAGCTCACTTACTCATACAAATACTAGCACATTCTTACGCTCTTATACAATAACTGATACAAGCACACACGCATCCATACAGCCACTCTCACAATCACACACTCTCACTTATAGCCATTTATATACTCCAACACACATATATACTGCCTTTCACATATGTAGTTACTCACACATGTACCACTGAGATATACATTCAATCACTAACACACCCATACACACACTCACCCACCCATACAGTCCATCACAGACGCACTCTTGAAACCATGCACCCAGTGAATCACCCACTCACACATCTATGCACAGAGTCTCACACACCCCACCCACACAAACACTGAGGCACCCATACAGATACTCAGAGAACCAATCCATAACCCATATAGACACTCATTTAGCTAGTCAGAAACCCATGCAGCTGCTTACACAACAACAGACAGACGGATACAGACATTCACACAGTTTAGTCACTCACCCATACATCCAGTAAGATACGTTTAATCACTCACTTATAGACTCAGTCACGCACCTACTAAATCATCCATTCAGACGCTTATACACCCACTCATTCTTCAATACGCCTTTCCCTATATATATTAAACATAGTTAAATTTTACAGAAACACACAGTCACTGGATGATGTCACCAGTGATGTCATCAGTGATGTCATTTGAGATGTCATCAGTGATGTCATCAGTGATGTCACTGACCATGTCATGAGTGATGTAATATGTGACGTCATCAGCAGTGCATTGCGGGGCGCGAGTTATAGTTAGCTGAACTAACTATAACGGGGGAATTTCACGGGTTTTGTACGAGTGCAATGTCCAACTAACTATAACTGTCCCTAAAACCTATGGTTTTTTCAGTGAATTTCAAAGGTTTTTTAAATGCTAATTTCTAACTATAACGTGTCTGAAACCTATGGTTTTTTCAGTGAATTTCAAAGGTTTTTAAAATGCTAATTTGTAACTATAACGTGCCTGAAACCTACGGTTTTTCAGTGAATATATATATATATATATATATATATATATATATATATATATATATATATATATATAAACATATGTTACTACTATTAATATTTATTCTAGTTTTTAAAATATTTACCTACGTTCTTAAACTTTAAACCATAAAGTAGAAAATACAATCAGAATCCAAAATTTACAATTGTAAAATATAAAAAATTATAAAACAAATTTATTATTTGAAAAAGATATATATATATATATATATATGCCAACACGTGGTAGTCCCAATAGAGCAGCACTCGAGGAGACGACGGAGGTTACCAGCCTCAATCACAGGTATGGGCAGAGTTCATGTAGCAGGTAGGTTAAAAGCAGCCTTTCGCGGTGCCTGACGCGTTTCGCTGATTAGCTTTTTCAAAGGCTTTAGGCGGAAGGTAAACGTGCTGCGGTGTGCCTACTCCCTCATATATTTACCAACAATGACACGCCCCTGAATGGGGCAGCTGCGAATCAAACAGTGCTGTAGGCATTGTGGGGGATGTAGTGCAATTTATTTTCACCTTTAAAAATTAAAATATGCACAATTGCTGCTCGATAAAGTCCTCAATGAACCCCCGCCACAGAAACCTGTCCTTATTCCTGCATCGCTCCTCCGTATCCAGGACGGTGTATCCGACCCCATGGCCCCCTTCATTCCGGGGTGGTGCTTTCTCAACGGCTGGGCCGCCGCCTTTAGATGCCAACACGTGGTAGTCCCAATAGCGCAGCACTCGAGGAGACGACGGATGTTACCAGCCTGAATCACAGGTATGGGCAGAGTTCATGTAGCAGGTAGGTTAAAAGCAGCCATTCGCGGTGCCTGACGCGTTTCGCTGATTAGCTTTTTCAAAGGCTTTAGGCGGAAGGTAAACGTGCTGCGGTGTGCCTACTCCCTCATATATTTATTTACCAACAATGACACGCCCCTGAATGGGGCAGCTGCGAATAAAACAGTGCTGTAGGCATTGTGGGGGATGTAGTTCAATTTATTTTCACCTTTAAAAATTAAAATATGCACAATTGCTGCTCGATAAAGTCCTCAATGAACCCCCGCCACAGAAACCTGTCCTTATTCCTGCATCGCTCCTCCGTATCCAGGACGGTGTATCCGACCCCACGGCCCCCTTCATTCCGGGGTGGTGCTTTCTCAACGGCTGGGCCGCCGCCTTTAGATGCCAACACGTGGTAGTACCAATAGAGCAGCACTCGAGGAGACGACGGAGGTTACCAGCCTCAATCACAGGTATGGGCAGAGTTCATGTAGCAGGTAGGTTAAAAGCAGCCTTTCGCGGTGCCTGACGCGTTTCGCTGATTAGCTTTTTCAAAGGCTTTAGGCGGAAGGTAAACGTGCTGCGGTGTGCCTACTCCCTCATATATTTACCAACAATGACACGCCCCTGAATGGGGCAGCTGCGAATAAAACAGTGCTGTAGGCATTGTGGGGGATGTAGTGCAATTTATTTTCACCTTTAAAAATTAAAATATGCACAATTGCTGCTCGATAAAGTCCTCAATGAACCCCCGCCACAGAAACCTGTCCTTATTCCTGCATCGCTCCTCCGTATCCAGGACGGTGTATCCGACCCCCCGGCCCCCTTCATTCCGGGGTGGTGCTTTCTCAACGGCTGGGCAGCCGCCTTTAGATGCCAACACGTGGTAGTACCAATAGAGCAGCACTCGAGGAGACGACGGAGGTTACCAGCCTCAATCACAGGTATGGGCAGAGTTCATGTAGCAGGTAGGTTAAAAGCAGCCTTTCGCGGTGCCTGACGCGTTTCGCTGATTAGCTTTTTCAAAGGCTTTAGGCGGAAGGTAAACGTGCTGCGGTGTGCCTACTCCCTCATATATTTACCAACAATGACATGCCCCTGAATGGGGCAGCTGCGAATCAAACAGTGCTGTAGGCATTGTGGGGGATGTAGTGCAATTTATTTTCACCTTTAAAAATTAAAATTTGCACAATTGCTGCTCGATAAAGTCCTCAATGAACCCCCACCACTGAAACCTGTCCTTATTCCTGCATCACTCCTCCGTATCCAGGACGGTGTATCCGACCCCACGGCCCCCTTCATTCCGGGGTGGTGCTTTCTCAACGGCTGGGCCGCCGCCTTTAGATGCCAACACGTGGTAGTCCCAATAGAGCAGCACTCGAGGAGACGATGGAGGTTACCAGCCTCAATCACAGGTATGGGCAGAGTTCATGTAGCAGGTAGGTTAAAAGCAGCCTTTCGCGGTGCCTGACGCGTTTTGCTGATTAGCTTTTTCAAAGGCTTTAGGCGTAAGGTAAACGTGCTGCGGTGTGCCTACTCCCTCATATATTTACCAACAATGACACCCCCCTGAATGGGGCAGCTGCGAATCAAACAGTGCTGTAGGCATTGTGGGGGAAGTAGTGCAATTTATTTTCACCTTTAAAAATTAAAATATGCACAATTGCTGCTCGATAAAGTCCTCAATGAACCCCCGCCACAGAAACCTGTCCTTATTCCTGCATCGCTCCTCCATATCCAGGACGGTGTATCCGACCCCACGGCCCCTTTCATTCCGGGGTGGTGCTTTCTCAACGGCTGGGCCACCGCCTTTAGATGCCAACACGTGGTAGTCCCAATAGAGCAGCACTCGAGGAGACGACGGAGGTTACCAGCCTCAATCACAGGTATGGGCAGAGTTCATGTAGCAGGTAGGTTAAAAGCAGCCTTTCGCGGTGCCTGACGCGTTTCGCTGATTAGCTTTTTCAAAGGCTTTAGGCGGAAGGTAAACGTGCTGCGGTGTGCCTACTCCCTCATATATTTACCAACAATGACACGCCCCTGAATGGGGCAGCTGCGAATCAAACAGTGCTGTAGGCATTGTGGGGGATGTAGTGCAATTTATTTTCACCTTTAAAAATTAAAATATGCACAATTGCTGCTCGATAAAGTCCTCAATGAACCCCCGCCACAGAAACCTGTCCTTATTCCTGCATCGCTCCTCCGTATCCAGGACGGTGTATCCGACCCCACGGCCCCCTTCATTCCGGGGTGGTGCTTTCTCAATGGCTGGGCCGCCGCCTTTAGATGCCAACACGTGGTAGTCCCAATAGAGCAGCACTCGAGGAGACGACGGAGGTTACCAGCCTCAATCACAAGTATGGGCAGAGTTCATGTAGCAGGTAGGTTAAAAGCAGCCTTTCGCGGTGCCTGACGCATTTCGCTGATTAGCTTTTTCAAAGGCTTTAGGCGGAAGGTAAACGTGCTGCGGTGTGCCTACTCCCTCATATATTTACCAACAATGACACGCCCCTGAATGGGGCAGCTGCGAATAAAACAGTGCTGTAGGCATTGTGGGGGATGTAGTGCAATTTATTTTCACCTTTAAAAATTAAAATATGCACAATTGCTGCTCGATAAAGTCCTCAATGAACCCCCGCCACAGAAACCTGTCCTTATTCCTGCATCGCTCCTCCGTATCCAGGACGGTGTATCCGACCCCACGGCCCCCTTCATTCCGGGGTGGTGCTTTCTTAACGGCTGGGCCACCGCCTTTAGATGCCAACACGTGGTAGTACCAATAGAGCAGCACTCGAGGAGACGACGGAGGTTACCAGCCTCAATCATAGGTATGGGCAGAGTTCATGTAGCAGGTAGGTTAAAAGCAGCCTTTCGCGGTGCCTGACGCGTTTCGCTGATTAGCTTTTTCAAAGGCTTTAGGCGGAAGGTAAACATGCTGCGGTGTGCCTACTCCCTCATATATTTACCAACAATGACACGCCCCTGAATGGGGCAGCTGCGAATCAAACAGTGCTGTAGGCATTGTGGGGGATGTAGTGCAATTTATTTTCACCTTTAAAAATTAAAATTTGCACAATTGCTGCTCGATAAAGTCCTCAATGAACCCCCGCCACAGAAACCTGTCCTTATTCCTGCATCACTCCTCCGTATCCAGGATGGTGTATCCGACCCCACGGCCCCCTTCATTCCGGGGTGGTGCTTTCTCAACGGCTGGGCCGCCGCCTTTAGATGCCAACACGTGGTAGTCCCAATAGAGCAGCACTCGAGGAGACGACGGAGGTTACCAGCCTCAATCACAGGTATGGGCAGAGTTCATGTAGCAGGTAGGTTAAAAGCAGCCTTTCGCGGTGCCTGACGCGTTTTGCTGATTAGCTTTTTCAAAGGCTTTAGGCGGAAGGTAAACGTGCTGCGGTGTGCCTACTCCCTCATATATTTACCAACAATGACACGCCCCTGAATGGGGCAGCTGCGAATCAAACAGTGCTGTAGGCATTGTGGGGGATGTAGTGCAATTTATTTTCACCTTTAAAAATTAAAATATGCACAATTGCTGCTCGATAAAGTCCTCAATGAACCCCCGCCACAGAAACCTGTCCTTATTCCTGCATCGCTCCTCCATATCCAGGACGGTGTATCCGACCCCACGGCCCCTTTCATTCCGGGGTGGTGCTTTCTGAACGGCTGGGCTGCCGCCTTTAGATGCCAACACGTGGTAGTCCCAATAGAGCAGCACTCGAGGAGACGACGGAGGTTACCAGCCTCAATCACAGGTATGGGCAGAGTACATGTAGCAGGTAGGTTAAAAGCAGCCTTTCGCGGTGCCTGACGCGTTTCGCTGATTAGCTTTTTCAAAGGCTTTAGGCAGAAGGTAAACGTGCTGCGGTGTGCCTACTCCCTCATATATTTACCAACAATGACACGCCCCTGAATGGGGCAGCTGCGAATCAAACAGTGCTGTAGGCATTGTGGGGGATGTAGTGCAATTTATTTTCACCTTTAAAAATTAAAATATGCACAATTGCTGCTCGATAAAGTCCTCAATGAACCCCCGCCACAGAAACCTGTCCTTATTCCTGCATCGCTCCTCCGTATCCAGGACGGTGTATCCGACCCCATGGCCCCCTTCATTCCGGGGTGGTGCTTTCTCAATGGCTGGACCGCCGCCTTTAGATGCCAACACGTGGTAGTCCCAATAGAGCAGCACTCGAGGAGACGACGGAGGTTACCAGCCTTAATCACAGGTATGGGCAGAGTTCATGTAGCAGGTAGGTTAAAAGCAGCCTTTCGCGGTGCCTGACGCGTTTCGCTGATTAGCTTTTGCAAAGGCTTTAGGCGGAAGGTAAACGTGCTGCGGTGTGCCTACTCCCTCATATATTTACCAACAATGACACGCCCCTGAATGGGGAAGCTGCGAATCAAACAGTGCTGTAGGCATTATGGGGGATGTAGTGCAATTTATTTTCACCTTTAAAAACTAAAATATGCGCAATTGCTGCTCGATAAAGTCCTCAATGAACATAAATTATCTTACTAAAAAACAAATGCAAATATTAATAAATATATAGAATCAAACACATTAGAATACATTACATACTAATTAACAGTTCCAAACAATAGTACATACAACAATATTTCCATCGCTATTTTTACAAAAATATTTAAAACACTAAAAACTATATTTTTGCCTCCGATATTCCTGTTTATGATTTTTGACATTTGATATTCTTGACACAATATCTTTGAATCACAGCATTTCTTGCCGATATTTTGTCCAAACAACATGAGGATGCTAGCAAATACAATAGCAGACACATGTGAGACTGCACCTTGTCGCCCCAACAATTACTTTATTTTAGCCTGGGGATAGGCCCTGGAGTGACTACTGTGCTGCTATTTCCAAGAATTCTGAAGACAGTTGCTAGAGGGTGGGCCACAGTGCAGGAATCAGAATGAGACATTGAGAATGGAAAGTGGCCTCAGGGAGGATACCTAAAGGATCTGCACTAATGTGTCACTAGTGGTCTCAATTCAAAATAAGGTCAGTGGTTCTCGGTGTGGCAATGTGCTTCATGCAGTCTAGGTCCCACTCTGTGTGCAAAGGTATGGTTCGGAGGTGTGCCATTGGGATTTTCCCTACCACTAGTGTTGCTTCAATGACCCTGTTTACGGACATGGTGCGTCCCGGCCTTTATGAGTGAAGCTCTCTGATGAAGGATGCTTCTTTCATCAGAGATCTAAGAACACTAGGACTCTATGGTAGATATTTAGCAGGGTTTTAAATCCAGGACTCTTAAGTGTACCTGGTCAGAGGCTCATCAGTAGCCTAGTTCATGTTACAGCTTTCAACATTGGAGTTTGTAGTCCATCATTGATAAACAGAAACTTTAACCTGCAAGCACCAGAAGGCTATGTGTTTTTACTAAAAACCAGAAATGAATAATCTGCTCACTATTGTTATGGGTCTACTTTAGAGTTCTGCTTGTCACCACCCAAGTTCAAATTTATACCCACCAGTTGCCAAGATCCCACTTCATGACGCATCATTACTTGCAAATGTGTATGTGTAGTAAAGTCACATAGCAGTACCTGCACCTCATTCGTAGCCAAATGTGCCTCATAATATTCCCTAACTCTGATACCTAGAAAACTCTATCACCTCACATGCTTCTGAGAAAGGTTTATGAACTGGTTGGGGGAGCATTCAATCATATGCCTAGACAAATCTGCTAACTTCAGATTGAGAGCATATTGAGTACGGAAATTATGCTTACACTCAAATCAATTGTAATTTAAAAACTTTTTTGAAAGTAAATTTTGATTTTAATTTAAAGTTTGAAAATACTACTTTTTGAAAATTTGCATTTTCCTGCTTAAACCAACTGTGTCTTTCTGCCTGTGTCGTGGGCCACATGACTGTGAATGGCTCTACTGTTGTGGGTTGTTTATTGCTTCCAGACAGTGAGGCAAAGGAAGCCTAGGTGTGAGAAGAGACGGTCTTCCTGACAGGACACTGTAGAGTAGATGTACCCTACCCTGATTATATTTTAAAGATCCCTGCCTGCAGCACATACAAAGTAACCTTACACAAGGCCTGTTCTTGCCTTTGTCACCCTCAACAGTTTGAAGCCAAACTAAGAGGAAGGCGAAGAACTGACCAGGACCAGTTTGGGTGTCAGTCAGGGAATTTTCCCACACACAGGATGGCACCAGGTATAAATGTAGGATCTTCAGAACCTCTCATTCGAACACTCCTGGACCTGTGGAAGTTTCAGAAGAAGGACTACCCTGCTGCAAGAGCTGGCTTGCTGTCTGAAGAAGGAAGATTGAACCTGCTTGCCTTGATCCCAGGCTACCCAGAGTGACTCCAAACGTCAGTTGACTGACTCCTGTGTGAGCTACAGGGACACAACAAGCTTCCAGAGGCCTCACTGCAACTGTTCATCTGATCAGCACCAATTGGACCTGACTGAGCTCTGCCTGAGTGAGTCCTGATCCCCAAGAGGGCCCCCCCAGGTCCTTGACCCTTGGCTGACTTCAGAGTGTACTCCCCCCTGCATAATTGGAGGTTCCATCAGATATGATGCCAAGCGATGCAGGACCCCACAAAGCTGTGCAGCACCAAAATCAATGTTGAGCCATGCGATGTGGATTCCATCTGAGAGTTGCACCTGATCCAACACAGAGTCCTGAGTGCTGAGTGCTGAGTCCTGCAGCACCTAGCTGAAGGCTTTGTGAGATGTGACACTGAGCGATGCACAGCCCTGCAAAGCCTCTCCATGTAACTGAAAGCTTCACAACATCCAACGCCGACCAATGCAAAGCCTCGTAATTTTATACCGTGCAGACCTGGCATCAAAGACACAAGGTACACTTCCCAGCATGCCAAACTCACTCGGGTGCCAGATCCGCGTTTCATCACAGTAGGCCTGATTATGTGAACACATGACCAGATAAATGCAGTTGGTGCTTCGCTCTTCTTGGGGCCATTGTTACCTAAAATTTTAAAAACTCATAACTCCCATTCTACTGATTGAATTTGTATCCTTTTGTTTATTTAAATTAATTTAATTTCTTAAAAATTACTCTACTTTTATAATAATGCTAGTTTCTTTTAGTAAACAGCTAGAAATATAACTTACAGACTCTATTTAACAGTTATTAAAAATACAAATTAATTGTAAAATTTTATTTTTGATAATTACTTAGGAAAAGGTACTTTTAGAAAGTTACCTTTTCCCTGTCCAAAGTGTCTGGAGGCCTATTAGCTCACGCTCTTACAATTACCAAGTGGCTGAAAACCCCCCTTGATGAGGTGTGAAAACGTTTCTCAGAGCAAGGACAAAGGCCATGTGTATGGGGTGGTTTTGTTGTTCCCTTGACAGGGTGACCAGTAGACTGTGCCCAGAAACAAGAATTATTTCAAAGGGCCTACCCTTTATAGGCCAATTTTAGCTGACACCTTTTATGGCCCTTTGTTGAAAAATGGCCTTCTCCAAAGGGTCACCCCAAACTTGTTGCTTCTGCCTCCTCTTTTACTGACCTCGTTTTTGCTGGTTTTAGGACTCTGAGCATTTTACCACGGCTAACCAGTGCTAAAGAGCATGTGCTCTCTCCTCTAAAAATTGTAACATTGGCTAATATCCAATTGGCATAATAAATTTACTTATAAGTCCCTAGTAAAGTGCACTACATGTGCCCAGGGCCTGTAAATTCAATGCTACTACCGGGCATGTAGCACTGATTGTGCTCCCCAGTTAAGTATCCCCTTAACCATGTCTATGCGTGCCATTGCAAAGCCTGTGTGTGCAGTTATAAACTGCCATGTCGACCTGGCAAATCAAACCTCTTGCCAGGCCTAATCCTTCCTTTTTAATACATATAAGTCACCCCTAATTTAGACCCTGGACAATCCAAGGGCAGGGTGCAGTGTATTTCAGAAGCAGGACATTTGAACATGATATTGTTGTAAAGCACTTTCATTCCCTTGGGGTTTGCCAGCACTAAATAAAACTCTTAAATGAATAAAAAATACATACTTTTAAGTTTTACTTTTTCTGGTAGTGAAAAACTCTTACATTCATTTTTCACTAGTACAAGGCCTGTCTGTCCCATAGGATAACATTGGAATAACGTTATTACATGTTATAAGTGTAATTCCCAATTGGGAAGAAATAAGACCTCCAAAGTCTCATGTCTCTGGAATCACAATTTAAATCACAACTTATGGTAAAGTCGGATTTCAAATTGCAGTTTTAGAAAGTTGGCATTTTCTTACTTTAGCCATTTGAGGTCAGATGTATGTAGATTCAGGTTGCGATTACCTTACAGCAAATTTTTGCGATTCAATATTAGGTAATCACAAATAGCTTTGTACTACATTCGCAGTGGGTCGCAAATAGACCTACCTCATTAATATTCATTAGGTGGGTCACAATTTGCGACTCATTGGGAATCACTAAAAATCACAGGGATGGTGGTCTGCTGGGGTCAGCAGACCACCATGTCTGTGATTGCTTTTAAATAAAGCAGCATTTTTTTTTAATGCAGCCCATTTCCCTTAAGGAAATAGGCTGCATTTAAAAAATAAAAATGAAAAGTTTTCTTAAAATTTTTTATGAGTAGGCTACCTGCTCCTAGAAAATGTTTTTCAACCATTCTCTAAGGCAAAGGGGTTCCTGGGGGACTCCTTCGAGTTTCCGAATGTGTTGCCACCTACTTGAAGTAGGCAGTAAAATGCGAATGTTTTGCGACTGCTTTTTGGTCGCTAAACATTCACACATACCATCTGCATCGATGCATTGCCACTTCTGCAAGGATTGAGTGGATTGCATCAACAACAGTGCCATGCATTACCTCAATTCCTGACACTTCTTCTACTTTGCGTGGCTCAGAGCCGACGCATCACCTACATCGCAACAATTGAAGTTAGCGTATCTCCTCGCATTCCATTCTCAACATCGATGCAACCAGAAACCAAGACACTGTTTCAGCAGGCCAAGGCTGGTCCCTGTATCCGACCCGCACTCCATCGCGGTCAGCCAGAACATTTGGTCTAGCGCGACCGGATAGCCCTGGCTGGCGCGCAATGCTTTTAAGCACTATAATTCAAGATATTCTTTAAAAATTCATAACTCCGGATCTACTTATTGGAGTTTTGTCATTTTGGTCTAGTTTTGCTCAATAAATTAAGCTCTATTTCTCTAATTAGATGTGGTATCTTTTTTGGGAGGTGTTTGCTCTGTTTACTGTTTGAAGTGTTGCATAAATACTTTACACATTGCTTCTTAAGTTAAGTCTGGCTGCTCTTTGCCAAGCTACCAGTAAGCCTGGGCGGTGAACTACGCTACGCTCGCGGAGCTTGCGTAGTCCCGGTAACTTCGCGATTCGCGTAGAACGCGAAGTTACCGTACACTACGCAATTTGCGGCGTAGCGTAGCTGTTTTTCTTCTTCGCGCGCTGAATATACGTTCTCGCGCGCGCGGTAACGACCTACCGTGATTCTGCGTTCGCCGACGCGACTTCCTATCCGTTCGCGGGCGCCACGATATTTGGAATCCAGCCGCACGATCCCGCGAGAGTGTGTGAACGCGAACACGTCATTCGGACGCGCGATCTGACTTCCGGTGGCATTGTTGGTAAGATTGCGATCCCGAACACGAAGAAACTACAATCTGGCGCAGAATATCTCTCGAGCATCATAAAACATTCTCGAAAATGATGATTTTTGCTCCCAAAAACTCCTCAGATTGTGATTTGGCTGTAGTTTTTTGTGCAAGGAGTCCTTTTTCTTTTTTTACTTTTTTTTCCAAGAGGAAGGAAGTGCCCCTGATTCTCAAACTTCCTGTTCCTGTCCAGCAGGCTCCTCCCAGTGCTTTGTCCATGTGCTGTTCACTTTCATTTGGATTTGGAGCTGGAAGGATCACTTTTTGTGTCTGTCTGCTGCATCATATCATTGGATTGGATTTGAGGACTCTTGGATTTGAGATTTTACAAGTAAGTTGGAGAATTGGTGTACTTGTTTGTTTGATTGGGGCTTGTTTGTACCTACATTTTTGGGGGATTTCCATCTTTTTTAAATTTATTGTTGTGGCCTGTAGTTTCGGCAGGGGCCTAGTTGTTTTTCTTTGATTGGAATTTCAGCCAGTAGGCCCAGACTAGAGCCAGAGGTACCCATGGGTGCATGTTTCTGTGGTGTCTGTTGAATTTAAACATCATGTAGGGCATGCATGGATGGCATTGGATTGATTTGCAAAATGTGGGTTTTGGGGTGGTATTTCAGTTTTTGGGTGTTTCTTAAATAAATAGGCCTTTTCAGCCAGTAGGTAACCCTGGGCATTCAGCTCGCGGACTTTGGGCAACTCCGCACTGCGCGACAACGCGGACTTACACTTTTTATCTTCTTCGCGCGCTCAATATACGTTTTCGCGCGCGCGATACCGACTTTTTTTGACGATCGCAATGCCGAACTCGCAGAATTTACAATCTGGCGAAGAATATCTCTCGAGCATCATAAAACCTTCTCAAAAATGTTGATTTAGTTCATTTTGCACAAAAAACTCCTCAGGTTGTCATTTAGATGTAGTTTGGTGAGAAAGGAGTCAGTTTTTTTTTGTTTTACAATTTTTTTCAAGAGGAAGGAAGTTGCCCAGAGTCTCCAATTGCCTGGTCCTGTCCTTTGTCTTCACTTTTTTGTTATTTTGGGTGGCCTGGCCATGTGGATGGCGGCCATTTTGTAATGCCAGGCATTGTGCTTTTGCCATAGGCCTGCATTGTCTGTCTTGTGTTCCTTTTCTTGTTCTTGTGGGTGGCCTGGCCATGTGGTGGCGGCCATTTTGTGGGACCAGCCACTGTGCTTTTGCTATAGGTCTCCAAGCTTGCGGCCTAGTCTGCCAGTAGACCCGGAGGTAGTCATCCTCATGGGTGCATAAAAACTGTTTCTGTGTTGTCTGTTGAATTGTAACATAATTTAGGCCATGGATGGCATTGGATTGATTTGCAAAATGTGGGTTTTGGGGTGTTATTTCAGTTTTTGTGTGGTTGTTAAATAAATAGGCCTTTTCAGCCAGTAGGTAACCCTGGGCATTCAGCTCGCGGACTTTGGGCAACTCCGCACTGTGCGACAACGCGGACTTACACTTTTTATCTTCTTCGCGCGCTCAATATATGTTTTCGTGCGCGCGATAACGACTTTTTGTGACGATCGCGATGCCGAACACGCAGAATTTACAATCTGGCGAAGAATATCTCTCGAGCATCATAAAACCTTCTCGAAAATGATGATTTAGTTCATTTTGCACAAAAAACTCCTCAGGTTGTCATTTAGATGTAGTTTGGTGAGCAAGGAGTCACTTATTTTTAGTTTTACAATTTTTTTAACGAGGAAGGAAGTTGTTGGGTGGCCTGGCCATGTGGTGGTGGCCATTTTGTGGGACCAGCCACTGTGCTTTTGCCATAGGCCTCCAAGCTTGCGGCCTAGTCTGCCAGTAGGCCCAGAGGTAGTCACCATGGGTGCATAAAAACTGTTTCTGTGTAGTCTGTGGAATTTTGACGACATTTAGGCCATGGATGGCATTGAATTGAATTGCGAAATGTGTTTTTTTTGGAGGGTCTGACTATTTCACTTTTTGGGTGTGTTAAATAAATGCCTTTTTTGCGTGTGTACTGTGTAATTATAATTGTGTTGTTGTAGTGGTTGTTTAACTTTCAAAAGTGTTTTTAGCCATGTGGATTTTAGTTTTTGCATTAAAGCTGTGTGTGTTTTATAAGGCATCCTTTGTCTGCCCATATATAGGCCTGCTTGAGTTCATTGTTTGCCGTGCCTTGTGCCTGTGAGTCACCATGTTGCTGGGGGCCATTTTGTTGTGGTAGTTAGTAGTGTGCTGTTTTTGCCACATAGGCCTGCGTGTCTTTCCATTGTTCCTCTTGTCTTACTGCTTCCAAATCCATCCCCATTGCCAGCTGCAGCTCCCTGATGCTGCTATATAATACATCCCACGTGATGCACAAATTTAGGCCAAACATGCTCCACTACATTTTAGTTTTTGTTCTTTACTATTCTTATTCTTCCAGAGTGTACACTAGCACTACACAGTAGCCAGGAAAGCCCTGGCCTTGTTGTCAACGTCTCATAAATGGCTACACTGTGTGTTGTTGTTCACAGAGTTTCTGAATTTTAATAATTGAGGCCACCACACACTAAGTTCTATATTATATTTGTTTGATTTGTGCTATGTTTGACTGATGTTCTGGCTTTTTTGCTTTTAGGTGCACAAAGACTGAGGAGGAGGTGTGTCATCATTGCCCGTGGCACTGCCAGACAGACATCCTGCTGCTGTACATACAACGTGACGTGTGACCTGACCAGACATCTCTGCAACTGAGTGCTGCTGACATCTGAAGAAGATGGGCCCAAAGAAAGCAGGTACCAGGTCCTCCAGTACAAAGAAAGTTGCTATTGAGAAGAAGGAACAGAAGAAGGAAGTGACACTTAAGTCTGGTGTGCCGGCCAATACCTTTTTTGGTAAACAAGCTGGGGGCAGCACCTCCGCATCAGTGGGCCCAACCCACCAACCCAGGGCCAAGCACATGAGTGGGGAAGAGGTAGCCAGCCTAATGGTGGAAAGCAGTGATGCTGAGCCAGAGATAAACTTATCGCTATCTCAAAGTAGTACCCAATCAACGCAGGAGGAAACACAGCAGATAAGTGGTCAAGAACAACAGCCGCAACCACTGCCCGCAATAGTAATTGTTGTTCCTCCTGAAGTAGGGGCAGTTCAGGAAATTGAACCTCATGCAGAGGTAGAAGACGAAGCCACTCATTCAGAAGATCCATTGTCTTCCAAATCTCCAGCAAGGAAAAGGAGGGGTGGTCCAAGTTCTTCGCCAAGCCCCCCTTCTGATGATCTAGATGCCACTTGGAAGCCACAAACTGAGTCTGAGAGGGAGCCACGTTCCAAGACCAAGCTAGTGAAAAGGAAGGTTCCAGAAAGCCTTACACTTATGGAGGTCGATGTAGAACAGCAGGATGATGATGATGAGCCAGTCATCACGAACATCACTCCTGGCCCCGAGGAGATGGAGACCAACATTATTACCCTATCCAAAATGGCTGCGAGGGATGTAGCACGCATACCTCCACAGGTAACACCAACACAACCTACAGCTTCCATATTTGCATTAGCAAAGGCCCGGCAGCGACCTACATCCAGCACAACCACCACCTCAGTAGGAGTAGGTAGTGGTACAGCAGCACAGAGTCAAATTCAACACACACCCTCCAGTTCACCCGGCATTGGAAGTGGCACCTCCAGCAGGAGGCCAAAGTTAAGCTCCCCAGTTTGGGACTTCTTTACGGTTAGCAAAAGGAGGAGAACATTGCTATATGCTCCATTTGTAATAGCTCTGTTAGTCGTGGTAAGCTTGGTACAAACTATGGTACCGGAGGCCAAATGACCCATCTGAAAAAACACCACTTGATCAGCTGGGAGGACCACCTTCGCGGCAGAAAAAAAACTGCAACCATTGGTGTTGGTGGGTATAAAGGAGTAGAAGATCCGATCACAGTGGAAGAGGAAGGACAGGGAGACATTCTCTCTGGTAGTGGTACACAAGGTGTCCCTGACCCCAGCAGTGCAGTCTTAACGTCGCACACATCTTCAGCAACATCTCAGTGGCACAGAGTAAGAGTCAGCCGGAGACACCAAGAAGTACCAGGTCCGCAGTACCAAAAAGTGCGTTGTTGAGCCTAAGAGAAAGGAAAACCATGCAGCCTACCATTATCAGCATGTTTGGGGGTGAGGGGCAGTACGAACGCAACCACCCAATTGCACGTTTGTACAATGCAAAGCTGGCTAAAATGTTAGCACTGGACCTTCTCCCTTTTTCTTTTGTTGAAGGGGTGGGTTTTCTGGAATTTGTGTCAACCATCTGCCCAAAATGGCATGTTCCCAGCCGCTACTATTTTGCCAGAGTTGCAGTTCCAGCACTACATCACGATGTGCTGGAATTGCTAGGAAAGGCCTTGAAGAAGAGTGCTGTTCACAGTATCCACCTGACAACAGACATGTGGACCAGTTGCCAAGCCACAGATTACATGTGCATCACTGCACACTGGATCTGATTTGCGGGGGTTAGAGAACAGATATCTGCTGGTGTTGATACTGCAGAGATTTTTCATGCCACTCGCAAACATGCAACTGTAGCCATGTTTGCCATGGAGAAATCTCATACTGCTCCAAACATTTTGGAAGAGTTTAACACCAAGGTCTTTGAGTGGCTGCGCCCAAGAGGGCTTACGATTGGTTTTGTTGCCATGGACAACGGCAGTAATGTAGTTTTGGCCATGAGCAATGGTGGCTATTTCAGGGTCCCGTGTTTGGCACACTGCATTAACATTGTTGTTCAAGACTTTTTGAAAAATGAATCCAAAGTCAGCAACTTACTGGTCACCTGCAGAAGAATATGCACACATTTCAGCCATTCTTTTAAAGCCCGGAAGCAGCTGAGGGTCATTCAACGTGAGCATAAAATGCCAGTCAAAGCGCTCATCCATGAGGTGCCAACACGTTGGAACTCAACTTATTACATGCTTGATCGTCTGTTTGAACTGTACATACCACTCAATGCTTATGTCATGCAAAGATTAGGGGAACCTACTGTGAGAGGCATGACCGTTGAGATGGGTCAATGGGACCTCATTAAATGCCTGACTGAGATGCTACTTCCTTTTGAGATCTTCACACATGAAGTCAGCAGGGAGGACTGTACTATGGGCCAAGCTATCCCATTGTTGCACATGCTAGAGCAACAGCTGAAGGAGGTGTCTGAAACGTACGCAGGTGTGGATGACAAACAAGACGCATATCATTTGGCGGAGACCTTAGCCGCTCGCTTATCGGAAAATACAAGGATTAAAAATAAAATTTTGTCACAACCACATTACATTAGTGCCACAATTTTGGATCCACGGTACAAAGTATTTCTGAACAGCAAGGCAGTAATTCCTTTTTCGGAAGTGGATGTTGCCAACTACAAAACTTTGATAGCTAAGGAAGCCACGAACGGCTGTTAATTACAGGCCCCCCCCCCCCAGGCCATAACCAGTACTACAGGGCATCCAGAGTCAAGTTCTACTTCGGAGCCTGAGGGCAGTGCGTTTGCCTCCCAGCAGTCACCTACACCAACAATAACACCAACAACAGCAAGAACAGGATCATCCACAGCACAATGTGCAACTGATTGGTTTCTACGGCAGAGGTGTGGTAAGTCCAGTGCTGATGCAAAGGCAAAAGAGGCCGAGCACATCAGAGCACCCCTGAACATTGAGCGGACGGTGCAGGCCTATCTGGATGACCCAACAGAGGTCTTCATGGATCGAAACCCATTGGTGTATTGGTATGGGAAAAGAAGCCAATGGACAGTGCTCAGCAGGCTGGCGATAAAGTATCTGGCTTCCCCTGTCGCAAGTGTCTCTTCTGAGCATGTTTTCAGTGGTGCTGGTGCCATTGTAACTTCGAAAAGGACCAGTCTCTCGGCCAAAAGCGTGGAGAGGTTAACCATGATCAAAATGAATCAGCACTTTATACCACCGGATTACAAAATACGTGAATCACAGCAGGAAGAGGAGAGCGACTTGGATGACGTAAATAGTGCGTTACAGGACCTACTTCTGTGCGAACCACCAGAGTTTGAGGACGAGCTCCTCTTCCCTGACAACTAGGCTTTCAAATTGTTACTTTCTTCCTTCCTTTATGTGTCTGTGTATCTGTCTTTCTGGTTCAAATCAAATCACAACAAATCCATCACCACCGTCTTCTCTTTTTATTTCCCTATTGGAGTTGCACGTCTGTGCATTTAACTGTCCACTCTTCAGAGTCCTGCTTCATCTTCCTGTCTCGCCCTAGTACATTTCCATCAAGCCAGACATTAGTACAAGAAATGTTGCCTTTACCAGTCCCTCCATAAGAAGTGAAACGTGACTATAGCTATCCTCCGTTTTGTTTTCGAGCCGAAACTCATCAGTGTCCGATGGCTACCGCCTCAGTCTGCAGGCGTCCACAACTCTTCACTGTCAGAACTTGGGCAGGCATCCAAAAGTGAACTCATCACTGTCCGAAGGCTACAGCCTCAGCAGGCATCCAAAGGTCCTCACTGTCAGGACAGAAGGTACTTGGCAGAGAAAGACAAGAGACTCTTTGAAGAAACTTGCTGACATTTGTGACTGCAAACTCAAATGACCAGCAATGAGCGCTACCCAGGCCGCGGCCCATCATCACACTGCTGACCATGTGAAGCAACTTAAACTGTGACAAAGTGCCACAGATGAATAAGACGAAAACCGAAACAGCGACTAACACTCAAAATGAATGTGGACTGGAGTAATGATGAGGCCACTGCCCCGTAAAAAAAAACACACCTGTCAGAACTAGGCATCTGATGATCTGACAGCCAAAGAGAAGAGCAAGACAGGTAATGATGGAATGCATTGGATGCTTGCAGACTCTGAGCGATTGCTGTTGTTTGTTGTTGATGTTGTGCATGAAGTCGAACTCTACTCTACTAGTTAATCTACAAAGTGACTCAAGTCAGTGACAGTCAATGTTTCCCTTCTTGTTGTTTAATAATAACCAAATTGTACTCCTACTACTGCAGGTGCAGGCCAATATCTGTTGCAATTTTTTAATATGGAATATGGACTTAATCGGAGTCACTACAGACTGAGTTGTAGTTGGACAACACGTACCACACCATGATGATGACCATACTATCTTTGCACGCAGTCAGTCACTTGGATCGGAGATGATTCAAGGAATAACTGCATTTCATGAAGTGGCATAAGGTAAACATAAACACAACAATTCAACAAGAAAGTAAACACAGCAGACCTACATGTCCATGTAGTGGTGTAGTCGAGTGTAGTCATGATGACTGACAGCGGCGCATTGATTTTGTCACTTAATTAGGAAAATGCTAAGTTGCTGTGTATGCCTTTTGTCTGGCTCTGTCAAAAATTAAGGTAAATGGAGGTTGGGTCACGGGCTGGTGCTGTGGTGGGCCTGTTCTGTCCTGTTGTTGTTGTAGCTTAATGCTGTAAACAGAATCTACACGATATATCCAAGCCGCCTCAGTCTGAAAGTGTTCTCTCTTCTCTTCTTGGACTCCACCGTAATTGATGTTTTTTTTTATTCATTGATTTTTCAATACCCCTTTTGTTTTTCCATCTAGACGTTACAGTTACAGGCCGGCCTTTACCCTGTGCTAATTGCTATACTGGGAGACACAACTCACATTTACCTTACCAATCGGCATCAGGAAGGCCACCAAGATTGATGTGCGGAGCGTCCATGGAAGATAGGACCAAGAGGAAGGACGAGATTCAACTCCACAATTTGACCATGCTAATACAGTAACTTTAGTATCATTCATCATTCATCTTTTAATTAATTTGAATCCTTTTTTCTCTTCAATCATTAGGACTGTGTGTTGTGTGTTGTTGTTTGTTTGCTAATTGATCCCTACAACTGTTTTTTAATTGTCTTTGCTATCTTTACAAGTAAGCCCAGTACAACATGGAATTTGGGTCTCTGAGGGCATATTACAGGCAAGGCAAATTGCATAGAATATACTGCTGCCCTGTACTGTCTAATTGTCTAGTAGGAGTTATTAAGTACTACTCATTAACCATCAAGTTATCTTCATCATCATGCATGCATTTCCCTTTTCTCCCTTTATAGATTTTTTGGATAAGATCATGGTCGTCTGCCAAGATTGCGCTTTGCTTTTGTTGTCCATGCGTACTGTTTTTCATTCTCAAACCTTTCCCCAAACCCCCTTCCCATCCATTCATCAAACCCTAACCCTCTTCCCCCGGGCTGTGATTTATATTGAGGTGTGATGTGACTACATAAAATGTACACCAATTGATCACACGCTTGCTGGGGCAGATGTGGTGAAAGCAACACTAATTCAATTGCAAGGCAGGGCGAGGAGCTTCTTCTGCTTGCCCACCCATGCTCAGTCTATGTGCAAGCCGTCACCGGCTAATAGTAGTACATCATAATTAATTGCCGGCATTGATTGGATTAATCATCAAACTCCTACCACACAGCAGTAAAGGTTACGAATTACGATTGTGTTAAGTTAAGTGACTCACTCGACACAACTACAGTTTGTAACTTCTTGTACTAGGCTGTCCCCGCCACCATTATGTTTAATTTGACTTTAGCAGTTGCAACTGCAATATTGTTTGTTTGGCAATTGGCAGTCTTCTTCTGTACTGTATTTTACTTCGTTCTACTACTCCTCCCACAGTCGCTCTCAGGCAAGTGACTGTCTCTTTTTTATTTTTTTAGCAAATGCTACTGCCAGTGTCTACTCTACTACTACCACCACAACCATGGCATCTTCTACATTCTCTCTGGAAACCATGCAGCCATCGCTGTGCCGAACGTAATCATCATCAATCACAGGTAAGATAAGTTTGGTGGGAGGTCTAATGGACTAGGAGGAGAGACTGACAGTACTAGTAGGACAAATAACTCAGTGAGGGGTACCGCATCTATCTGCTTGTGTTACATCATCGGCAGATTATTTAAATCAAACACTGGCTGCGGCCCTGCAGCAGCAAGGAAACCAATGTGACGTTAATTCGTAAAACAGTAACCCCCCACAAAACATTAACATTGTATGTTTAAGTATAAATATAATTTATTACCCTAACAAAAATAAACTATCCCACACCTGACCCACCCCTCTCCCTAACCCCAACCAATGTCCAAAACGAAAAAAGTCCAAAGAATGTCCCGAAACCCCAACGCCCAATTCCCACCCACCAAAAAAAGGAATAAAAAGGGGCAATGCAACAGGGTCCTAGTCTAGATGTTATATTCGGCGGGCTTTGAGGTGTTTGTCCACCAGTATTTTTACCCGCTCCTCCAGTTGCTCCTCTAGCCGTGACATCCGGAGGAGAATCTTTCTGCGAAATGCCCTGCAGTGGCATCCAGGATGGGGGACAGCAGTGCTGGCTGCTAGCGAATTGCGGCGGCGGGCGGCGCCGGCTACCAGACCGCGGCGCCGTACCACTCGAGTTGGGGCCTGGCTGGGGCCCGGGGCATCGGACGAGGCTGCAGCTGCTGCCGCCTCCTCCTCCTCCTCCGCCTGAGCCACCAGCCGCCGGTACTCCTGACATATGGCCTCCAGTTTCCGGCGCCGGGCCCTGGCTGCCAACTCCTTCCGGGATGGTTTGTCTTGGGAAGGAGTACTATCTATATCAAGAAATCAAGAAAGAAAAAAATATTGTTGTAACCAGTACTCTTAGCAAAACAGTAACACAAAATTAATTCAACACATAATGGCACAGTAGCACTAGCAAGAAGCACAGTACATAACATTTGTGGTAATAATCTATCTATCCTCCCACTTCCTCGGCCTATAACATTTGTGGGAGTTTCAGGCATTATACTAGCACTATGGACTCCAACCAGTACACAGTACACCAGTCTTCTTCTTATCTCTAGTTTAGCGAAATGACATAACCTGGTTGTAGCCGGCATTGCCAGCTCGGTCATCTATGCTTGCACCCAAGACAAACATACGAGTCATGACGCAGACTCACGTTAGTTTGATTTACTACTGTCTGCAGGTGGGGAAGCTCGTATTTTTCTATTACGGGTGGCACTGGCCATACTCTCTCTGTTACATGGAGGGCAATTGCTCAATTTCACAGTGCCCTGGCTACTACAAAAAGGCAGATTATATATCTGATCCAATGATCATTGCTTTTATATGGGACAACGACATAAGGTCAGTAGCGGTCGGTGGTGGGACTCGGGGAGTTCTGCCGGGCGGTGACGTGGGGAGGGGCAGGGTGGGGGGTAGTAAACTATGGATTACGGCCAATTACAGGTAAGTAAACATATAAATAAATAAAACTAATTTTGTTGCGCGCACTGCATCGCATTTGGCGGTGCAGTGCGCACAATGAAATTCGCTTTATTTATTTGTATGTTTACAGTAAAGTTACCTGTATTTGGCCGCGTAATACATTGTTTACTACTACCCCCACCCTGCCCCTCCCCACATCGGCTTTGCTACTCTGGCGCGGTTTCTTTTACATTCCCTTAAAACTAAAACTGTGCATCCCGTGACAGTCTCCACCTATGCTGTCTATGATGAATACATACAGGCATCCATCCATTCTAAGTAAATGTCAATCATTCTTCTTAATCTCTCCACAAACCTTACTTTGTTTCACCAACAACAACGCATGCGTCCACTCACTCCGTTGCTTGCCTTGGCTTTGAGTTTCACCCAAACACCGCTGATGATTCTTGCTATCCACAGTATCCACCCATACTGTGTCGCCCACCCAGGCAGGCATCCATTCTTCTTTCACCTTCCACCCATCCTTCAACAACACATGCATCTGATTCCTATCAGCCACCTATCCATGCTTCCAACGTATCCTTCTCTGCCAGTCATCATATTAAATCTCGCCCGCCCTTCCTCCTTCCACCCTTTTTTCCCTTTTTGTTCAACACATCCATCAAGGTCATCTGATCTGACTTTTAGACTTAGTCTCATCCATAAAACTTTCACAGCTGAGTTGGAGTCAGATATAAGAGGCCATTGGTTAATCAAGTCACGCTGGTAATGCTATTGCTACTGCATTGCTCATGCTAAGTAAAGGGTATCTTCTTTAACCGTTGTATAATGTTCACTACAACTTCATACCTAATAAGTCTCAACAACAGTACAGTGAGTGAAGTCCACACACCCTTCCAGCTAGTGCAATGTCAATAAGTCATGAATAATAACTTACCACCGCCCGCCACTGCTGCTGGCTCCCCCTGTAGCTCCTGCAGGTGCCGCATCTTCTCCTGCCCCCTCCGGAATGCTAGAATCGCCGGTGGCCCCGCCGCCACTGGTGGTCGCTAGTACGCCTAGATAAAAACATGACACATTTTTAGATGCCTGTACACCTCCCCCTATTTATTCTTTTTCACTAGCAAGATTGAAAAAAAAGTTAATACATACATATTATTATAAATCACATTCAATAGTCCAAATCGGGTACTAGAGTACAGTCAGTAGACACTAGTAGTGTTATGGTCCCTAGGGTCATTATTATACTATACTCTACTCTTTGCAAAGTTAGCCTGAGCCATGCAACCATTTTTCGCTTCATGTCTTTTGCGCATGTTACCTCGCAGCTTGTTGTGCAGTAACAGTAAGACGCCTTTTTGTGCCCACATGAGCACATACAGCTACTGTCTGAGCGTTGCGTACAAGAGGTCGCAAAACAAGCCACTTTGTTATGGAGTTCGGTTAGTCCGTATTGCTTAGCCATAGGTAACATGTTACACTTTTTTGGCAGGACTGAGAAATGCTTGCATTATACTATATAACACGCACCATTTTTCTCAGGCAGAGGATTCCCTTCTACGAACCAGAGATTTCCAGAGCTTATGAATGATGCATGTAACCAGTAATTCTACGTTCTACGGTGAGGAGTCTCCCAGAATTCGCACAGATCTTTTGTCTTATATCATCATGCACTTGTTGTAACAATGTTTATTGTTTTAATCTTATGCATTTTGCTGTTGGAGCTGGCTGGAGTACACTGAATTTTATAGAACAACATACAGAGCTTGTTAGTTGAAAATAAACCTTTTGAACTTACACATAGACTCTGTGGTATTTGGTGTGGTGGTGGTGGTGGACTTACACGAGTGAGTGAGCGAAAGGGTGTTATCTGTTCTGGGTTGTGTAATCATTGGGTATCTTCGGGTGGGGGTTCGGGGACCTAATGAGACACTATAGCTAGTCGTTCAGGGGATTGTGGGTTCACTTCTGACTGAGGTGTGAGGAAGGTCCAAGTTCCAAACTCCCATCACCAACATCCTATTTTCTTGTGCATAGTTCTGCATGGGGCTGTGCAGAATCCCATTCCCCACATCAGTAGTAGTATGTACTATATCCTATCAAAAATAGTCAAATATCTGGTTGGGCATTTGGTTTGTGGTAATTGTCAAAGCCTCCAGATTAAGAAGCCTAGAAGAGGACAACCGAAAGGACTGGACTCAGCTATTGGTCAATCTGAGTTTTATTCAAAACCGTACAATAAAGAGTGGCAATGCAAACTGGGCAAGCTTAGCGACAGACTAATAGTAGTAGTACAGACATTCATAGCAGAGGCAGTTAGAACTTACAGGCAGGGATAAACAGAATTTAGAAACAGATAGTCAAGTCAAGATCAAAGAATCTTTTGTAAAAAATAGAATTAGGGAGTGGTGAACCATAATTAATAGTTCTGAAAAAATAAGGTGCAGTAAAAGTTAGGGCAATATAAATGTTAATATTAACCACTGGAGGACTTACTGGGACCAGCAGCAGGGCCCTCGGTAGAGGAGCGGTCCTCTGGTGGTTGTCCCGCCGAATCGGACCCCGTATTCTTGCCCCTGGGTGCTGCAGATCAGTGATCATGTAAGAGATAATAAAGAAAGACACAAACATTAATGATTGCTGTGAAACAAATAAATTATGTAAAAAAACGCTCAAAAAAATGTTTTAGGAAACAAAAATTGCAATACAATTGACCTATGTAATCCGATCAACTACTGGCTTGCGGGATTCACGGACAGTCTACTTATTTGGGAACACTAATTCAGTGTTCCATTCTGATTGATTCAAATAAAATCCAGAACACTAACTAAGCCTAAGTACCACCTGACCTAGCCCACCTATTCCAGGCGGGCCAATTGTTCATTAAGTCTGCATTTCCAATTTTTTTAGCCCTCAAAAATGCATAGATGAGAAGGAGGACACATGCATAAATTGGTGCATAATGCATACACCAAATTGTTGGTTGGTTAAGTCTGATGTTCTGCAGCTGACTGACACTGCTAAGCTTACCACTAACTAAACAAACTACAAAAGGTTCTACTAAGGACTGGGGTAAGCAGCACTCAGTGACAGAGGATGCGTCACGCAGACCGCTCAAAAATTATCAACTAATAGTAACTAAACCTAGTATCAAACTATCAATCCATCCACCACTATTTGACACGAGGACAAAGGAAGGACTAGAGTCTCTCTAGCAATAGCATTACCTAACTGAAGTTCTCTAAAGTAAACTCTTACATAATAATAAGGACAAGCGAGCGCAAAGTTGCAAACAAGTAAGAGTAGCGCCCAGCACCTGTGTCCTACAATCACAGAAGATTTTGATTTGAAACGTAATTTACCTGCAATGTAAGCAGCAGTATTCTTGTTATTTGTAAAACATTTATACACAAATCACAATACTTATACTACTATATATATTAGCTACTCACCAAGCCCCACGACCTCGACACCTAGCAGGTCCAACAGGTCCTGCTCCCGGTCGAGGATGTCTGACCACCGGTGGGCCAGCTGGTTATGGGTGCGCCGGACCCCTGAGCAGCGAAACACTGCCCGGCGCACCTTCGCCCACCGGCGGTGACGCTCCTGGGTCGGGTACCCGGAGCCTGGCCTGCCGCCTGCTGCCAAGGTCAAGGAGAGGTGGCGCTGAACAAAAAAAACAAGGGCGGCCACCTCCGCCTCAGTAAAAAGCTGGCGGGCTTGCACCCCTGCAGGGCGCAGTCTGCCGCAAGGCAGGCGGCGATTGGGCGCACGCGCCTTGCCCTTCGAGCCGTTACTGCTACCCTTCGCCATGGTTCTGGGGTGGGAGGACGAGGCGGAAAAGAAAAGTTAGAAGGGAAAAATAAAGTTAGGGGAAGAAGTAGGAGCTTAAAGAAGAAAGTTATATAAAACAGTCGAAAAGTAAAAAAAACACAGTAAAAAGTAGAAAAAGATGCAAAATATAGACTTAGGCAGAGAGACAGATAGATAAGAAATAAAGAAAAATTGAAAAACAGTGTAAAAAACTAAGGATTCCAAAGATTGAGGGAGGATAGAAAAGCAGGCCCAGAACCATAGCATAGAGTGAAAAACAAGATGGCCGCGCCCATCGCGACCGCGTGGGTAAGTTCGCGCGATATTTCTCCCCGAGCACGCCAAAAACGTCGCGAACACGTACAACGCGTTCCCGAACATGGAATGCGCATCGCGAGCACGCTATACGCGACCCGGAACAGGAAATAAGGGATCGCGAACGGGCGGGACAAGTGAAAAACAAAATGGCCGCGCCCATAGGGGACCGCATGGGTAAGTTCGCGCCCCTGAGCACGCAAACAGCGTCCCGAACACGCACAATGCGTTCCCGAAGAAGAAAAACGCATCGCGAACGGACGCGACAAGCAGCTACGCACGCTTGCGAAGCTACGCGTAGCTCGCGTAGCGCCCCGACGTCTTCGCGTAGCTTCGCGTAGCGCGACTACGCGAACTACGCCCACCCTTAGCTACCAGGGGGTGAGCACAGGCTAATTTAGGGTGTGTATCTGACTTACCCTGACTAGGATTGTCATTCCTGGTTGGACAGTGTGCATGCTGCTGCCAACTAGAAACCCAATTTCTGACACCCATTCTGCGTTCCCCCAGTCATGCAGGCACTAATCCCAGTGGGAAAGGAGCTGCTTCCAGAACTGGTTTAGAGTGACCACAGAGGCACACCTCTAGAGGGGGCACAGGCTTTGCCATCTTGGATTCAGGCACAGAGGACACTGTGGGATTGTTTGCAGTAGGGCATGCAGAACATTCTGCAAATGTGGCAAGGGTTACCCCTGGGAACATTTACCCTACTAGTTAGGGAGGGGCCAGGAGTCTCCTGCACCCACAGGCTGGTCCTAGACATAAATATACCCATCTCGGAAAGCTACTGAACCTATGACAGAGCCCTGAAGGACTGGACCTGCTCTTCCTTGTACCCACGACCAAGGAGAGACTCTAAGTGTCAGTTGCTGACGTCCTGCTCAAACTATAGGATTACAACAAGCTACAAGAGGCCTTTTCCTGCAACTGCCTAGCTAACCAGTTCAAACTGGACCTGCCCTGGAACCTGCTGCTGATGTTCTCTGCTGGAGTGAGTCTCACCTCCAGGTGCTGTCCCAAAGGTCCTAGACACATGTGGTGTGTTAAAGTGTACCCCTCTGCCACCCCTGAAAACATGGGATTTAGACACTTTTTGACTGCAAAGACATTCGAAGGACAATGCTGCCAAGCTTACCTGATGAAGATACATTGCTACTGGGCTGAAAATTCAGGATTCTCTCACTCTGAGCTTTTATGTAGTAGCAAATCTGGTTCAGCTGAACCTTGCAGAAAAGGAATTTGGCCTTGTGGATTCCTGTTTAGCTACACCCTGCAGCCTTGCACGGCTGGAAGAATCCACGATCCAAACGAATGAATAGGTCTGAATGTAGAAATCTTCACTGGACAGAGGTGCCAAAAGTATCCGGTCAGTGAAGGACCTTCTTTGGGCATGAAATTCAAATTTCTCCCTTCTTGAGATTCCTGTCAGAAGTAAACAGCTTCACCTGAGCCTCGTTCAAAAGGTATCTGAAATCATGGAGCTCTGCTCAGCCACAGCCTGCTGCCTTGTTCTGCTGAAGTCTTTTGACTTACATTTCAGAGACTAAGGGTTTGATTTATGTTTTGGCAGGTGGCCCATTTCTCCGGCAGGCCAAATTTAGAAATAGCCCAATGGACATTTCTAGAATTGGCAGGAACTGCTGTTACAGAGGATCCTGTCAATGCTTTGTATGTTTGAAGAATGGCTCCATCTACATAACGGAGCTGTGCTGTAAATGTATAATGTTTGTTTTGTTTTAAAAAAAAAATACCAAGGTGGGATTTTCTTTTTTAAAAAAAACAAAAAAACAATGACATCCTTGCCATGGAAGTTCCCTCCCATGGTCAGGGGGGAATTGAGCACTTTCCAATGCACCTTACAGCCAGGTTTTTCCTGGAGGTGATGGAAATTGCAAATTGAATGTATGTCCACCAATGCAAATTAGGTGGTTGGGTGAATATATAACCAAACCTCTGATGACCCTTACTCTGTTGGGCCATTTAGGGGTTTGGCAGTGGGATAGACAGAGTAGTCTCCTCTGTCTTCAAACCTATGGTCCATCGGTTTCTAAATTGGGTGGGTGTCTTATAAGCAAAATAGAGTAGGCAGCAAATCATAGTAGAAAGCTATTTATATTTTGGGAAAATAAGGTAAAGGAAAGAGGGGGAAAGGGGAAAGACGGGGTATGAAATATATTTATAATCATAAAACACTAAAATAGATACCAATGCTGTGCTCATATGAATCATAAAATGTAAGGAACAAATAACTGTTGAGTAAAAACTTCGCAAAGATATTCTATGCATTGTTACTCTCTAGGCCTGTAATGTATGTTATTGATTTTTACGGTTCAATAAAGCTTATTAAACTTAAATTGGGTGGGTGGACCATCATGTTGGCGCTGAGGGAACTCTGTGGCATATTATGAAAGGAATAGCGATATTTATCGCTAAACGCGCTTAGCGCGAATCCTGTTAACGCCGCCTATCGCTGGAAAATATCGCTGAGATAACACCCTATTAGTAAGGTTTATCTCCATAGCGATAATATTTCCAGCGATAGCGGCAAAATGCGAGAATATCGCTGGAAAACCAGCGATATTCTTGCATTAACGCTAAGGTGGATTCAGCATTAGAATCCACCTCCTATACCTTAAACAGGTAAGTCATAGTCAGTAGCAGGTGTTAAAATCTAGCGATAAACGCGCTTAGCGCGATTTATTTTATCGCTTCGCCTGCCTTGATAATAGGGGTTAGTGGTGTTAGCGACTGTTTACAGTCGCTTTTAGTGGGGAACGCCTACCTTGCATGTCATTAGCGATAAATATCGCTGACATGTAAGGCGATGTAATTCCCGGCCTCTAACGCCTGAAAGCTGTCGCTAACGCCTGTTAGCGACAGCTTGCTAATAGGGCGATAAAAATATCGCCGATTTAGCGGCAAAAAGTGCCGCTAAATCGGCGATAAAGCCCTTGATAATATGCCCCTCTGTTTCTGATGTGATGGAGATTCCTCTCTGCCAACATATAAATCAGGCCCTATGTCCAAAGGAAAAACTTTCGACCTGTTCGAACCTGGTTCCTGAATCCAACACACTCTCCATCAAGGTCAGCCTTAAATCATACTTAGTACTGGTCAATTGCAACCAGAGGTTGGCTCTTAACACTTTTTGGTGCTATTTGTTTTTCAAAAATTCAAATCTCCGGTTCATTGAATTTATTAAAATATTCTCAATTTTTCTGGATTACTTTGAGACTTTTCTTGTGTTGTGTTTTGACTTTAGTACTGGTTTGGTACTGCTTAAATACCTTACACCTTGCCTCTTATTTAAGTCTGCCTGCTCTGTGCCATAGCAGGGGGTTGGGCTAAGGTTTATTTAATGATTGTAGTGGTTCACTCTGATAAGGATTGTGATTATTACTTGAGGTAGATGTCAATTAACACTCGGATTTCTTACACAGAGGGGCCGATTCCGATTTGGGCCGGAAAACGTACCGACCGACTCGGAGCCGGAATTCTTTCCGACCGACACGTACCGGTGCAGCCCGACCCGCAAAGTACGATGAGAAGCGTGCTAAATCCGACCGACTCGTACGGAACACAAGCCGAACGACCGAGCCGCGCGGAAAACAGCCATCCGGCCGGAAAACCATGCGAATCGAACCGACCGACACGCACCAGGAAGAATCCCGAACGAAACGTACCCGTGAACTCCTACCCGCCAAGTACGATGCAACGCGTGGAAAACACGACCGAGTCGCACGGAGGCCAAGCCGTACGACCGACACGCATACAAAACTGCGAGCCGAAGCAACCCAATACACCGCGACTGACGCATACGCAGCATAGAAAACAGCACAAACACAGCGTGAACGACTCGGACAAGCTCGTACGAGACAACTGCAGTGTCCGACTCGGTCACAAGAACGTCTCCTACATGCACAAAAAGTACAAAGGGAAAAACACACAAAAAAAGGCCAAACAAGCAATTACAAAGGCAATAAATACTGGGGGGGGAACAGGGAACAAAGACACACCCACAACTCCACCCATATAAAGGACACAAATCCCTACCATGATCCTTTGCAAATTCAAATTACCTGCCAGCACTCAACAGACAGCAACCACCCACCCACCCACAGCTCATCCATCACACAAGCCACACACCATCAGCACCTCAACAAATAGCACCCTCATATACACCCAGCAAAACACACACTCACACACCCTCACCTGCACACCAACACACACATCACTCACCATCACCACCCATCACCATGCCCCCAAAGAAGAATCATAAGTTCCTAGATAGTGAATTGGAAGTCCTGGTAGATGAGATCCTCAGGGTAGAGCCACAGCTGTTTGGTACACTGGTCCAACAGACACCCATGTCGCAGAAAACCAAGATGTGGGAGAGGATCGTCGACAGGGTGAACGCACAATCACCATGTTTGAGGACAAAGGTAGACATCCAGAACAGGTGGTATGACGTGCGCAGGAGGGTCAGGGAGCTGTTGAAGAAGGACTACCTCTTGAGCCAACACACCGGCAGTGGCCCTCCTGCCAAACCAGTATACCTCAGGCCCTGGGAGGAGAAGGTGCGGGCCATCCTACCACCAGTGAGCGTCTATGGACTAGAAAACATCCCAGAGCCTGGTGAGTACACAACAAATGTACACAATATTGTGCGAGAATACACACACATCACTGTCAAGGGGAGAGTCAAACCATGCACCCTAAGCAAATACACACCAACCAGAACAGAATCATCCCAAAATGTGTATGTCAGTCAGATAAACACAACACATGCCATCTCATAGTGATATGTAACTGTGTCATCACATGTACAAACACAACTACAACTACAGCTAGGCAGTGGCACAAATATAACTAACAAACACATCCAGACATGTAGCCACCACTACAACACCACCTCACAGTGAAGCCCACTGAAAGGAAGGAATCCTGTGTATGCTGGGCAAGTCAGTGTAGCCAATAGCATCATGGGAGTCGTAGTCACAGATATTGCCCACCCTCACAATGCGCACATCAACACCACCATGAACCATGCTCACATCACAGGGAGTGGAAAACAACTGACAAGATGGCTGACACTGGCTACTGCTGTGGGGAGCACAAGGACCTGCTGGCAACTGTGCACCAACCAACAGCAGGACAACACTGACTGACATCCTGAAAGACAACTTGCACTCCCTGCAACGGAAGCACGTTCCATGGTGGAGAATCTGGCTGGGTGGGAAGGAGGACTGACAGCACTGACCATAGTTACCAGCAGCTCCACTCACACACACCCCTAACACAAACTCCACACAACTCACCTGGGAGAATGCATTGCCTCACACTCTAATCAAATATCCCACAATGAACCACAACCCTGTGTCATGCTGTGTGAAGCACAGGGACACACATGGGACTTGTAGCAAAACTAACCCCAGGATAACACTGTCAGCCATCTTGTCAGCACAGGCACACAACTCCACAGGGAAGCAGAGTCAAAAGGAAGGAAGCATGGGCATGCTGGGAAGGGGGGTGAAGGCAATTGCATGATGGGAGTGGTAGTCACAGCCCAACATCCCCCACCCACATGGCCCAGCAAGCTCACACCCAAGCATGCACACCTCACAGGGAGTCAAAAGCCACTTCAAAGATGGCTGACACTGGTGCTCAGTTGTGGGGAGCACATGGCCCTGCTGGGAACTGGGCACCAACCAACAGCAGGACACCACTGTCAGCCATCTTGCCATTGCTCTCACACTCACACACAGTGAAGTCCACCCAAAAGCAAGTAAGTATGGGCATGCTGGGAAGTGGGGTGGAGGCAATAGCATGATGGGAGTGGTAGTCACAGATATTGGTCACCCCCACAACTGTCCCATCAACACCACCCTGAACCATGCGCACATCACAGGGAGTGGAAAAGAACTGACAAGATGGCTGACACTGGGTACTGCTGTGGGGAGCACAAGGCCCTGCTGGGAACTGTGCACCAACCAACAGCAGGACACCACTGACTGACATCCTGAAAGACAACTTGCTCTCCCTGCAATGGAAGCACGTTCCATGGTGGAATATCTGGCTGGGTGGGAAGGAGGGCCGGATGTCAACCAAATACAACCAATGCAGACCATGTACACACCCCAACATTCATATAGAAATGCCCCAAGTATGCAGGACAATGTGCTACACCAATATCAACCTCTGACTGTGACAACTCAGGACAATGCAATGTACAGGCCCGCATCCAGAGGTACAGTCACAACTGTCAGGTGTGTCAACCATTGATGCCTGCAGAAACATAACATACATTGTGTGTGTCTCCCAAAAACAGGTGATGATGGGGACACAGCAGCAGACGCTGAGGAGTCCCCGTCCCAGGCTCAAGGGGAAACGGAGCTCACTGGTGTGGAACAGCCTCTGCCCTCCTCGGATGACGAAGACCTACCTGGCACCTCCGGAGCAAGTCATCATGCAGCACCAGCAGGACCACCAGCTGCACCCCCTGAACCCACCCCTCCAACGACTGTGTAGTAATCTGCTTTGATTAAGTAATGCACCTTCCTTGCCTTTGTTCCCTGCCTGATGCTCTTACAGTATGATGTCATTTGGAATGTGAGGAATGTTTGTACTGATGGGAGAGCAGTTGGAGAAGATGGGCTGAGTAGCCAGGAGGCTGCTCCTGGTTGGGCTTATATTAAGACTTACATTGGAACTTACTAAGATGTAACTTGAAGAATAAACTACAACTATAAGAGCTGTCTAGGAGACTTCATTTATTTCTACATTGGCGACGATTTAAAAAGGAGAAGAACTTACACGTGGAGAAAAGAAGAATATTTGGCAGCTACTGAAACTGGAGCTGAAGGTACTAATATTACTAAAGACATTGAACTATTTAAGCTATCTGGCACCCTCCCCACCAGTGACCCTGACAACGGTCGCCCTAAATAATTCTAGGTGCCAGATCCACTTGTGTACGAGACTGTAAAGTGTAGGGGCGAAGGTCATGCCCCGGTGTTGAATGCTGACAAGGCTCCGGCTTGCCCTGATGAGAAGTGGCTGCACATGGTAGAAAATAATCGGGGGCACATTTTGATCACAACCTTTTAAAGAATTATCAAGCCCCGCTGTTAAAAATGTGACAAAGAACAAATGTGGGGAAAGCTGCAGTCAACATCAATTTACAGTTTCAACTGTGAGCAATGATCTATTAACTGATGAAGTCCAGTTAAAGTGCAGTCAGCCACAATGTGTGGTGATTATACTTTCTGAAAGTATGCCGTGGGAAAAGGATAATTAAGACAATAATGAAGTGAGTGGCTCGAGTGTGATCACGGAACTTGGGAGTTGCGCAATGGTTTGAAGGAAAATGAAATGCTTGTTAATATTACGTGGAGTGTGTTATGACAGTTATCATTCAAATGTCTCTCGAGCCAACATAAAGGACACATACTTGTCGCGCGCGGCTTACCGAACTTGAAAACCTCCATGCTGTCCAAGCTTCGTGTTATGGAGAGGTGCATGCTGTTGCTGCAAGCCACCCAGCGCGCTGTCACGACGCATTTCGCCATCTTTGGATTGTAGTCTACGGGCCTTTGCACAGTCTATTGTAACTGTGCAGTGTTTGCCAACCACGACTGGTGTCTCCATGGTATTGAAACAGAATTGCAAGAAGGCCCCAGTTTGTTGTCTTGTCGCTGTGCTCTTTAGCTGATCTGGATTGCCATCAAAGTTAATTTTGTGAGTCAAGTTCTGGTGATAAAGATGATTTTAATGTGAGGGTTGCCATGAGCATCGCTGCCTGAAGATCGTCACAGGTACTGTCATTTACACTAATTGAAAACTACATATTACCGAGAATGTCGCTTTGGAAAACTTAGAACTAGTGCAACATCGCCATCTTCTGGCTATTGAGCGCAATTGCACCAAGAAATGGAATTAACTAGTTCACTCGGAGAGAAAGGAGAATTCAAAACTGGAACAGTAATGAAATATTGCTATAAGGAGTTAGAGTGTGGGTCAAAGGAAATGAGAAACCCAGAACTGTACTGTGTGAGATGATTGTTAAGTATTAAGTCACTCACTCGTTTGTTGTGGTGCATGTGATGACTGCTAAGTCACTCAGTGACACTGCATTGAATTTGGTGATATATGCCAATGTTATGTACATCTGCTTTTGATTTGCAACGTGTCATATTCTAAATTGATACTCGATGTGTATTTTCATTTTACAGTATTAGTATAGGGAGGTGGATTCACCCCCTTTACAATTATTTGGGAGGTTACTGCGTGTGTGTTGTTTATAGGGAGGTGGATTCCCCCTTTACAATCATTTGGGAGGTTACTGCGTGTGTGTGGTTTATAGGGAGGTGGATTCCCCCTTTACAATGATTTGGGAGGTTACTGCATGTGTGTGGTTTATAGGGAGGTGGATTCCCTCTTGACAATGATTTGGGAGGTTACTGAGTGTGTGTGGTTTATAGGGAGGTGGATTCCCTCTTGACAATGATTTGGGAGGTTACTGCGTGTGTGTGGTTTATAGGGAGGTGGATTCCCCCTTTACAATTATTTGGGAGGTTACTGTGTGTGTGGTTTATAGGGAGGTGGATTTTCCCTTTACTAGGATTTATAGGGTAATGTTAAAGTCTGATTTATATTTTATGTCACAGGGAAGTGTTTTTCTTTATTACAGTGTTTTATAAAATTTCAGGTCCTGCATGGTGTGCAATATGTGAACAGAATATTATTGCAGGAGTGTGAGTCCCTGTTCTTGCAAAAGTGTGCGGTAGGGGTAAGTGTACGGTATAGCACAGTGCGTGCAGTAGAGAGCATGTGATATTCCCTGGTCCTGCTATTTGTTTATATTTACTATTTTATTTTACAGTTTATTCTTGCATTATTATTACTGCATTACTATTATTACAATTTACATTATTGTTATTATTATTACTCATAAGGAGAGTTTCCTCTCATTTTGGTAATGTATTATATTAGAATTATTTTTGGAATGTTTATCTTCTCTTCCAGTAGCATAAACATAAAAAGTGTATACTGTTTAATTTTGTTTAATCGTTATAAAGGGGAAGATGTGTAGTAATCTGCTTTGATTAAGTAATGCACCTTCCTTGCCTTTGTTCCCTGCCTGATGCTCTTACAGTATGATGTCATTTGGAATGTGAGGAATGTTTGTACTGATGGGAGAGCAGTTGGAGAAGATGGGCTGAGTAGCCAGGAGGCTGCTCCTGGTAGGGCTTATATTAAGACTTACATTGGAACTTACTAAGATGTAACTTGAAGAATAAACTACAACTATAAGAGCTGTCTAGGAGACTTCTATTATTTCTACAGACTGTCAACACACATACCACCCCTGCCGACATGGACAGACCAAGGAGCACCACCACCACCAGCACAGGGACCCTGGACCAACGTGGGGCTATGGACACCAACACCACCAACAACCCCCAAGGGGGCCCAGGGTCACCTGTGCGTGCCACCTCAGGTACTGCACGTGTCGCCAGGGGTGATGGGAGGGGTGGGAGACATAGGTCGCTGAGCGCAGAGGGGTCTGGACTGCATGATGACCCACAACTGGTACGCATAGCCGATGCGTACCAGTCCAGCACCGGAGACCTCAGCCAGGCAGTGGGGCTCCTCAGGGACATTAAACAGCAGCAGGCTGCCCATCATGCACGCTTGGACTTACACATGTCCCGCGTGGAGTCCAAGTGGGACACACTGCAAGAGATGACGGCGGTGCGTAGGGACATATTACAATGCCTCCGCCAGATGAGCAGCAACCAGTCAACACCTCCCTGTGTGCCCACAACATCTGGTGCTGAAACAACTGCAACTGCCACAGGGAGGGAGGATGACTCTGGTGGAGAGTCCCCTGCACCGCAGCAGCCTGCACTTGAGGGTCCCCCCCCCAAAGAAGAGGGGTCGTCCGAGGAGGGGCAACTGAGAGGCCGATGGCCATGTGCAACCCCCAGGAAGCCAAAACCTGTTCTGGATAATCACCTTTGTGCGCAAACTGTTCACCCTGTTGACTGCAACACAACTCCCCCACATGACATGGGGAGTAAAAGTTGGACCAATGTATCAGATAACTGTGGACTTTATTCAGGACATTTCTGCTACCAGGACTTCCAATTCATCTAGGAACTTTGGATTGCAATCAAAATGTACAGCACCCACCATCCTGTGCACTATACACACACATGTATGACAATAAACACACTAATACACCATACCTGCCTCTGTTGTGATTCCAACGTGGTTTCTGTCATGGAGATGATGACCTGCGAAATTACACTGTGCATGCTAACTGCTACAGCAAGTACAACACAGGCATGTGAGTCATGGCAACGTGACACATATGAGGGAGACACACCACCAGGGCTACACAACATATACACACCTAGGCCATCTGACTCATCGCCTACACTGATGTTGCCAGGAAATACGGTGCAATGCACAGACACAACACCTATTCACAGTCTTTGTCAACTAGCCCACTGGTGCAGTAAGCAAATGTCAGTCAGATGTGTGACCACAGACAACGCACATCACAAAGTGAAGCACAGGTTTATTACACATTTGCAACATGTTGTAACCACTACAGATGCAAGGTAATCCCACCTGGCAGCGGGCACACAGCCAACAAGTGTAGAAGGAAGGAAGTCCATGGGTGTGGCGCACATCACCTGTAGGGACACGACAGCTACCACCCTGGAAGTCGAATCACGGTGTCGGGGATCACAGTTGACCAAACGACTCTGAAAGTACCCTGTGAAGGACAGAAATGAAACACAGCTAAACGCACTGAAGAACAGGACAGAACTGCAATACTCATGCCCAATACATGTCACAAGATACCCACCCAGAACCAAGTTAGCATGTCAACACTGTTGGGGAGTACAGACTACCTGTAAGGACCCATCGCTACACGCATACAGTCATGTAGCACATGGACACACTCAAACAGCACCAGAGCACCACCAACACATATCATGCATACTCACATCATTGACATGACATCTCTGGATACTCACATTCAGCTGAAGAAGTTGGTGATGAGCTGTGTGCGGACATCACCATCATCATCATCATCATCATCATCACTGGCATCGTGGTCCAGGCCAGGATCCTCCACAGGTGGCGGATGTTGGTCATCGTCATCCAGGATGAGAGGCAACTCCTTCCGCACTGCCAGGTTGTGTAGCATGCAGCAGACGATGATAATCTTGCACACCTTTGCTGGGGCATATGGGAGGGCCCCTCCTGTCTTGTCCAGGCAGCGGAAGCGGCTCTTCAGGAGACCAAATGTCCGCTCAATCACTCTACTGGTCCAACCATGTGCCTCATTGTAGCGCATCTGGGCTGGTGTCACAGGGTTCCTGAGGGGCGTCAGCAACCACGGCATGTTGGGGTATCCGGAGTCACCTACATACAGACAATTGCACATTAGCTGAGTTGGAAAAGAGGGTGGAACACTACATTGCAGAACACACACAATGGTACAAAGTCAGTACACACCAACAAGCCAGGCACGCTGGTTCCGCATCTGTGACATCATCCTCGGGATGCGACTACTCCTCATCACGTAGGCATCGTGTGCAGAACCGGGGTAACGGGCACACACGTGTGAGATGCTCATATCTGCAAGACATACCACCAGTGCATTGACCGAGTGGTAGTGTTTGCGGTTCCTGTATGCCTGCTCTTGGGCCTGTGGTGGTACCAAAGCAACATGTGTCCCATCAATGGAGCCAATGACATGCGGCATCCTCCCCAGGGCATAGAAGTCACTCTTCACGTCAGTGAGTTGTTGGAGTCTAGGGAAATAGATGTACTGGTTCAGGTATATCAACATAGCCTCCAAAACATCACAGAGCACACAGCTGAACATGGTCTGTGACATCCCACCAGCAGTCGCCACAGTGTGTTGAAAGGTACCAGTGGCAAAGAAGTGTAGGGCTGCCATCACCTTCACCTTGGGGGTCAGCGCTGTAGGGTATGTCCGGCCAGCTTGCAAATGTGGGGCCAACCGCACCGTCAATACCTCAATCAGCGGCCTGGTGAAGCGGTACCGTCGGATGCAGTCCCGTTCCACCATGGTTGTAAGGTCAGGGAATGGTCTATGGACAGCTGGTGCCCTGCAGTGCATAGGTGAAGAAAGAAAGATTGTCAGTCACCCCACATATGTGGCATTGACCATACTCAATATCACATGATACATCATTATGAGGCACAAGTACATGATGTGTGCAGTTCCGTAAGGACATGTATGGCACCTACATGGCCAACATCTAACATCACAGTTCAACAAGTGGCATCAACAAGTCCCAGGTTGTGCCATGGGATCATGAGGCCGTGTCACAGTTCCCATCTCCTGCTGCCACGTTCCAAACACACCCCACAGTGACATGTGAGGACAGATGTGCCCCAGGCATCACAGCTCAACGACAGGTAGATTCCCAGGGACCCTGTATTGCCACATGGACACTGGCATGACATGGTGTATCATGAATACACCACAGCAATACAACCATGAGCCCCACAGGTAGTGGTCCCTGTTGCCTCGGCAGGACAGACATGGACGTCTGTGACACACACACGCACAACATCAAAGTCCATGCACAAACAACGTGGATGTGGAGACTGACTCCCATTGTGCACATGGAATCAGAGACATTCTAAACACAACATGCACACAGACTGTGGAGGACCATCACTATTGTGGCAATGGGTCACCCTGGGACGTACATACCGTCCAACATGGTACTCAGGGGTATGTGACATGACATACACATACACCACCGTGAAATGTGACCATGCCACATGCTCAGAAATGAACAGTTGCACATCACAGTGGTCATGTACACGAAACACCAAGGATTCTGTCCCCATGAACACGTGCACAGCCTGGGAGTGGCTGCCCCCAAGTGACACCCACAGAACAACATGTTCACCCCCATACACGGAATAGGTAATGCAGCCTTACATGCCTTAGGATACAGTGTGGACAGGCTGTGGTGTTGTAGATGTGCCCCTCACTCCCTGGGAAGTATATGTGGCTGGCATATGTTCACCTGTGACAGGCATGGTGACATATGCCAGTGACTTGTACAGGGACGCGTTGGACAGCAATGGACCGATCGGTGCGCACACATTGGCCATTGCATTCAATGTGAGCGGGTACGCGTTGTATCCCGGGTACGCGTTGAACAGCAATGGACCGATCGGTGCGCACACATTGGCCATTACATTCAATGTGAGCGGGTACGCGTTGTATCCCGGGTATGCGTTGAACAGCAATGGACCGATCGGTGCGCACACATTGGCCATTGCATTCAATGTGAGCGGGTACGCGTTGTATCCCGGGTACGCGTTGAACAGCAATGGACCGATCGGTGTGCCCGGCCGGCCCATTGCATTCAATGTGTGCGGGTACGCGTAGTATTCGCAATACGCGTTGAACAGCAATGGACCGATCGGTGCGCACCCATTGGCTATGGCCTGGCCTGGCAACGGACGCGTTTTCAAATCTTGAACGAGTCTAATGCTGGAAATTCAGTTGGTCACCCACAACAATGTTGCAAGTTCATGGGTGTCATGAAGTTGAAGTTTTGAAGGATGCTGTGGGCGTGTGTAAGTGGTGCAATTCCATGGATTGGCCAGATTCAGAAGATGCAAACGACTTGGACCTATCACTTTGGACACATGGGACAGTATCTGCCTCTGCAGCACACATATAATGCTGGCTGTTCCCCTGAGAGCTCACTTGCCTGCACTACATGCTCCAGGACGACATCTGCCACCACCACTGCTGCTGTATCTGCACCCTCTGGACCCTGCAATAGCACGTACTGTGGAGAGAGTCCCAGCCTTCAGCACTGAGGAGAACCAGGCCCTGCTGGACGGCCTCCTTCCACAGTACAGCAAGCTGTATGGGAAAGCAGGGGAGCAGGTGAGTGTGCTGTCCACTGCCTCACTAAATGTGCATGTTGTCTGACTAGCAAGGCTAACAGTCTGCAAGCCACTGGCTAGCAGGCTCACTGAGTAGTTGTCATCCCCCCCATAGTGTGTAGTGACATGCACTGAACAGGTATAGTGCAGTGACAGTGCATTTAAACAAGGTTTTACTTCCCAGGCAATGATACCATGTAGTAACTGCTGGCATACTGTCCATAGCCATCGTTGCACTGCCTGTGTACATCATGTGCCCCTGTGATTGAGTGATGTATATCCAACTGTGTAATGCACGGATATGTTGCATGTGTAGTAATGGCATTCTCACTTTGTCATCCTCACAGGTTGATGCCCACCAGAAGCAGCAGATATGGCTGACCATCGTCCGGGCAGTGAGATCCGTGGGGGTCTACAAGCGCCGGATCCGCAACTGCCAGAAGAGGTGGCAGGACCTTCGGGGCTGGACCCGGAGGATCGCACGGGTCCAGCTGAAGCTGTCGCCTCCTCGCAGGAGGGGCGGACACCGGACCCTGACCCCCACATGCTCAGGATCCTGGCGGTGGTCTTCCCTGATCTGGATGGGCAGCTGAAGGCCAGAGAGCAGCAAGGAGGGGTGAGTCCATGACTGCATTGTGAACTTTGTCTGCCATGCTATGTGCCCTCCTCTGGCCTGGTTAAACTTCCACAGTACATCAGTCATGTGGTCCAGGACCCATGTCCCTCGATTGTGCACTGCCCACTCCTCATCTGATACCCAGGTGTGGCCCTTGCAGTCAGGGAATTGTGTCACTTGGGTACTGTGTCCTTGCAGTTTGCTTGACTCAAGGTGGGGGACAGCATCTGTTCCCCTAACTCTGTGGTGGGCATCATGGGTGGGTCCATTGCTTACACAATGCCTGTGTTCTGACATGTAATCTGCGTGTCACTTTGATATGTGGTCCAATTGCTGAGCTGATCCACCACATGTGCCTGGGGTATCTGGCACACACCCATGCTGCGAGTGGGAACAATGTTTGGGCCCCAGGAGTGTGTATATTACGTGTGTCACACATACTTAGCCAGCTGCCTACTGTCCAGGGCTCATCCCTCATTCATGTGGGGCAGGACAGTCATGCCTACTCCAGGCCATACAATACACTCTGTACTCCCACTCCCGTGTATCAGCTGACACTTTGTGCTCAGTGATATGTCCCCTCAGGTGTCTGCCTCTGTGTCAGTGTGCTGTGGCTTCGTTGTCAGGACTGCTGGGGTGTTTCTCGGTTGGGGCTCAGCATGCCACCGGAGATGTGACCATAGGAGACGATACTTGTGTGACACATAGGTGTTTGCTCACCTGACCGTGCAGACTGGGGTATGCGAATGTGAAGTTCAGGCAGCTGTTTCCCATTCACAGCAGATTGTGAGGTGCTCAGGTTCAGAGGGTTGTGTTACAGGTCTCCCATATGTCCAATCGGTATGACCTGGACAGATAAGGGTTCAGATGATGTGGTGTGTGGGGGATGTACATGTGCACTTGTTCAGCTCCAGGACTTGCATTCCCCATGACCTACTATTGTGACACAGTGCAGAGTGTTGTTGTCTGGCTGCCCTGCCCATGTGACTGGAGACAGTGATGTATGACTTAGCAGGCATGCCTGTGCCATGGCATGTAACTTCCTATGAGTGATCCTGCAGGGGAGTGACATGTGCTACTTGCACACCATTGTGGCAATGGCTATCAGGACATGGGTGCATCATGGTGTCTGTCGCTGGTATGCATCACATGCATTTCATATTTGACTCTGGGCATCCCTTTCATCCGGACACCTGTACTGACTCAGTGGCAAGAGTTGTGATGTGTGCATGTTCACATGCTTCACCGTGTTTTCTGCACTGTCCAACTACTGTGTAGGTGGTGCATGTGTCCACACTGGGGTATTGCCATCCAACAGACACCAGACAGATGGGTGCAAGGCCAGGAGGGATGTGAGTGCCATGGTTGACCATCAGACTGACAATTGGCTTCTCCTATTCTATTTGGGCACTTTTGGCAATGTTCAACTAAGGATGCCAGGGCTTGCTCTGTAATGTGCTGTACTTACTGTGGTGTGTGCGTTCGGTGCAGGTGACTGATGTCTGTCTGTTTCCCTATTGTTTGCAGATACATCCACGGCCACAGGAGGGGACAGCTCCACGGACCAGGAGCCGCAGAGCCAGATTGGGTCAGCAGCCGAGGAGTGGTCGGAGGGACCCAGTGGCACGGAGGGCGAGGGGAGCCACACCGAGGAGTCCTCAGCACCATCCACCTCAGCTGAGGACCACAGCAGCTCGGAGGATGACTCCCTTGTGGATGCGGGTGTCAGCAGCCACCACACCCCAGCTAGTGTTGCTGTCCCCGCCACCACCACCACCACCGCCCTCCCTTCGGCTCCCATTCCCGAGGTCCGTGGAGGCTCCCATGTTCGGGAGCGTGTCTCCTTCGGGCCAGGCACCGCACCCCTGCCCCTGTGTCCCCTGCTGCCCTGAGTGAGGAGTCTGTGTACCTCCTTCGCCAGCTCCATGTAGGGCAGACAGCGATGCTGAGTGTCCTCCATGCACACACCACTCTGTTGACTCAGCTGGTGTCGTTCATGGAGGGCATCTCATCGGGCATGTCTGCCCTACAGAGGGGCAATAGGTCCATGGACTCCTCCCTGACGGCAGCAGTGTCCCTCCTCCAACAGTCCCTCGCCCCTCCTGCCTCTGCCCCATCCACACTCCCCAGCACCTTACCTGTCCCAAGCACACACACACCGGCACAGGCACACACCAGCACAGACACGAGCAGCACACAGACACACACGCCACAAACAAGACGCACACGCACGCACAGTCAGGGGACTGAGACCACACTCACAGGGGATGGGGCCCAGGCACACACACACGCATCCACGAGCACTGCGCAGTCCTCAGTTGCCTCTCCCTCCAAAGCCCCCCCCTTGCCTCACCTGCAACCCCAAAGACACAGCGGCTCTTCCTCAGTGACCTCGGCCTCTTCCCCTCCGATCCAGCTGATCCAGCATTCAGGGGAAGAGGAAGCCCACCCACACGGAGCGGAGTGCCCCTCGCCCCCGGACACCCTCCCCCAGGCGCAGACCGACTGACGCCCCCATCCGCAAGTCCCCCGGACCCGGAAGAGCAAGACCCCGCCGCCGCCCTGCAGCTCAGGCACCAAGTCTCCTTCCTCCATCCCTCAGGCCCCCACTCCACAGGTGCCCCCACCACACCCTGCCCCAGGTTCCGCCACCCACAGATACACCATCCCCAAAAAGATCAGGCCTTCTCCCCCTGCCACTTGCTCTTCCGGCCCCACACCCCCGCTGCGCTTGTCTGTGCCACTGGTGTGGAGACGGTGTCCTCCCCCTCTGTCCTGCCCACCTTACCTGATCCCCATTCTCCTCCCCTGGAGGTAGGCACTGCAGTGGAGTCCACTACCACCCTGTCTGACTTGGGCACTGCAGTGGGGAACCTGTCCACTCCATCTGCACGGTCCACTGCAGTCGTGCCGGCACCCACACCATCTGAGTCATGCCCCCAGTTGTGCCGGCACACACCATGTCAGACACCTCCACTGCAGTTGTCAGTGGCCCTCCAGCACCCACCACCCCTTCCCTGCCTCCTTCTGGTGAGCCCTGATCCTGTCCCTGCGGTGCCTGGCCTGCCCCCCGTATGCCCCTCAGAGGGGATTGTCCCTGGTTTTAATCAGTGCAGGCATGCATATGGTGACATCTGCCACTGTCACCCTGTTTTGACTTTCAGGATGGACTGGCCATTGGCCTTTGTTTCTTTTTTTACTGGACTTCAAGTTTTGAACCCACATATGTTGAATAAAGCAACTTTCTGTTCTCTAGTGCTTTTGCTTCTGATGTACATGATGTTGATGATGCTAACCATGCCCTTGCTGCAGTGATGGGGATATTTGGTCTCATGAAAATGAAGTGTTACTGTGCAGGAACCCATGTGGTCCAGGGGGAATGTGTCCTATCCTGTGGTGTATCCATGTCATCCTTAGCAGCATCTGAGGGTGTCATGTTTTCAGTATTTGGCAATGGGATTTCCTACTTACATTAGCAATGTCACGTCTGTGGCTTCCACCCCTGCACATCTGTTGTGCTTGCCATTGTTCAATTTGTCTACTTCCCTGACCGTGTGGCCATCTCCACTGGACATGCAGGTTTGGGCATCAATGGGGAAGGACTCATCTGTGTTGTCAGTGCAACTTGCTATACATGTGTGTTGGATCTGTGCTGATGATTTCGTTGACACTCCCATGACCAGGCTGATGTGACGGGAGCCTTCATTTGGTGCTAATTGTTGACTGTGTGACCAAGTGTTCTGCTGACATGATGGAGCCCTACTGAGGCAACATATGGCACAGCTTTCCTCACACAGGAGTGGAGTCCCCTCATGGCAGTGTGTACTCCTGTGACATCGCCTGCGCCCAAGGTGTGTGTTGTATGAGCATGTCTGTGTGTTCACTTCCATTTTGCTGTGCATGCTGGGATCCCTAGTGGTGTTCCTGTTTGTGATGCTTGCTGAGTTGACCTATGTTCCCCCAAAGTCTTCTCCCTGGGTTCTCTGTGATGTGGGTGCATGGCACATTACTGGTCATCAGGGTGTCAACCATAGGTGTGTTGGCCGTCAGGGCTGTGTTTGTGGGCAGACGCAGATGGGTCACAGTCAGGATTCCCCTTGGCACTTGTTGTTTACACCTGTCATGTGATTTCCAGTTTGTGTTAGCTTTCAGTGATTGTGACACGTTGTGTGTGTGACTGCTGGCACTCCTCAGGGTCAGGGCTGCAATGTTGGTAGTTGTCTATGTGTGTTGTTTGTGGGTGACCTTGGCTTCTTCATTGGTGTGGGACTGTGGCTGGGATCCCATTGGTTGGTGTGGTATTGGCGTCATGTCCATGTACAGCGTAGTGTGCAGTGTGTCAGACATTCAGGAGTCTTGTTGAGTGGCCATGTGTGATGTGTTTCTGCACCTTGGTTCCCACCACCACCCCTGGGATTGTCATGGGTGCATGTGCAATGTCACCAGTGCATGTGAGCTTCACTGCAGCACATTGTTGGAGGTCGAGGTGTGTGGTGTTGAGTGTGTGCAGATGAGAGTTGTTGCCCGGCTAGACCCCTGCCTCCATGTTGGCCTTGGCTTACTGGCCGTGCTGATTGATTTGTGCTTGTGTAGGTGTGATGGTAGTTTGTTGCTCAGGACACATGACTGTGGTTCACAGTGTGAACGACATCTAGCTTTGTCATCACAGTGGGATTGTAATGCAGCCCAGGGTCACCACATTGTGGGGACCCTGGGGGTAGTGCTGTGGTGTGTCTGTGTCTTGCTGTGTCAGTTGCTGTTCCTACACGCTTGTGTGACATGTGTGATTTGTGCTCACTCTCATCTAACAATGCCTGATTGCCCACATAGGGTATTTGGATCCATGAGTAACCTTTGTGTGGCACTGTATGCACATCTGTGGAATTGGTATTCAGGCCTCCTCATGTGTTGTGTGGTTGCCTGGGGACACTGGCACCCCCCTCACCTGTTGTGTTTGATGTGCAGTGTGGGTCTGCCTGTTTGTGTTTGTGCATCTGCACCACTGCATTGGCATATCTTTAGTGTGCCATTGGCTGTATGTTGTTTGGTGGGTTTCCCCTGCTGTCCCTGGGACTCCTAGGTCATCAGTCAGCACAATGATCATTGTTTGTGTGTCCCATTGCTGCCATGGTATGGTATCTGTTCACCTCACATCTACAGTCTCCACAGGGTATCTGCATTTGTGTGCCCATTGGTGCAAATATGTGGGTCTGCATTCTGATGGTCACTTCTGTCATTGTGTCATTGATGAATGTTGACAGTGTCAGCCCCCATGGGTGATGTTTGTCTGCACATGGCCAAAGGTATGTCTTATTTGCACTGCAGTGTTTGCCTCCCCCAATCTATGTTGCTATGGGACACAAGCACTACTTTGCCACTGATGTGTTTGTTGTTCTGTGACCAGGAATCATCCATGCAGTTTGGCAGTTGCAGCTTTTTCAATGTCAACACTTACATTTTGGTCTCTGTGATGATGGGGGTTTGGACCCCATTGCCACAATGTTCAAGATGTGCTTCAGCTATGGGCCCCACACTTACATTTTGGTCACTGTGATGATGGGGGTTTGGACCCCATTGCCACAATGTTCAAGATGTGCTTCAGCTATGGGCCCCACACTTACATTTTGGTCACTGTGATGATGGGGGTTTGGACCCCATTGCCACAATGTTCAAGATGTGCTTCAGCTATGGGCCCCACACTTACATTTTGGTCACTGTGATGATGGGGGTTTGGACCCCATTGCCACAATGTTCAAGATGTGCTTCAGCTATGGCCCCACACTTACATTTTGGTCACTGTGATGATGGGGGTTTGAACCCCATTGCCACAATGTTCAAGTTGTGCTTCAGCTATGGGCCCCACACTTACATTTTGGTCACTGTGATGATGGGGGTTTGGACCCCATTGCCACAATGTTCAAGATGTGCTTCAGCTATGGGCCCCACACTTCCATTTTGGTCACTGTGATGATGGGGGTTGGACCCCATTGCCACAGTGGTCATGGTCTGCTTGCATTGTGGGGGCCACACACATTTATGTGTGGCACATGTGATAGGGGGTCACATTGTATGTTCAAAGTCATGTTCAGTGTTGTAGGCATTTGACACAGTCTACACACGCTTGTCATGGTGTTGGGGGGGTGTCTTTATGTTGCATTGTTTATGTTGGTGTGTGCTTGTTGTGTCATGTATTAGCCATCCTGTGAGTGGGGGTGTTGTTGGTGGTAGGCATCCAGCCCCCCATGGGTAGGGGTGGTAGTAGTGACAGGCATCCAGCCCCCCATGGGTAGAGGTGGTAGTAGTGGTAGGCATCTGGCACCCCCTGAGTAGGGGTGGTAGTGGTGGTGGGCATCTGGCACCCCCTGGGTAAGGGTGGCAGTAGTGGTAGGCATCTGGCACCCTCTGGGTAAGGGTAGTGGTAGTGGTAGGCATCTGGCACACCCTGGGTAGAGGTGGTAGTAGTGGTAGGCATCCAGCCCCCCATGGGTAGAGGTGGCAGTAGTGGTGGGCATCTGGCACCCCCTGGGTAGGGGTGGTAGTAGTGACAGGCATCCAGCCCCCATGGGTAGAGGTGGTAGTAGTGGTAGGCATCTGGCACCCCCTGGGTAGTGGTGGTAGTGGTGGTAGGCATCTGGCACCCCTGGGTAGGGGTGGTAGTAGTGACAGGCATCCAGCCCCCATGGGTAGAGGTGGTAGTAGTGGTAGGCATCTGGCACCCCCTGGGTTGTGGTGGTAGTTGTGGTAGGCATCTGGCACCCCTGGGTAGGGGTGGTAGTAGTGACAGGCATCCAGCCCCCATGGGTAGAGGTGGTAGTAGTGGTAGGCATCTGGCACCCCTGGGTAGAGGTGGTAGTGGTAGTAGGCATCTGGCACCCCTGGGTAGGGGTGGTAGTAGTGACAGGCATCCAGCCCCCCATGGGTAGAGGTGGTAGTAGTGGTAGGCATCTGGCACCCCTGGGTAGAGGTGGTAGTAGTGGTAGGCATCTGGCACCCCTGAGTAGGGGTGGTAGTGGTGGTGGGCATCTGGCACCCCTGGGTAGGGGTGGTAGTAGTGACAGGCATCCAGCCCCCATGGGTAGAGGTGGTAGTAGTGGTAGGCATCTGGCATCCCTGGGTAGGGGTGGTAGTAGTGGTAGGCATCTGGCACCCCTGGGTAGAGGTGGTAGTGGTGGTAGGCATCTGGCACCCCTGGGTAGGGTGGTAGTGGTGGTGGGCATCTGGCACCCCTGGGTAGGGGTGGTAGTAGTGACAGGCATCCAGCCCCCCATGGGTAGAGGTGGTAGTAGTGGTAGGCATCTGGCATCCCCTGGGTAGGGGTGGTAGTAGTGGTAGGCATCTGGCACCCCCTGGGTAGAGGTGGTAGTGGTGGTAGGCATCTGGCACCCCCTGGGTAGAGGTGGTAGTGGTGGTAGGCATCTGGCACCCCCTGGGTAAGGGTGGTGGTAGTGGTAGGCATCTGGCACACCCTGGGTAGAGGTGGTAGTAGTGGTAGGCATCCAGCCCCCATGGGTAGAGGTGGCAGTAGTGGTGGGCATCTGGCACCCCTGGGTAGGGGTGGTAGTAGTGACAGGCATCCAGCCCCCATGGGTAGAGGTGGTAGTAGTGGTAGGCATCTGGCACCCCCTGGGTAGTGGTGGTAGTGGTGGTAGGCATCTGGCACCCCCTGGGTAGGGGTGGTAGTAGTGACAGGCATCCAGCCCCCATGGGTAGAGGTGGTAGTAGTGGTAGGCATCTGGCACCCCCTGGGTAGTGGTGGTAGGCATCTGGCACCCCTGGGTAGGGGTGGTAGTAGTGACAGGCATCCAGCCCCCATGGGTAGAGGTGGTAGTAGTGGTAGGCATCTGGCACCCCTGAGTAGGGGTGGTAGTGGTGGTGGGCATCTGGCACCCCTGGGTAGGGGTGGCAGTAGTGGTAGGCATCTGGCACCCCCTGGGTAAGGGTAGTGGTAGTGGTAGGCATCTGGCACACCCTGGGTAGAGGTGGTAGTAGTGGTAGGCATCCAGCCCCCATGGGTAGAGGTGGCAGTAGTGGTGGGCATCTGGCACCCCCTGGGTAGGGGTGGTAGTAGTGACAGGCATCCAGCCCCCATGGGTAGAGGTGGTAGTAGTGGTAGGCATCTGGCACCCCCTGGGTAGTGGTGGTAGTGGTGGTAGGCATCTGGCACCCCCTGGGTAGGGGTGGTAGTAGTGACAGGCATCCAGCCCCCATGGGTAGAGGTGGTAGTAGTGGTAGGCATCTGGCACCCCTGGGTTGTGGTGGTAGTTGTGGTAGGCATCTGGCACCCCTGGGTAGGGGTGGTAGTAGTGACAGGCATCCAGCCCCCCATGGGTAGAGGTGGTAGTAGTGGTAGGCATCTGGCACCCCCTGGGTAGAGGTGGTAGTGGTAGTAGGCATCTGGCACCCCCTGGGTAGGGGTGGTAGTAGTGACAGGCATCCAGCCCCCATGGGTAGAGGTGGTAGTAGTGGTAGGCATCTGGCACCCCCTGGGTAGAGGTGGTAGTAGTGGTAGGCATCTGGCACCCCCTGAGTAGGGGTGGTAGTGGTGGTGGGCATCTGGCACCCCCTGGGTAGGGGTGGTAGTAGTGACAGGCATCCAGCCCCCATGGGTAGAGGTGGTAGTAGTGGTAGGCATCTGGCATCCCCTGGGTAGGGGTGGTAGTAGTGGTAGGCATCTGGCACCCCTGGGTAGAGGTGGTAGTGGTGGTAGGCATCTGGCACCCCTGGGTAGGGTGGTAGTGGTGGTGGGCATCTGGCACCCCTGGGTAGGGGTGGTAGTAGTGACAGGCATCCAGCCCCCATGGGTAGAGGTGGTAGTAGTGGTAGGCATCTGGCATCCCCTGGGTAGGGGTGGTAGTAGTGGTAGGGCATCTGGCACCCCCTGGGTAGAGGTGGTAGTGGTGGTAGGCATCTGGCACCCCTGGGTAGAGGTGGTAGTGGTGGTAGGCATCTGGCACCCCTGGGTAAGGGTGGTGGTAGTGGTAGGCATCTGGCACACCCTGGGTAGAGGTGGTAGTAGTGGTAGGCATCCAGCCCCCATGGGTAGAGGTGGCAGTAGTGGTGGGCATCTGGCACCCCCTGGGTAGGGGTGGTAGTAGTGACAGGCATCCAGCCCCCATGGGTAGAGGTGGTAGTAGTGGTAGGCATCTGGCACCCCTGGGTAGTGGTGGTAGTGGTGGTAGGCATCTGGCACCCCTGGGTAGGGGTGGTAGTAGTGACAGGCATCCAGCCCCCATGGGTAGAGGTGGTAGTAGTGGTAGGCATCTGGCACCCCTGGGTAGAGGTGGTAGTAGTGGTAGGCATCTGGCACCCCTGAGTAGGGGTGGTAGTGGTGGTGGGCATCTAGCACCCCCTGGGTAGGGGTGATAGTAGTGACAGGCATCCATCCCCCCATGGGTAGAGGTGGTAGTAGTGGTAGGCATCTGGCACCCCCTGGGTAAGGGTGGTAGTAGTGGTAGGCATCTGGCACCCCCTGGGTAGGGGTGGTAGTAGTGGTAGGCATCTGGCACCCCTTGGGTAGAGGTGGTAGTGGTGGTAGGCATCCAGCTCCCCATGGGTAGGGGTGGTAGTAGTGACAGGCATCCAGCCCCCCATGGGTAGAGGTGGTAGTAGTGGTAGGCATCTGGCACCCCTGAGTAGGGGTGGTAGTGGTGGTGGGCATCTGGCACCCCTGGGTAAGGGTGGTAGTAGTGGTAGGCATCTGGCACCCCTGGGTAGGGGTGGTAGTAGTGGTAGGCATCTGGCACCCCCTGGGTAGAGGTGGTAGTGGTGGTAGGCATCTGGCACCCCTGGGTAGGGGTGGTAGTAGTGGTAGGCATCTGGCATCCCCTGGGTAGGGGTGGTAGTAGTGACAGGCATCCAGCCCCCCATGGGTAGAGGTGGTAGTAGTGGTAGGCATCTGGCACCCCCTGGGTAGAGGTGGTAGAGGTGGTAGGCATCTGGCACCCCCTGAGTAGGGGTGGTAGTGGTGGTGGGCATCCAGGCCCCTATGTGTATATGTGGCATTGCTGATGGCCATCCCGACCCTATGGTGCTGCTGTTGCTGGTGTGAGTAATTTCTGCATCTACAACTAATATCAAGTACTGCAAGCCTATTGATAATACAATTCAAGGACATGATATTTCTCTTTTTTCTTTTGTGATGTCCTGCATTGTTTCTTTCCATGCACCATCTAAATAAAACAGGTTTTCTTTTAATTTTTATAGCAGTTTAATTATTTATGTAACACATTATTCAAGCACATTTTATACAACTTGGGAATAAAAAGAATGTGCAACAAAAGTGTTTCAGACTTTCAGTGCTAGAAGATTGCCATGACAAACTTCAAGCACATTTAGTCAGATATCATCAAGGTTATTTTTATTCAATTAAACCTTGAGTAGGTCATTCTGCTTATGAAACCCTTGATTAATAATATTTAAATTAGATTCATAAGTCGCACATCTTTTAAACAATGTCTATTTCAAATCATTTTAAATGTATTTTTGATGTATATATTTCTCAATGTGCTCACTGCACCTGTAGGAAAGTGCCTCTTTTGACATGGCTAGCCCCCACTTTTTGCCTGGAACATGGTGTGATTTTGAATGAAAGTGCACTGCGTCCCTGCTAACCAGGTTACAAGTTCCAGATCTTGTTCCTAAAACTGTACCATGATTGGCACAACTTTAGCAACCCCTGTAAGTGCCTAGTAAATGGTACCCCTAGTACCTGGGGCTTTGGGACTGAAGAGGGTCTACTAGGGCTGCAGCACCAATTGTGACACCCTAGGGACCCCTCACCAAGACCATGCAAATTGACATTGCAGTGTGCAGGGTCCAGAGAAAACTGAAGAGTTGTCATGGCACACGTCCCTGTGTGCCATGCCCTCAGACACTACATGAGGTATAGGTAAGTCACCCCTACTGCAAGCCTTACTGCCCTAAGGCAGGGTGCACTATACCTCATGTGTTGTCATATCTACCTGAGCAGATATGACCCTACATTATCTAAGTCCATTCTTGGATATTGTAAGTGCTCAGGGAAGCCATATAGAGTACATGGGCAAGACACTCATCATTACGAGTTCCCCAGCACCATGATGGATTAACTATACCCAGAGATGTTTGGTACCAAACATCTCATCTTAATAAATCCACACTGATGCCAGTGTTGGATTTATTAATAAATGCACACAGAGGACTCCTTAGAGGGTCCCTGGATAACCTATCAACACTGGTGTGGTCTCCGACTAGTCTTAGCCAGCCTGCCACCAAAAGACATGTTTCTGACTTCATGGTTTGAGAGCCTTTGCTCTCAGAAGCCGGAACAATGCCTGCTCTGTGTGGAGGTGCTTCACACCTCCTCCAGGCTGGAATGGCATTCCTAGGCGGGAAGCTTTAAAGGCGATGCCACCTTTGAAATGTGACCCAGGCAACTCCGGATAGTGGAGGATGCCAACCCCCCTGTGTTATGTTTCATATAGGTACCCTAATATAGGCCCGGGCAACATCATACCCCTTCACCTACATTACCTCCCCTACACTACACTGTAACGAGCCTTTTAGGATTGAACCTTTACCTAGTTCTAGTCCTGGGTGCAGAAGGAGGGTTTATCATAAACAATAGAGTCCTATAACTCCATCAATAGACTCACACAGTATGAATGAATATTCATAAGGGTTCTTAGAAACCAGGCTGGGGCTACACCACCTTCCTCCCCATATCTACGTACACGGTTCATCCCATACGTCATCCTCAAATCCGACAATGGCTAATACAAGCAACAAGGGACAAAGGAGCCCTAGACACTTTCTGTATAAATATAACACCTCTTGCTAGTGGTAGTTAGAGGGAACCGAGACTTCCAGGCCGACACACTGACCAGAGACGCTGAGGCTCCTGCATGCAGACGCTCCAGCTGACAGTGGTCTGAACATCCCTTGCGCGGTGTCCAACCCGAGACCAAGAAGGGCTCCTACATTCTCACACTTCAGGTAATGGGGTTCGACTAATTCCTAGAGGGATTCTTGGCTTTACACCTACTCACATGCTGGTACACTTGGGTACATCTAGATTGGCATCGTAGGAGTACGCGCTCTCTTTTATCAATGCATTTTATATTCATGTATTTATTCATGCTTATTGCAAGATGGTAGAACTGTACTATCCTTTTATATTCGCTGTACTGCTAATCATATATCTCTGCTACTGTCTAATGGTTGTTGCAGCTCATATATTATACACGATAATAACAACTGTTCAATAAATCTTTATTGAAACGCCAGGCTGTTTATTCTGTGTATCTCTGAGACAAGATAAGTCAGCACGACTGACTAAGCAAAAAGTAGTACATTGTTTCCACGATCTTGAGGGATCAGGGTTGTCATGTTCTGAGGTTGCCAGAAACTAATTTCTCCCCGATAAGAGGAGACACTAGTGGCACTGTGAGCTAGCTTATGCAAACAGGCTAACATTTCACGGTGGGGGAGCTCAGAATCAGTCTGCCACCAAGCCCGCAGTTTATGTTATCCGAACGCGCAGGTCCTGAATGGGCAATATAGGAACTACACGACATGGCATCGCCAACGTTGGTTAGGTACTTATTTAACAGTAGAATCTGAGTAGTTCAGTCGTGCTATTTCTCAGAGACCCCTTTTTTTGTTCCTAAAATTGTGCATAACACCTTATCTTAGTTCCCTTGAACAAACTACTCACCAAAATGACTGAGGACACAACCAACCAAGATAACCCGGTGGTGGCTAGACGCATCTCAGTAGAAGATGAAGAGGTGGATGGAGTACTCATTGCACCTAAATTCGGACGTACTCTCACCCTGTAACTACTAGAATATGGTTTATCAGCTAGGGGTGGCTTAATAGCTTTCGCGATTGAGGCACACAAATCAAACAAAACAGAGGTATTCTATTCGTGGGTTACATTCCCAGAAGAAGATGCAAGAACACACACATTTCACTATTATGTAGATGGAGATGCACCAGCGGAATACGGTCCTTGCGAGGACATAGAGGTTCCACTCATGTACCAGGAACACCTATACTGGTCTAAAGGCGCCCTACCCCATATAAGACACAGAGTAAGATTAGGCCCGCTCGGAGGAGACGGGGCAACATGGCCAATATTAGCGGCCTACACAACACATCCTGACATTGAAACAATGCCACAACCAGACTTACTCATACAACACAAAGATTTAATTAGAATCTACAGAAACCTGACGCAATACGTCATGAGGAATTTCACAGTCCAACCAACAACAGTTGCAACAAATGGAACTCAATCTCAGGGTACAGCAACTAAAATAACTCCACAAACATTACATGCAGTAATGGGCAAAATGCCCACGAAACGTGAACAAATACCAATCTGGGTAGCTCAGAAAATAACTCAGCTCAAGGCAGTATTTCCAAATACTACCATGTATGAAAAACACAGAATGCTAACAATCTGCTTGCCCATGGGGATAACACCACAGTTAGAGGATTGGACCACTTGGGGTACAGTCTTTGCTGCCATATATACCAGAACTCATGGTATTCCTTCATTAGCGGTAGTACCAGATGTATTAAGACAAATACAAAACGAGTACGGAGCAGAGCCTGCCCTGAACTTAGGGATGAAGTTATTAAATAACTATGACCAGGTATCAGCCATAATACTAGCTAATATTAAAGGGGAAGCAGCTTCGGTGGCAATACGCCAACGCCTAAGGGAGTTCAGTCCGTTAGACCAACCACACAAACTACCCAAAATAATCGAAACTGCATATGCAGAATTAGGCAGAAACAGTTTGGGTGGGAAAGCTTTAAAACCACAACTGATAAGCAGTCCTGAAAAGGACACTTCCAAGCAGACACCTGCTTCTTCTAAAAAGAAGTGGGATAATAAAAAACAACAAAACGTTTCAGAAAAGAGATCTCAATCTCGAGGTAGATCTCCTCCACAGGAGCCCTCTGAAAAGAGGTATAATCTCAGGAATAGGGATAATATTAGGAAACCCGACAGGTATCAGGATACTGATACACGTTCCTCTCGTTCCTTTCAGGGCTCGACGAAAACTTCCGAGAGTGAAGGATGGTCAGAACACAAAGAAGAACGTACAAAGTCCAGAGAAGCAGCACGCTCAAGACTATACTTCCAAAAAAGAAGCCTCAATTTAAGAAAAAGAAAGTTGCAGGCATAAAGATCAGACATGCCCAGAATTCTGAGGACACAACTTCTGAACGGGGAATGGGCTCAGACGATGCTAGACAGTGTGGCAGAGGTTACAATAGCTCGCCAGAACCTTAAGGAATTTCTGGTGACAGCGGACTTGAATGGTTACATCACAGTGGAAACACCTGACACCAGGGTGAGCGTCCCACATAAGTAACACGAGATAACACTCCAAACGGAGGGGGACAAGCCCAGGAAAGTTAAGGGTCTCTTTTGGGAAAATCTGTCATCTGGGTATGACATCCTATTAGCAGAACAAGATTGGACGCCAGCATTCGTTATGGAGTGCCCTAGGGGGGAAAACATAATTTTTCCAGCATTCTACGACCTCGTTCCCATACACTTTAAACATGCATATGCACGGGAGTGGGCAGTAGCCCTAGCTCCAGCATTGTACAAAAATCATGCCGGATGGGATGAGGATTCAACTCACCACGTGATCCCGTTAAAAGTTTCACCAAATGCACAGAGACAATACCCAATAAAGCAAGAAGCTAAAAAACAGGTCAGGAAGATCTTAGATCAACTTGAATACCAAGGGATGATTTAAACTGCAACTCACCAATAAACAATCCTTTGTTTCCAGTATCAAAACCGGACAACTCATATTGTCTAGTTTTAGATTACAGACATTTAAACACATGCACAAAGACATTCGCTGTCCAAAATGCACATAGTGCCGCATTAATGAATAACATTGAGCGGAAAAAATACAAAACAACACTAGATATCTCAAATGGATTCTTCTGCCAAAATATAGCGCCTGAAAGCAGGTATTTGACCGCATTCTCAGCGTTGGGGTCCAAATGACAATTTTGTCATATCCCCCAGGGGTATAAGAACAGCCCAGGGGTATTCTCAGCAAGAGTAACTGAGTTACTCCAAAATTTTGATGAAGAAGCATTGTCCTATGTGGATGATATTTATCTGATGGACGATGACTTAAAAAGGCACTTGACCAGGGTGAGCACCATTATTATGGGATTCGCCTCTGAGGGCTACAAATTTAATTTGAAGAAATATAAAATAGCCCACCTCAATGTCCTATTTTTAGGATACGAGCTTTCAAGTGAAGGGAAAAGCCTGGCAGCTAATTTTTTAGAAAAGTGTGCGCTGCTCCAACCTCCAAACACATTGAAAAACTTGCAATCAATACTGGGATTCCTAAATTTCGGCAGAACATACATTTTGGATTACGCAGAAAGAGTAAAACCTTTCTACGACCTAATAAAACTTGACTTTTCAGTTAAACATTGGACACAGGAACATTCAAATATCCTACGTTCATTACAAGAAGACATGATTGCTTCCAAACACTTACAGACACGCGTAAATACACACAACTAGATGATCTGTGTAATAGCGGGTCAATGCGGGTACACTTACTTAACCTTCAATGAAGGCGAAACCGTACCGATCGCATACAAATCACACCTGTACACAAACACAGAAATGCGTTTCACTTCAACTGAAAAAATACTGACAGCTGTTCAGACCGCTGTAGCAAGAGAAAGAGCACTGGCTCAGGGGAAACGCATAATTGTCGTAACCCCGGTACCAGCTTTAGAAGCTGTTACTAAGGCGAGCAATCCGAATGCAAAAGCCTTACACCCGAGTTGGATACAATGGGCTAATTCTCTTACTGGACGTTGAATACAGATTTGATCCAAGTCTAAGAACACAAGTATTCCTGCAATACGCACAAGAATATCCTCTACCAAATGAGATTTTGCCTCTAGATCAGTATGAATATATTATTTACACTGACGGATCTGCTCAACCGGCCATAGGGAGTAAGCACCAATACAGCGCAGCGTGTGCTATCGTTAAAGGTCGCATGCAGGATGGAAAGTTCCATCCGAGTTGCACCAAAACGCAATCTCTAGGAGACTGCACGGCTCAGTTGGCAGAGTTAAAAGCACTGATACTGGCACTTGTAAATACGGATCACGAATTCCCGACACTAATTGTGTGTGATTCCTTTTACTGTGTACAGTCGTACAATGAGTACTTACAACATTGGGAACTAAAAGGGTTTAATGATGCAAAAGGTGTCACAATTAAGCATAAAATGCTATGGGAACAGGTAGTGGAGTTGAAAAAACGAACTACCAAGGGCTCACGTGATACACACACTGAGTCATCAGCGTGATGGCGTTCATGTTGAAGGGAATTCATTGGCTGATGAAGCCGCAAAGTGGGCTGTGCGAACGGCTTCCATAGCTGCAATCACTCGTTCAAAAACGAGAATAGATGCCGAGATAATAGTGGCTGTCATTGCTTCACGCAAGGGAAGCTCAGCAGTACCGAAAAAATGTCCACTCAAGTACTCCTACAAATTAGATGCACAAAACATTCCATATGCTCAGATTCCTAGAGTGGGGGATAGAGTAGTAGTAGTAGTAGTTACTTTATTCGGTTGTAACAACCATCAAAGTTTGCAGAAAAACAGAATAAAACATTAAAATAACACTACACAGAACATAAATCGTATTATTGCCTAGTACGCCGTAACCATTACGGGCAAGAAACAGCAGCACCTCTAGTACATAGTGAATACACCTTGAATAAAATACCACTATCAATATAAATGATACAATACAAATAAAATACTAAACAAAAAGAATACAAAACATAAATATAGCTAGTATCCATATACAATGATTGCAGCATACTTAATAACAGCCCTCATCAAGGTCGCTCTTCTGGTTTAAAGTGCCAAGTGCTTCAGAAATGATGTAACTGCTGCTACCACAATAGTATTACAAAATCAATAAGATAACACCATAAATAGGGTCAATACAGACTTGAAACACATTAAATATATATCAATAAAATACAGTAAAACACCATAAGATCAGTACATAAAAAGGCAGTTCATTGTAGCAAATGAAGAGTAAAATAGAGACCAAAATCATTACGCTGTTTGATTTTTAAAAATTGCATTACGTTTGTGCCAAACTGCTTCTAGGAATTTGCTGACAGCTAAAACAATTCTGAAGGATAGGTCAGTCTTTAGTATCCTTAACTCTACCTGATAACGTGTAACCCCCAGTTCCCGACATATGGGGATGATCCATTTACTACAGGGGGACGAATACTCTGGGCAGAAAAAGAGTAGGTGAGATTCGTTTTCGTCACCCTGATTGCACATAGGACAGGTCACTGTTGCCTGTGCTTTATTCCATTTGTGGGTAAATAATCTTACTGGGAGTGCCCCCAAACAAAAATGTATAAAAAGGCTTTTAGGAAAGGCTGAAAGTATGAAGTCTAAATATTCCTCAAAAAGGGGCAGAAATTTAAAATCTAAAAATTTGTTAGTCAAAGATCCTACAAAACTTCTACTTGTTATCCCTTCGTTAATACAAGCCCAGTAGGTGGTTTTTAGAAGGCTTATATGAAATGAAATGAAAAGGACACTTATAAAGCGCATGGCTACCCGGAGGCCTCCCAGCGCTGTGCATAATCAGTAATCAGGGACAGATGTTATTAAGGAAACAGAAGAGTTTTCAGTTGCCTTCGGAAGATAAGGTGGCTGGGCTCCATGCGGAGGTGAAGAGGTAGTGCATTCCAGAGTCTAGCTGCATTGAGGGAGAAAAGACGACCACCGCTTCTGGACCTCTTGATTCTGGGGACTTCAACTAAGTGAAGTTCGTCCGAGCGGAGTTTCCTACTCGCTTAATAGGGCCGAATCATGGTCGAGATTAGGGAGGTCCATTGCCCTGCAGAGACTTGTGGACGACACATAGGGCCTTGAAGCTAATTCTCTCTTTTACTGGCAACCAGTGGAGGGAGCAAAAGTCTCGCCGCACTGTTCTGAACCGTTTTCAGTTTAGAGATTACTGCAATCGGGGCCCCCAAGTACAGTGCGTTTCCATAGTCTATCCTAGAAAGAATCAGCGCTTGGACTAGGACTTTCTTAGCTTGGGGAGGAAGGAGGGGAAGCACTTTTCTGGCCATTCTCAGCAAGCCAAAGCAAGTGGCAACCGTCTTCCTTGCTTGCACCTTGAATGTCAGGTTCTGGTCCAGCCAGATGCCCAGACTCTTTATTTCGGGTTTGGGGGTCGGGGCTGGGCCCATGCACACTGGCCACATGGACCCTAATGTCACATTCGAGGGATTGCCCAGGATCATGATCTCGGTCTTTTCACCGTTAAGCTTCAAATGGGATGCCCCCATCCACTTAGAGACCTCCATTAGGCATGCTTGAAGGACATTAATCTCTTGTGTGGCTTGGTTGAACGCTACGACCAGTTGGGTGTCATCGGCGTAGGTCACCATATGGACTCCGAAAGGGGCCACAATTGCCGCCAGAGGGGTCATATAAATATTAAAAAGAGTTGGGCTGAGCGATGAGCCCTGAGGAACATCACATAGCAAAGGCAAGGGCTTAGAACTCATAGCTCCTTCAAAAATCTGTTTAATTTGGTAGGATCAGCCCAAAATCTACGGAGACCTAGCTTACCCATCCAAGAAAACACATGTTTAAACCATGGGAGCGATCTAGCACCTGGTTGTTTAAGAACATCATTTAGGGAATCCCTGTAGTCACCAAGCTCTGGTGTGCACCAAAGACAGACCCAGAATACCAATATTTTCAGGGCGGCCAGATCAGTTACTCTTTTTGGTCCAAATTCTAAATACAATGGGACAAGAGGTGTACTACGGGGGACACATAATGCTTTCCTAACAAAGCTATTTTCGGCCATTGCAAGGGGCTTGGCATCAGCATAGCCCCAAACTTCAGCTCCATAAAGAGCAGCCCCCTGTGCCTTGGCCCGATAGATCCCCAAAACTGGGGATAGAGTAATACCAAATATGGATCATAGGCAAGGTTTGATTGTTGCAGCAAACAAGGGTTTGGGTTCTGCACATACAGGTGTTACAGCGACTATTTCACTACTGAAACAGCGCTATTGGTGGCCAGGTCTAGCAAAACAAACTAAAGATTACGTCTTGAAATGTGACATCTGCCAGCAGATGAAGGGCTCCACCATCAAACGCCCGGCGCAGTCACCACTACTGATATCTGACAAACCTCTTGCATGTGTGTATCTGGATCACTGCGGTCCTTTACAATCTGACGGGGCTTACAAGTATATCTTGGTGCAGTGGATTCTTGTTCCAGATTCCTATGGGTTTGGCCTCAGCGCTCGGCTGACGCCCGAACGGTTATAAAACATTTGCGAGTCTTTATAGGGACATACGCAGTTGGCACATTACATTCTGACCATGGCCCGGCGTTTAGCTCTCGGGCTTACAAAGAAGCCATGGAAAGTATGGGCGTAGCATTGCGGTACTCCTCTCCGTACCATCCTGAGGGAAATTCGGTCGTGGAAAGGAAAAACCGGGACTTAAAGCAATCTTTAACAGCTAGGGTATTAGGCAAGGGCGGTAGTTGGGTCAAACATTTATATGGGGTTCAGAGAGCACTCAACAATCAGCCAAGAAGTTCTCTAGGGGTGTCACTCCATATGAGGTCCTATTTGGGACGAGAATGTTGGTACCTGATCTTGATTGTGAAGGCACAGTGGCGGATGAGAAACCATTTGATATCCATGATCGTTTGGCTGTTTTACAGGATCTAAATGAATCCAGGACAAGACAAAGTAACGTCAACACCAAACAAACCGCCACTGGGGAAGTTAAGGCAGTCACGGCAAGATCTGTCTGGATCCCAAAAGTCGGGGTTCTGGTCAGAGAGAAAATAGAGGACAAGAAAGAATTTGGGCCATCCTACAGAAAGCCTGTACAGGTCCTAGCAGTACAAGGAACAAGAACTGTACTTCTGCCGCCTCTTGCCGGGAAAAAGGAGAAAAGATTTGTCTCAATTGACTTAATCAAACCACACTATGTGGCCGATACTGAACAGTAGGCCTCATGGACTCCACAATAGCAGACGCCCTCCTCTCGCTACAATCCAAGAAGTTCAAACAGAAAGACTCAGCACGTTTGAAGAGCCTCCTGTACGGAATGAAGGACTAAGCAACAATGCTATGGAACTCGTTCCCCTGAACCCAAAGTTCATCTACAAAATTAAACTCAGAACAACACTCAAGTTGCAATCAGACCAAATACAGACGTCTACTTCAACATGCCTCGACGAGAGCAAAATGCGATTTCAACAAATCCCGAGGCAATTCCTACAATTGATCGAACTGCTTCTGGCTACTTCATGAACTTTGATACGTTTTCTTTGGATCCAAGTGAACCAGAAACGACGCCAGCCCAAAATTCACGCAAACAGCAAGTTAAAGACTTTCTAAACTTTCTTAAAAAGACTTACCTGGTATCGCCTTGGTTAGAACTCTGGGTAATTACTGGGATTCTATTTTTTCTCAATGTGCTCACTCACCTGTAGGAAAGTGCCTCTTTGGACATGGCTAGCCCCCACTTTTTGCCTGGAACATGGTGTGATTTTGAATGAAAGTGCACTGCGTCCCTGCTAACCAGGTTACAAGTGCCAGATCTTGTTCCTAAAACTGTACCATGATTGGCACAACTTTAGCAACCCCTGTAAGTGCCTAGTAAATGGTACCCCTAGTACCTGGGGCCTTGGGACTGAAGAGGGTTACTAGGGCTGCAGCACCAATTGTGACACCCTAGGGACCCCTCACCAAGACCATGCAAACTGACATTGCAGGGTGCAGGGTGCAGAGAAAACTGAAGAGTTGTCATGGCACACGTCCCTGTGTGCCATGCCCTCAGACACTATATGAGGTATAGGTAAGTCACCCCTACTGCAAGCCTTACTGCCCTAAGGCAGGGTGCACTATACCTTATGTGTTGTCATATCTACCTGAGCAGATATGACCCTACATTATCTAAGTCCATTCTTGGATATTGTAAGTGCTCAGGGAAGCCATATAGAGTACATGGGCAAGACACTCATCATTACGAGTTCCCCAGCACCGTGATGGATTAACTATACCCAGAGATGTTTGGTACCAAACATCTCATCTTAATAAATCCACACTGATGCCAGTGTTGGATTTATTAATAAATGCACACAGAGGACACCTTAGAGGGTCCCCTGATAACCTATCAACACTGGTGTGGTCTCTGACTAGTCTTAGCTAGCCTGCCACCACAAGACATGTTTCTGACTTCAAGGTTTGAGAGCCTTTGCTCTCAGAAGCTGGAACAATGCCTGCTCTGTGTGGTGGTGCTTCACACCTCCTCCAGGCTGGAATGGCATTCCTAGGCGGGAAGCTTTAAAGGCGATGCCACCTTTGAAATTTGACCCAGGCAACTCCACATAGTGGAGGATGCCAACCCCCCTGTGTTATGTTTCATATAGGTACCCTAATATAGGCCCGGGCAACATCATACCCCTTCACCTACATTACCTCCCCTACACTACACTGTAACAAGCCTTTTAGGATTGAACCTTTACCTAGTTCTAGTCCTGGGTGCAGAAGGAGGGTTTCTCATAAACAATAGAGTCCTATAACTCCATCAATAGACTCACACAGTATGAATGAATATTCATAAGGGTTCTTAGAAACCAGGCTGGGGCTACACCACCTTCCTCCCCATATCTACGTACACGGTTCATCCCATACGTCATCCTCAAATCCGACAATGGCTAATACAAGCAACAAGGGACAAAGGAGCCCTAGACACTTTCTGTATAAATATAACACCTCTTGCTAGTGTTAGTTAGAGGGAACCGAGACGTCCAGGCCGACACACTGACCAGAGACGCTGAGGCTCCTGCATGCAGACGCTCCAGCTGACAGTGGTCTGAACATCCCTTGCGCGGTGTCCAACCCGAGACCAAGAAGGGCTCCTACATTCTCACACTTCAGGTAATGGGGTTCGACTAATTCCTAGAGGGATTCTTGGCTTTACACCTACTCACATGCTAGGTACACTTAGGTACATCTAGATTGGCATCGTAGGAGTACACGCTCTCTTTTATCAATGATTTTTATATTCATGAATTTATTCATGCTTATTGCAAGATGGTAGAACTGTACTATCCTTTTATATTCGCTGTACTGCTAATCATATATCTCTGCTACTGTCTAATGGTTGTTGCAGCTCATATATTATACACGATAATAACAACTGTTCAATAAATCTTTATTGAAACGCCAGGCTGTTTATTCTGTGTATCTCTGAGACAAGATAAGTCAGCACGACTGACTGAGCAAAAAGTAGTACATTGTTTCCACGATCTTGAGGGATCAGGGTTGTCATTTTCTGAGATTGCCAGAAACTAATTTCTCTCCGATAAGAAGAGACACTAGTGGCACTGTGAGCTAGCTTATGCAAACAGGCTAACATTTCTCGGTGGGGGTGCTCAGAATCAGTCTGCCACCAAGCCCGCAGTTTATGTTATCCGAACGCGCAGGTCCTGTATGGGCAATATAGGAACTACACGACATGGCACCGCCAACGTTGGTTAGGTACTTATTTAACAGTAGAATCTGAGTAGTTCAGTTGTGCTATTTCTCAGAGACCCCTACTCACAAACACCAGAGATGTCTGGAGTGGGTGGGTACAAACTCTGCCACAGCTGAGTAGGCGAAATATTCTATTTATTGGCTGCTGGTTAATCAAGCTTGAAGGAAATTTTTTTGTTCCTAAAATTGTGCATAACACCTTATCTTAGTTCCCTTGAACAAACTACTCACCAAAATGACTGAGGACACAACCAACCAAGATAACCCGGTGGTGGCTAGACGCATCTCAGTAGAATATGAAGAGGTGGATGGAGTACTCATTGCACCTAAATTCAGACGTACTATCACCCTGAAACTACTAGAATATGGTTTATCAGCTAGGGGTGGCTTAGTAGCTTTCGCGATTGAGGCACACAAATCAAACAAAACAGAGGTATTCTATTCGTGGGTTACATTCCCAGAAGCAGATGCAAGAACACACACATTTCACTATTATGTAGATGGAGATGCACCAGCGGAATACGGTCCTTGCGAGGACATAGAGGTTCCACTCATGTACCAGGAACACCTATACTGGTTTAAAGGTGCCCTACCGCATATAAGACACAGAGTAAGATTAGGCCCGCTTGGAGGAGACGGGGCAACATGGCCAATATTAGCGGCCTACACACCACATCCTGACATTGAAACAATGCCACAACCAGACTTACTCATACAACACAAAGATTTAATTAGAATCTACAGAAACCGGACGCAATACATCATGAGGAATTTCACAGTCCAACCAACAACAGTTGCAACAAATGGAACTCAATCTCAGGGTACAGCAACTAAAATAACTCCACAAACATTACAAGCAGTAATGGGCAAAATGCCCACGAAACGTGAACAAATACCAATTTGGGTAGCTCAGAAAATAACTCGGCTCGAGGCAGTATTTCCAAATACTACCACGTTTGAAAAACACAGAATGCTAACAATCTGCTTGCCCATGGGGATAACACCACAGTTAGAGGATTGTACCACTTGAGGTACAGTCTTTGCTGCCATATATACCAGAACTCGTGGTATTCCTTCATTAGCGGTAGTACCAGATGAATTAAGACAAATACAAAACGAGTACGGAGCAGAGCCTGCCCTGAACTTAGGGATGAAGTTATTAAATAACTATGACCAGGTATCAGCCATAATACTAGCTAATATTGAAGGGGAAGCAGCTTTGGTGGCAATCCGCCAACGCCTAAGGGAGTTTAGTCCGTTAGACCAACCACACGAACTACCCAAAATAATCGAAACTGCATATGGAGAATTAGGCAGAGACAGTTTTGGTGGGAAAGCTTTAAAACCACAACTGATGAGCAGTCCTGAAAAGGACCCTTCCAAGCAGACACCCGCTTCTTCTAAAAAGAAGTGGGATAATGAAAAACAACAAAACTTTTCAGAAAAGAGATCTCAATCCCGAGGTAGATCTCCTCCACGGGAGCCCTCTGAAAAGAGGTATAATCTCAGGAATAGGGATAATATTAGGAAACCTGACAGGTATCAGGATACTGATACACGTTCCTCTCGTTCCTTTCAGGGCTCGACGAAAACTTCCGAGAGAGAAGGACGGTCAGAACACAAAGAAGAGCGTACAAAGTCCAGAGAAGCAGCACGCTCAAGACTATACTTCCAAAATAGAAGCCTCAATTTAAGAAAAAGAAAGTTGCAGGCATAAAGATCAGACATGCCCAGAATTCTGAGGACACAACTTCTAAACGGGGAATGGGCTCAGACGATTCTAGACAGTGTGGCAGAGGTTACAATAGCTCGCCAGAACCTGAAGGAATTTCTGGTGACAGCGGACTTGAATGGTTACATCACAGTGGAAACATCAGACACCAGGGTGAGCGTCCCACATAAGTTACACGAGATAACACTCCAAATGGAGGGGGACAAGCCCAGGAAAGTTAAGGGTCTCTTTTGGGAAAATCTGTCATCTGGGTATGACATCCTATTAGCAGAACAAGATTGGCCGCCAGCATTCGTTATGGAGTGCCCTAGGGGGGAAAACATAATTTTTCCAGCATTCTCCGACCTCGTTCCCATACACTTTAAACATGCATATGCACGGGAGTGGGCAGTAGCCCTAGCTCCAGCATTGTACAAAAATCATGCCGGATGGGATGAGGATTTAACCCACCACGTGATCCCGTTAAAAGTTTCACCAAATGCACAGAGACAATACCCAATAAAGCAAGAAGCTAAAAAACAGGTCAGGAAGATCTTAGATCAACTTGAATACCAAGGGGTGATTGAAACTGCAACTCACCAATGAACAATCCTTTGTTTCCAGTATCAAAACCGGACAACTCATATCGTCTAGTTTAGATTACAGACATTTAAACACATGCACAAAGACATTCACTGTCCAAAATGCACACAGTGCCGCATTAATGAATAAAATTGTGCGGAAAAAATACAAAACAACACTAAATATCTCAAATGGATTCTTCTGCCAAAATATAGCACCTGAAAGCAGGTATTTGACTGCATTCTCAGCGTTGGGGTCCAAATGACAATTTTGTCATCTCCCCCAGGGGTATAAGAACAGCCCGGGGTATTCTCAGCAAGAGTAACTGAGATACTCCAAAATTTTGATGAAGAAGCATTGTACTATGTGGATGATATTTATCTGATGGACGATGACTTAAAAAGGCACTTGACCAGGGTGAGCACCATTATTATGGGATTCGCCTCTGAGGGCTACAAATTTAATTTGAAGAAATCTAAAATAGCCCACCTCCATGTCCTATTTTTAGGATACGAGCTTTCAAGTGAAGGGAAAAGCCTGGCAGCTAACTTTTTAGAAAAGTGTGCGCTGCTCCAACCTCCAAAAACATTGAAAAACTTGCAATCAATACTGGGATTCCTAAATTTCGGCAGAACATACATTTTGGATTACGCAGAAAGAGTAAAACCTTTCTACGACCTAATAAAACTTGACTTTTCAGTTAAACATTGGACACAGGAACATTCAAATATCCTACGTTCATTAGAAGAAGACATGATTGCTTCCAAACACTTACAGACACGCGTAAATGCACACAACTTGATGATCCGTGTAATAGCGGGTCAATGCGGGTACACTTACTTAACCTTCAATGAAGGCGAAACCGTACCGATTGCATACAAATCACACCTGTACACAAACACAGAAATGCGTTTCACTTCAACAGACAAAATACTGACAGCTGTTCAGACCGCTGTAGCAAGAGAAAGAGCACTGGCTCATGGGAAACGCATAATTGTTGTAACCCCGGTACCAGCTTTAGAAGCTGTTACTAAGGCGAGCATTCCGAATGCAAAAGCCTTACACCTGAGTTGGATACAATGGGCTAATTCTCTTACTGCAACGGACGTTGAATACAGATTTGATCCCAGTCTAAAAACACAAGCATTCCTGCAATACGCACAAGAATATCCTCTACCAAATGAGATTTTGCCTCTAGATCAGTATGAATATATTATTTACACTGACGGATCTGCTCAACTGGCCATAGGGAGTAAGCAACAATACAAGGCAGCGTGTGCTATCATTAAAGGTCGCATGCAGGATGGAAAGTTCCATCCGAGTTGCACCAAAACGCAATCTCTAGGAGACTGCACGGCTCAGTTGGCAGAGTTAAAAGCGCTGATACTGGCACGTGTAAATACGGATCATGAATTCCCCACACTAATTGTGTGTGATTCCTTTTACTGTGTACAGTCGTACAATGAGTACTTACAACATTGGGAACTAAAAGGGTTTAAAGATGCAAAAGGTGGCACAATTAAGCATAAAATGCTAGGAGAACAGGTAGTGGAGTTGAAAAACGAACTACCAAGGGCTCACGTGATACACACACTGAGTCATCAGCGTGATGGCGTTCATGTTGAAGGGAATTCATTGGCTGATGAAGCCGCAAAGGGGGCTGTGCGAACGACTTCCATAGCTGCAATAACTCGTTCAAAAACGAGAATAGACAGCGAGATAATGGTGGCTGTCATTGCTTCACGCAAGGGCAGCTCAGCGGTACCGAAAACATTTCCACTCAAGTACTCCTACAAATTAGATGCACAAAACATTCCATATGCTCAGATTCCTGGAGTGGGGGATAGAGTAGTAGTAGTAGTAGTTACTTTATTCGGTTGTAACAACCATCAAAGTTTGCAGCAAAACAGAATAAAACATTAAAATAACAGTACACAGAACATAAATCGTATTATTGCCTAGTACGCCGTAACCATTACGGGCAAGAAGCAGCAGCACCTCTAGTACATAGTGAATACACCTTGAATCAAATACCACTATCAATATAAATGATACAATACAAATAAAATACTAAACAAAAGGAATACAAAACATAAATATAGCTAGTATCCATATACAATGATAGCAGCATACTTAATAACAGCCCTCATCAAGGTCGCTCCTCTGGTTTAAAGTGCCAAGTGCTTCAGAAATGATGTAACTGCTGCTACCACAATAGTATTACAAAATCAATAAGATAACACCATAAATAGGGTCAATACAGACTTGAAACACATTAAATATATATCAATAAAATACAGTAAAACACCATAAGATCAGTACATAAAAAGGCAGTTCATTGTAGCAAATGAAGAGTAAAATAGAGCCAAAAATCATTACGCTGTTTGATTTTTTTTAAATTGCATTACGTTTGTGCCAAACTGCTTCTAGGAATTTGCTGACAGCTAAAACAATTCTGAAGGATAGCTCAGTCTTTAGTATCCTTAACTCTACCTGATAACGTGTAACCCCTAGGTCCCGACATATGGGGATGATCCATTTACTACAGGGGGACGAATACTCTGGGCAGAAAAAGAGTAGGTGAGATTTGTTTTCGTCACCCTGATTGCACATAGGACAGGTCACTGTTGCCTGTGCTTTATTCCATTTGTGGGTAAATGATCTTACTGGGAGTGCCCCCAAACAAAAATGTATAAAAAGGCTTTTAGGAAAGGCTGAAGGTATGAAGTCTAAATATTCCTCAAAAAGGGGTAGAAATTTAAAATCTAAATATTTGTTAGTCAAAGATCCTACAAAACTTCTACTTGTTATCCCTTCGTTAATACAAGCCCAGTAGGTGGTTTTTAGAAGGCTTATATCAGTTTTGTTTAATTTGGTAGGATCAGCCCAAAATCTACGGAGACCTAGCTTACCCATCCAAGAAAACACATGTTTAAACAATGGGAGCGATCTAGCACCTGGTTGTTTAAGAACATCATTTAGGGAATCCCTGTAGTCACCAAGCTCTGGTGTGCACCAAAGACGGACCCAGAATACCAATATTTTCAGGGCGGCCAGATCAATTACTCTTTTTAGTCCAAATTCTAAATACAATGGGACAAGAGGTGTACTACGGGGGACACATAATGCTTTCCTAACAAAGCTATTTTCTGCCATTGCAAGGGGCTGGGCATCAGCATAGTCCCAAACTTCAGCTCCATAAAGAGCAGCCCCCTGTGCCTTGGCCCGATAGATCCCCAAAACTGGGGATAGAGTAATACCAAATATGGATCGTAGACAAGGTTTGATTGTTGCAGCAAACGAGGGTTTGGGTTCTGCACATACAGGTGTTACAGCGACTATTTCACTACTGAAACAGCGCTATTGGTGGACAGGTCTAGCAAAACAAACTAAAGATTACGTCTTGAAATGTGACATAAAACGCCCAGCGCAGTCACCACTACTGATATCTGACAAACCTCTCGCATGTGTGTATCTGGATCACTGCGGTCCTTTACAATCTGACGGGGCTTACAAGTATATCTTGGTGCAGTGGATTCTTGTTCCAGATTCCTATGGGTTTGGCCTCAGCGCTCGGCTGACGCCCGAACTGTTATAAAAGATTTGCGAGTCTTTATAGGGACATACACAGTTGGCACGTTACATTCTGACCGTGGACCGGCGTTTAGCTCTTGGGCTTACAAAGAAGCCATGGAAAGTATGGGCGTAGCATTGCGGTACTCCTCTCCGTTCCATCCTGAGGGAAATTCGGTCGTGGAAAGGAAAAACCGGGACTTAAAGCAATCTTTAACAGCTAGGGTATTAGGCAAGGGCGGTAGTTGGGTCAAACATTTATGTGGGGTTCAGAGAGCACTCAACAATCAGCCAAGAAGTTCTCTAGGGGGTGTCACTCCATATGAGGTCCTATTTGGGACGAGAATGTTGGTACCTGATCTTGATTGTGAAGGCACAGTGACGGATGAGAAACCATTTGATATCCATGATCGTTTGGCTGTTTTACAGGATCTAAATGAATCCAGGACAAGACAAAGTAATGTCAACACCAAACAAACCGCCACTGGGGAAGTTAAGGCAGTCACGGCAAGATCTGTCTGGATCCCAAAAGTCGGGGATCTGGTCAGAGAGAAAATAGCAGACAAGAAAGAATTTGGGCCATCCTACAGAAAGCCTGCACAGGTCCTAGCAGTACAAGGAACAAGAACTGTACTTCTGCCGCCTCTTGCCGGGAAAAAGGAGAAAAGATTTGTCTCAATTGACTTAATCAAACCACACTATGTGGCCGATACTGAACAGTAGGCCTCATGGACTCCACAATAGCAGACGCCCTCCTCTCGCTACAATCCAAGAAGTTCAAATAGAAAGACTCAGCACGTTTGAAGAGCCTCCTGTACGGAATGAAGGACTAAGCAACAATGCTATGGAACTCGTTCCCCTGAACCCAAAGTTCATCTACAAAATTAAACTCAGAACAACACACAAGTTGCAATCACACCAAATACAGACGTCTACTTCAACATGCCTCGACGAGAGCAAAATGCGATTTCAACAAATCCCGAGGCAATTCCTATAATTGATCGAACTGCTTCTGGCTACTTCATGAACTTTGATACTTTTTCTTTGGATCCAAGTGAACCAGAAACGACGCCAGCCCAAAATTCACGCAAACAGCAAACTAAAGACTTTCTAAACTTTCTTAAAAAGACTTACCTGGTATCGCCTTGGTTAGAACTCTGGGTAATTACTGGGATTCTATTTTTTCTTTTCTGGCTAGGCTTAGTTATAACTTTTAGCATGCTTATTAATGGACGATATCTTCAGCAAAGCTCTACAGCCCCAAAAGTTAATTTGATTTTAAAACCACATTAATCGTCTCATCGTGAACAGAGAGACTTGTTATCAGTGAACATCACAGCGGTTCCTATACCGGATGGTATAGTTTGGGACAAGGTTGATTTCGAAATATTCGGTCTGACTGAACTTTTAAAAATTTCTCATTTATTTAAAATTTCATTAAGTGATATCATTACCTCCAGTACATTTTCTGATGATTGGGACTCTGAAACTGTTAATAACATGTTGTCTGCTTTAGAAAAAAAGGCTGCATTTCCGAACACTGATATGTTAGAAAGTAATTCAGACTATGACACTTTGTACTGTTACCAGAATTATGGTCATCATTTCCTGCACAAATCTATTACACCTAGAAATGTTTTTGAGTACCAACAGTGGGAACATTGCCCTACACCACCAAAAAGTAGTTCGCACACATTTGCACAGAAATTTTCATACTTTTCAGGCTTTAACACCACTGACCCGACCTCATATTATTATAAGGTTACACCAACATCAGCACTGGAAATTATGTTGACAAACACCAAACAGATTTACTCTGCTTCCTTTATTACCCAACTGTCTGAACAGGGTTTTGACCTATGGAAGGAAACAATAGACATAAAATCAGTTTGGGGTTCTAGGGACTGGCAAGTCCAGGGGACAAAAGCGCAATTTAGAGCATGCCTCATTCCACAGCAGATGATATTTCTAAATGACACTGTGCAACAGACATCCTGTCTTGGATTAGCCAAGATCAAGGACCTGAACACACCTCGATCTCCAACACCATCACAGATGGGAGGGTGGCAAAATTCAACTTCACAGGAAGGGGCCACAGTAGATGACATTTTACGGTACAATAGATCAGACCCTAATTGGGAAAAATGGGTGGTTTGGCCCTTAGGCACAAACATATGTCATAAACGATTCTTGGGTATCCCAGAAGGGTTCAATATCCATAGGCCAGACCAGCGTTATGTACAAAGAGAACACCCAGGGGTAGTGACATCCTACAGTGTTGGGAAATTGTGCCTTTATTGGCTAGAAACCTCAACACTAACAGAAGTGAAACAACACTTAGCCTTACTCTCACAAGACATGGATCTTAGGGATTTTTTACAAGGTCCCAAGAAACACCGTCAGAAACTTTTCATATATGCCGGTATTTATGCCGCCTATAATGAAAATTGGAAAATATCCCAACAAGAGGCCGCAGAGAGAATATGGGAAATAGACCGTATTAACTTAGAAAAATCGTTGGTTGTGGTAGACAATGGGTTAACAACTTTTGCCTCCAGAATATATTCTTTGGGCAGCATTGTATCTTCTGCGATAGATATCCTAGAACAAGATTTGGCCATACTACATCACGGGCAATCTCAATCACGATTTATCATGTTATTGAGCTGGACGCTGCAATCTTTGCATGCAGGCTTTGTGCCTTGGCGTTTTATGAACAGTACGTGTCTGTTTTCTGAATATAATCTAACAGATTAACAGGTTGAAATGGCACAAAGGGGAGCTAAATATACAATGCTGCGTATTGAAAAACTGGACCGACTACCATTTACAGTAGCGGAAGCTCCATCTACTGAATGGCTAATCCATGGTCACATAACTCTACCGGTCACTACTTTTCAGTTTCAATATTGCCTTGAACAAAGGCAGGAGGGCAAATATGAAAAAATGGGTAAGGAATACATTAAGGAATCCTGGGATTTACCATATAGATTTCGATGCCGGAGTAGGGTTCGAGAAGTGTTTCTAAGTGGTACAAACTGCAAGAGTGCTTTGAGCGGTTCTCTCATGTGCCGGGATATTTCATTGCACGGAGCGTGTAATGGGTCGATAGCAAACTTGTCCTGCTACATGAAAGGGACTCCAGCTGCCGTGATTAAACCGGTAATTGAGCTGCTCTCAAATGGGAGTTACTTGATCCTGAACAATCAAGGTTGCTGTGGTATGCTTCCGGGCATTGCCTATCTGGTCACTATGAACTCCAGGGTTACTTGCTGTATGCAAGTATTGTTTCCCCCAACAAGTACAGTCAGGGAGGCGCCGTTATGGCCTTCATTGAATGTTTCCTTTATACAATTTGATACTTTGAGCAGACTGAAAGCCATGCTTTTACAGAAAACCGTACCCTTAACCTCCGCTCGAGAGACCTTTGATCTTCAAATCGCAAGGACCTCAACTGAGATACAGGCACTCATATGTACAAACTGCGCCATTCATTTCACAGAAATGGTGGGTCGTATCTTTAATATGTCTGATACGAGTGGTATTGTACACCTATTTATGACCATAGGGTCAGGACTTCTTAGCACCTTTCAGACAATCCTCAGAGTTATCCCGAACTTTATACACTCCGTATTTGGAAGCATTTTTGGAGGTCTAACTCTGATCCTGCTAACAATAGCGGGAATCCCGATTGTCATTTACCTGCTACGCAATGGACGGCCCAATTACCAACTAAATGGCAAAAGCGCTCCTGGAGCGGAAATACCGTGAACGCATGGTACAACATCTGGGCACACCTCGCCTAAGGGGAACTAAGCACCTCTTGGTTCCTATCGTTTAGACCAGCCTGGATGGACTGCATCCTGCCTGTTCTTCGATGCCTGTTTTGCGGGGAAGAATGCGTGTTGGACCTCTGTCTGACACTTGCGACGGACACGCCTGTGGACTTGAATACCAGGCTGGAACTCCTGAGGGCCCATGCTCGGCAATGTCCCCAGCGAATTCCAATCTTGATGGCTGCATTCCTTGAGAATCCGCAGGTGCCTTTTACAACTGGGGTGAGCTTTAGCTCCACCACTAGCACCCAGGTATCGACTACAGCACCGGCTGCCTCTACACTAGCTATTGGCAGTACTGAATATCATCTGTGATCCACTGACATACTCTGCGAGGTGTTACAAGGACCGTCCCCTGCAGAGCAAGCAGCGATGATGTTGCGTCTCCCAGCCAGGACATTTAATCTGTAGTTGGCTCATCGTGTGCTGGGAAAGTATTCGGATTTTCATTTTCGCTAAACTTAACTAAATTTGGAACATTTCCTACAAAATTGACACTTTCTCGCTAAAAAGCATGGCCTTTTGATGCTTGTAGAACATCAACTTATATAAACAAACTCAATTAGGACTGTGACTTAAGTGACCATTCAAAAAAATGATTTTCGTAGTAAATCTTTTTTTTAACCTTTAAACTATTTTTTAAATGATTTTAGAACTCACTGAAAAATGTTTTATGCACTACTATCTAGTAAAGACCAGAGTTCACTAGTATTTTTATCATTGTTGACTGTTCGGAAGAGGAGTGGGTGTTATGTTTCATATAGGTACCCTAATATAGGCCAGGGTAACATCGTACCCCTTCACCTACATTACCTCCCCTACACTACACTGTAACAAGCCTTTTAGGATTGAACCTTTACCTAGTTCTAGTCCTGGGTGCAGAAGGAGGGTTTCTCCTAAACAATAGAGTCCTATAACTCCATCAATAGACTCACACAGTATGAATGAATGTTCATAAGGGTTCTTAGAAACCAGGCTGGGGCTACACCACCTTCCTCCCCATATCTACGTACACGGTTCATCCCATACGTCATCCTCAAATCCAACAATGGTTAATACAAGCAACAAGGGACAAAGGAGCCCTAGATACTTTCTGTATAAATATAGCACCTCTTGCTAGTGTTAGTTAGAGGGAACCGAGACTTCCAGGCCGACACACTGACCAGAGATGCTGATGCTCCTGCATGCAGATGCTCCAGCTAACAGTGGTCTGAACATCACTTGCGGGGTGTCTAACTCGAGACCAAGAAGGGCTCCTACATTCTCACACTTCAGGTAATGGGGTTCGACTAATTCCTAGAGGGATTCTTGGCTTTACACCTACTCACATGCTAGGTACACTTAGGTACATCTAGATAGGCATTGTAGGAGTACGCGCTCTCTTTTATCAATGCATTTTATATTCATGTATTTATTCATGCTTATTGCAAGATGGTAGAACTGTACTATCCTTTTATATTTGCTGTACTGCTAATCATATATCTCTGCTTCTGTCTAATGGTTGTTGCAGCTCATATATTCTACACGAGAATAACAACTGTTCAATAAATCCTTATTGAAACGCCCAGGCTGTTTATTCTGTGTATATCTGAGACAAGATTAATGAGCACGAGTGACTGAGCGAAAAGTAGTATATTGTTTCCACAATCTTGAGGGATCAGAGTTGTCATGTTCTGAGGTTGCCAGAAACTAATCTCTCCCCGATAAGAGGAGACACTAGTGGCACTGTGAGCTAGCTTATGCAAACAGGCTAACATTTCTCGGTGGGGGTGCTCAGAATCAGTCTGCCACCAAGCCCACAGTTTATGTTATCTGAACGCGCAGGTCCTGTATGGACAATATAGGAACTACAAGACACCTGTACTGCTCCCCTTTTTGGCGGGAGTACAGGCAGGAAACTTAGTCAGATTAGGAGGTGGGCCCACATTCATCCAGTACCACCCCCCCTAATGTGGGGCAGGTGATGTGGGCCCCACTTTTCCAATTTCTCCATCTTGGGATGGAAGGAATTAGCCTATCAGGGTTCGAGATGTGCCCCTTCCCACAGGAACTGGTCACACAGAGGGGGAAGACATCATAAAGGTAAGTAGCCCATTGGCTACTACCTGTCACTGAATTTAATGCTCCTAAATATAGTATATAGGTTGCACCCCTAGGCCCTGAACTACAGATTTGACTGACCTAATAAGAAAACGGACAAAGAAGAGCTGCTGACCAAATATCAGATGGCCTGCTGCAGAATTTTAATGCAAAACCCGGCCTGCTTCACAGAGTACTTGATCATCATGGTGTGCTGTTTTGTCCTACTGCTGTGAGGCCTCCAAGGACCCTGGAGCTCCTCCAACCATTTGACAATCACCAGATAATTCCCTTGGAGTAGAGGAACTACTCCACTGCAGTCCACAGGCACCAAACCCGCAGACTCCGACTTGGTACTCCCAGGCAACGCCGATGCAGCAACCAAACCAGAAGTGGTACACCAGCTCCAGAAGGTCAAATCTGTCCCTCCACTAAGTGAGAGGACACCAGAAAGTTTCTTAACGCGAGCGGTAGCAGGCATCCGCGACCACTCATGTTGAGAAATCTTGCCAGGAGGTGGTCTGGAATAAGATTTTCCTTGCTCTCGCTAGCCAACTTATTGTTGGCGAGGGGTAACAAGGAAAGAACTCTGCTCCATGTTTCAGAATTGCGTGCGCAATATGGAGCTTGGAGTGGGAACACCTCCGCAAGTGGAACGGAATTTCATGCCCAGGCCTATCGCATATGATCCTAATATATTTTTCCAGGTCCTTACTTTCCTCTGGAATATAAGTACAGCATTGCTGACTCCGCCCTTTTTTTCTAGCAAAAGGTCTAACGCAAGTCAGTTCTGCAAGACCATAGAACTAATCGTAATAATCTCAGTAGTTACAAATAAAAAATAATTTGGAATACTAGTAGCCAATTTGTCCACTATTGTAGACAGCATTCTAATTTTCAAGTCATTCAGAATTACTCCTACAGACAGGATTATGCCACCAAAAATATTTTTTACTACTTTTGCTGCACTAACAACTCATTTGGTTCTGGATTTCTCTTCCCATACAATGATTTAAATGTTCCACATGATAAATCTTCGAGAAAACTATGCCAAGATAACAAGTACCATGCCTACCATGTGGAAATTTGAAATATGCATTTTGTACACAAATACAATAGACTCCAGGAATCACAGGATTGTGTCCCTCCAGGAAATGGGAATTTTTCCCTCTCACTTCAAAAGCGTGTTCACATTCGTTCTCCCCTAGAAACAACAGAGCTATCTAACTCTGATCAACATGAATACACAGTTTTCCTTTGTTTTTCCAATCTAAAACTAAGGCAGGTAAATTTCCTTTTTCCTGATATTCAATTTCTTCACTACTCCTCCTGTGAGTTTTGAAATCCTTATCAGTTTCCGTTTGAGATTTTAGGTCTCTCAATCTATCCTCCACCAAATCCCAAAATATATTTTCCACATCTGACATCAATCAAGTCAAATTATGTCTGTGTGCATAGGCAGTGTCTAGGGATTTAAGAGACATGAAATATTTCCCTGCAGTCTCTGCACCTTTAAAATAAGGATTCTTATTCAAATCTTTGATAAGGGGGACTTGTGGAAGAACTACATCATAATTGGAAACATAATATTGAAAACTGCCTTTTCCATAAAATATAATTAATAGGAGACCACAAGAAACACCATATGTCAGAGGGAGGTGATGGTAGGTAATTCCCTCTGAACCAGAAGCGGGTAACTGAGTACAAACATAGCAACTTTTAACATTCATCGTGTCCATATACTCATAAAGCAATCTAAAATAAACGCTTGAGGTATAATCCCCTCAATACATGTGTGTAATTTCTTAACTCCCCACAACTGCATGTTACTATCAGAAGAATGAGGTGTGGTAGGGAAAACAGTAGACTTAGATTCTACTGAGCTATCTGTAGATGAATATAACCCTAAATGCATTATAACAAATGCTACAACTAAAGCCATTAGTGTGCCTTCTTTGATGTGTCTATGCCTTCTAGTATTTGGATCAGCTCACATTACTTCATTGGAATCTAAACCTTGGGTGGAACGTAGAAGCTGCAGAGACTTCTCTGTCGGTTTCCAGCTGTGCAATCATCATCATCATCATCATCATCATCATAATCTTTATTCGAATTTATAGATAAAATCACAAAAGACAAATCATTTCATTTAAAAACAACATATAGAATATCAGTATCATAGTCATTCCTATTTTAAAACTCCCACCAGAAAGCGCACAAGAAAAAAGCAGGTAAAAGGTGAATTCAACAGCTGCAAAAAAAGTAAGGCTGGCCTAACTTGGTTAAAATTAAGCAGTGATAAAATTGGGCATCTAAAATTGTGGTGCAGGTAACTATATTTTTGGCAGAACATAACCACATGTAATGTGTCATTAATGGAGATGTTATCGCAGTTGCAGGGTGGCAGATCTGAGTGTTTGAAACAACCCCGATTAAAAGGGACCAGTCGGTGAAATAAGTTTAACCTAAAATAGGTCAACAATCGGCGTTCATGGCGAGGTATGTCCCAGGTCAGATAAGGTTCAATGTTACTAACTGTTTTTACCAACAGCGCATGTCGCATAAGGTGTTTTGTTAGAGCAACATCTTCGCGTTCTGACCTGAACTTGTCCATAAGTGCTGATTCGGCCCATTTTCCATCTTCACGAGTTATGCTTGTGGTGTTAACAAACATATCTGACCTCCCTATAGCCCGCAAGCTACATACCACATACGCCAACCAGTAGTACAGTCATCTGTAGGGGCTTGTCTAATTGTAAGATGTCTTGCAGGATCAATCTACTAAAACCCAACTCCTCCTTAGTTCAGATCGAGTTCCAAAGTTTTAATGGATTAAGACGAAGTCGATCAGTTAAGTGATTAATACCTAGTTCTTCGTGGACGATTTCATAAGGTGTACTTTGGCAAACGCCCAAGAGACTCCTTGAAAACGTATTTTCTGCAACTTGAAGTGGAGCAACCTGGCCGTATCTATAAAATGAACCTCTAATCTGACCTATATTCCTTTTACAACCAGCCACTAGGGCTCATACCATGAACATATCCCCAAATCAATTTCTTACCACATGATTAATTCCAAAAAACGTGTTTTTTAATTTATAAAAAAAAAAAATCTTCTTTTTATCAAATATATAACTGATCATACATTATTATTACACATTCATATATTTACAAAATCATATCACACTTATCACAGAAAAATATGTTATTGTTCCGACATCTTCATAGGTCGTGATTCTCCAAAAAGTGATGCATTTATGTCGTCATATGTATAGCAAGTTATTAGCATGGTTTTAAAATCTGATTAATAAATCCAATTACTGAAATAAGTATGACAAAACATACAGTACAACCTTAAAAATGACAATTTGAAAAATGCACAAATAACCCCACACTCATCCATCAATGCTGCAATCTCACCTATCAAACCGACTCACCCATACTAACATGCATACAACAAAACAGGAAAAAAGGAGAGGAAATCCAAAAACTTATACGGGATCCTATGCCCGTTTTCAGAGACACTTGGCCTTTGTATTAATAATGTGATTTCGTCCCATCAAAGTCTTCTCCTGTGTGTGTCTCTGGTAGGATTCCCATATATCTAAGAAATGGTCAACGCACGTTTCGGTGGGACATCAATTAAACCACCTTTACCAGGAACAGATATGAGTCTTATAAATCTCAAAAGAAAGTGAACGGGGGTTATCTGTGAAAATAACAGTAAAACAAATTTAATTTACATGAATGTATGTGGGGATAGTCAAGGCTAAAAACAAAAAGAGACTTGGATGAATAATTTAACAAAGTAGCTCCCGTTGTAACCTTAAAAGACAGGGCAAAACATGATCATGTCGCTTCACGAGGTACCCAATAGTAGTAACCACATGCATACCCCCAGTGATGTGCATGCTTTATCTTGTGATCTGACTAAACAGTGCTTCACAAAAGTAGCCAGAAATGGAAGAAAGTAGTAAAGAAAGTAATAAAGAAACCTTCACCAAGAGGCAAATATGTTTTATAGATATGCTCAAAATGGCTAGAAGCCAATTTCACACCTGAACTGATCTGTTAGATACCCAAACAAAGGGAATGGCTGAACTGGGCCACAAACCATGTTGGTCCCTCATTGTATTTTTCCAAAGATGCCAAGCTGATTATATCTAAAGAGAAAAAGATGATCGCCCGTTGTAATGTAATGTAATGTAATGTAAAAAGCACTTATATAGCGCACTGTCACCCAACGGGTATCCTGGCGCTGCGATTATCAACAAGGCACTGGTCAGACGGGAGTAGAGGAAAGCAGCTCACAGACCTAATCCCTGGGGAACAGCCAAGTTTTCAATCTTTTTCTGAAAAGTTGAAGATTCTCAATCTGTCTAAGATCGAGTGGGTGTTTGTTCCACAGACACGAGGCAGTGTAGCTGAAGGCCCTACCGCCTGTCCTCGCTCTCCTAATTTTAAAGGTACACACCAGATGCGCTGATGCAGAGCGCAGGTTCCTTGATGGTCTGTACCAAGTAAATCTGCTCTGCAGTGGACTGGGCCCTTTTCCATGTGCCGCCTTATGAACCATGCAGAGAGACTTAAATTGTCTTCTCTGCAGGACAGGGAGCCAGTGGAGGTCCCTCAAAGAAAGAGATGCAGAGGACCTACGTTGTCTATTAAGGGCTAGTTTGGCGGCCATGGTCTGGACTCTCTGTAATTTTTTTATTAATGTGTCTGGAGCTCCGAGCAGCAAGGCGTTGCAATAATCAAGCCTACTCATAATAATGCTCCTCACCACCTGTGCCGTCACTGAGACCGGTAAAACCGGTAGGATTTTCCGTAGGGCTCTAAGCAGTGATAGACAGACACTAACAGTTTTATTACCTTGAGAGTCCAGTTGCAGGGTATTGTCAAACATCACTCCTAGATTGCGCACCGACTGAGATGGCAATAAGGGTTTAGCAGTTGATGAAGACCAGAAATCAGCTGGGAGAGGGCGGAAAAGCTTATTAGCTGTAAACTGTAGAATTTCCGTTTTTTCTCCATTGAATTGTAGGGAATTGTCCTTGAGCCAGTCAGCAGTTCTTTTCATACACTCATGAAACTTATCCATTGACACTGCTTGATTCCCCTCCATCGTGAAGACAAGCTGAGTGTCATCTGCGTAGTTCACAAGTTCTATTCTGTAAGATCTTATGATGGGAATGAGGGGATGCATATATATATTAAAAAGGATTGGGCTTATTGCAGAGCCCTGGGGGACCCCATGTAGACTGGGGCTAAAATTGGAGATAAATGGTGACATGGCCACTGCCTGCTGTCTGCCAGAGAGGTATGATTATCTTGAGAGATTTCAACTTATGGGAAAATGGAATTTTGGATTCTGCTTTGAGAGAGTTACTACAAGCTTGTGAAAATGTTAACCTGCACCAATTAGTTCTGCAACCTACACACCAGGGAGGTCACATTCTGGACCTTATATTTGCCGATTTGCCGAGCATAGCATGGTGGAAGTGACAGAGACACGACCTTTGTGCTGGACTGACCATCATTTAATTCAGTTTCTGATAATATTCCCTCTAATAAATAGGAGTACAGCAAAACTAACCATACTGGTACCTACCGACACAGCAGGGTTTGGAATAATTTGCTGACAAACAAACATCGTCCAATGTTCACTGGAGTGAACTTTGATGCCAGTATGTCAGTGGGAGAAAATTACTCTGATTTTTGTAGGCAGATTAAACTTACTCTGGACCAAAGGGCTCCTACGAAAAAGATTAAGTGTAGAGAAAACCGTCAGCCCCGTGGTATAACGAGGAGCTAAGGAGTCAAAGGAAGGTTTGTAAAATAGCCGAGAGAAAATGGAGGAAACATTATGAAGAAAGGGACAAAATACTGCTGAAAGTGGCACTGAGTGCCTATAAAGAAGCTATCGCCAAGGGGGCTCATTACGCTACAATGATTCTGCAAGCCCCTAATAGTGCAAGGACTCTTTTTAAGGTGGTGAGGGAGATTTCCAACCCTGAATGTGTAAAAAACAAAACAATAGCTTCACAAGAATTATGCAATAATTTAGCAGTCCATTTTGAAGAAAAGATCAACAAAATCATCGGTGATCTCAAACCTAATAAAGAAACTAACACAGTTAGTGAACATAGCCCACCCGAGTTAATTTCGGAGGGGGTACAGGAAGATAGAGCAAACAAAGAAGTACAGGCTATCCTGGACCAGTTTCAGATCCCTACAGAGGAAGGCTTTAATAAACTGGCCATGAGTGACTCCTCTGGGTCACCTTTGGATCCCCTTCCACATAAGCTGTGGAAAGAATTTGCTCAGGAGCTCTCTTCTCCTCTCCGGTTAATCTGTGAACAATCCCTAAGTAATGGTATAGTTCCCGAATGTTGGAAGCAAGCAATAGTGACGCCCTTGCTAAAAAAGGCCACAATTGATCCCACGTGTCTAGCTAATTACAGGCCTATCTCCCTGTTACCCTATCCAGTAAAGATCCTGGAGCGGCTGGTTAGCCAAACACTCTCACAATTTCTGGAAGATAATCATCTTCTAGATGATTTTCAATTTGGGTTTCGCCCAGCACATGGGACAGAAACGGCACTGGTAACGGTCCTTGATGGACTTAGATTGCGGGCTGACACTGGGCAGTCAGTGATATTGGTTTTACTGGACATGTTGGCCGCGTTTGACACGGTCAGTCACACTATCCTGATAGAAAGACTTATGGAAGCCGGAATCAGAGGTACAGCGCTGAAATGGATTCAGTCCTACCACACTTCATTCTAGAGCTCAGGTTCTCTTAATATTTAAATGTGGGCTCTCACCCTGATTAGAAAGCAGATCGTGTGTACGACTGCAGCTGTAGTCTAGCGATTGTTTAGTAGTGACATAGTTTCTTTCAGGTAGTCCAGATGGATCGGTAGGTAATCCTTAGCAAAGAATGAAATGACAGAGACTCCGAAATAGCCAACTGGCTAACCGCCATAACACATAGCTTATTAATTCGACTTAACTATCCAACATATCATACATACTTCCTACCTCACTAGGAACAGCCTTTCATTAAGTAAGGGGATGGAATAAATATGTACCCCAGTATATATTATGCCCGGTGCAAAGTAACACCTGGAATCACAAACGTGCAGATCAAACTGCCGAGTTCCTACTAATGATGGAGATTCAAGTTGGACTAAACTTCGGAATTATAGGACGTCCTCTAAGTACAAAGATGCCGATAGAGTTGCCCTGTTATTACTTTAAGGTATGGACAGCGGGGGCCTGTATTCGATTCCATCCCCTTTTTTTTAAGAATATGGGTTCTATCCCCATACACTGTGTATTGAGTACGGTAAATTTGATAGCAATGAGACTAACAGCCGTAGGTAAAAAAACACAAAATTACCGAACATTCTACGTGAGGTACATGGGGTGCATACACTCACCAAAATAAGTATGCATGTGTTAATTTCATTAACATGAATTATTTGCAGGGTCAAAGGCCCAAGAAAACCCTCGCGCTACCTGGCAAAACGAGAGACCCCTAACAGCTCTCCCGGGTGGGGTTCTTACCGTATATTAGGACGTACACTGCCGCGTATCGTCAGCGTTTTCCCATAAATGCCATGGGTATGGGACTGGTTTCCTCATTTATAACGCATGCGCGGTTCTACTAAGACATGTCTCGCGATAATTAAACAGCGAGAAACCTCATAGCTTATCAAACTAATGATACTGCTACTCAAGCGCATGAGCGCCATATTGGAATGGTGGTTTAATGGGTCTTGTACGGGAATAGATATAATCGTACATAAAATAAACTTGCTGGTTAAAGCATAAGACCTGTAACTAAGTGAGTTTTAACACTAAGATGAACAATTCTTGACAGAATTATAATGTACTTGAAACAATGTCAGTTATTGACACACAAGTGCCTAATAAGATAAAATCACATAATCTTACACCCCCACTGCTAACTGGGAGGCGATGGAAGCTGCTCGCCAAAATTTCAATGGCGAACCAAAATATAGTAGTTGTTCATTTCCGGGGATGTAATAATCGCCATGTCATGAGCGATTAAAATAAAGAAGATCCTGCATGACTGGAAAGAACATTTCATATGTGATGCAAAAAAAGGGACGTGTGAAAATAAATCGTACATCAATATGCCCACATATACTACTAATGGACACACGAAGTGTCAGAGACTCCCCAAGAGAACAGGTCATAAAATCAGTGCTAACACTTGGTACTGAAATAACAAAGCTTAAACAGCAGAGGCATACAACTTAGTAGGTCTAGGGCTTCCAGGGTAGATTATTATACATGATGGCCTCTGAGAGTGCTAAAGTCTAGACTCAATATACTGGACTGGTCCTGTAAAGGCGATACCCAAGGGAACCTGAATATTCAAATCAATTTCTTACCACATGATTAATTCCAAAAACCGTTTTTGTTTGTATTGTACTTGTCATACTTATTTCAGTAATTGGATTTATTAATCAGATTTTAAAACCATGCTAATAACTTGCTATACATGTGACGACATAAATGCATCACTTTTTGGAGAATCACGACCTATGAAGATGTCGGAACAATAACATATGTTTCTGTGATAAGTGTGATATGATTTTGTAAATATATGAATGTGTAATAATAATATATGATCAGATATATATTTGATAAAAAGAAAAAAAATATTTTTATATATATAAAAAAACACGGTTTTTGGAATTAATCATGTGGTAAGAAATTGATTTGGGGATATGTTCATGGTACGAGCCCTAGTGGCCGGTTGTAAAAGGAATATAGGTCAGATTAGAGGTTCATTTCATAGTCTTCTTTGCTTCCCCCTCCTCTTGGACCTGAAACTACATAGGGGGTACCTTCCTTCTCTCACTATTGTTACTCGGTTTTTACAGCAGGTATCACAGTCTTACTCTGTAAGACGCAGCCCGATTTTTAGTACCGTTGTTGAGCAGGTTGTGTGATAGTGTCGCTTCCTTGGTAACTTTTGGTAATTTATTTATTTTTGGTTTTGCACTACTTTTTAATCTCTTCTTTCACTTCTTGGGTATACTTTCTAGGAGGCTTTCTCTTGAAGATCACTTTGTAACTCATCTGCTAATATGGAAGGCCTTAAGACTTTTGGTTTTACAGATGAGGATTTCTCGGCACTCATTGGTCAAATTGCAGGAACTAACACGCATATAAGTACCATGACCAATGATAACATTGAATGGACAAAACTACCAAATCCTAAGAAGAAAGCAAAGAGGATGTAATCTCACGCCCACTTTATGCTTGAATACCTTAAGGTGGGTGTGATACCATCAGGTTTGAGGGTCAGAAATGTACCAGCCCTCTTTGTAGAAGTACGTAAATTCCTGGAGCGATGGTCGCAAATTGCGAACCGTTGTTCCAGGGATTGGATGATCCTCATTGTCGAAACAGTTCGGGAAATGATTGTGATCCTTAACAAGGAGATCTTGGACCTAGAAGAGAAAATTAAAGCTAGCACAGCCTTAGACGAGGCCAAAAGCAAATTACTTAGTATAAATCAAGAAATGCAGGACTTTGATGAATATCTTATAAAGAAAAAAGCAGACAAACTAAAGAAAGTTGTCAGGTGGTTTGCGCAAGATAAAATATATCCTTATCTTTGTAGCAACTACTTTCAGGAAGAACAGCAAGAAGGAGGTCAGTATAATCAACGAGCAAATAGGAGAAACAAAACTCTTACATTCTCAGATACCAACTCATCAGACTCTGACTATGATGGCCCAGGAATGAGTGAAGGACCTCTGTATAACCAGAGAAATCGTAGAGGTCAACACACAGGTCAGTATCATCCACAAGTACAGTCCCCTTTTTTACAGAGAGGCAGAGGCAGAATCAAATATCAGAGGCAAGAGAGGCATTATTACCAACAGATGGACCCACCACATCCGCAGCCGTACATGTGGACGCGAAACCAGCAGTATTGGAAAACGTAGATGGGAGTTTGGGCACGACTGATCTAATCCCGATTTATAATCTCTCGAAACATCAACTCTCCTTAGAAGAAATAAGTCTCCTTAGTAAGGGACTTTCTTTTGTTCCAAGTACACAGCTAAATTCCTTCCGACTTAATAAGGATATGTTTTCCTTTTTTCGGAAAGTAAGATTGAAAAAATTCATGGGACTCAATATTCCAACTGAGCAAGACAAACTATTCGGGGTGTAAACCACCTTCGAAATTTACACCAACTCTAGATATGGTAGGCCCTGAGGTTGATATCTTTGAAAAGTCAGTCATTAAGGAGTTACAGAAAATTACGAAGTTTGTTCCCAAAGTGACCCCTAATCTGACATTTCAGGAGAGACAAGCTCTGAAGACTTTGCAAAATAATCCCCACATTACCATCAAACCGTGCGATAAGGCCGGGGGGATTGTGGTGATGGACACTGCCCAGTACACTGGCAAAATAGAATCCATGCTACAAATACCGGAACACTATAAAAAAATCAATAGAACGGCTCTAGCACATCTAAAGCCGCAGATAGAAACCATCACATCTAAAGCATTGTTGGATGGGTATATCTGTCAGAAGAAATTTGACTTTCTTAATAATACCAATGCAGTTACGCCTGCTATATATGGCGTCCCGAAAACCCATAAAAATGTATCTGATCCACCTCTTAGACCTATTATATCGTCTATCAATTCATGTACGGAACCACTCTCTAAGTACGTGGACGCTTTTCTGTGCCCGCTAACGCTAACTACAGAGTATGCGTCATACATCAAGGACACAGGACACATGATAGCTACTATGGAACATATGCCTTTCAACCATGAAACACAGTTGCTGGTCACCCTTGACATAGAATCTTTGTATACAAATATTCCCCAGGACCTGGTCATAGAGTCTGTGGCAGCTCTTCTGGCCAGAGTTCCTGGGGAAAGACCTGACAATTTTATCTTGGAATGTCTCTACATTGTGTTACATCAAAATTACTTTGAATTCAAAGATACTCTGTACCAACAAATCAAGGGGACCAGCATGGGGGCTTCCTGTGCACCCAGTATAGCGAATATCTTTATGGGAGAATATGAGCATAAGCACATCTTTAACGAAGTAGCCCCTTTTTATGAAAACATAGCTCACTGGCATAGGTTTATAGATTATATTTTTTTCATCTGGACAGGAGAAGAATCAGACCTTTTGGACTTCATTACGTGGCTTAATCTGAGTGATAAAAACTTAAAGTTCACGTGTAAATACTCAGCAGACAGAGTAGAATTATTGGATATATGGATTATGGGGAGACAGGGACAGATAGAAGTTAGTTTGTTTAGAAAACCTACAGCCAAAAATACCATCTTGGAGCACAGCAGCTTCCATCCCCCATGCCAAAAGGATTCCATCCCCTTTGGGGAATTTCTGAGAATTAGGAGAAATTGCAGTAATATGAAAGAATACATGAAACACGCAGAACAACTTCAAAAATGTCTCCTTCTTAGAGGGTACCCAAAAAGGTTGGTGCGTCAATCCTTGAAACGGGCGAAGTACTATAATAGGGATGCCCTTATTTCTGACAAAGTCAAGCACTCTATAGATAAATTGGTTTGTGTAGTTGATCACTCCAGTATGAATTATAAGATCAAACAGATACTAGATAAAAACTGGAGGATACTCACTGCCAATGAAGAAGAGATGCAATTTCAGAAACCTATTGTGGCGTACAGGAGGAATTCCAGTTTGAAGGATAAACTGGTGCACAGTAGACTCAAGCCTGAAGAGGATAGCAGGCAAACCACAATAGATGGATTACCTCCGGTACTAGGTAACTATAGGTGTGGTAATTGTCATGCCTGTGATTCAGCTATTTCTACCCAGTCATGGACCTATGGAGGAAAATCAGGTAAGCTTAGGAAATTGACAAATTGTAGAAGTGTTAACATCATCTATCTGATTCTTTGCCCCTGTGGGCTAGGCTACATAGGGGAAACAGGCAGAGAATTTCGAATAAGGTTCTCGGAACCCAAGTCAGTTATAAGGACACAAAAGTTACAGGCACCTATTGTCAGACATTGCCTTGACTACAAACACGGAGAAAACGATCTAAAATGGCTGATCTTAGAACGTGTAAGATACACACCAGGTAAGGATGTAGAAAAGATCAGAGAAGAAAGAGAAACTTATTGGATTTTCATACTTGATACAGTTCGCAAAGGACTGAATGAGGAAATTATCTGGATAGTGACTTGAATATTCAGGTTCCCTTGGGTATTGCCTTCAGAGGACCAGTCCAGTATATTGAGTCCAATATATGGAGTCTAGACTTTAGCACTCTCAGAGGCCATCATGTATAATAATATACCCTGGTAGCCCTAGACCTACTAAGTTGTATGCCTCTGCTGTTTAAGCTTTGTTATACCAGTACCATGTGTTAGCACTGATTTTATGACCTGTTCTCTTGGGGAGTCTCTGACACTTCGTGTGTCCATTAGTAGTATATGTGGGCATATTGATGTATGATTTATTTTCACACGTCCCTTTTTGCATCACATATGGAATGTTCTTTCCAATCATGCAGGATCTTCTTTATTTTAATCGCTCATGACATGGCGATTATTACATCCCCGGAAATGAACGACTATATTTTGGTTCGCCATTGAAATTACGGCGAGCAGCTTCCATTGCCTCCCAGTTAGCAGTGGGGGTGTAAGATTATGTGATTTTATCTTATTAGGCACTTGTGTGTCAATCACTGACATTGTTTCGAGTACATTATAATTCTGTCAAGAATTTTTCATCTTAGTGCTAAAACTCACTTAGTTGCAGGTCTTATGCTTTGACCAGCAAGTTTATTTTATGTACGATTATATCTATTCCTGTACAAGACCCATTAAGCCACCATTCCAATATGGCGCTCATGCGCTTGAGTAGCAGTATCATTAGTTTGATAAGCTATGAGATTTCTCGCTGTTTAGTTATCGTGAGACATGTCTTAGTAGAACCGCGCATGCGTTATAAATGAGGAAACCAGTCCCATACCATTTATGGGAAAACGCTGACGACACGCGGCTGCGTGCAAGAGTGTACATCCTAATATACGGTAAGAACCCCACCCGGGAGAGCTCTTCGGGGTCTCTCGTTTTGCCAGGTAGCGGGAGGGTTTTCTTGGGCCTTTGACCCTGCAAATAATTCATGTTAATGAAATTAACACATGCGTACTTATTTTGGTGAGTGTATGCACCCCATGTACCTCACGTAGAATGTTCGGTAATTTTGTGGTTTTTTACCTACGGCTGTTAGTCTCATTGCTATCAAATTTACCGTACTCAATACACAGTGTATGGGGATAGAACCCATATTCTTAAAAAAAAGGGGATGGAATCGAATACAGGCCCCCGCTGTCCATACCTTAAAGTAATAACATGGCAAAGCTATCAGCATGTTTGTACTTAGAGGACGTCCTATAAATCCGAAGTTTAGTCCAACTTGAATCTCCATCATTAGTAGGACCTCAGCAGTTTGATCTGCACGTTTGTGATTCCAGGTGTTACTTTGCACAGGGCATAATATATATTGGGGTACATATTTATTCCATCCCGTTACTTAATGACAGGCTGTTCCTAGTGAGGTATGAGGTATGTATGATATCTTGGATAGTTAAGTCGAATTAATAAGCTATGTGTTATGGCGGTTAGCCAGTTGGCTATTTCGGAGTCTCTGTCATTTCATTCTTTGCTAAGGATTACCTACCGATCCATCTGGACTACCTGATAAAAACTATGTCACTACTAAACAATCACTAGACTACTGCTGCAGTAGTACACACGATCTGCTTTCTAATCAGGGTGAGAGCCCACATTTAAATATTAAGAGAACCTGAGCGCTAGAATGTAGTGTGGTTTATTGCAACGTGCGATCATCTTTTTCTCTTTAGATATAATCAGCTTGGCATCTTTGGAAAAATACAATGAGGGACCAACATGGTTTGTGGCCCAGTTCAGCCATTCCCCTTTGTTTGGGAATCTAACAGATCAGTTCAGGTCTGAAATTGGCTTCTAGCCATTTTGAGCATATCTATAAAACATATTTGCCTCTTGGTGAAGGTTTCTTTATCTTTCACTTTTATTACTTTCTTCCATTTCTGGCTACTTTTGTGAAGCACTGTTTAGTCAGATCACAAGATGCACATCACTGGGGGATATGCATGTGGTTACTACTATCGGGCACCTCGTGAAGCGACATGATCATGTTTTGCCCTGTCTTTTAAGGTTACAACGGGTACTACTTTGTTAAATTATTCATCCAAGTCTCTTTTTGTTTTTAGCCTCGACTATCCCCACATACATTCATGTAAATTAAATTTGTTTTATTGTTATTTTCACAGATAACCCTGGTTCACTTTCTTTTGAGATTTATAAGATTGATATCTGGGCCTGATGAAGGTGGTTTAATTGATTTTCCACCGAAACGTGCGTTGACCATTTCTTAGATATATGGGAATCCTACCAGAGACACACACAGGAGAAGACTTTGATGGGACGAAATCGCATTATTAATACAAAGGCCAAGTGTCTCTGAAAATGGGCATAGGATCCCGTACAAGTTTTTGGATTTCCTCTCCTTTTTTCCTGTTTTGTTGTATGCATGTTAGTAATGGTGAGTCGGTTTGATAGGTGAGATTGCAGCATTGATGGATGAGTGTGGGGTTATTTGAGCATTTTTCAAATTGTCATTTTTAAGGTTGTACTGTATGTTTTGTCATGCTTATTTCAGTAACTGGAATTATTAATCAGATGTTAAAATCATGCTAATAACTTGCTATACATGTGACGACATAAATGCATCACTTTTTGGAGAATCACGACCTATGAAGATGTCAGAACAATAGCATATGTTTCTGTGATAAGTGTGACATGATTTTGTAAATATATGAATGTGTAATAATAATGTATGATCAGATATATATTTGATAAAAAGAAAAAAATATTTTAATATATAAAATAAACACGGTTTTTGGAATTAATCATGTGGTAAGAAATTGATTTGGGGATATGTTCATGGTATGAGCCCTAGTGGCCAGTTGTAAAAGGAATATAGGTCAGATTAGAGGTTCATTTCATAGTCTTCTTTGCTCCCCCTCCTCTTGGACCTGAAACTACATAGGGGGCACCTTCCTTCTCTCACTATTGCAACCTGGCCGCATCCCCAGATTCCGCTGCTATAACACACCAAGGGGATACATTTAGCCCTGAAAATCTCCAGAAACGATTGGATGTGAATGCACCCCGATCGGCTGGAAAAATCCCTGACACCAAATATAGCCCTGCTAAAAGAGGAAACATTTTGATTAATGAGTGAGTGCCAGTTAAGCTCAGAATCCAGTTGAATCCCCAGGTACTTGAACGTATCCACCCTTCTAATGTGGTGGCCATCTATGACATATTTCATTGTTTTTATTTTTGATGGGCCAAAGTTCATAACATGCGATTTAGAGAAATTAGTGGATAGGTCAAGGCTATTCATAAAATTAATAAAAAAGGAGAGAAGCTTATTCAGGCTTTTAGCAGTAAGGGCCATTAAAATGGTGTTGTCTGCATATAGTAAGGCAGGAATGGGACGGCAACATACTCTGGGGACATCAACACCACAACAGTCAGGACCTGCTCTAAGCTGTTGATATAAAATATAAATAGAAAAGGAGCTAAAATGCAACCCTGCCGTACCCCTCGCTGAAGTTTGAAGTGCTCAGTGCATTCTCCATTGGGGCCAAAGCTAACGCTGGCGGAGAGGCCGTTTTGCAAATAAAGCAAAAAATGTATTAAAACTATATCCACATCCATCCGTTCCATCATCGACCGGAGCTTAGAGCGGTTAACTCTATCGAAGGCCGAGCTGAGTTCCATAAAGGCCAGATGGATGGCCCCCTTCTTCGCCTTAGTATACTGCATGTTAAAAGATAGAGGTTCAAGGTCTGTTCTATTGTTTCCCGACCAGGGCAAACCCATACTGGAGGTCAGACAAAAAGCCTCACGCCTCGGCCCAATCCGGGAGGCGATTTAATAAGATCTTGCCAATAATTTTCACCTCCGAGTCTATGAGGGAAATGGGTCTAAAACAGGCAGGGTCTGATCTATTGCCCTTTTTAAAGACAGGGACTATTATAGACTGGGACCATGTAGAGGGAAGATGACTAGATACAGCAGAACTTAAGTGCAGTGTCAGTATCGGGGCCCACAAGTCTACAGACTACTTGTATAGGTTACCAGGTACCCCATCAGGGCCTGGTGCCTTGTTTAAAGGCAACTGGTAAATGGCAGCTCTGACCTCAGAGAGGCTAAAAGTTAGATTACGCTCTGTCCGGCTCCGGCTCTCCCTCAAGGCTATAAATGGCCCTGAAGTGATCCACCCAGGCCTGAGATGAGATGGTACATGCCTGCGTGGTAAGCTGGTCTTCGTGAAAAAGGGGCGAGTTGATGACACACCAGAAGGCTGCGCTATTGCGGTGCTGACTGGCCATTACCAGCTTGTCCCAGGTCTCGGCTTTGATTTAGGCTTTATGATCTTTACAGGCTTTCTTAAAGGCCACACTGGCCTTCTTAACCTTTTCCTGACAGCGGAGCTTAGCATGCAAGAGATTCCACAGGTCCTTATGGGCTCTGGAGCATTGTCTGTCAAACCATCTAACCACACAGGTGGTCGGCGAGGCAACGATTCTAGAGAGTGCCGACTTAATAAACCTGCAGATATTAGTAAATGATGCCAGGAGCCTCTGTGGCAGCTCTGCATCTGACAGACAGGCCTGAATATCAACATGACACGACACAATCAGGTTATGAGCAAAGACCGATGGAACAATGCTAGCCCACTTTATCCTACGCCCCTGATCAGCGAGTGCAGTAGGTGCCTGGTAAGCGGGTGTAGAGCTCACAACTTTGTTGTGCAAATAAAATGATGCAGTTAATGGGCTATGGTCACTCAAATGATGTTGTAGAACCTCAAAATCTAAAAGTGTGGCAAACAGACAACCAGAGACACAGATATAATCAATCACACTACAATGCCCTCCCCCCACAAAGGTGGGCGTGTAGGCCTCCACAGGATCATGTTTCCTCACCAATAAGTTCACCAGATTAAACTCAGAGATAAGGCTGTTTGCCGCTTCCTCTTGATGCATGTGTTTAAAATGTGCCTGGGTTACAAATGGCCCCTCAAAATCAGATTCCTGATTGTTAGAACAGTTTCGGCACGGGTGCAAGTTAAAATCTCCCACCAACATAGTTAGAGTAAAAGGGGATTCTGACAGAAAGAAATCATCCATAAAACATTTAAGACTAGCGATCGCTTCTATTTCATCTTTCGGGGAAACTACATTATAAAAATTGATGAGGAGTAGTCTACGTTTGTTGGGGATTACTAAAAGGGTGCCCAAAATAGTTTTACATTTGGAATTTATCACCTGAACTTTACAGTTATATCCTAAATTAATTAGGGTGGTGAGGCCACCACTAGAGCGTCCATTAGAGGAGCGGGTGGCTAAAACTGAGTAGGAGGAATAGCCATCAAGATACAAGCAACCCTTGGTGTCCCATGTTTCCTGTAGAAAGATCAGACCAAAGTTCTTCAGCATGTCCAGCCAGTCACCATCAAAAAGTTTACTCTGGACTCCGGCTACATTCCAACAGATAACCTTAATAGAATCTTGGGTCACAGTCATGGGATCCTCAGCTGGAATGGCATAGGTCTGAGGGTCTGTGATCGGAGTAGAGTCCAGTCAAACTGGGCCATCAAGCTCACTTAATGGGAGGAAACGGTTGCTCAGTAACAGGAGAGTGGTGTTAGATAAGGCTTGGGAATTTGCACGCGACACCATGGCTTTCCCTGTGACAAAGTCAAATGTCTTGAGCCCCTAACGTTGGAGTTAATGGGGGGGTAGAAAAAGCCCAATGGGAGAGCTGTTATATGGTCTGAGGGTGTGCCCATTGAACCTATAGCGCGAAAAATTAAGCCCGCCTCCAGAGGGTTGTTAAAGTTCACTATAATGCAGTCTCCCATCGCCGTTTTCCGGGATTGGCTTATCCAACCCACCCTGCGGACCATTATAATTTTCTCTGTCAGTATCTGTGTGGGGGGTAAAAGGCATTGGTCCTGGCTGCCAGCCAGTGAACAGTTTTGTTTTTGAGTTGATCGAAGTTTTCCTCTGCCCCCCTCCTCAAAGGGGGCACGTCCACCAACACAATGACATAGGGTGTGGCCGCCAGGGGTAGCTGGATAGTAGTTTTGGATGGGCAGTATGTCGACTGTGATTTTTGAGATGTGGCAGAGGTGGACAAATCTGTGTACTCAGGCTTCTCTGCTGATTGCCGTACCAGGCACTTACCACCCAGAGTTAGCCACCATGATCCTCGGCACGTCGGGTAAATTGGGAGTATAAAATCGCTAAGTCGGTTGCGGTGGAACTGCCGGAAAGACCTGGGCCTGAACTTGAACTTGGGCCTGAGGTGTTAGTCTCACTCTTCTACTGACAGACAATGGCATCACGGGGGGACAGTACTCAGGCTTGCATTTAGAAAAGTGTGCTGTAAATCAGAGAACCAGCTGCATAAACTTGGATATAGAGTGTCCACTGACCCCTGCAATGATCCGACTGTTTGCTCAAGTGCAGAAATCCAGGTGTCAAACGCATTTAGGGCTGAAATTATCTTCATTTCAAAGGCTTTAAAGGACTCTAAAAGACTATCAGCTGGAGTATCTTTACCTGTGGCTATGGAATAGTTCACTACAGGAGTGGATGGAACATTCACACGCTCTGGAATAATCTTTCTGCTCGATTTGGTAGATACATACAACACCGGGGCAGAATGTTTGCGTCTGGTTCCCACTCTACGCGTTTTGGTGGGGCATTTCAACACAGGGTCCCGTGGTGTGGGCAGTGGATCCGGTACATGAGAAGAGCTAGATATGGGGTCAGGGGCAATAGAGAGGGGGACAGGAGGAGGACTGGCTACATGGTTGTTTGGGTCGGCCAGCCCCCCGGTCAAAGTGCCTGCCACTTGGTTTCTCGGGGGATGTGGCTTGATGGCTCCCAGCCAACTCTATTTCAACACTGGTAATCTCCTGCGATAATACTCCCATAGGCTGTTCAAAAAGGACAAAATCGACGTGCTGGCGCTTGAGCGTTTGTCACCCCCAGTAGTTGTTTCCGCCTTTCTTTTTCCCATGCTCAGAATTCATAAACACTAAAATGTGGGTGAATAGACCAGAGGAATAGCAAACAGTGCAGGGAGCCAGTAGTATGCGTAGTCACTCACCACCTGCAGAGTAAGCCAGTATCCTGAAAGCCAGAAGAAAGGGGGGTGGTCCAGCCCGGCCTCTTTCGGTCTAAGACGGGCCCGTCTTGGCCCGGTCTTTGCCCGGGCGCGCGCCTGGGCACGTCCCGCACAGCGGGAGCTTGTGAGCCCGTTTAGTGCCTCAGGTGCAGGAACAGCTGCGGATAAGTGGCAGTAGCAGCTGGATCTTCTGGGTCTTGAAGTCCGCCCTCTGTCAGCACTGGATTCCAGCTCCCACGCAGCGATAGCCTATGAGCCCTTTTAGCGCCTCCGGGCACAGGATCAGCTGCGGAGAAGCGGCAGCGGCCACGGGATCCTCTGGGGCTTGAAGTCTGTCCCATGTCAGCACTGGATTCCAGCTGTGCAATCAGCAAAACCAAGTTTGAATGGCTGTTCAACACAACTATGTTCAAAGTATTTATGAATCTTCTTTTTCCCCCACAAAATCAGTGAAATGTCTTTGATAATAAATGGTCCTAACTCATTCACTATTAGTCCCAATATGAAATGCTTCAGCTCATCAACTAGCACAGGAAACTTGTTTGCATTAAAAAACAGAAATTCAGCCATATGCAAGATAAGATGTCTCAAGGCACTCAGTCTTGTCAACAAAGGAAGTTCAAAGGTTAGATCAAACTGAAGATCTAGTTCCCAAAGTTTCAATTGAACTTTCACAGTAATCCCAAAATTCCCAGAACTCATTCTCCTGGTTATTTACAAAAATGTATGTCCATTCAGGATGCTCACTTCAGTTTTGTCTCCTCTCCTTCACTCAGGTCTGCATCCTCTATATCCTACGGAATATCTTGGAGATCACTTTGTGCGTGCAGGATCAGTCTCCCTCTCTCTTGCCTTCCCGCCCAACGTTCTTCTGCTGCCCCTCATGGTTCTCTAGCACTAGGCCCTTCGTCAGGGTCTGAGTCTATCTCTGTTTTAGCCTCTCCTTCACCAGTTTTGTCATTCTACTCTCCGGAACCCTCCTCGGGCTGATCAAGTGCTAGTTCAGTTTCTGACTGTTCCCCTACAGCTTGACTAACCCGCTCCCATGATCTCTAGACCACCACTGGCTCTTCTGGGAGAAAGCTGTTATTTCTTCAAGGGGACATGGAACTCTGTGAGTATAAGAGCATGGATCCAATTGGGGAGACCTCCGTACTTCACAGCAGTTGTAGTTACCGGTATGACTTTGTATGGCCCACACCAACAAGGCTCTATGCATGACTTCCATACATGCTTATTCACCACCACCCAGTCTCCGGGACAAAGGTTGTGGCACTGCTCCTGATGTGGTGGGGCTGTAGCAGCTTCAACCTGATGAGACACAGAACACACTGCATCAGCCAATCCTTTGCAATAATCTATTATCAGATCTCCTTTATATTCACAAAGGCATTTGCAGGTATGGCTGGCACTCTCATGGGGAGACAGTTCTATCCTATGATTGGGTGTGCTGTGCAGACTCATCAACACCAGGAGCAAAGCATCCAACCATTTCAAAGATGTAGAAGAACACACTTTAGCAAGTCTTGATTTCAGGGTCCTAGTGATTGGGTGCAGTGGCTCGTGTGCATGGAAGGTGTGGTCTGTGAGTTCCTCTGACTCTGAAGGGCTTATGCGAGTGTAAGGTGTGGTGGGTGGCCTGTGAGTTGCTCCGAGGTGCTGTGTGTCTTCTTCCTGGTACAGTGGTCGACGTGAGCAAAGGCCTGGCTCTGAGGTGTTTTTACAGCTTCCAAGGTCCAGTGGTCCTGTACGTTGAAGGTGTTGGACTGTGATCCATGACATGCTGGGAAGTTTAAGATTTTCACTGAATTAACCCCTTCGCTGCGTTCGTCGGCCAACGGCCGTCGCGAGCACTACCTCGGTAGTGCTGCGCACGTCCGTTGGCCGACGCGGCCCCGCCCACTCCTTTAAACCGCCGCACCGCGGTGGAATGTTCGCCGCGGTAAAGGGGTTAAATACATAAAAGGGAGTACGCCAGACAAGGGAGGCAGTATTATTTCGAAAGAGCCAGTCCTGACGCATCTTGAAAAGGACTGCTTCACGGCGAGGAACACCAAGGCTATACTTTCAACTTTCATTTCATACTGATTGATGTACGGTGGCCTAGGCGGGAGATGCCACACCAGCCCAACATGGAGAAGGAAGCTGTCCCGCAACACCAGCCAAGGTCGAAGACGCCGCACCAGTCCACTGCCAAAGCAAGGAGGGAAGCCACCCCAAAATCGCCAGCTGGCCAGGTGGAGAAGAAACCTGCTGGTGGAGCGTGTTTTCCAGCCACGTTCCCGGAGGAGCATGGCTCTCACAGGTGCATGCTGGGGTCGAGCCTGACAGGGGGAAACAAGCTCCATGCTGAACAGCCATAAAGCTAAAGCGGGTGGCAGCCGCAATTCTGAAATACCTTTTCTTTTGGTTTTCTTTACTGGTGTTGTCTGGCTTTTCACTAGTTTCGTTTGGTTGTGCATGCGTGATTGAGCGGTCTTTGACCGGCTTGCACGCTACTAGTTGGGTGTTCAATACACGATCGGAGACTCTCCTGGAACATCTATATTACGGGGTCAGAGCGCCTGTACTAGGATAATTAATAAAGCACTTTTTCCACCTTTACAACACCGTGGTAACTTCCTACAAAGTAATCAACCGGTCTCTTAAAGAGACTTCAAACAGAATAAAGTGCTTACTTGCCCTTTCTCCCTTTTTCTTCGAGGGTACCGGAGTTCACCTGTATTACCGGAAGGAAGAAGGGCCAAAGAAGAAGAGACATCCTTCCCCAATTCGACCGACCTCCTGTACCAACCATACTAAGCACCTGTCTGATAAACTAACTACTGGGGGATTCATTTCTTTGCTGCCGACTCTGTCTTTTACAATTTTAACACTTGTGAGAGAGTGCCTCTTGCAACACCTGACACTGGAGTGTTTCTCTGTACTTCGGAGCTTTAGTCACTGCAGGGGGTTTGGCGCTGTGAGGTGCAGCCGCTGGGACCCTACATCGCCCACAACCCCCTGCATGCTTCATCAGCTGTTTGGGATAAGCCCTACTTAAGGGCTGCATTGGCATGCTGCCAAGGGCGGGTGTATCAGCAAAAGGGAGAGGCAGGGCTCGGCCACCTCTCTTGACTGGGCGATACGGATCTTTTCGACCTTCCTGGCAGAACGAACACAGTATGTACTTGGAAGTCACTGTACACCATTTCTCTTGAGTTGTTTATACTGGTATTTGCTATGCCTTGACTCTTGACCTTGGCATAGTTGTGAACTGTTATACCGACTGCTTCTCCCAAAGACCCGCCTAGATTAGGCTTGTAATTTTGTTTCCTTTTCTCCCTTCTCCTTTTGTTACCTTTTTTTAAATGTGGCTACACTTTGTTTATTCCCCTTTAGTAATCGTGTAATAAGCTACAGACCCTGGGGACAAAGAACCATCTGGGGTCAACAGTGGTTAGGCCACTGAATAAATCCCGATCTTCTATCATGAATTATATTACGGGTGCAATGGGAGCAAAAGAGAAGCAGATTCTGATCGTGGAGGAAACATTAAGTACTTGTACAGAGGAGATTCCTGACTTTGCAAAACCAAGTGAAGTATCATCACTATTTGTTGTCCAATGCAGTTCTTATTGTAGGACGAACCCTGTTGTACTTGAAAGAGATGAGAGCATCTCTAACTCCTCCTCGCCGTGTACTTTGATTCCTCAACTCCCAACCAAACACCCAAAAATACAGAGTAGTCTCGCTGGTGATTCCACTTTGGACTCACAGGGAGGGACCGAAAGGCCCAAAAGGAAAGCAAATAAGCAGAAACATGTAGTCACAAATAAGACATTCAGAGTTCAAAACAGAAATTTGCCCATACTAGCCCAGGACTACTTCTCCTTGGTGACCTCTATACAAGTATTGGCAGACTTGGTTAAGACCTCCTTCAGTGCTCTTACTGATGGACTAAAACTTTTTGAAAGCACCATATTAACCTGTGTAGACCTACTGGGGAAGATACACTTGCATCCTGATAGTTGACCCCAAAGGGGGTTAACACGGATATCCTGCAGGAACACGCAGATCCCATTAGGTTACACACAATGCACTGTGTTAGACTTCAACCTCCACCTTCAACAGTGGGGCTACCTATTGCCCCAATGAGTAACACTCCATTGACTAGTCCCATGGCTAATCCAACTCTTCAGTCCCTACAGGTCCACACCCCTATTGTTAGAAAGTCTTCTAAGACCTGGACTTCCCCCTTCTCCCCATCAGCCTCAATAAAGAATCAGCTTTTAATTATATCATCAATAAATCTAATTCTATGGATTTACTCCCAGCAGCAACACCTTATGTGATTATTTTGGCGAATGTTCCTATTCTTTCTACGCCAAACCAAGAATCCTGGGATTCATTGAGAAATAAATATATTAATTGGTTAAACACAAGAGCGGGTCTAGGGGAGCTCTTTTTGCAGATATTAACCTCTTTCCATGCGCCGGACGGCCGGGAGCCGTCCGACGACACGGTGGGCGTAGTGCGCCGGACGGCTCCCGGCCGTCCTAGCACTCCACCCACGGGGAAGCCTTGGCGCTCCCCGTGGGCCGCCCCTAAAGCTGCCCCCACCTGCAATCAAAGGGGAAGCCCTTCCGCTCGCCTCCCCACCCCCCACCGCATCAGTATTGACGTCAGCGCGTCGCGCGCTGGCGTCATTACATGAAACCGGACGCGCTGGAAGCCATTTGCTTCCAGTGCGTCCACGAACAAGTGGTGAGTTTGTCTTCGGGGAGGGTGGGGGGATTTAGAGCAGCATCGGAGGAAAGGAAAGTGTTTTCCTTTCCTCCGATAGTCTAAGCATTTATGCTGCACGATCGCGCATGGGGCGCGATCGTGCAGCAAAAATGCTTGTTTTTTTTATTTTTTTTTAATATCCATCAGTTTCTCTATGGATTTCCGGCTGCACCAACTGCGCGATGGTAAAAGGCGCTGATGCTCAGTGTAGAGCAAACCCCTTTCATGAAAAAACGAGCAGCGTTCACTGGAAATGTGGTTAATTAATGGCTAATTGTTTGTGCAGCATTGAGCGCCGATTTTACAATTTCCCTGAAACTTACCGCGTTGTGGTTCCAAAGGCCTTACAGCTGACGGCTAATTAATGCAGCAGAGCTGGGAAACATATGAAAGGGCCTTTTCTTGGAAAGTGTGTTAGATCGGAAGCATGCATTCTTTTGGTTGGCAGGCAAAATTGTTCTCTGATTTGGGAATTCAAAAATGATTTGAATTGTGGCTGATGGCTGTGTTGCTGGGGCAGAGCTATGGCTTTTGCATAATGGGTGTAATTGTTTTAGGTGCGGCGTGATTTCAGACATAACAGCTAAACTGTGCAGAGTCTAATTTAATTCATTACAGAAAGCTAAAACACACTATCTAAATTGCCTTGCGCACGGTTTTATTTTGTATGGGCGTGAATCTTTCAGGAGGAGGGAAGGGGAAGCCATAAATCTTCGATGGAAATTGCAGGCCGTGTAAAGCAGGGAGTCCCATTGCATGACCTTTATGGAAAGACACGGTGTACCTTCACTGAGCAGAACTGGTTTCAGATTACATCTGGCCAGCTCTGATCTTTCTATAACACACTGCAGGTGCAGAGCGAAATGCTCCTGCCTGTGCAGAGGGTTAACATGACTGCAACAAAGAAGGTGTACTTTTACATCACTGAACTGTACTTTATGTAGATAGCTCAGCGGGTTAATGCTTTTGCCACAAAGATCCTCTAGTTACTTGTGTTTCAGCCGCTCCTGCTGAGCTGAGGGAGGGTGCTGTGCTTAGACATAACTTATGGGTGTAAAAGCTCCTGCTGGAGAGTTACTTGTCTAGTAGCAGTTTTGACTCACCAAAAAGTAGCGCAGAGGGTTACAATGCATTTTGCAAAGATCAGTTGCTTTGCACCAGTTTCAAGATCTTAGAGTTTCTCGTTGCTCAAATGGGTGTAATTTCTAATATTTCCCTCTTCCTCATTGCGTGATTTTGCCTACGCGAAAGTGTCACTCATAGTTGTTCAAATGTCACTCATGATTACATTGAAATTATGAAAATGTCACACATAGCAATCTGAAACCTTGGCAGCTATATAGTGTGCGCATGTGTACTGTATAACCCTTAGAAAACTGATGTGCAGCAGAGAAGAGGTTGAAGCCAGATGGAAAGCGTACTGCTTTAAGTTCCAATTTGGTTCTGAAGAACAAGTAGAGCAATGGATTTGAAGTGTGTTCACCAGGATGCCATGAGGAAGACTAGTGGTTACCTCACTTCTCACAGCAGCTTGCAGGTTTTAACTGTTTCAAAAGCAATGCAGAGCTTTATTTCTAGTAACTAGATAGACCCCTTCAGGCTGATTCACTTCAAAGGCATTCACACTTTATGTACGATTCCTTCCAGATCAGAAGCATTAATATTGGAGAAGAATCATCTTTTGCAAAAGGGTATAGAGGTAACAAAAGTATGAGGTGCCAAATGGCAATTTGCAGCTCTCAAGTCACCACCTTTTCTATACCCTGGGTTTGATTTGAAGCTGCACTCTGATAATTTGTAGGAAAGTAATTAAGGTGCCCCCATCTGGGAAGGCAAGGGAAGCCCTTCCCCTGCCTCCCCGCCCCTCCCTCCACATCATCTAATCCTTTGGGAGCATTAATTTGGTCGCTTCTGCACCCCTGGGGGCGGATCGGCTGATTTTTTTTTTTGTATGGCCTCTAGACCACCAAGGATTTTTTTTATGTTGGGGAGCGGCCCCTTTATGGGAGGATGATTGTGGCCATTTCTGCCCTCTTCGGGTGGCAGATCAGCAGTATGTTTTTAGGCCAATCTGCTCCCAAGGGGGCAGAAGCCACTAGACACCAGGGTTTTTAAATTCTGGTGTTGGGGAGTGGCCTCTTGGGCAAGGGTTGCTCCCCTTTTACGGGAGTGAATATTTTATTTATACTCTTAGGCCCACCTACCCCTTAGCTTGGCTGGTGAATTGTGTGTGGACTGGTGCATTATTTGCATATGTGATTGTAATGGGTTTTTTTCCTCCTTTTATTCTGGTGTAAAGCTTTTGATTCCTGTTTGCGGTTTCTGCAGTGGGTGTTCTGCAGTTTTGCGTATTTTCATTTGTTTGGTAAGAAAAACATTTTTGTTGTATTTACTCCAAATGAGTATTATTGTCATGCATGAATGAATTTTTTGTTAGTGGTGTCATAATGGCAGCATATTTAGTTAGTGGTTTGAGCATGAAATTCTTTGCGATGTGTTTAGCATGGTCTTATGTGTAATTTTCTTTTCCTTTTCTTTTTAGTGGGATATTCTTGATCCTTACAGTGTCTGTGCAGAGTAGGTGGTGGTGAGTCTAGCTGCTTCTGGCAAGTGAGTGGTATAGTGTTGGAGTACATAGGTCTTTGTGATAAAGCTACATTTTGATCATTTCTTTTTTTACAAAGGGTTTGTTGTTGTTGATTTGTTTGACAAGTTACCTTTATTAGTAAGCATTATGGCTAGCCGTAGAATGACTGCTCAGCAGGTGGTTGGTATGCTTCTTGAATCATCCTCTGAGCAGGATTATGAGACTGACAGTGCGTCTGAGGGAGAGGAGGGAGGGGAAGATTCAGGCAGTGAATTTTCTCTCCACATGGAATCATCGGATGATGAAGATACTCTCAGTGCGGATGAAGCTACTCTCAGTGCGGATGAAGTGCCTGTTTTAGAGGAGGACACTGCTGTGCCGATGGTGCAAGAGGCTTCTGGATTGCAGCCTGAGGCTGCTAGGCTTCCTACTGGAAGTGCTGCACTCTGGGTTGATCCAAACATGGTGCAGCCGGTGCTGCCTGCCTTTAGTGGTGATGCAGGGTGTAGAGTGGATTGTGAATTTTTTTTGCCTATACAGTTTTTTCAGTTGTTCATGGATGATGTCTTTTTGGGTGAGATTGTTGAGCAGACTAATTTGTATGCTGAACAGTTTTTGAGGGACAACAGTGCCAGACTTAGGCCCCGCTCTAGAGCTACCCGGTGGACTCCCACAAATCTGGATGAGATGAAGAAGTTTTTGGGTTTGACTTTTTGATGGGCTTGATAAGGAAGCCGTCCCTGGCTTCATATTGGTCTACCAGTCCCTTGATGGCAACGGCCATATTTCCTGCAATTATGAGTCGTGATCAGTATTTACTTTTGCTTCGGATGCTGCATTTTGTTGATAATGCTTTGGCGTTGCCACGAGATCACCCTGACGGTGACCGTCTTTTTAAGATTCGGCCTGTTCTTGATTACTTTGTAGATCGATTTTCAGAGATCTATACTCCAGGCAAAGAAATATCTGTTGATGAGTCTTTGGTCCTGTTCAAGTGCCGTTTGGTTTTTAGGCAGTACATTCCTAGCAAGAGGGCACGTTATGGAATTAAGCTGTATATGTTGTCTGAGAGTAGGACAGGATATGTCTTTAATTTCCGGGTGTACACTGGTAGGGATTCCACTATTGACCCCCCTGGTTGTCCATCCACTTTTGGAGTTTCAGAGAAGATTGTGTGGGATCTTGCTAGAGGACTGTTTAACAGAGGCCACCATTTGTACCTTGATAACTTCTACACTGCTGTGCAATTGTTCAAGGAATTGTTCAAAGTGGACACTTTTGCTTGTGGCACAATCCGCTCTAATCGTAAAGGTTACCCAAAAGAGCTTGTTTGCAAAAAGCTTCTGAGGGGACAGTGTAGTGCCTTGCGTAGTGAGGAACTGCTAGCTGTGAAATTTGTGGACAGGAGGGATGTGTACATGCTGACTACCATTCATGATGAGAGTACTTCACCTGTGACTGTTTGGGGTCAGCTTGGTGAAGTGCGCAAACCTGTGTGCATTTTAAACTACAATAAGCACATGGGTGGTGTCGATAGAGTAGATCAGAGGTTGGAACCGTACACTGCTATTCGTAAGGCTTACATTTGGTATAAGAAGTTGGCCATTCATCTCTTCAATTTAGCAACTTTCAATGCTTTTGTTGTGTACAAGGAGTGTTCTCCTGCATCAAAGATGACTTTTGTTCAGTTTCAGGAGTCTGTGATAGGCAGCCTTGTTGTTGTGGAACAGGCAAGTGTTCCTAGAGTAGGAGTGGTGGAGGATGTGGCTAGATTGAAAGAGCGCCACTTTCCTAATTTAATTCCTCCCACGCCCAAAAAAAACAATCCCTGTAAGAGATGTAGAGTCTGCATGCGAAGAGGTGTGCGGAAGGAGAGTCGAATGCACTGTGCCGATTGTCCTTCTAATCCTGGGCTGTGTGTGCCCACATGTTTCAGATTGTATCACACTCAAAAGAGTTTTTGGGAGCAACCGTGAGTCTAATAGTGTACTGCCTGGTCTGTATGGTTTTATATAGTTTTTCAGTTTAACGTTTGGCAATAGAATTATGTCTTTAGTTACTGCTGTTGTTTTTGTAGTTATAGTTTTGTATTTAGTTGCAATTGGTTTGTGTTTTCTTTCTTGTTTAAAAAAAATTTATGACGTGTGCGTGGACTGGCGCTTGGCTGGCGGTGTCGTGGATTGGCGCTTGGCTGGTGGTGTGCCTGGATTGGCGCTTGGCTGGCGGTGTGTGTGGACTGGTGCTTGGCTGGCGGGGTGTGTGGACTGGTGCTTGGCTGGCGGTGTGTGTGGACTGGAGCTTGGCTGGCGTTGTGTGTGGACTGGCGCTTGGCTGGCGGTGTGTGTGGACTGGCGCTTGGCTGGCGGTGTGCGTGGACGGGCGCTTGGCTGGCAGTGTGTGAGTAGTGATTTGCTACTGGTCACTACACACACGGCTAGCTAAACGCCACTCCACGCAATCCATGAGCTGGTGTGGTTGCTGTGTCAGGAATGTGGGCGTGTGAAAGTGATGGGCCCTTGAATGGCGCTGTCTGCTGGTGTGAGTGTTGTAATGTGCTGGGCCCGCGGCTGGCGGTGTGAATGGTTTTGTATGTGTCACACGCATGAAAGGTGTATGAATGGCCTGTAAAGCAGTTGGTGCGTTGTCGTGGCTTTACAGCTCACGAGCTGTGAGTCAATGGTTCAGTTTCTCGTCCTTTGAATTATTAACAGTGCATTTCATTTTTGTGAAATCTCTGGTTAATACAACTGTATATACTGAACCATCACTCACCCTCGTGCCAAATCCAACCAGTATGCCTGTGTGCTTGAAGAATAGGTGGTTGTTCGGAAATATTTGTCTTTTCTGTCTTTCTCAAGCAGGGTGTACCTTGTCCCTTTTTGTGAATGGTGTAATGTGTTGGTTTTGTGCCTGGTGGTGTGAATGGTGTTGTGTGTATCATGAATGAAAGGTGTGTAAATGGCCTGTAAAGCGGTTGGTGCCTTGTCGTGGCTTTACAGCTCACGAGCTGTGAGTCAATGGTTCAGTTTTTTGTCTTTTCAATTATTGACAGTGCATTTCATTTTTGTGAAATCTCTTGTTGATAAAATTTTATATACTGAACCATCACTCACCCTCGTGCCAAATCCAACCAGTGTGTGTGTGTGTGCTTGAGGAATAGATGGCTGTGCAGTAATCTTTGTCTTTTTTGTCTCTCTGCCAAGGTGTACATTTCATCTAAGAAAAACCTACCAACTGTATATTTTTCCGTAAACTAAACACCCATGGGAGTACATGGTGATGTCTCTCTTGTGGATCCCAACAAGTTATCTTACCCACAATGTCCTGAAAACCTCAAAATGTGACTGTCACATTGTCCTTGCATTATTGTGCTCAAATTGTCACGCTGCAGAAAGTAACAACACATTTCCAACCCCCCAGTATTTCTCCAAGTATCCCAATAGTTCTGGAATATGCGTGGATCCACAAATGTCCTCCCCAGCGTTCCCCCAGGTCTCCTGATAAAAATGGTACATCACTCTCGTGGGTGGGTCAGGACTTGCAACAGGCAAGGGCCCAAAACCTATTGAGGCGACTATCAAAATTACCTATCACAAACCAACCCGGTTTTGCGAGGGGGTCCCATGAGTTTTGGCCTGGGCTCGCCGGCCATCTAGGGAAACTTACCAAACCCACACATTTCTGGAAACTAGACACCCGGGGAGTCCAGCGAGGTATGGCTTGCGTGGGTCCCCTAAAATTCTCCTACCCAGAATCACCTGCAAACCGCAAATTACGCCGAAAAAAAATCATTTTTTCTCAAATTTCGGTGTGGGAAAGTTCTGGAATCTGCGTGGATCCACATATTTCCTCCCACCCAGCATTCCCTAGGTCTCCCAATAAAATGGTGCCTCACTGGGTGGGAGGCCCAGTACCTGCGACAGGCAAGGGCCCGAAACATAGTGAGGCTGACATCAAAATTGCCTATCACAAAACAACCTGGTTTTGCAAGGGGGATCCCATGACTTTTGGCTCGGGGCTCGGCGGCCACCTAGGGAAACCTACCAAACCCACATTTCTGAAAAGTAGACACCCGGCATTCCGCGGAGGTATTTGTGGATCCCCCAACATTTTCTACCCAGAATCCCTGCAAACCTCAAATTTAGCTGAAAAATCACTTTTTCACACATTTTTGTGTGGGAAAGTGTGGCATCACTGGCCTCACACAAACTTCCTACCACCCAGCGTTCTCCAGGTCTCCTGATAAATGGTGCCTCACTTGTGTGGAGGCCTAGTACTCGCGACAGGCAGGGCCCAAACGTAGTGAGGCGACATCAAAATTGCCTATCTCAAAACCACCTGGTCTTGCAAGGGAGTCACCTGGGTTTTGGCTCCGTGCTCGGCGGCCATCTAGGAAACCTACCAAACTCACACATTTCTGAAAACTAGACACCTGGGAATTCCAGGGAGGTATGGCTTGCATGGATCCCTCAACGTTTCCACCCAGAATCTCTGCAAACCTCAAATTTAGCTGAAAATCACTTTTTCACACATTTTGTGTGGGAGTGTGGCATCACTGGCCTCACACAAATTTCCTACCACCCAGTGCTCTCCAGGTCTCCTGATAAAAATGGTGCCTCACTTGTGTGGGAGGCCCAGTACCGCGACAGGCAAGGGTCCAAAACGTAGTGAGGCGACATCAAAATTGCCTATCTCAAACCACCTGGTTTTGCAGGGTCACCTGTTTTGGCTCATGCTCGGCGGCCATCCAGGGAAACGTACAAACCCACACATTTCTGAAAGTAGACACCGGGGCTTCCAGGGAGGTAGGCTTGCGTGGATCTCCAACGCTTCACCCAGAATCTCCTGCAAACCTCACTTTAGCTGAACAAATCACTTTTACACACATTTGTGTGGGAAGTGTGGCATCACTGGCCTCACACAATCTCCTACCACCCAGTGTTCCTCAGGTCTCCCTATAAAAATGGTGCCTCACTTGTGTGGGAGGCCCAAGTACCCGCGACATGCAAGGACACAAAACGTTTTGAGGCAACATCAACATTGCACATCAAAAATGTTTTGGGCCCTTGCCTGTCGCGGGTACTTGGGCCTCCCACACAAGTGAGGCACCATTTTTATCGGGAGACCTGGGGGAATGCTGGGTGGTAGGAAATTTGTGTGAGGCCAGTGATGCCACACTTTCCCACACACAAATGTGTGAAAAAGTGATTTTTTTCAGCTAAAATTGAGGTTTGCAGGGGATTCTGGGTAAGGAAACGTTGGGGGATCCACGCAAGCCATACCTCCCTGGAAGCCCCGGGTGTCTACTTTTCAGAAATGTGTGGGTTTGGTAGGTTTCCTAGATGGCCGCCGAGCACGGGGCCAAAAACCCAGGTGACTCCCTTGCAAAACCAGGTGGTTTTGAGATAGGCAATTTTGATGTCGCCTCACTACGTTTTGGGCCCTTGCCTGTCGCTGGTACTTGGGCCTCCCACACAAGTGAGGCACCATTTTTATCGGGAGACCTGGGGGACGCTGGGTGGTAGGAAATTTGTGTCAGCCTGATGATGCCACACTTTCCCACACAAAAATGTGTGAAAAAGTGATTTTTTTCAGCTAAAATTGAGGTTTGCAGGGGATTCTGGGTAAGGAAACGTTGGGGGATCCATGAAAGCCATACCTCCCTGGAAGTCCCCGAATGTGTCAACTTTTCAGAAATGTGTGGGTTTGGTAGGTTTCCTAGGTGGCCGCCGAGCCCCAGGCCAAAACGTCATGGGACCCCCTTGCAAAACCAGGTCGTTTTGTGAAAGGCCATTTTGAGGTCGCCTCAATACGTTGTGGGCCCTTGCCTGTCGCTGGGTACTTGGGCCTCCCACCCGAGTGAGGCACCATTTTTATCGGGAGACCTGGGGGACGCTGGGTGGTAGGAAATTTGTGTCAGCCCGGTAATGCCACACTTTCCCACACAAAAATGTGTGAAAAAAGTGATTTTTTTCAGCTAAAATTGAGGTTTGCAGGGGATTCTGGGTAAGGAAACGTTGGGGGATCCATCCAAGCCATACCTCCTGGAAGTCCCCGGGTGTCTACTTTTCAGAAATGTGTGGGTTTGGTAGGTTTCCTAGATGGCCGCCGAGCACGGGGCCAAAACCCAGGTGACTCCCCTTGCAAAACCAGGTGGTTTTGAGATAGGCAATTTTGATGTCGCCTCACTACGCTTTGGGCCCTTGCCTGTCACGGGTACTTGGGCCTCCCACACAAGTGAGGCACCATTTTTATCGGGAGACCTGGGGAACGCTGGGTGGTAGCAAATTTGTGTGAGGCCAGTGATGCCACACTTTCCCACACAAAAATTTGTGAAAAAGTGATTTTTTTCAGCTAAAATTGAGGTTTGCAGGGGATTCTGGGTAACGAAACGTTGGGGGATCCACGCAAGCCATACCTCCCTGGAAGCCCCCGGGTGTCTACTTTTCAGAAATGTGTGGGTTTGGTAGGTTTCCTAGATGGCCGCCGAGCACGGGGCCAAAACCCAGGTGACTCCCCTTGCAAAACCAGGTGGTTTTGAGATAGGCAATTTTGATGTCGCCTCACTACGTTTTGGGCCCTTGCCTGTCGAGGGTACTTGGGCCTCCCACACAAGTGAGGCACCATTTTTATCGGGAGACCTGGGGGGACGCTGGGTGGTAGGAAATTTGTGTCAGCCTGGTGATGCCACACTTTCCCACACAAAAATGTGTGAAAAAAGTGATTTTTTTCAGCTAAAATTGAGGTTTGCAGGGGATTCTGGGTAAGGAAACGTTGGGGGATCCATGAAAGCCATACCTCCCTGGAAGTCCCCGAATGTGTCAACTTTTCAGAAATGTGTGGGTTTGGTAGGTTTCCCTAGGTGGCCGCCGAGCCCCAGGCCAAAACGTCATGGGACCCCCCTTGCAAAACCAGGTCGTTTTGTGAAAGGCCATTTTGAGGTCGCCTCAATACGTTGTGGGCCCTTGCCTGTCGCGGGTACTTGGGCCTCCCACCCGAGTGAGGCACCATTTTTATCGGGAGACCTGGGGGACGCTGGGTGGTAGGAAATTTGTGTCAGCCCGGTAATGCCACACTTTCCCACACAAAAATGTGTGAAAAAAGTGATTTTTTTCAGCTAAAATTGAGGTTTGCAGGGGATTCTGGGTAAGGAAACGTTGGGGGATCCATCCAAGCCATACCTCCCTGGAAGTCCCCGGGTGTCTACTTTTCAGAAATGTGTGGGTTTGGTAGGTTTCCCTAGATGGCCGCCGAGCACGGGGCCAAAAACCCAGGTGACCCCCCTTGCAAAACCAGGTGGTTTTGAGATAGGCAATTTTGATGTCGCCTCACTACGCTTTGGGCCCTTGCCTGTCACGGGTACTTGGGCCTCCCACACAAGTGAGGCACCATTTTTATCGGGAGACCTGGGGGAACGCTGGGTGGTAGCAAATTTGTGTGAGGCCAGTGATGCCACACTTTCCCACACAAAAATTTGTGAAAAAAGTGATTTTTTTCAGCTAAAATTGAGGTTTGCAGGGGATTCTGGGTAACGAAACGTTGGGGGATCCACGCAAGCCATACCTCCCTGGAAGCCCCCGGGTGTCTACTTTTCAGAAATGTGTGGGTTTGGTAGGTTTCCCTAGATGGCCGCCGAGCACGGGGCCAAAACCCAGGTGACTCCCTTGCAAAACCAGGTGGTTTTGAGATAGGCAATTTTGATGTCGCCTCACTACGTTTTGGGCCCTTGCCTGTCGCGGGTACTTGGGCCTCCCACACAAGTGAGACACCATTTTTATCGGGAGACCTGGGGGGACGCTGGGTGGGAGGAAATTTGTGTCAGCCTGGTGATGCCACACTTTCCCACACAAAAATGTGTGAAAAAAGTGATTTTTTTCAGCAAAATTGAGGTTTGCAGGGGATTCTGGGTAAGGAAACGTTGGGGGATCCATGCAAGCCATACCTCCCTGGAAGTCCCCGGGTGTCAACTTTTCAGAAATGTGTGGGTTTGGTAGGTTTCCCTAGGTGGCCGCCGAGCCCCAGGCCAAAACGTCATGGGACCCCCCTTGCAAAACCAGGTCATTTTGTGAAAGGCCATTTTGAGGTCGCCTCAATACGTTGTGGGCCCTTGCCTGTCGCGGGTACTTGGGCCTCCCACCGAGTGAGGCACCATTTTTATCGGGAGACCTGGGGGACGCTGGGTGGTAGGAAATTTGTGTCAGCCCGGTGATGCCACACTTTCCCACACAAAAATGTGTGAAAAAAGTGATTTTTTTCAGCTAAAATTGAGGTTTGCAGGGGATTCTGGGTAAGGAAAAGTTGGGGGATCCATCCAAACCATACCTCCCTGGAAGTCCCCGGGTGTCTACTTTTCAGAAATGTGTGGGTTTGGTAGGTTTCCCTAGATGGCCGCCGAGCACGGGGCCAAAAACCCAGGTGACCCCCCTTGCAAAACCAGTTGGTTTTGAGATAGGCAATTTTGATGTCGCCTCACTACGCTTTGGGCCCTTGCCTGTCACGGGTACTTGGGCCTCCCACACAAGTGAGGCACCATTTTTATCGGGAGACCTGGGGGAACGCTGGGTGGTAGCAAATTTGTGTGAGGCCAGTGATGCCACACTTTCCCACACAAAAATTTGTGAAAAAAGTGATTTTTTTCAGCTAAAATTGAGGTTTGCAGGGGATTCTGGGTAACGAAACATTGGGGGATCCACGCAAGCCATACCTCCCTGGAAGCCCCCGGGTGTCTACTTTTCAGAAATGTGTGGGTTTGGTAGGTTTCCCTAGGTGCCGGCAGAGCTAGGGTTCACAAACTACAGCTAGGCACTTTGCCAAAAAAGGGTCATTTTTCACTGCGAAATTGAGGTGCGACCACGTTGCGTTTTGCACCATTTCCTGTCGTGGGCACTGTGCCGACCCACACAAGTGAGGTACCATTTTTCTCGTAAGTCTTTGGGGAATGCGGGGTGGGCGGAAATTTGTGGATCCACGCAGATTCCAGAACTTTCCACCACAGAAATGTGGGGAAAATGTGTTTTTTTTTTACAATTATTTAGGTTTGCAAGGGATTCTGGGTAACAGAACCTGGTGGGAGGCAGTCAAGTCACCCCATCCTTGATTCACTGGGTGTCTAGTTTTGAAAAATGTATAGGTTTGCTAGGTTTCCCTAGGTGCCGGCAGAGGTAGAGTTAAAAAACTACAGCTAGGCACTTTGCCAAAAAAGGGTAATTTTTCACTGCAAAATTGAGGTGTGACCACGTTGCGTTTTGCGCCATTTTCTGTCGCAGGCACTAGGCCGACCCACACAAGTGAGGTACCATTTTTCTCGTAAGACTTTGGGGAATGCGGAGTTGGCGGAAATTTGAGGATCCACGCAGATTCCAGAACTTTCCACCACAGAAATGTGGGGAATATGTGGTTTTTTTTACAATTTTTTAGGTTTGCAAGGGATTCTGGGTAACAGAACCTGGTGGGAGGCAGTCAAGTCACCCCATCCTGGATTTCCCTGGGTGTCTAGTTTTGAAAAATGTATAGGTTTGCTAGGTTTCCCTAGGTGCCGGCAGAGGTAGGGTTAAAAAACTACAGCTAGGCACTTTGCAAAAAAAGGGTAATTTTTCACTGCGAAATTGAGGTGTGACCACGTTGCGTTTTGCGCCATTTCCTGTCGCAGGCACTAGGCCAACCCACACAAGTGAGGTACCATTTTTCTCATAAGACTTTGGGGAACGTGGGGTGCGTAGAAATTTGTGGATCCACGCAGATTCCAGAACTTTCCACTACAGAAATGTGGGGAAAATATGTTTTTTTTGACACTTTTTTAGGTTTGCAAGGGATTCTGGGTAACGGAACCTGGTGGGAGGCAGTCAAGTCACCCAATCCTGGATTCCCCTGGGTGTCTAGTTTTCAAAAATGTATAGGTTTGCTAGGTTTCCCTAGGTGCCGGCAGAGGTAGGGTTCAAAAACTACAGCTAGGCACTTTGCCAAAAAAGGGTCATTTTTCACTGCGAAATTGAGGTGTGACCAAGTTGTGTTTTGCGCCGTTTCCTGTCGCAGGCACTAGGCCGACCCACAAAAGTGAGGTACCATTTTTCTCGTAAGACTTTGGGGAACGCGGGGTGGGTGGAAATTTGTGGATCCACGCAGATTCCAGAACTTTCCACCACAGAAATGTGGGGAAAATGTGGTTTTTTGACATCTTTTTAGGTTTGCAAGGGATTCTGGGTAACAGAACCTGGTGGGAGGCAGTCAAGTCACCCCATCCTGGATTCCCCTGGGTGTCTGGTTTTCAAAAATGTATAGGTTTGCTAGGTTTCCCTAGGTGCCGGCAGAGGTAGGGTTCAAAAACTACAGCTAGGCACTTTGCAAAAAAGGGTCATTTTTCACTGCGAAATTGAGGTGTGACCACATTGCGTTTTGCGCCATTTCCTGTCGCGGGCACTAGGCCGACCCACACAAGTGAGGTACCATTTTTCTCATAAGACTTTGGGGAATGCGGGGTGGGCGGAAATTTGTGGATCCACGCAGATTCCAGAACTTTTCACCACAGAAATGTGGGGAAAATGTGTTTTTTTTGACAAGTTTTTAAGTTTGCAAGGGATTCTGGGTAACAGAACCTGGTGGGAGGCAGTCAAGTCACCCCATCCTGGATTCCCCTGGGTGTCTAGTTTTGAAAAATGTATAGGTTTGCTAGGTTTCCCTAGGTGCCGGCAGAGGTAGGGTTCAAAAACTACAGCTAGGCACTTTGCCAAAAAAGGGTCATTTTTCACTGCGAAATTGAGGTGTGACCAAGTTGTGTTTTGCGCCGTTTCCTGTTGCAGGCACTAGGCCGACCCACACAAGTGAGGTACCATTTTTCTCGTAACACTTTGGGGAACGCGGGGTGGGCAGAAATTTGTGGATCCACGCAGATTCCAGAACTTTCCACCACAGAAATGTGGGGAAAATGTGTTTTTTTGGACAATTGTTTAGGTTTGCAAGGGATTCTGGGTAACAGAACCTGGTGGGAGGCAGTCAAGTCACCCCATCCTGGATTCCCCTGGGTGTCTAGTTTTCAAAAATGTATAGGTTTGCTAGGTTTCCCTAGGTGCCGGCAGAGGTAGGGTTCTAAAAACTACAGCTAGGCACTTTGCCAAAAAAGGGTCATTTTTCACTGCGAAATTGAGGTGTGACCAAGTTGTGTTTTGCGCCGTTTCCTGTCGCAGGCACTAGGCCGACCCACACAAGTGAGGTACCATTTTTCTCGTAAGACTTTGCGGAACGCGGGGTGGGCGGAAATTTGTGGATCCACGCAGATTCCAGAACTTTCCACCACAGAAATGTGGGGAAAATGTGGGTTTTTTGACAATTTTTTAGGTTTGCAAGGGATTCTGGGTAACAGAACCTGGTGGGAGGCAGTCAAGTCACCCCATCCTGGATTCCCCTGGGTGTCTGGTTTTCAAAAATGTATAGGTCTGCTAGGTTTCCCTAGGTGCCGGCAGAGGTAGGGTTAAAAAACTACAGCTAGGCACTTTGCCAAAAAAGGGTAATTTTTCACTGCGAAATTGAGGTGTGACCACGTTGCGTTTTGCGCCATTTCCTGTCGCAGGCACTAGGCCGACCCACACAAGTGAGGTACCATTTGTCTCGTAAGACTTTGGGGAATGCGGGGTGGGTGGAAATTTGTGGATCCACGCAGATTCCAGAACTTTCCACCACAGAAATGTGGGGAATATGTGTTTTTTTTGACAATTTGTTAGGTTTGCAAGGGATTCTGGGTAACAGAACCTGGTGGGAGGCAGTCAAGTCACCCCATCCTGAATTCCCTGGGTGTCTAGTTTTCAAAAATGTATAGGTTTGCTAGGTTTCCATAGGTGCCGGCAGAGGTAGGGTTCAAAAACTACAGCTAGGCACTTTGCAAAAAAAGGGTCATTTTTCACTGCGAAATTGAGGTGTGACCACGTTGCGTTTTGCGCCATTTCCTGTCGCGTGCACTAGGCCGACCCACACAAGTGAAGTACCATTTTTCTCGTAAGACTTTGGGGAATGCGGGGTGGGCGGAAATTTGTGGATCCTCGCAGATTCCAGAACTTTTCACCACAGAAATGTGGGGAAAATGTGGTTTTTTTGACAATTTTTAGGTTTGCAAGGGATTCTGGGTAACAGAACCTGGTGGGAGGCAGTCAAGTCACCCCATCCTGGATTCCCTGGGTGTCTAGTTTTCAAAAATGTATAGGTTTGCTAGGTTTCCCTAGGTGCCGGCAGAGGTAGGGTTCAAAAACTACAGCTAGGCACTTTGCCAAAAAAGGGTAATTTTTCACTGCGAAATTGAGGTATGACCAAGTTGTGTTTTGCGCCGTTTCCTGTCGCAGGCACTAGGCCGACCCACACAAGTGAGGTACCATTTTTCTCGTAAGACTTTGGGGAACGCGGGGTGGGCGGAAATTTGTGGATCCACGCAGATTCCAGAACTTTCCACCACAGAAATGTGGGGAAAATGTGTTTTGTTTGACAATTTTTTAGGTTTGCAAGGGATTCTGGGTAACAGAACCTGGTGGGAGGCAGTCAAGTCACCCCATCCTGGATTCCCCTGGGTGTCTGGTTTTCAAAAATGTATAGGTTTGCTAGGTTTCCCTAGGTGCCGGCAGAGGTAGGGTTAAAAAACTACAGCTAGGCACTTTGCAAAAAAGGGTCATTTTTCACTGCGAAATTGAGGTGTGACCACGTTGCGTTTTGCGCCATTTCCTGTCGCGGGCACTAGGCCGACCCACACAAGTGAGGTACCATTTTTCTCGTAAGACTTTCGGGAATGTGGGGTGGGCGGAAATTTGTGGATCCACGCAGATTCCAGAACTTTCCACCACAGAAATGTGGGGAAAATGTGTTTTTTTTGACAATTTTTTAGGTTTGCAAGGGATTCTGGGTAACAGAACCTGGTGGGAGGCAGTCAAGTCACCCCATCCTGGATTCCCCTGGGTGTCTAGTTTTCAAAAATGTATAGGTTTGCTAGGTTTCCCTAGGTGCCGGCAGAGGTAGGGTTAAAAAACTACAGCTAGGCACTTTGCCAAAAAAGGGTAATTTTTCACTGCGAAATTGAGGTGTGACCACGTTGCGTTTTGCGCCATTTCCTGTCGCAGGCACTACGCCGACCCACACAAGTGAGGTACCATTTTTCTCGTAAGACTTTGGGGAATGCGGGGTGGGCGGAAATTTGTGGATCCACGCAGATTCCAGAACTTTCCACCACAGAAATGTGGGGAATATGAGTTTTTTTTGACAATTGTTTAGGTTTGCAAGGGATTCTGGGTAACAGAACCTGGTGGGAGGCAGTCAAGTCACCCCATCCTGGATTCCCCTGGGTGTCTAGTTTTCAAAAATGTATAGGTTTGCTAGGTTTCCCTAGGTGCCGGCAGAGGTAGGGTTCAAAAACTACAGCTAGGCACTTTGCCAAAAAAGGGTAATTTTTCACTGCGAAATTGAGGTGTGACCACGTTGCGTTTTGCGCCATTTCCTGTCGCAGGCACTACGCCGACCCACACAAGTGAGGTACCATTTTTCTCGTAAGACTTTGGGGAATGCGGGGTGGGCGGAAATTTGTGGATCCACGCAGATTCCAGAACTTTCCACCACAGAAATGTGGGGAATATGTGTTTTTTTGACAATTGTTTAGGTTTGCAAGGGATTCTGGGTAACAGAACCTGGTGGGAGGCAGTCAAGTCACCCCATCCTGGATTCCCCTGGGTGTCTAGTTTTCAAAAATGTATAGGTTTGCTAGGTTTCCCTAGGTGCCGGCAGAGGTAGGGTTCAAAAACTACAGCTAGGCACTTTGCCAAAAAAGGGTCATTTTTCACTGCGAAATTGAGGTGTGACCAAGTTGAGTTTTGCGCCGTTTCCTGTCGCAGGCACTAGGCCGACCCACACAAGTGAGGTACCATTTTTCTCGTAACACTTTGGGGAACACGGGGTGGGTGGAAATTTGTGAATCCACGCAGATTCCAGAACTTTCCACCACAGAAATGTGGAGAAAATGTTTTTTTTTTGACAATTGTTTAGGTTTGCAAGGCATTCTGGGTAACAGAACCTGGTGGGAGGCAGTCAAGTCACCCCATCCTGGATTCCCCTGGGTGTCTAGTTTTCAAAAATGTATAGGTTTGCTAGGTTTCCCTAGGTGCCGGCAGAGGTAGGGTTCCAAAACTACAGCTAGGCACTTTGCAAAAAAAGGGTCATTTTTCACAGCGAAATTGAGGTGTGAACACGTTGCGTTTTGCGCCATTTCCTGTCGCGGGCACTAGGCCGACCCACACAAGTGAGGTACCATTTTTCTCGTAAGACTTTCGGGAATGTGGGGTGGGCGGAAATTTGTGGATCCACGCAGATTCCAGAACTTTCCACCACAGAAATGTGGGGAAAATGTGTTTTTTTGGACAATTTTTTAGGTTTGCAAGGGATTCTGGGTAACAGAACCTGGTGGGAGGCAGTCAAGTCACCCCATCCTGGATTCCCCTGGGTGTCTAGTTTTCAAAAATGTATAGGTTTGCTAGGTTTCCCTAGGTGCCGGCAGAGGTAGGGTTAAAAAACTACAGCTAGGCACTTTGCCAAAAAAGGGTAATTTTTCACTGCGAAATTGAGGTGTGACCACGTTGCGTTTTGCGCCATTTCCTGTCGCAGGCACTAGGCCGACCCACACAAGTGAGGTACCATTTTTCTCGTAACACTTTGGGGAACGCGGGGTGGGCGGAAATTTGTGGATCCACGCAGATTCCAGAACTTTCCACCACAGAAATGTGGGGAAAATGTGCTTTTTTGACAATTTTTTAGGTTTGCAAGGCATTCTGGGTAACAGAACCTGGTGGGAGGCAGTCAAGTCACCCCATCCTGGATTCCCCTGGGTGTCTGGTTTTCAAAAATGTATAGGTTTGCTAGGTTTCCCTAGGTGCCGGCAGAGGTAGGGTTCAAAAACTACAGCTAGGCACTTTGCAAAAAAGGGTCATTTTTCACTGCGAAATTGAGGTGTGACCACGTTGCGTTTTGCGCCATTTCCTGTCGCGGGCACTAGGCCAACCCACACAAGTGAAGTACCATTTTTCTCGTAAGACTTTGGGGAATGCGGGGTGGGCGGAAATTTGTGGATCCTCGCAGATTCCAGAACTTTTCACCACAGAAATGTGGGGAAAATGTGTTTTTTTGACAATTTATTAGGTTTGCAAGGGATTCTGGGTAACAGAACCTGGTGGGAGGCAGTCAAGTCACCCCATCCTGGATTCCCCTGGGTGTCTAGTTTTCAAAAATGTATAGGTTTGCTAGGTTTCCCTAGGTGCCGGCAGAGGTAGGGTTAAAAACTACAGCTAGGCACTTTGCCAAAAAAGGGTAATTTTTCACTGCGAAATTGAGGTGTGACCACGTTGCGTTTTGCGCCATTTCCTGTCGCAGGCACTAGGCCGACCCACACAAGTGAGGTACCATTTTTCTCGTAAGACTTTGGGGAATGCGGGGTGGGTGGAAATTTGTGGATCCAAGCAGATTCCAGAACGTTCCACCACAGAAATGTGGGGAATATGTGTTTTTTTGGACAATATTTTAGGTTTGCAAGGGATTCTGGGTAACAGAACCTGGTGGGAGGCAGTCAAGTCACCCCATCCTGGATTCCCCTGGGTGTCTAGTTTTCAAAAATGTATAGGTTTGCTAGGTTTCCCTAGGTGCCGGCAGAGGTAGGGTTAAAAAACTACAGCTAGGCACTTTGCAAAAAAAGGGTAATTTTTCACTGCGAAATTGAGGTGTGACCACGTTGCGTTTTGCGCCATTTCCTGTCGCAGGCACTAGGCCGAGCCACACAAGTGAGGTACCATTTTTCTCGTAAGACTTTGGGGAATGCGGGGTGGGCAGAAATTTGTGGATCCACGCAGATTCCAGAACTTTTCACCACAGAAATGTGGGGAAAATGTGTTTTTTTGACAATTTTTTAGGTTTGCAAGGGATTCTGGGTAACAGAACCTGGTGGGAGGCAGTCAAGTCACCCCATCCTGGATTCCCCTGGGTGTCTAGTTTTCAAAAATGTATAGGTTTGCTAGGTTTCCCTAGGTGCCGGCAGAGGTAGGGTTAAAAAACTACAGCTAGGCACTTTGCCAAAAAAGGGTCATTTTTCACTGCGAAATTGAGGTGTGACCAAGTTGTGTTTTGCGCCGTTTCCTGTCGCAGGCACTAGGCCGACCCACACAAGTGAGATACCATTTTTCTCGTAAGACTTTGGGGAACGCGGGGTGTGCGGAAATTTGTGGATCCACGCAGATTCCAGAACTATCCACCACAGAAATGTGGGGAAAATGTGTTTTTTTTTACAATTCTTTAGGTTTGCAAGGGATTCTGGGTAACAGAACCTGGTGGGAGGCAGTCAAGTCACCGCATCCTGGATTCCCCTGGGTATCTGGTTTTCAAAAATGTATAGGTTTGCTAGGTTTCCCTAGGTGCCGGCAGAGGTAGGGTTAAAAAACTACAGCTAGGCACTTTGCAAAAAAAGTGTAATTTTTCACTGCGAAATTGAGGTGTGACCACGTTGCGTTTTGCGCCATTTCCTGTCGCAGGCACTAGGCCGACCCACACAAGTGAGGTACCATTTTTCTCGTAAGACTTTGGGGAACGCGGGGTGGGTTGAAATTTGTGGATCCACGCAGATTCCAGAACTTTCCACCACAGAAATGTGGGGAAAATGTGTTTTTTTGACAATTTTTTAGGTTTGCAAGGGATTCTGGGTAACAGAACCTGGTGGGAGGCAGTCAAGTCACCCCATCCTGGATTCCCCTGGGTGTCTGGTTTTCAAAAATGTATAGGTTTCCTAGGTTTCCCTAGGTGTCGGCAGAGGTAGGGTTCAAAAACTACAGCTAGGCACTTTGCAAAAAAAGGGTCATTTTTCACTGCGAAATTGAGGTGTGACCACGTTGCGTTTTGCGCCATTTTCTGTCGCGGGCACTAGGCCGACCCACACAAGTGAGGTACCATTTTTCTCGTAAGACTTTGGGGAATGCGGGGTGGGCAGAAATTTGTGGATCCACGCAGATTCCAGAACTTTTCACCACAGAAATGTGGGGAAAATGTGTTTTTTTTGACAATTTTTTAGGTTTGCAAGGGATTCTGGGTAACAGAACCTGGTGGGAGGCAGTCAAGTCACCCCATCCTGAATTCCCCTGGGTGTCTGGTTTTCAAAAATGTATAGGTTTGCTAGGTTTCCCTAGGTGCCGGCAGAGGTAGGGTTAAAAAACTACAGCTAGGCACTTTGCCAAAAAAGGGTCATTTTTCACTGCGAAATTGAAGTGTGACCAAGTTGTGTTTTGCGCCGTTTCCTGTCGCAGGCACTAGGCCGACCCACACAAGTGAGGTACCATTTTTCTCGTAAGACTTTGGGGAACGCGGGGTGGGCGGAAATTTGTGGATCCACGCAGATTCCAGAACTTTCCACCACTGAAATGTGGGGAAAATGTGTTTTTTTTTACAATTCTTTAGGTTTGCAAGGGATTCTGGGTAACAGAACCTGGTGGGAGGCAGTCAAGTCACCGCATCCTGGATTCCCCTGCGTATCTGGTTTTCAAAAATGTATAGGTTTGCTAGGTTTCCCTAGGGGCCGGCAGAGGTAGGGTTAAAAAACTACAGCTAGGCACTTTGCAAAAAAAGGGTCATTTTTCACTGCGAAATTGAGGTGTGACCACGTTGCGTTTTGCGCCATTTTCTGTCGCGGGCACTAGGCCGACCCACACAAGTGAGGTACCATTTTTCTCGTAAGACTTTGGGGAATGCGGGGTGGGTGGAAATTTGTGGATCCACGCAGATTCCAGAACTTTTCACCACAGAAATGTGTGGAAAATGTGTTTTTTTTGACAATTTTTTAGGTTTGCAAGAGATTCTGGGTAACAGAACCTGGTGGGAGGCAGTCAAGTCACCCCATCCTGGATTCCCCTGGGTGTCTAGTTTTCAAAAATGTATAGGTTTGCTAGGTTTCCCTAGGTGCCGGCAGTAGTAGGGATCAAAAACTACCTCTAGGCACTTTGCCAAAAAAGGGTCATTTTTCACTGCGAAATTGAGGTGTGACCAAGTTGTGTTTTGCGCCGTTTCCTGTCTCAGGCTCTATGCTGACCCACACATGTGAGGTACCATTTTTCTCGTAAGACTTTGGGGAACGCGGGGTGGGTGGAAATTTGTGGATCCACGCAGATTCCAGAACTTTCCACCACAGAAATGTGGGGAAAATGTGTTTTTTTTGACAATTCTTTAGGTTTGCAAGGGATTCTGGGTAACAGAACCTGGTGGGAGGCAGTCAAGTCACCCCATCCTGGATTCCCCTGGGTGTCTGGTTTTCAAAAATGTATAGGTTTGCTAGGTTTCCCTAGGTGCCAGCAGAGGTAGGGTTCAAAAACTACAGCTAGGCACTTTGCAAAAAAAGGGTCATTTTTCACTGCGAAATTGAGGTGTGACCACGTTGCGTTTTGCGCCATTTCCTGTCGCGGGCACTAGGCCGACCCACACAAGTGAGGTACCATTTTTCTCGTAAGACTTTGGGGAATGCGGGGTGGGCGGAAATTTGTGGATCCACGCAGATTCCAGAACTTTCCACCACAGAAATGTGGGGAAAATGTGTTTTTTTTTACAATTATTTAGGTTTGCAAGGGATTCTGGGTAACAGAACCTGGTGGGAGGCAGTCAAGTCACCCCATCCTGGATTCCCCTGGGTGTCTAGTTTTCAAAAATGTATAGGTTTGCTAGGTTTCCCTAGGTGCCGGCAGAGGTAGGGTTCAAAAACTACAGCTAGGCACTTTGCCAAAAAAGGGTCATTTTTCACTGCGAAATTGAGGTGTGACCAAGTTGTGTTTTGCGCCGTTTCCTGTCGCAGGCACTAGGCCGACCCACACAAGTGAGGTACCATTTTTCTCGTAAGACTTTGGGGAACGCGGGGTGGGCGGAAATTTGTGGATTCACGCAGATTCCAGAACTTTCCACCACAGAAATGTGGGGAAAATGTGGTTTTTTTGACAATTGTTTAGGTTTGCAAGGGATTCTGGGTAACAGAACCTGGTGGGAGGCAGTCAAGTCACCCCATCCTGGATTCCCCTGGGTGTCTAGTTTTCAAAAAGGTATAGGTTTGCTAGGTTTCCCTAGGTGCCGGCAGAGGTAGGGTTAAAAAACTACAGCTAGGCACTTTGCCAAAAAAGGGTAATTTTTCACTGCGAAATTGAGGTGTGACCACGTTGCGTTTTGCGCCATTTCCTGTCGCAGGCACTAGGCCGACCCACACAAGTGAGGTACCATTTTTCTCATAAGACTTTGGGGAATGCGGGGTGGGCGGAAATTTGTGGATCCACGCAGATTCCAGAACTTTTCACCACAGAAATGTGGGGAAAATGTGTTTTTTTTGACAAGTTTTTAAGTTTGCAAGGGATTCTGGGTAACAGAACCTGGTGGGAGGCAGTCAAGTCACCCCATCCTGGATTCCCCTGGGTGTCTAGTTTTGAAAAATGTATAGGTTTGCTAGGTTTCCCTAGGTGCCGGCAGAGGTAGGGTTCAAAAACTACAGCTAGGCACTTTGCCAAAAAAGGGTCATTTTTCACTGCGAAATTGAGGTGTGACCACGTTGTGTTTTGCGCCATTTCCTGTCGCGGGCACTAGGCCGACCCACACAAGTGAGGTACCATTTTTCTCGTAAGAATTTGGGGAATGCGGGGTGGGCGGAAATTTGTGGATCCACGCAGATTCCAGAACTTTTCACCACAGAAATGTGGGGAAAATGTGTTTTTTTTGACAATTGTTTAGGTTTGCAAGGGATTCTGGGTAACAGAACCTGGTGGGAGGCAGTCAAGTCACCCCATCCTGGATTCCCCTGGGTGTCTAGTTTTCAAAAATGTATAGGTTTGCTAGGTTTCCCTAGGTGCCGGCAGTAGTAGGGATCAAAAACTACCTCTAGGCACTTTGCCCAAAAAGGGTCATTTTTCACTGCGAAATTGAGGTGTGACCAAGTTGTGTTTTGCGCCGTTTCCTGTCGCAGGCACTATGCTGACCCACACATGTGAGGTACCATTTTTCTCGTAAGACTTTGGGGAACGCGGGGTGGGCGGAAATTTGTGGATCCACGCAGATTCCAGAACTTTCCACCACAGAAATGTGGGGAAAATGTTTTTGTTTTGACAATTTTTTAGGTTTGCAAGGGATTCTGGGTAACAGAACCTGGTGGGAGGCAGTCAAGTCACCCCATCCTGGATTCCCCAAAGTGTCTGGTTTTCAAAAATGTATAGGTTTGCTAGGTTTTCCTAGGTGCCAGCAGAGGTAGGGTTCAAAAACTACAGCTAGGCACTTTGCAAAAAAAGGGTCATTTTTCACTGCGAAATTGAGGTGTGACCACGTTGCGTTTTGCGCCATTTCCTGTCGCGGGCACTAGGCCGACCCACACAAGTGAGGTACCATTTTTCTCGTAAGAGTTTGAGGAATGCGGGGTGGGCGGAAATTTGTGGATCCACGCAGATTCCAGAACTTTTCACCACAGAAATGTGGGGAAAATGTGTTTTTTTTTACAAATGTTTAGGTTTGCAAGGGATTCTGGGTAACAGAACCTGGTGGGAGGCAGTCAAGTCACCCCATCCTGGATTCCCCTGGGTGTCTAGTTTTCAAAAATGTATAGGTTTGCTAGGTTTCCCTAGGTGCCGGCAGAGGTAGGGTTCAAAAACTACAGCTAGGCACTTTGCCAAAAAAGGGTCATTTTTCACTGCGAAATTGAGGTGTGACCACGTTGTGTTTTGCGCCGTTTCCTGTCGCAGGCACTAGGCCGACCCACACAAGTGAGGTACCATTTTTCTCGTAAGACTTTGGGGAACGCGGGGTGGGTGGAAATTTGTGGATCCACGCAGATTCCAGAACTTTCCACCACAGAAATGTGGGGAAAATGTGGTTTTTTTGACAATTGTTTAGGTTTGCAAGGGATTCTGGGTAACAGAACCTGGTGGGAGGCAGTCAAGTCACCCCATCCTGGATTCCCCTGGGTGTCTAGTTTTCAAAAATGTATAGGTTTGCTAGGTTTCCCTAGGTGCCGGCAGAGGTAGGGTTAAAAACTACAGCTAGGCACTTTGCCAAAAAAGGGTCATTTTTCACTGCGAAATTGAGGTGTGACCACGTTGCGTTTTGTGCCATTTCCTGTCACGGGCACTAGGCCGACCCACACAAGTGAGGTACCATTTTTCTCATAAGACTTTGGGGAATGCGGGGTGGGTGGAAATTTGTGGATCCACGCAGATTCCAGAACTTTTCACCACAGAAATGTGGGGAAAATGTGTTTTTTTTGACAAGTTTTTAAGTTTGCAAGGGATTCTGGGTAACAGAACCTGGTGGGAGGCAGTCAAGTCACCCCATCCTGGATTCCCTGGGTGTCTAGTTTTGAAAAATGTATAGGTTTGCTAGGTTTCCCTAGGTGCCGGCAGAGGTAGGGTTCAAAAACTACAGCTAGGCACTTTGCCAAAAAAGGGTCATTTTTCACTGCGAAATTGAGGTGTGACCAAGTTGTGTTTTGCGCCGTTTCCTGTTGCAGGCACTAGGCCGACCCACACAAGTGAGGTACCATTTTTCTCGTAACACTTTGGGGAACGCGGGGTGGGCGGAAATTTGTGGATCCACGCAGATTCCAGAACTTTCCACCACAGAAATGTGGGGAAAATGTGTTTTTTTTGACAATTTTTTAGGTTTGCAAGGGATTCTGGGTAACAGAACCTGGTGGGAGGCAGTCAATTCACCCCATCCTGGATTCCCCTGGGTGTCTAGTTTTCAAAAATGTATAGGTTTGCTAGGTTTCCCTAGGTGCCGGCAGAGGTAGGGTTCAAAAACTACAGCTAGGCACTTTGCCAAAAAAGGGTCATTTTTCACTGCGAAATTGAGGTGTGACCAAGTTGTGTTTTGCGCCGTTTCCTGTCGCAGGCACTAGGCCGACCCACACAAGTGAGGTACCATTTTTCTCGTAAGACTTTGGGGAACGCGGGGTGGGCGGAAATTTGTGGATCCACGCAGATTCCAGAACTTTCCACCACAGAAATGTGGGGAAAATGTGTTTTTTTTGACAATTTGTTAGGTTTGCAAGGGATTCTGGGTAACAGAACCTGGTGGGAGGCAGTCAAGTCACCCCATCCTGAATTCCCCTGGGTGTCTAGTTTTCAAAAATGTATAGGTTTGCTAGGTTTCCCTAGGTGCCGGCAGAGGTAGGGTTCAAAAACTACAGCTAGGCACTTTGCCAAAAAAGGGTCATTTTTCACTGCGAAATTGAGGTGTGACCAAGTTGTGTTTTGCGCCGTTTCCTGTCGCAGGCACTAGGCCGACCCACACAAGTGAGGTACCATTTTTCTCGTAACACTTTGGGGAACGCGGGGTGGGCGGAAATTTGTGGATCCACGCAGATTCCAGAACTTTCCACCACAGAAATGTGGGGAAAATGTGTTTTTTTGGACAATTTTTTAGGTTTGCAAGGGATTCTGGGTAACAGAACCTGGTGGGAGGCAGTCAAGTCACCCCATCCTGGATTCCCCTGGGTGTCTGGTTTTCAAAAATGTATAGGTTTGCTAGGTTTCCCTAGGTGCCGGCAGAGGTAGGGTTCAAAAACTACAGCTAGGCACTTTGCAAAAAAAGGGTCATTTTTCACTGCGAAATTGAGGTGTGACCACGTTGCGTTTTGCGCCATTTCCTGTCGCAGGCACTAGGCCGACCCACACAAGTGAAGTACCATTTTTCTCGTAAGACTTTGGGGAATGCGGGGTGGGCAGAAATTTGTGGATCCTCGCAGATTCCAGAACTTTTCACCACAGAAATGTGGGGAAAATGTGTTTTCTTGGACAATTTTTTAGGTTTGCAAGGGATTCTGGGTAACAGAACCTGGTGGGAGGCAGTCAAGTCACCCCATCCTGGATTCCCCTGGGTGTCTGGTTTTCAAAAATGTATAGGTTTGCTAGGTTTCCCTAGGTGCCGGCAGAGGTAGGGTTCAAAAACTACAGCTAGGCACTTTGCAAAAAAAGGGTCATTTTTCACTGAGAAATTGAGGTGTGACCACGTTGCGTTTTGCGCCATTTCCTGTCGCGGGCACTAGGCCGACCCACACAAGTGAGGTACCATTTTTCTCATAAGACTTTCGGGAATGTGGGGTGGGCGGAAATTTGTGGATCCACGCAGATTCCAGAACTTTCCACCACAGAAATGTGGGGAAAATGTGTTTTTTTTGACAATTGTTTAGGTTTGCAAGGGATTCTGGGTAACAGAACCTGGTGGGAGGCAGTCAAGTCACCCCATCCTGGATTCCCCTGGGTGTCTAGTTTTCAAAAATGTATAGGTTTGCTAGGTTTCCCTAGGTGCCGGCAGAGGTAGGGTTAAAAAACTACAGCTAGGCACTTTGCAAAAAAAGGGTAATTTTTCACTGCGAAATTGAGGTGTGACCACGTTGCGTTTTACGCCATTTCCTGTCGCAGGCACTAGGCCGACCCACACAAGTGAGGTACCATTTTTCTCGTAAGACTTTGGGGAATGCGGGGTGGGCGGAAATTTGTGGATCCACGCAGATTCCAGAACTTTCCACCACAGAAATGTGGGGAATATGTGTTTTTTTTGACAATTGTTTAGGTTTGCAAGGGATTCTGGGTAACAGAACCTGGTGGGAGGCAGTCAAGTCACCCCATCCTGGATTCCCCTGGGTGTCTAGTTTTCAAAAATGTATAGGTTTGCTAGGTTTCCCTAGGTGCCGGCAGAGGTAGGGTTCAAAAACTACAGCTAGGCACTTTGCCAAAAAAGGGTCATTTTTCACTGCGAAATTGAGGTGTGACCAAGTTGTGTTTTGCGCCGTTTCCTGTCGCAGGCACTAGGCTGACCCACACAAGTGAGGTACCATTTTTCTCGTAAGACTTTGGGGAACGCGGGGTGGGCGGAAATTTGTGGATCCACGCAGATTCCAGAACTTTCCACCACAGAAATGTGGGGAAAATGTGTTTTTTTTGACAATTTTTTAGGTTTGCAAGGCATTCTGGGTAACAGAACCTGGTGGGAGGCAGTCAAGTCACCCCATCCTGGATTCCCCTGGGTGTCTGGTTTTCAAAAATGTATAGGTTTGCTAGGTTTCCCTAGGTGCCGGCAGAGGTAGGGTTCAAAAACTACAGCTAGGCACTTTGCAAAAAAAGGGTCATTTTTCACTGCGAAATTGAGGTGTGACCACGTTGCGTTTTGCGCCATTTCCTGTCGCGGGCACTAGGCCGACCCACACAAGTGAAGTACCATCTTTCTCATAAGACTTTGGGGAATGCGGGGTGGGCGGAAATTTGTGGATCCTCGCAGATTCCAGAACTTTTCACCACAGAAATGTGGGGAAAATGTGTTTTTTTTGACAATTTTTTAGGTTTGCAAGGGATTCTGGGTAACAGAACCTGGTGGGAGGCAGTCAAGTCACCCCATCCTGGATTCCCCTGGGTGTCTAGTTTTAAAAAATGTATAGGTTTGCTAGGTTTCCTTAGGTGCCGGCAGAGGTAGGGTTAAAAACTACAGCTAGGCACTTTGCCAAAAAGGGTCATTTTTCACTGCGAAATTGAGGTGTGACCAAGTTGTGTTTTGCGCCGTTTCCTGTCGCAGGCACTAGGCCGACCCACACAAGTGAGGTACCATTTTTCTCGTAAGACTTTGGGGAACGCGGGGTGGGTGGAAATTTGTGGATTCACGCAGATTCCAGAACTTTCCACCACAGAAATGTGGGGAAAATGTGGTTTTTTTGACAATTGTTTAGGTTTGCAAGGGATTCTGGGTAACAGAACCTGGTGGGAGGCAGTCAAGTCACCCCATCCTGGATTCCCTGGGTGTCTAGTTTTCAAAAATGTATAGGTTTGCTAGGTTTCCCTAGGTGCCGGCAGAGGTAGGGTTCAAAAACTACAGCTAGGCACTTTGCCAAAAAGGGTCATTTTTCACTGCGAAATTGAGGTGTGACCACGTTGCGTTTTGCGCCGTTTCCTGTCGCAGGCACTAGGCCGACCCACACAAGTGAGGTACCATTTTTCTCGTAAGACTTTGGGGAATGCGGGGTGGGTGGAAATTTGTGGATCCACGCAGATTCCAGAACTTTCCACCACAGAAATGTGGGGAATATGTGTTTTTTTGGACAATATTTTAGGTTTGCAAGGGATTCTGGGTAACAGAACCTGGTGGGAGGCAGTCAAGTCACCCCATCCTGGATTCCCCTGGGTGTCTAGTTTTCAAAAATGTATAGGTTTGCTAGGTTTCCCTAGGTGCCGGCAGAGGTAGGGTTCAAAACTACAGCTAGGCACTTTGCAAAAAAAGGGTCATTTTTCACTGCGAAATTGAGGTGTGACCACATTGCGTTTTGCGCCATTTCCTGTCGCGGGCACTAGGCCGACCCACACAAGTGAGGTACCATTTTTCTCGTAAGACTTTGGGGAATGAGGGGTGGGCAGAAATTTGTGGATCCACGCAGATTCCAGAACTTTTCACCACAGAAATGTGGGGAAAATGTGTTTTTTTTGACAATTTTTTAGGTTTGCAAGGGATTCTGGGTAACAGAACCTGGTGGGAGGCAGTCAAGTCACCCCATCCTGGATTCCCCTGGGTGTCTAGTTTTCAAAAATGTATAGGTTTGCTAGGTTTCCCTAGGTGCCGGCAGAGGTAGGGTTCAAAAACTACAGCTAGGCACTTTGCCAAAAAAGGGTCATTTTTCACTGCGAAATTGAGGTGTGACCAAGTTGTGTTTTGCGCTGTTTCCTGTCGCAGGCACTATGCTGACCCACACAAGTGAGGTACCATTTTTCTCGTAAGACTTTGGGGAACGCGGGGTGGGTGAAAATTTGTGGATCCACGCAGATTCCAGTACTTTACACCACAGAAATGTGGGGAAAATGTGTTTTTTTTGACAATTTTTTAGGTTTGCAAGGGATTCTGGATAACAGAACCTGGTGGGAGGCAGTCAAGTCACCCCATCCTGGATTCCCCTGGGTGTCTGGTTTTCAAAAATGTATAGGTTTGCTAGGTTTCCCTAGGTGCCGGCAGAGGTAGGGTTCAAAAACTACAGCTAGGCACTTTGCAAAAAAAGGGTCATTTTTCACTGCGAAATTGAGGTGTGACCACGTTGCGTTTTGCGCCATTTCCTGTCGCAGGCACTAGGCCGACCCACACAAGTGAGGTACCATTTTTCTCGTAAGACTTTGGGGAACGCGGGGTGGGTTGAAATTTGTGGATCCACGCAGATTCCAGAACTTTCCACCACAGAAATGTGGGGAAAATGTGTTTTTTTGGACAATTTTTTAGGTTTGCAAGGGATTCTGGGTAACAGAACCTGGTGGGAGGCAGTCAAGTCACCCCATCCTGGATTCCCCTGGGTGTCTAGTTTTCAAAAATGTATAGGTTTGCTAGGTTTCCCTAGGTGCCGGCAGTAGTAGGGATCAAAAACTTCCTCTAGGCACTTTGCCAAAAAAGGGTCATTTTTCATTGCGAAATTGAGGTGTGACCAAGTTGTGTTTTGCGCCGTTTCCTGTCGCAGGCACTATGCTGACCCACACATGTGAGGTACCATTTTTCTCGTAAGACTTTGGGGAATGCGGGGTGGGTGGAAATTTGTGGATCCACGCAGATTCCAGAACTTTCCACCACAGAAATGTGGGGAAAATGTGTTTTTTTGGACAATTTTTTAGGTTTGCAAGGGATTCTGGGTAACAGAACCTGGTGGGAGGCAGTCAAGTCACCCCATCCTGGATTCCCTGGGTGTCTGGTTTTCAAAAATGTATAGGTTTGCTAGGTTTCCCTAGGTGCCGGCAGAGGTAGGGTTCAAAAACTACAGCTAGGCACTTTGCAAAAAAGGGTCATTTTTCACTGCGAAATTGAGGTGTGACCACGTTGCGTTTTGCGCCATTTCCTGTCGCGGGCACTAGGCTGACCCACACAAGTGAGGTACCATTTTTCTCGTAAGACTTTGGGGAATTCGGGGTGGGTGGAAATTTGTGGATCCACGCAGATTCCAGAACTTTTCACCACAGAAATGTGGGGAAAATGTGTTTTTTTTGACAATTTTTTAGGTTTGCAAGGGATTCTGGGTAACAGAACCTGGTGGGAGGCAGTCAAGTCACCCCATCCTGGATTCCCCTGGGTGTCTAGTTTTAAAAATGTATAGGTTTGCTAGGTTTCCCTAGGTGCCGGCAGAGGTAGGGTTCAAAAACTACAGCTAGGCACTTTGCCAAAAAAGGGTCATTTTTCACTGCGAAATTGAGGTGTGACCAAGTTGTGTTTTGCGCCGTTTCCTGTCGCAGGCACTAGGCCGACCCACACAAGTGAGGTACCATTTTTCTCGTAAGACTTTGGGGAACGCGGGGTGCATGGAAATTTGTGGATCCACGCAGATTCCAGAACTTTCCACCACAGAAATGTGAGGAAAATGTGTTTTTTTTGACAATTCTTTAGGTTTGCAAGGGATTCTGGGTAACAGAACCTGGTTTTAGGCAGTCAAGTCACCCCATCCTGGATTCCCCTGGGTATCTGGTTTTCAAAAATTTATAGGTTTGCTAGGTTTCCCTAGGTGCCGGCAGAGGTAGGGTTAAAAAAGTACAGCTAGGCACTTTGCCAAAAAATGGTAATTTTTCACTGCGAAATTGAGGTGTGACCACGTTGCGTTTTGCGCCATTTCCTGTCACGGGCACTAGGCCGACCCACACAAGTGAGGTCCCATTTTTCTTGTAAGACTTTGGGGAATGCGTTGTGGGCGGAAATTTGTGGATCCACGCAGATTCCAGAACTTTCCACCACAGAAATGTGGGGAAAATGTGTTTTTTTGGACAATTTTTTAGGTTTGCAAGGGATTCTGGGTAACAGAACCTGGTGGGAGGCAGTCAAGTCACCCCATCCTGGATTCCCCTGGGTGTCTAGTTTTAAAAAATGTATAGGTTTGCTAGGTTTCCTTAGGTGCCGGCAGAGGTAGGGTTAAAAAACTACAGCTAGGCACTTTGCCAAAAAAGGGTCATTTTTCACTGCGTAATTGAGGTGTGACCAAGTTGTGTTTTGCGCCGTTTCCTGTCGCAGGCACTAGGCCGACCCACACAAGTGAGGTACCATTTTTCTCGTAAGACTTTGGGGAACGCGGGGTGGGCGGAAATTTGTGGATCCACGCAGATTCCAGAACTTTCCAACACAGAAATGTGGGGAAAATGTGTTTTGTTTTGACAATTCTTTAGATTTGCAAGGGATTCTGGGTAACAGAACCTGGTGGGAGGCAGTCAAGTCACCCCATCCTGGATTCCCCTGGGTGTCTAGTTTTCAAAAATGTATAGGTTTGCTAGGTTTCCCTAGGTGCCGGCAGAGGTAGGGTTCAAAAACTACAGCTAGGCACTTTGCCAAAAAAGGGTCATTTTTCACTGCGAAATTGAGGTGTGACCAAGTTGTGTTTTGCGCCGTTTCCTGTCGCAGGCACTAGGCCGACCCACACAAGTGAGGTACCATTTTTCTCATAAGACTTTGGGGAACACGGGGTGGGTGGAAATTTGTGGATCCACGCAGATTCCAGAACTTTCCACCACAGAAATGTGTGGAAAATGTGTTTTTTGGGACAATTTTTTAGGTTTGCAAGGGATTCTGGGTAACAGAACCTGGTGGGAGGCAGTCAAGTCACCCCATCCTGGATTCCCCTGGGTGTCTAGTTTTCAAAAATGTATAGGTTTGCTTGGTTTCCCTAGGTGCCGGCAGAGGTAGGGTTCAAAAACTACAGCTAGGCACTTTGCCAAAAAAGGGTCATTTTTCACTGCGAAATTGAGGTGTGACCAAGTTGTGTTTTGCGCCGTTTCCTGTCGCAGGCACTAGGCCGACCCACACAAGTGAGGTACCATTTTTCTCATAAGACTTTGGGGAACAAGGGGTGGGTGGAAATTTGTGGATCCACGCAGATTCCAGAACTTTCCACCACAGAAATGTGGGGAAAATGTGTTTTTTGGACAATTTTTTAGGTTTGCAAGGGATTCTGGGTAACAGAACCTGGTGGGAGGCAGTCAAGTCACCCCATCCTGGATTCCCTGGGTATCTGGTTTTCAAAAATGTATAGGTTTGCTAGGTTCCCTAGGTGCCGGCAGAGGTAGGGTTCAAAAACTACAGCTAGGCACTTTGCAAAAAAAGGGTCATTTTTCACTGCGAAATTGAGGTGTGACCACGTTGCGTTTTGTGCCATTTCCTGTCGCGGGCACTAAGCCGACCCACACACATGAGGTACCATTTTTCTCATAAGACTTTGGGGAACACGGGGTGGGTGGAAATTTGTGGATCCACGCAGATTCGAGAACTTTCCACCATAGAAATGTGGGGAAAATGTGTTTTTTTGGACATTTTTTAGGTTTGCAAGGGATTCTGGGTAACAGAACCTGGTGGGAGGCAGTCAAGTCACCCCATCCTGGATTCCCCTGGGTGTCTAGTTTTAAAAAATGTATAGGTTTGCTAGGTTTCCCTAGGTTCCGGCAGAGATAGGGTTAAAAAACTACAGCTAGGCACTTTGCCCAAAAAGGGTCATTTTTCACTGTGAAATTGAGGTGTGACCACGTTGTGTTTTGCGCCGTTTCCTGTCGCAGGCACTAGGCCGACCCACACAAGTGAGGTACCATTTTTCTCGTAAGACTTTGGGGAACGCGGGGTGCGTGGAAATTTGTGGATCCACGCAGATTCCAGAACTTTCCACCACAGAAATGTGGGGAAAATGTGTTTCTTTGGACAATTTTTTAGGTTTGCAAGGGATTCTGGGTAACAGAACCTGGTGGGAGGCAGTCAAGTCACCCCATCCTGGATTCGCCTGGATGTCTAGTTTTCAAAAATGTATAGGTTTGCTAGGTTTCCCTAGGTGCCGGCAGAGGTAGGGTTAAAAAACTACAGCTAGGCACTTTGCCAAAAAAGGGTCATTTTTCACTGCGATATTGAGGTGTGACCAAGTTGTGTTTTGCGCCGTTTCCTGTCGCAGGCACTAGGCCGACCCACACAAGTGAGGTACCATTTTTCTCGTAAGTCGTTGGGGAACGCGGGGTGGGTGGAAATTTGTGGATCCACGCAGAGTCCAGAACTTTCCACCACAGAAATGTGGGGAAAATGTGTTTTTTTTTACAATTCTTTAGGTTTGCAAGGGATTCTGGGTAACAGAACCTGGTGGGAGGCAGTCAAGTCACCGCATCCTGGATTCCCCTGGGTATCTGGTTTTCAAAAATGTATAGGTTTGCTAGGTTTCCCTAGGTGCCGGCAGAGGTAGGGTTAAAAAACTACAGGTAGGCACTTTGCAAAAAAAGGGTAATTTTTCACTGCGAAATTGAGGTGTGACCACGTTGCGTTTTGCGGCATTTCCTGTCGCAGGCACTAGGCCGACCCACACAAGTGAGGTACCATTTTTCTCGTAAGACGTTGGGGAACGCGGGGTGGGTGGAAATTTGTGGATCCACGCAGATTCCAGAACTTTCCACCACAGAAATGTGGGGAAAATGTGTTTTGTTTGACAATTTTTTAGGTTTGCAAGAGATTCTGGGTAACAGAACCTGGTGGGAGGCAGTCAAGTCACCCCATCCTGGATTCCCCTGGGTATCTGGTTTTCAAAAATGTATAGGTTTGCTAGGTTTCCCTAGGTGCCGGCAGAGGTAGGGTTAAAAAACTACAGCTAGGCACTTTGCCAAAAAAGGGTCATTTTTCACTGCGAAATTGAGGTGTGACCACGTTGCGTTTTGCGCCATTTCCTGTCACGGGCACTAGGCCGACCCACACAAGTGAGGTCCCATTTTTCTCGTAAGACTTTGGGGAATGCGTTGTGGGTGGAAATTTGTGGATCCACGCAGATTCCAGAACTTTCCACCACAGAAATGTGGGGAAAATGTGTTTTTTTTGACAATTTTTTAGGTTTGCAAGGGATTCTGGGTAACAGAACCTGGTGGGAGGCAGTCAAATCACCCCATCCTGGATTCCCCTGGGTGTCTAGTTTTCAAAAATGTATAGGTTTGCTAGGTTCCCTAGGTGCCGGCAGAGGTAGGGTTAAAAAACTACAGCTAGGCACTTTGCAAAAAAAGGGTCATTTTTCACTGCGAAATAGAGGTGTGACCACGTTGCGTTTTGCGGCATTTCCTGTTGCGGGCACTAGGCCGACCCACACACGTGAGGTACCATTTTTCTCATAAGACTTTGGGGAACACGGGGTGGGTGGAAATTTGTGGATCCACGCAGATTCGAGAACTTTCCACCACAGAAATGTGGGGAAAATGTGTTTTTTTGGACATTTTTTAGGTTTGCAAGGGATTCTGGGTAACAGAACCTGGTGGGAGGCAGTCAAGTCACCCCATCCTGGATTCCCCTGGGTGTCTAGTTTTAAAAAATGTATAGGTTTGCTAGGTTTCCCTAGGTGCCGGCAGAGATAGGGTTAAAAAACTGCAGCTAGGCACTTTGCCCAAAAAGGGTCATTTTTCACTGCGAAATTGAGGTGTGACCACGTTGTGTTTTGCGCTGTTTCCTGTCGCAGGCACTAGGCCGACCCACACAAGTGAGGTACCATTTTTCTCGTAAGACTTTGGGGAACGCGGGGTGCATGGAAATTTGTGGATCCACGCAGATTCCAGAACTTTCCACCACAGAAATGTGGGGAAAATGTGTTTCTTTGGACAATTTTTTAGGTTTGCAAGGGATTCTGGGGAACAGAACCTGGTGGGAGGCAGTCAAGTCACCCCATCCTGGATTCCCCTGGGTGTCTAGTTTTCAAAAATGTATAGGTTTGCTAGGTTTCCCTAGGTGCCGGCAGAGGTAGGGTTAAAAAACTACAGCTAGGCACTTTGCCAAAAAAGGGTCATTTTTCACTGCGAAATTGAGGTGTGACCAAGTTGTGTTTTGCGCCGTTTCCTGTCGCAGGCACTAGGCCGACCCACACAAGTGAGGTACCATTTTTCTCGTAAGACTTTGGGGAACGCGGGGTGGGCGGAAATTTGTGGATCCACGCAGATTCCAGAACTTTCCACCACAGATTTGTGGGGAAAATGTGTTTTTTTTGACAATTCTTTAGGTTTGTAAGGGATTCTGGGTAACAGAACATGGTGGGAGGCAGTCAAGTCACCGCATCCTGGATTCCCCTGGGTATCTGGTTTTCAAAAATGTATAGGTTTGCTAGGTTTCCCTAGGTGCCGGCAGAGGTAGGGTTAAAAAACTACAGCTAGGTACTTTGCAGAAAAAGGGTAATTTTTCACTGCGAAATTGAGATGTGACCACGTTGCGTTTTGCGCCATTTCCTGTCGCAGGCACTAGGCCGACCCACACAAGTGAGGTACCATTTTTCTCGTAAGACTTTGGGGAACGCAGGGTGGGTGGAAATTTGTGGATCCACGCATATTCCAGAACTTTCCACCACAGAAATGTGGGGAAAATGTGTTTTTTTGGACAATTTTTTAGGTTTGCAAGGGATTCTGGGTAACAGAACCTGGTGGGAGGCAGTCAAGTCACCCCATCCTGGATTCCCCTGGGTGTCTAGTTTTCAAAAATGTATAGGTTTCCCTAGGTGCCGGCAGAGGTAGGGTTCAAAAACTACAGCTAGGCACTTTGCCAAAAAAGGGTCATTTTTCACTGCGAAATTGAGGTGTGACCAAGTTGTGTTTTGTGCCGTTTCCTGTCGCAGGCACTATGCTGACCCACACAAGTGAGGTACCATTTTTCTCGTAAGACTTTGGGGAACGCGGGGTGGGCGGAAATTTGTGGATCCACGCAGATTCCAGAACTTTCCACCACAGAAATGTGGGGAAAATGTGTTTTTTTTGACAATTTTTTAGGTTTGCAAGGGATTCTGGGTAACAGAACCTGGTGGGAGGTAGTCAAGTCACCCCATCCTGGATTCCCCTGGGTGTCTGGTTTTCAAAATGTATAGGTTTGCTAGGTTTCCCTAGGTGCCGGCAGAGGTAGGGTTCAAAAACTACAGCTAGGCACTTTGCCAAAAAAGGGTCATTTTTCACTGCGAAATTGAGGTGTGACCACGTTGCGTTTTGCGCCGTTTCCTGTCGCGGGCACTAGGCCGACCCACACAAGTGAGGTACCATTTTTCTCGTAAGACTTTGGGGAACGCAGGGTGTGTGGAAATTTGTGGATCCACGCAGATTCCAGAACTTTCCACCACAGAAATGTCGGGAAAATGTGTTTTTTTTGACAATTCTTTAGGTTTGCAAGGGATTCTGGGTAACAGAACCTGGTGGGAGGCAGTCAAGTCACCCCATCCTGGATTCCCCTGGGTATCTGGTTTTCAAAAATGTATAGGTTTGCTAGGTTTCCCTAGGTGCCGGCAGAGGTAGGGTTAAAAAACTACAGCTAGGCACTTTGCCAAAAAAGGGTCATTTTTCACTGCGAAATTGAGGTGTGACCACGTTGCGTTTTGCGCCATTTCCTGTCACGGGCACTAGGCCGACCCATACAAGTGAGGTCCCATTTTTCTCGTAAGACTTTGGGGAATGCGTTGTGGGCGGAAATTTGTGGATCCACGCAGATTCCAGAACTTTCCACCACAGAAATGTGGGGAAAATGTGTTTTTTTGGACAATTTTTTAGGTTTGCAAGGGATTCTGGGTAACAGAACCTGGTGGGAGGCAGTCAAGTCACCCCATCCTGGATTCCCCTGGGTGTCTAGTTTTCAAAAATGTATAGGTTTGCTAGGTTCCCTAGGTGCCGGCAGAGGTAGGGTTCAAAAACTACAGCTAGGCACTTTGCAAAAAAAGGGTCATTTTTCACTGCGAAATTGAGGTGTGACCACGTTGCGTTTTGTGCCATTTCCTGTCGCGGGCACTAGGCCGACCCACACACGTGAGGTACCATTTTTCTCATAAGACTTTGGGGAACACGGGGTGGGTGGAAATTTGTGGATCCACGCAGATTCGAGAACTTTCCACCACAGAAATGTGGGGAAAATGTGTTTTTTTGGACATTTTTTAGGTTTGCAAGGGATTCTGGGTAACAGAACCTGGTGGGAGGCAGTCAAGTCACCCCATCCTGGATTCCCCTGGGTGTCTAGTTTTAAAAAATGTATAGGTTTGCTAGGTTTCCTTAGGTGCCGGCAGAGATAGGGTTAAAAAACTACAGCTAGGCACTTTGCCCAAAAAGGGTCATTTTTCACTGCGAAATTGAGGTGTGACCACGTTGCGATTTGTGCCGTTTTCTGTCGCAGGCACTAGGCCGACCCACACAAGCGAGGTAACATTTTTCTCATAAGACTTTGGGGAACACGGGGTGGGTGGAAATTTGTGGATCCACGCAGATTCCAGAACTTTCCACCACAGAAATGTGGGGAAAATGTGGTTTTTTTGACAATTTTTTAGGTTTGCAAGGGATTCTGGGTAACAGAACCTGGTGGGAGGCAGTCAAGTCACCCCATCCTGGATTCCCCTGGGTGTCTAGTTTCCAAAAATGTATAGGTTTGCTAGGTTTCCCTAGGTGCCGGCAGAGCTAGGGTTCAAAAACTACAGCTAGGCTCATTGCAAAAAAAGGGTCATTTTTCACTGTGAAAATGTGGTGCATCCACTTTGCGTTTTGCGCTGCTTCCTGTCGCGGGCACTAGGCCTAACCACACAAGTGAGGTACCATTTTTTTCGGAAGACCTTGGGGAACGCGGGGTGGGTGGAATTTTGTGGTTCCACACAGATTCCAGAACTTTCCACCACAGAAAAGTGAGGAAAATGTGTTTTTTTTACCAATCTTTTAGGTTTGCAAGGGATTCTGGGTAACAGAACCTGGTGAGAGCCAGTCAAGTCACCCCATCCTGAATTCCCCTGGGTGTCTAGTTTTCAAAAATGTATAGGTTTGCTAGGTTTCCCTTAGTGCCCGCAGAGCTAGGGTTCAAAAACTACAGCTAGGCACTTTGCAAAAAAAGGGTAATTTTTCATTGTGAAAATGTAGTACGTCCACCTTGCATTTTGAGCCATTTCCTGTTGTGGGCACTAGGCCTACCCACACAAGTGAGGTACCATTTTTATCGGGAGACTTAGGGTAACACAGAATTGTAGAGCAACTGTTATTACCTATTGACTTTCGATGCATTTCTGCCTTCCAAATGAAAGACAATGTGTAAAAAATAAGTCATTTTGAAAAATGACCTATAATTCTCATGCTAGTATGGGTACTCCCAATTTCGGAAATGTGCAAATATCTACTGTTTCTAAAATCTACATTTTGTTCCCATTTCAGAAATACATAGGTGTCTTTCATAACAATTTTTCCATGTATACATTTTCCCAAAATAATTGCTATATACCCGGTACATAATAAAAAACCATTGCAAGATGCTGCTCAGTTATTGACTCTGGGTTTGTCGGGTTCTTGGTGAACCTACAAGTCCTATATATCCCCACAACCACAAACGTCCAGTGGATATAACGGTATATTGCTTTCAAATAGCTGTCATAATTAGAAGAAGTTACAGGTGAAAACGTTGACACAAATGGCTGTTTTTTTCAACTAATTTTCAATTTTTCCTTCATTTAACTGTTAGTTTCTATAAGGAAAACTTTAAGGATCTACACAAATGACCCCTTGCTGAATTCAGAATTTTGTCTACGTTTCATAAATGTATGGCTTTCCAGGATCCATTATTGGTTTCATACCCATTTCTACCATTAACTGGAAGGAGGTTGAAAGCACAAAAAATAGCAAAAATAGACTATGTCCCAGAAAAATGCCAAAACTGTGTAAAAAAAGTTGGTTTTCTGACAAAAGTCTGCTTGTCCCTGAAATCTGGGAAGATGGTGATTTCAGCACCACAACCCCTTTTTGATGCCATTTGCAGGGAAAAAACAAGACGCTTTCATCTGTACCCTTTTTCGCATTTTTCCCCAAAAACCAAATTTAGCTCTATTTTGGCTAATTTCTGGGTCCCTCCAGGGGAATCCACAAACCCTGGGTATCTTTACAATCCCCATGATGTTAGAAAAAAGGACGCAAATTTGGCGTGGATACCTTATGTGGTCAAAAAGTTACAGGGGCCTAAGCGCGCACTACCCCAAATAGCCAAAAAAAGGCTTAGCACAGGGGGGGAAAAGGCCTAGCAGCGAAGGGGTTAAGATGGTAGGAGAGTAAAATGGGTTGGTAGGTGACGTAAATTATTTTAGGGAGATTGGGAGGTGTTATCTTTTAAAAGCACAGAACTGGTTAAAACTATATTAGGTAGAACCGTTTCTGAATCCACACCAAATTGCTGTTTTACGGCTTGGGTTTTTTTATCACTCATCCACGCAACTCCACACACAATCCCCCATGCTGAGTCAAGTACAACATCAGCCAGCTCACTTTAATCTGGTTCAAACACATTCCTCGCCATATACCATTCTGACTTTTAACAGGTATGATGGACTTTCCTCACTTACCGGAGTGGACAGACTGAAGGCAGTCAATGGGAATAGAGAAGATCTTTGTGAAGGTTTGCCCAAAACTCCTATTCACAATATGTGTGTATAGGCATACAACACAGCAGATTGTTGCTCTTTATATCCACAGACATGTGTTACTTTGTATCCAACGGCCATTGTGAAAGACCTCCCCCATGCTAGTCCTACTGCCGTCCTATTTTGGAACGTGGACGGGCTATGTAGCAAACATAATTTGACAGAGTGGTTAGATTTTGTGTCCAGATTTTTAATTGTATGTCTACAAGAAACTTGGTCTGTCGATCCAATTCATCTCAATGGTTTTAAAACATTCCATACTCCAGCTGTCCTATGGATATGTGGTAGGCCCAAAGGTGGCTTATATACCTATTTTGAATTAAGTTGGTCCCCTCAAATCTAGTGTTTTATCAAATTATGTCTATCCTAATTTCATCGTCAACATTGCTGATATTAATAAATTTTTACAATAATGCCTGCAATTTGGATATACTATCTGTTTTGCATCAACTCAACACTGACCTGGAATTACTAGCCTCTAACGAATCAAGTGAATTCATTTTTTTATGGAGGGGCGATTTTAACCTTTGTTTGTGCTCACTGCCATCTAACAAGGTCTGCGGTCTGGCTAATCCCATGAATGGTGATATCACCATTTTTTACACACATATTATGGAGAGCTACTTAATGAATTACTTTTTAAATACGACCTTGATTTGTGTAACGAATTAAGCTATCCCCGGGTTGAAGTAACCTGCACATTTAATGGGAGAGGGGAGAAAAGTGTAATTGATTACCTGCTGCTTCCAAATCGTTATTCCTTCTTGGTAACTCAATTTATTTTACACAATTTTGCAATGAGTAACCATTTACTCTAGGATATAGAGTTAGATATCAACCTCACCAATGACCAGGGGGCAAACCACTGTGTATCATCAGTTGAGAACATTGGAATCATTCAATGAGATGGTTAAACTCAAAAGTGGTCTATGCTATATCCCAACACATTTTTGGAACAGTTAATTATTAAACAGAGTGGAGCTTTTGAAATCTGTCTAGATGAGACTGCTGAGGCAACAAAAGTCATTAAAGCATTTAAACTAATTACCAAGGGCATTAAAGAAGGGTTAATTTCCCATCAGAAAAATATAGGAAAGCAGACTAGTGGCTGGTTCGACTCTGCTTGTACTAGGGCCCACATGAGTTTAAAATTAGTCTGAAGCATGCAACCTAGGAACATTAAAGAAGTCCAGGACTGTAGACACGCTTACAGGCTTGCCATAAAACCCAGGAAAAAAAGGTTTGAAGGGGGAGGCTTAGCAAAACCTACATGAGGGAAGTTACAATAATGATAACACTGCCTTTTGGCGTGTTATCAACTCCCCTTTTGTAAGAGAAGTTGACAGACCCCGAATCGAGATTGCAATTACGGAGGTAGATTGGTTAGCTCACTATTTTAAAATATATTCTAATACAGTGGGGAATGTCAGTAAACCTCTTCCATCATTGTCTATGACTGACCCTCCCTTGGCGGCACTTCTTTATGATCAGACCAACCCTAATTTTACCCTCGACAAAGTCATTTTGGCTCTAAAGATGAGTAAAGGAGGTAAAGCACTGGGCCCAGATGGTATTCCAATTGACCTTTATAAATCTAACATCAACCTCTGGGGCTCCCTTCTGACAGTCCTCTTTCAATCCTGTCAGAGTGCTGTTTTTTTAAATATCTGGTCAGAATCCCTTATAGTGCATATCCATAAGAAAGGCGACCGTAACTGTCCTGCTCATTACACACCTGTTTCCTTACTTGATTCTTTAGTTAAAGTGGTTTGAAGCATGGTTTTATGCAGAGTACAGGACTGGGCTGATTCTAATAATATAATCTCGGATGTACCATATGGATTCGACCAGGAGTAGGGACAATTGAGCAGGCTATAAATCTGAATTTGTTCATTATATGCAGAACCTGGGCCTGCAAACCGACATAAGTAAAACCTTTGTTATGGAAATGGGGAAAACAGTAATAAAATCCACTGACATCTTAATTGAGAGTTCCACTATAACACCCACACCATCTTTTTCTTACTTAGGGATATTATTTGATCAGTAGGGGAACTGGAGAAATGCAGTGATTTGTAGAAGACTCCAATTTGCTAAATCCATTACGGCTTTGCTCAACTTCTCTAGGAAGCTGAGCATTAAACACCCAAGAGAGATGATGACGATATATAAATCGAAATGCTGGCCTATTGCTATGTACAGATCTGATTTGTGGGGCTATGCAAATGTTGATTCTCTGCAGCTGATAGAAAATGCTTATTTAAGAAAACTCCTTGCCCTTCCTAAAAGCTGGTCCACCTTTGCCTGTCATTCGGAATTAAGTGCCCCATAACTAGTAGATCTGATTAAGGTTCAGCCGGTTCTGCTCTGGCACAAAATCTGGTCATCTGAGCACACGGAGCTCAACCGAGCTATTGCAAGGGATCGCTATAGATCCAAGCATGCTTTCAAAATCCATTGGCTAAAGTATTTTAACCAAATCCTGACAGATATTGGTCATCCTGAGTATTATCATCATCCAGAAACTCTGACCAGTATCTCTAGGAAAGCACTAAAGATGAAGTGTCTAACACTGCTTGAGGAACTGAGGTTGTCTACTGAAATGATTAAACCATCTGTACATACAAATCAGTAGGTTTTGACCACCTTTGATATGCAACCTTATTTAACAAATGTACATAATGTCCAACATCGATTCACACTGTTGCGCTTTAGGCTGGATATTTTCTATCGTTTAACCAGTTTTCCCAGCATAAATAATAGGTCACCTGAGTTAGTGCATTGTCCCTGCGACAATTTATCCAAGCATACCACTATGCACATTGTGTTTTTCTGCAAATTTTACTCAGATTTGAGGAACCGATTAATTAAGCCATTGTTAAAGCCTTTGAATTTTATGCAATGTCGACCAGCTTTTTAATATTTACAATTGCTTCCAAATTTGGATATGTTAGAACTGGGATTTCTGGTTGGCTAGGGCTTGCACCAAAGCCAGGCAGAAAACACCACTCTAGTCAGGGCAAGGGAGTTACACACTGATGATAACCCCTGCTCACCCCCTTGGTAGCTTGGCACGAGCAGTCAGGCTTATCCCAGAGGCAATGTGTAAAGCGTTTGCGCAACACACACACACAGCAGCAACACACTAGGCACACTACAAAAGAAACTCCACACAAGGTTATATCAAAAATAGCCTTTGTATTATCATAAACACATTAGAAACATAATCACACATTTACACTGTGCCAACAGGCACGGGCAATATTCACAGGGGATTATATACAGGACCAGGCCAATCGGGCCACGGTCAGAACCATCAGATCAGGTAAGTAAATGCAAAACACAACCAGTAACTACAGGTACCATAATGACCTAAGCATTATCATATTCGCATAAACGCACATTAGGCCCAAGCCCCTATATTTATACTTAGCATTCCTTTGTCTGCAGTGCAGGGCATGGGGTAACCAGATACAACTGGTTCAGGGGGGATTTGGAGCACTTTGGTAATAAACAACTGTTCTGTATTCTCTACTGTCTGACCGACACTTCATTTTGTGGAAGGCGATTAGGAGGTTGTGGAAAACCAGGGTGGCCCTTTTAGGGCCACTTCCTTCAGTTGGCGCCCAAACAGGGACTCCGCAAGGTGACCCGACTTGCCCGCAATTTGGTTGTAGGGTCGGGGTTGCGTCCGGTCGGTCGGGCGGATCGGGATCCGCAAACGATATGATCCCGGTTCTCTTGGCTGCCCCGCCAGTCTGATCGGGCGACTCCTCGTCTAGTGGTCACCGGCCGGGGTCCTGAGAAGGCTGAACCTTGGATTTGACCGTTTGGTCCGAAGAGTCGGCAGTGGAGAATATTATTGCTCGACCTGAGTGCACCAGGTGAGTGACTTGAATTCTTGGAAAATGTGGTGCCATGGTTGAATGGCACGAACCTAAGGGCTGGTTCTGGTACAGTCTCCGGACTGTCTTGTCTTGAAGTTGGGGGGTTTGCGGACCCTTGAAAAGACACAGAGTGTTTGTGAACAGTCTACCAGGCAAACTGGAAATTCGGCCCATTCTAGAAAAGGTTTGGGGCTGTTTGCGAACAATCTGCCAGGCCAACTGGAAATTCGGCTTATTCTTGAAAAGGTCTGGGGCTAGAGCCTGTCTTCTTGTCTTGGTACAGTCTGTGGACTGTCTTGTGCGGTTTTGGACCGCTTTGATTTGGTTTCTGAACCATTTGTTGGTTGGTGTTCTATTTGTCCATTGGGGACAGTGTATGTGTCTTATATAAAGATGCCTTGTCTAAGTAAGTTCGGGTGTTTTGGATGTCGGTGTTGTTCCACTGAAGCTCGATTGGAAGAAAGGCAGCCGGCGCCTCCAGAGGGTACCCCAAATTTTGACGTATACGTTAAGCATGGCATTGGCCCTATTATGTTTAGCACGTTGTGGAATAAATATACGAGGGACAATGTTGAGTTACAGTGGCCGCTTACTGGCACATTTGATGAACAAAAGTTGAATTACTTGCAGGACAAATTGTTCGCCAAAAAGAGTAGGCAGTCGATGTTTGATTCTCTGAGGACATGGCAGAAGGAAGCAAAGCAACGACGTATGAGGGCAGAGAAGCAAGCTCGGAGGGAACAGACGCAAACGATAACGCAGAAAGCAGTAGCGTAAGAAAGAGAAAAGTTCGAGAAAGGCATAGAGTGTGCAGATAGGAAGTTTCGATTGCAGAGTGATAAATGTTACGTTGCTAGAGAGGAAGGTGATGTTTTCGTTGAGGAGTTATTGGATTCTCGGCCCCCACCTCCTTATGCCCCTGACCGGATATATCCCATGATCCCAACACCTCAGTCTTCGGCCTCTGGTTCTGCTATTCCTACTCTTCCTGTTTCTGGCCCTACTGCTTTGGCCCCACCTGCTTCTTCCCCACTTTTGCAAGTTACAGGGACGGGAGCCATCGGTTCCCCAATTCTGTCTCCCGACTCCGTACCTGGGGGCACGCCTCCTCTTACTCCTGCATCACAGTCTTTGTGCGAGATGGTACCTGTTTCTTCCTCTGCTCTTTCCCCTTTGATTGTGCTACCTCAGGCATTGCAAAATGCCGAGACGCCTGTGCGTGGAGTGCATGAAGTGAATTGGGCAGCGGCACGTGAATGCATGGATAAAGTGCAGGTGTGTTCTGCTGTGGGTGATGAGGAAAAGAGAATGGTGGCTGACCAAGCTGCACAGTGGGCCCGGAATCCGATTTATGGTGTGGAAGATGTGTGGAACGTGATGAAAGATTATGAGCCGTTTATACAGCAACATGCTCTTAAGCATATGTCGGCTACCCTGATAGGCTTGTGGGAACAGTGTTTCAAGGGTATTGCACCGCAGATAATTTATGACATTTGGGATAGGGTATATACTACAGATATGGCCCCAAATGAGGTTTTCAGAAATGTGACGACATTGGTGGGTTATCGGGGGTAGATTGCTCCAGAAGGTCCCGAAGACAGTGTCACAGTTCCCCATGAGGGAAGTTCATTAACCCTGGGCATCCAATTCTGCTCCGCTCGCGGAATTTAGGCAATTTCGCGTTCCGTGGAGAACGCGGAATTGCCAACAATTCCGCGATCCGCGGCGTAGCGGAATTATTTTCTTGTCGCGTTTTAAAAATGCGTTCTAGCGCGCGATAGCGACTTACCGGGATTCCTGCGTTCGCCAACGGGTTTTCCTATCCGTTCGCGTGCGCCACGAGATTTCGGTAGCCGGCCGCGTTATCCCATGAGAGTTTGCGATCGCGAACACGTCATTCGCCGCGCCATCGGACAACGCGAGAGTGTGCGATCGCGAACACGTCATTCGCTGCGCCATCGTGCACCGCGAGAGAGATTGCGACCGCGAACAAGTCATTCGGGCGCGCCATCGGACATCCTGCGATATTTTTGTACAGCTCGCGATCCCGAACACGCAAAATTTTCAATCTGGAGAACAATAACATCGCAAGCAGCATAAAACCTTCTATAAATTGATGATTTGGATGAAAAAAAAAACTCAGATTGATATTTGGCTGTCCTTTTTGGTCAAATGTTTGCGGGGGGGAGAGGGAGGAAGTGCCACAGAGTCTCCTACTTCCTGTTCCTGTCCAGCAGGCTCCTCCCAGTGCTTTGTCCATCTCCTGTTCATTTTTCACTTGGATTTGAGCTGGAAGGATCACTCTTTGTCTCTGCTGCATCATTATCATTGGATTTGAGGATTTTGGGATTTGAGATTTTACAAGTAAGTTGGTGTTGTTTGATTGGGGCATTGCAGTTGCTGCAACTTCATTTTTGGTACTTTTCATCATTTTTAAAAATAAATCGTTGTGGGTAGCTAGTAGGTCCAGAGCTAGTCATGGGTCATGGATTGCTGTGTGATGTATTTATTAATTTCAAACATCATTTAGGGGGCATGGATGGCATTGGATTGAATTGCAAAATGTGTTTTTTTCGGTGTATTTCAGTTTTTGGGCTGTGTGTTAAATACATGCCTTAGTTGTGTGTGGTGTGCTGCAGGCCTTGTTTAGCCCTGTGTATTTTCGTTTTTGCATTTTATTGCATTACAGGCAAAGCAAAAGCAGTGTGGTTTACCATGCAGCCTTTGCCTGGCTATTATAGGCCTGTTTTCAGTACATTGTTTTCCAGGCCTCCTGCTTGTTGCTTGTGATTTGTGAGTGTCCATGTGGCTGGTAGCCATTTCTGGTGGGAGTTACAAGTGTGCTGCTTTTGCCATATACTAAGGCCTGCATGTGTTTCCTTTGTGGCCTAGGCTTCTTGTTGTGGGCCTGGCCATGAGGCTGGCGGCCATTTTGAAGCCAGGCAGTGTGCTTTTGCCATAGGCCTGCATTGTCTGTCTTCAGTTTCTTGTTGTTGTGGGCCTGGCCATGAGGCTGGCGGCCATTTTGAAGCCAGGCAGTGTGCTTTTGCCATAGGCCTGCATTGTCTGTCTTCAGTTTCTTGTTGTTGTGGGCCTGGCCATGAGGCTGGCGGCCATTTTGAAGCCAGGCAGTGTGCTTTTTGCCATAGGCCTGCATTGTCTGTCTTCAGTTTCTTGTTGTTGTGGGCCTGGCCATGAGGCTGGCGGCCATTTTGAAGCCAGGCAGTGTGCTTTTTGCCATAGGCCTGCATTGTCTGTCTTCAGTTTCTAGTTGTTGTGGGCCTGGAAATGAGGCTGGCGGCCATTTTGAAGCCAGGCAGTGTGCTTTTTGCCATAGGCCTGCATTGTCTGTCTTCAGTTTCTTGGTGTTGTGGGCCTGGCCATGAGGCTGGCGGCCATTTTGAAGCCCGGTAGTGTGCTTTTATCCATAGGCCTGCAAGCTTGTAGCCTAGTCTGCCAACAGGCCTTTCATCCAGTGGGCCCAGAGGTAGTCAGGGATGCATGAAACAACTGTTTCTGTGTGTTCTGTTGAATTTAAACATCATTTAGGGCACATGGATGGCATTGGATTGAATTGCAAAATGTGGATTTTTGGGTGTATTTCAGTTTTTGGGGTGTGTGTTAAATACATGCCTTAGTTGTGTGTGGTGTGTTGCAGGCCTTGTTTAGCCCCTGTGTATTTTTGTTTTTGCATTTTATTGCATTACAGGCAAAGCAGTGTGGTTTACCATGCAGCCTTTGCCTGGCTATCGTAGGCCTGTTTTCAGTACATTGTTTTCCAGGCCTCATGCTTGTTGCTTGTGAGTTGTGAGTGTCCATGTGGCTGGTGGCCATTTCTGGTGGGAGTTATAAGTGTGCTGCTTTTGCCATTTAGGCCTGCATGGTTTTCCTCTTGGCTTACTGCTTGCATCCATCCCCTTTGCCAGCTGCAGCTCCCTGAATGATGTGATGAGCAAATAATTTAATGCCAAACAGGGTCCACTTCTATTACATTTGTATTTTTGTTGTTGTTCCTCTTCTTTCCTATCCTTCCTGACAGTGTACACAGTATACCATGAAAGCCCTTGTTGACGGTCTCACAAATGGCTACACTAATTTATATCTTTTATTTGTTTGTTTGTACTACTAGTAATTGAACCACAACAACAAATGCAACATTTCACTGATGTTCTTCTCCTGGCTTCTTTGCTTTTAGGTGCACAAAAAGACAGAGGAGGAGGTGTCATCATCATCATCACCCGTTGTACTGCCAGGCAGAAGTCCTGCTGCGCGTCACGTCCACGTGTGACCACAGACATCTCTGCAACTTGTGCACCTGCATCCTGCTGACATCTGAAGAAGATGGCCCCAAAGAAAGGTACCAGGTCCTCCAGTACCAAGAAGGTTGCCAGTGAGAAGAAGGGACAGAAGAAGGAAGTGGCACTTGCCAAGACTGGTGTGCCGGCCGATGTGTTTTCTGGTAAAAAAAACTTACGCCTGCAGCTGCGGTGTCCAGCGGGGACCAAGCTGGGAGCAGCACCTCTGCATCAGTGGGCCCACCCCAGCAACCTAGGCCCAAGCCCATGACTGTGACTGTGGCAGAGGTAGCCAGTCTACTAACGACCAGTGATGTTGAAATGTCATTATCGCAAAGTAGTACCCAATCCACGCACTCGCAGGCGGAAACTCAGCAGATAAGTGGGCAACCCCAGCCGCAACCCCAGCCACAACTGCAGCCGGAGCCGCAACCACAGCCGGAACCGCAACCACAGCCGGAACCACAGCCGCAACCACAGCCGCAACCACAGCCGCAACCACAGCCGGAACCGGAACCACAACCCACAATAGTAGTTGTTCCACCTGAAGTAGGGGCAGTTCAGGAAATCGAGCTTTTTGCAGACGAAGAGGAGCAAGCCACTGTTCCAGAAGATCCATTGTCTTCCATACCCCCAGCAAGGAAAAGGAGGGTTAGTCCATCAACTTCTTCTTCAAGCCCCGCTTCTGATGATCTAGATGCCACTTGGAAGCCACCAGCTCAGCCTGAGAGTGATGCACGCCACAAGACAAGGCTAGTGAAAAGGAAGGTTCCAGAAAGCCTTACAGTTATGGAGGTAGATGTAGACGAGGGGGTGATGATGATGAAGAGCCAGTCATCATGAACATCACTCCTGGGCCTGCGGAGATGGAGACCAACATTATTAGACTATCCCAAATCGCTGCGAGGGATGTAGCACGGATACCACCAACACAGGTAACGCCAACACGACCTCCAGCTTCCATATTTGCCTTTGCAAAGGCCCGGCAGGGACCTACATCCAGCTCAACCACAACCTCAGTAGGTGGTGGTAATGTAAGTGCACAGAGTCAAATTCCATCCACACCCTCCATTTCATCTGGTATTGAAAGTGGCACCTCCAGCAGCGCCAGAAAGTTCTCCTCCCCAGTTTGGGACTTCTTTTCGGTTAGCAGTAAGGAGGAGAACATTGCTATATGCTCAATTTGTCGGCAGGCTGTTAGGCGGGGTAAGCTTGGTACAAACTATGGTACCGGAGGACAAACAAGTCATCTAAAAAAACACCACACTATCAAGTGGGAGGCTCACCTACTTCACTTAGAAAAAGTAAAACTGGACCCATTGCTGTTGTTGGGGATGAAGAAGTAGGGGAAGATATGATCGCGGTGGAAGGTCAACAAGAGGGAGACATTTCTAGCCCTACCCCCAGCAGTGTACTGGTAACGCCCACATCCTCAGCAACATCTGAGTGGCACCATAGTAAGAGTCAACATGAGACACCAAGGCAACCGGGCACTGCAATGAGCAAAATTGCAGCGTCGTTGAGCCTAGCTGGGCTCAAGAAGAAAGGTGCACCACAAAGGAAAATATTCCAGCCTACCATTGACAGCATGCTTAGGTCGGAGGGGCAGTACCAACACAACCACCCAACGGCACGGTTGTACAATGCGAAGCTGGCTAAAATGTTAGCGCTGGACCTTCTCCCTTTTTCATTTGTGGAAGGGGTGGGTTTCCTTGAATTTGTGTCAGCCATCTGCCCTAAATGGAAGGTTCCCAGCCGGTCCTATTTCGCCCGAGTTGTTGTTCCAGCACTACATCACGATGTGCTGGAATTGGTTGGACAAGCTTTGCAGCAGAGTGCTGTTCACAAAATCCACCTGACAACAGACATGTGGACCAGTTGCCAAGCCACTGATTACATGTGCATCACTGTACACTGGGTCTCTTTTGTGGGGGTTAGAGAAAAGCTATCTGAAGTAGGTGCTGTTGACACAGCTGCGATTTTTAATGCTTCTCGGAAACATGCAACTGTAGCCATGTTCGCCATGGAGAAATCTCATACTGCTGAAAACATTTTGGAAGAGTTTAACAGCAAGGTCTTTGAATGGCTGCGCCCCAGAGGGCTTCACATTGGTTTTGTTGCCACGGGTAATGGCAGTAATATACTTAAGGCCATGACGCTTGGTGAGTATTTCAGGGTCCCGTGTTTGGCGCACTGCATTAACATTATAGTTCAAGACTTTCTGAAAAAAGAACCCATAGTCAGCAACTTACTGACCACCTGCCGCAGAATATGCACGCATTTCAGCCATTGTTTTAAAGCCCGGAGGCAGCTGAGGATCATTCAACGTGACTATAGAATGACAGTCAAGCACTCATCCAGGAGGTGGCAACACGTTGGAACTCAACGTATTACATGCTTGACCGTCTGTTTGAGCAGCACAGACCAATCAATGAATATGTCATGCGAAGGGCGGATGCTACTGTGAAAGGCATGACCCTTCAGATGGACCAATGGTGCCTAGTTAAATCTCTTACAGAGATGCTTCTTCCTTTCGAGGTCTTCACACGTGAAGTCAGCAAGGAGGACTGTACTATGGGCCAAGCTATCCCATTGTTGCACATGCTAGAGCAACAGCTGAAGGGGGTGTGTGAAGCGTACATAGGTGTGGAGGAAAAAAAAGAAGCATATGAGTTGGTGGAGAGCTTATCATGTCGCTTAAGTGAAAATGCAAGGGTGCAAAATAAGATTCTGTCACAACAACATTACATTTGTGCCACAATTCTGGATCCACGGTACAAATCGGCACTGCACAGTAAGACATTATTCCCTTTTTCAGAAGTGGATGTTGCCCGGTACAAAACTTGGATAGCTGAGGCAGCCAGCACATTGGAAAATGAACGGCTGGTAATTAAAGGCCTCAAACCCACGTCAAGTACTGCAGCAGGGTATCCGGCGTCAAGTTCAACTTCAGAGCCTGTGGGCAGTGCATTTGGTTCACAGCTGTCACCAACACTATCGACAACAGCAAGAACCGGATCATCAGCCCCAGTACAAACGGCACAGAATTGGTATTTACAGCAAGGACTTGCTAGGTCCAGTGCTGATGCAAAGACAAAAGAGGCCGCACTAAGTTTAGCACCCCTGAACATTGACCGAATGGTCCAGGCCTACCTGGATGACCCAACAGAGGTCTACATTGATCAAAACCCATTGCGGTATTGGTATGGCAAAAGGGGCCAATGGCCAGTGCTCAGCAGGCTGGCGATAAACTATCTGGCTTGCCCTATCACAAGTGTCTCTTCTGAACGTGTTTTCAGTGCTGCTGGTTCCATTGTAACAGTGAAAAGGACCAGTCTCTCACCCAAAAACGTGGCGAGGTTAACCATGATCAAAATAAATCAGTAATTTATACCACCGAATTACACAATACATGAATCAACGCAGGAAGATGAGGACAGCGGCTCAGGTGACGGAAGTAGCGTGTTGGATGCTGATTACCTACTTCTGGTTGAACCTCCAGAGTTTGAGGACGAGCTATACTTCCTGACAACTAGGCTTCCACTTCTTACTGTGGTTCTCCCTTATTTACTTCTATTTGTGTGTCTGTCTTTCTGTTTGGAAACTTCAAATCACAACAAATCCATCACCACCATCTTCGTATTTTATTGCCTTATATGAGTTTCAGCTCTCTGCATTTCAGTCCACTCCTCCGAGTCCTGCTCCTCCATCCTCCTGAATCGACCTAAATCTATTGCCCTCAAGTCAGATGATGATTGGATGTAGCATAATCGAAGAAAAACTAAAATCTTGCCTCGTTGAGTCTTTCCAAAAGAAGTGGAACATGATGATGACTACTATAGCTAGCCTCCTTTCCGAGCCGATACAGACTGCCCATTAACTGAAGATGAGAAGGAACAGGTAATGAATGATGACATGCATTGGACGCTGACTGAGTGATTTGTGTTGTTGTTGTTTGTAGTGCATGAAGGTAATTCATTGTGTACTATTATCTAATCTACACACTAAAAGTAACTCAATGCAATGTTTGTTTCCATTCTTGTTTTTCAATAACAATTTTCTACTTCTACTGCAGGCTGATCCATTGCATTTTGAATATGGAAAGGGGACTCAATCTGTACAATACTGCACACTGAGTTGGACAACACACCATGATGATGACCACAGTGACATTATCTCTTCGCAGTCACTCAGTACGATCCGAGATGATTGATGGAATAACTCAGTGCATTTCATGAGTGCATTAAAAGGTAACCAAGTCAACAACAACCACTGCAGACCTACATGTCTGTGTAGTGGTGGAGTCTAGTGTGGTGGTATGACTGTCAGCGGGGCATTGATTTAGTCACTTGATTTGTAAAATGCTATGTTGCTGTATATCTGCTTTGTCTGCCTCTGTCAAAAAAGGTACGCTAAATGGAGGATGTGTCACGGGTGCCGTGGGCCTGCTCTGTCCTGTTGTTGTTGGAGGTTAATGCTGGAAACAGACTAGAGTAGACATGATGTATCCAAATCCATGCCGCCTCTGAAAGTGTTCTTGTTGCACTCCACCGTAATTTAGGCATTTTTTTTCTACTTGATTTTTCAATATCCCTTTTGTTTTCTCATCTGCAATTACAGGCCAGCCCTTACCCTGTGCTACACTGGGAAAAACAACTCTCACTTACCTTACCAATGAATCTACATCTGCCAGGCAGGCAGTGGCGTCACCCAAGATTGATGGCCGGAGCGTCCATGGAAGTGAAGACCAAGACGAATGCCGAGATGCAACTCCCCATTTTGACCAGGATAACATACAGTAACAGTATCAACTTTCATCATCTTTTAAATTTGATTCATTTTTTGTCTTCAATCATTACTACTGTGTGTTGTTGTTGTTATGTTTGCTCTCTGCTTATAATTCAATTCATCCATACAGCAATTTTTGACTTTTCTTTGCTATCTTTAAGCCCGGGCCGGTACAACAGAACAGAAACTGTATGTAATTCGGGTCTCTCTGAGGGCAGACAGGCAAGGCAAATTGCATAATATACTACTGCCCTGTACTGTCTAATTGTCTAGTGGTAGTAGTTAGTAAGTACTATCATTAACCATCAAGTTATCATCATCATGCATGCATTTCCTTTTTCTCCCTTAACTGATTTATGGATATGGTTGTCTGCCAAGATTGTGTTTTGTTGTTGTCCATGCGTACTGTTTATCTTTGTCAAACCTTTCCCAAAACCCCCCTTCCCAACCATTCATCAAACCCTAACCCTCTTCCCCCGGGCTGTGTGACTTATAGAGGTGTGACTAAATTAAATGTACACCAATAATTTATCACACGCTTGCTGGGGCGGATGTGGCTAAAGCAACAAAAATGCATTTTCAAGGCAGGGCGAGGATCTTCTTCTGCTTGCCCACCCTCCTATGAGCAGTATATTTGCGATTTTTTTTTTTTTTACCAAAGGAACCTAATCCATCAGCATTAATTGTCGGCATAGATTGGATTTGTTGTCATCCTCCGAAACAGCACTAACGGTTACGCTTGTGTCGAGTCACGGTGTACTGTAGGCCTAGTCGAGTGACTCGACACCGCTAGAGTTTGTAACTCTATGTACTAGGCTATCCCCGCAGCCATTATGTTTCCTTGTATTTTGGCATATTATTGTTTGACAGTAAGTTCCGTACTGTACTTCGTTCTACTACTCCTCCCACAGTCTCTCTCAGGTGACTGACTGTCTCATTTTCTTTTATTTGCAAGTGCTACTGCCAGGGTCTACTACTACTATCCCCATCAACCATGGCATGTTGGGAAAGAAAACCATCATCACCATGCAGCCATCGCCGTGCCCAAGTTAAACATCAAGCACAGGTAAGAGAAGAAGTTTGGGGGAGGCATAATTAATAACAGAATTTTTTTCATTAATTCTATTTCACACACCCCTTTGAGTCCAGTTGCAGAATGCATAGATTAGGAGGAGAGACTGACAGTACTAGTAGGACAAGTCCCTCAGTGAGGGGTACCGCATCTGTCTGTTTGTGTCTTAGTAACTCAGCCAATTATTTAAATCAAACACTGGCTGTGGCACTGCACCAGCAAGGAAACCGTGTGACGTAAAACAGTAACCCCACCCACAAAACATTAACAACATCGTATATAAAGTCTAAATATGTAATTTAATACCCTAACAAAAATAAACTATGTAAAAAAATCCCACAACACCTGACCCACCCTCTCCCTAACCCCAACCAATGTCCATGTCCCGGAACGAAAAAGTCCAACAAATGTCCAATAGTCCAAAACCCAACGCCCGATTCCCACCCACCAAAATAAGCTATAAAAAAGGGGCAATAAATAAACAGGGTCTCAGCGGGCTCGCCTCTCCAGGACACGGATGCGCTCCTCTAGGCGGGCCACGCGGCGCTTCAGCGCGTGGCAGTTGCATCCACAGGGGGGGGCAGCAGTGCTTCTTGCAGTGTGGTGGCGGGCGGCTGCCAGGCGGTGGCGCCGTAACACTGGAGGGGGGTGGCTGGGGCCCGGGGCATTGGAGGAGGCTGCAGCTGCTGCCGCCTCCTCCTCCTCCTCTAGAAGAACCAGCTGCTGGTATTCGGCCTGTATGGCCTCCAGCTTCCGGCGCTGGGCTTTGGCTGCCAACTCCTTCCTGTCGACTTTACCTTTGGAAGAAGTAGCTATATCAAGAAGAAAAAACAAGACTATTGTAAAATATACTCTTAGCAAAGCAGTCAGACAAATTCATTCTACACATAGTCACACAGTAGCACTAGCAAGCACAGTACGTAACATTTGTGGTATGTATCTATCCTCCCACTACCTCGGCCTCGAACATTTGTGGGAGTTTCAGGCATTCCACCACCCATGCATCTGTTTCATATCACACACCTATGCATGCATCCCACGTATCCTTCTCTGCCAGTCATAAATATAAAATTTCGCCCGTCCTTCCTCCTTCCACCCTTCTTTCCCTTTTTGTTCAACCCATCCATCAAGGTCATCTGATCTGACTTTTAGTCTTCTCCATAAAACTTTCACAGCTGAGTTGAAGTCCGATAGAAGAGGCCATTGGTTACTCAGTACACTCCCGTCGCTAATGCTATTGCTAATGCTAAGTAAAGGGTGTCTTCTTCAACCGTTCACAACAACTTCTTACTTAAGTCTCAACAGTACAGTATACATTACACCCTTGCAGCGAGTGTAATGTCAATAAGTAAGGATTAGGACTATAATTTACCACCGCCCGCCACTGCTGCTGGCTCACCCCTGCAGCTCCTCCTACAACTGCCGCATCGCCTGCACCCTCAGCGGTCGCGTCACCTTCGCCGCTGGCCCCGGTACTGGTTGTCGGTAGTACGCCTAGAAAAAACATTACACATTTTTCAGATGCCATATACACCTCCCCTATTTTTCACTAGCAAGAATGAAAAAAAGTTAATACATACATAATACATATACAACATACATCACTAGTACAAATCAGGTAGTAGAGTAGACACTAGTAGTGTTATATGGTCCCTAGGGTCATTCTAGTCTTTGCTAAGTTACCCCGAGCCATGCAACCATTTTAGCTCTGTCTTTTATTTTTGCGCAAGTTACCTCGCAGCTTGTTGTGAAAGATGCCTTTGAGCCCACATGAGCTCATACTGCTACTGTCTGAGCGCTGCGTACAAGGTCAAAAAACAAGCGACTTTGTTATGGAGTTCTGGTGTTAGTCCATATTGCTTATCCATAAAAAAACAGCACTTTTTGGCACGACTGAGAAATGCTTGCACTATACTAACGCGCACCATTTTTCTCATTACAGACGGAAGATTCCCTTATACGAAGAACCAGAGCTTTGCAGAGCTTATGATGTAACCAGTACTAGGTTCTTCTAAGGTGAGGGCTCCCAGAATTCTCACATCTCCATTTATAATTTTATATAAACTAGATTCCTACCAAGGTGAGGGTGGTTCTTCCACCACTGTTCAGTTATCATGATCTCGCCTTTTGGCTTCTATGGACTTGTAGTTGTAAGTAACTTGTAAGTCTAACTAAGTGTAACAATGTTTATTGTTTTAATCTTATGCATTTTGCTGTTGCTGCTGCATTATAGAACGTACAGAGCTTGTCAGTTGGAAATAAAAATAAACCTTTTGAACTTACATAGACTCGGTGATATTTGGTGTGGACTTACACGAGAGAGTGAGCAAAAGGGTGTGCATTGCTTCCGCGACAGAGGTCGGGAGTGTTATGTTCTCTGGGTTGTCTACTCATTGGGTATTTTGGGGGGGGCGTTTGGAGACCTAATGAGACACTATAACTAGTCGGTCAGGGGATTGTGGTGGCTTCTGATTGAGGTGTGAGGAAGGTCCAACCTCCCATCACCAACGTCCTATTTTCTTGTGCAAAGTTCTGTATGTGCAGAATCCCTACAACAGTAGTAGTATGTCCTATCCTATCAAAAATTCTAAAATGTGGTTGGGTATTTTCTTGGTGGGAATTGTCGAAAAGCCTCAAGAATAAGAAGACTAGAAGTAGTAGAAGAGGACAACCCAAAGGACTGGACTCAATGGCTATAGCTATTGGTGAATATGAGTTTTATTTAAAATATTTTAAATAAAGAGTGGGCAACTGGGCAAGCTTAGCTACAGACAGACTAATAGTAGTAGTACAGAGAGTCATAGCAGACGCAGTTAGAGGCAGGGATAACAAGAATTTAGAAACAGATAGTATAGATCAAAGAAGAATTTGTAAAAATTAGAATTAGGATACCGAAATAATAGTTCGGAAAAAATAAGGTGCAGGAAAAGTTTGGGAAATATAATTATTAATATTAACCACTGGAGGACTTACTGGGGCCAGCAGCAGAGCCCTCAATAGAGGAGCGGTCCTGTCCCTGGGAGGCATCTTGTAGATCTTCTTGGCCCGCCGCCTGTGACCCCGTCTTCTTGCCCCTGGGTGCTGCTGATCATGTAAGATTTCATAAAGAAAGAGACAAAAATTAAAGTTTGGTGTGAAATAAATAAAATATTTTCAAATACGCACCAAAAACATTTTTGGTAACAATTGCAATAAAATTGACCTATCTGATCGACTGGTAGTATTGCGAGATTCACGGACCGTCTAGCAAGCCTAACTACCACCTGACCTAGCCCACCTATTCCAATCCAGACGGGCCAATTGTTCAGTAAGTCTGCATTTCCATTTATTTTAGTCCTCAAAAATGCATAGATGGAGGACACATGCATACATTTTTGCATACACCAAATTGTTGGCTGGTTGCTGCTGATGTTCTGCTAGTGATGGTATAAGCCTATTAACACTCAGTAAACAAACTACAAAAGGTTCTGCTAAGGACTGGGGTAAGCAGCACTCAGCAGCACGTGACGTGACAGAGGACGCGTCACGCACACCACTTACAAATTACCAACTAATAAGTAACTAAACCTATCAATCCACCACTATCCCTTCTTAGTGGCAGGAGGACAAAGGAAGGACTACTCTCTCTAGCATTACGTCACTTAAGTTCTCTAAAGTAAACTCTTACATAATCATCAGGCCAAGCGAGCGCAAAGTTGCAAACAAGTAAGATTAGTAGCGCCGAGCGCCTGTGTCATAACAATCACAGATTTGTAAACGTAATTTACCTGCAATGTAAGCAGCAGCATTCTTGCTGGTCGGGGAAAAAAAATATTCGCAATATATAACACAGAGCAGAAGAACGCAAAGTAGTAATATTAAATAGCTACTCACCAAGCCCCGGGACCTCCACTCCTAGCAGGTCCAGCAGGTCCTGCTCCCGGTCCAGAATATCGGACCACCGGTGCGTCAGCTGATTATTGGTGCGCCGGATACCAGAGCAGCGAAACACTGCCCGACGCACCTTGCCCCACTGCTGCCGACGCTCCCGGAGCCCGTACCCGGACCCAGGCCTGCCGCCTGCTGCCAGGGTTAAGGGGAGGTGGCGCTGAACAAAAAAAACCAGTGCGGCCACCTCTGCCTCATTCAATAAGGCCCGTGTCTGCACCCCTCTTTGGCGCCGCCTTCCGCAAGGAAGGCGGTCGCGGCTCTGGCTCCGACTTCGAGCCCTGTGGCTGTGGCCCTTTGCCATGGTTCTGGGTAGGCGGGGGGCGGAAAAGAAAAGGTAGGAATTAAAAAAAGTAAGTAAAAGAAATGAAAAAGCAGGTAATAGAAAAAGTGTGAAAAAGTAGTTAAAAACACACAAAAAGTAGAAAAAAACTTAAAATATAGAATCAGGAAAATAGAGAGATAGATAATAAATAAAAAAGACCAAAAAAAAGTTTACAGAAACAATGGATTGAAAAGATAGAGGGGCATATTAGCAAGGGCACTATCGCCGCTTTAGCGGCACTTTTTATATCGCCCTATCAGCAAACTGTCTCTAACAGCAGTTAGCGACAGTTTGCGGGCATTAGCGCCCGTTTTTACCGCTTAGCATGTCAGCGATACTTATCGCTAATGACATGCAAAGTGGGCGTTCCGACGAACAAACCTGGGAAACACTCGCTAACAGGCCTATCGCCTATTAGCAAGGTGGCCATGGCCCCAGTTAGCGACGTAAAAGTCGCGCTAACCGGGGTCATCGCCATTTATTTAACACCTGCAATTAGCAGGTGTTAGCCATACCTAACATGGGGGTGGATTATGCTGATACGACCACAGGGTCGTATCAGCAAGGTGTTCTCCCTTCTCCATGCAACATCGCTGGTTTTTCAGCGATGTTGGCCCATTTCCTCGCTATCGCTGGAATATTCATCGCCATAGCGCTAATCGTTGCTAATACAGCGTTAGCGTGGCGATATATTCCAGCGATAGCCGGCGATAAAAAAAATCACGCTAAGCAGGGTTAGCGATGATTATCGCCTCTTCTTGCTAATATGCCCCAGAGGGAGGATTGAAAAGCAGGCCCAGAACCATAGCAATAGAGTGAAAAACAAGATGGCCGCGCCCATTGCGACCGCATGGGCAAGTTTGCGCGATATTTCCCCCCCGAGCACGCAAAAAGCGTCGCAAACACGTAATGCGCGTTCCTGAACAGGAAACCCTTATCGCGAACGGGCGGGAGCATGCAATACGCGACCCGGAACTGGAAATAAGCATCGCGAGCGGGCGGGAGCATGCAATACGCGACCCGGAACAGGAAATACCATCGCGAGCGGGTGGGACAAGTGAAAACAAGATGACCACGCCCGTTAGCGACCGCATGGGCAAGTTAGCGATATATTTCCCCGCGAGCACGCAAAAACACATCGGAACGGACGGGACCAGCAATTCCGCGATTTCGCGGAATTTCCGCGTGCTCGCGGAATTTTTTAGCAATTTCGCGGAGATTTCCGTAACGCGACTACGCAAATTCCACCCACCCTTAAAGTTCATCCCATTTATCACCCCGAAATACCAGAGTTGCAAGATGGAATAATATTGTTACTCGCCCACGAGTGGCGGCCCATTTCCAGGAACAGTGGATCTACACTGCTTGGAAGAGGAGTGAGGTAATATCCCTAAAAGGACAGTTGCCGGACCCTCGGAAAAATCCAACTGCGTACTATAAAGAATTGACGGAGGTGGCCTCCTCCACGGTGATGACATTAGCTGATATAGAGTTGTTTTTCCGTCTGTTGGTACCGGTAGATATATGGAGACAGGTGCATACACAAGATCATGTGGTGGAATTGGGTGGAACATGGACAGAGATCAGGGCATGGGATAAGGAGCGCAAGCCCGGCGCGAAACTGAAGGCGGAGTGATTAGCCTTGCCGGGCGTATTATCACTTACATGCATTCCCTTATCTCGCCGAGATGAGTGGATTGGGACAAGTTGACTGCATGTCGTCAGAAGAAGGATGAAAGTGTGTCCGATTTCTATACTAGGTTTGAAGGGGTATACTACTGTCGAAGGAGGGTCGCAGACTAACACCTGAGCGCATAGTTGCTATCACTAATAAGCCTGTTCCTAAGACCCAACGTGAAGTATGCGCATTTATTGGTATTACCTCGTAATGTCGACACTGGATCCCCAATTATTCCTTAATAACAAAACCCCTCCTTTACCTGACCACCAAAGAAGTGCTTGAACCCCTGCCTTGGACATCCGCATGCCAGCAAGCTTTTGAGCAATTAAAGGTTGCGCTTTGCTCTGCTCCTGTGCTTGGTACTCCTGATTACCAGAAGCCTTTTGTGCTTTATGTACATGAGGCAGACGGTTGCGCGCTTTCTGTTTTAACACAGGGTTTTGGTGGTAAACAAGGACCCTGCGCTTATTTTTCTGCTATACTCGATAACGTAGCCAGAGCGCTCCCGAGCTGCCTGAGAGCTGCCGTGGCAGTTTCTATCAGACAATCGGCGGGGCTCGTTCTTGATACTGCTCTCACGATAATGGTACCCCATGCTGTGGATACGCTTTTGAATAAGACAAAGACACAGCACCTTACTAGTGCGCATCTGACTTGATATGAACTAACTTTGTTTGCTCCGCACATTACCATCAAAAGATGTGCCACTCTGAATCCAGCCACGTTACTACCCCTCCCTTCGACGAGTAATGACACAGATGTACATGATTGTGTGTACAGAACGGAGGAGGAGACGAAGGGATGGGTAGACCTGACTGATGTTCCCCTATCTGAACACCAAGGGGAACTATATGTCGATGGCTCTTGTTTCAAACTGCCAGATGGCACCACCACTGCAGCATATGCAATTACAACGTTATACACTATAGTTGAGGCATCCCGTGTCCCATACCAATCAGCCCAAGCCGCAGAGCCGGTTGCCCTTCTTCGGGCTTGTGAGTTGAGTGAGGACTGACTGTCAATATTTATACTGACAGCCAGTAGGCTTTTGGGGTCGCCCATAATTTTGGACGCCTCTTGGCGGAGAGAGGGTTCTTAACATCACATGGATTACGAATAAAGAAAGGCCCATTGATACAAAGGGGCACATGCATCAATGTATGCTTTTGCGATTCCTTAATTGCGATTATTAAGGAATCGCAATTAAGGAATTGCAAAAGCCAATGCATGTAGAAATCTCTATAAAATTAGCGATTCCCAAACATTCCTTAATTGCGAGTCGCAAATTGCGAGTCGCAATTAAGGAATGCCTTCCCATTCATTCCTATGGGCCTACAGGCCCATAGGAATGAATGGGAAATTGCATGCGCAATTTCAAGGGTGCAAGGGTGTCAAAAGGATGCCCTGTTGCACCCCTGAAATAGATCTGTGCACACATGTTGCGCACACACATGCCCCAAGGGCATGTGTGTGTGTAACCTACAACTTTAGTGTGTAACCTACACTTTAGTGCATTTTTCAAAGTTTTTGCAAATTACCATCAAGTTCAAATTGATGGTAATTTGCGGCTCCTATTAGCGAAATCGCTATTTGCGATTTCATCATGCATTGCATGTAAGGAATCGCAAGTTGCGATTCCTTAATGTAATCGCAATTTAAGAAATCGCAAAAATTGCCATTTCTTAAATTGAGAGGGCCTTACAGTTTGATGCATCGCAGAAGCCCTTTTTGCGGGCGCAAACGGCCGATTTTTGCGAATCGCACCGTTTGCGCTTGCAAAAAAGGTTGATGCATGTGCCTGATAGACTCGTCAGCTCTGATACTTCCCAAAAGGTTAGCAATAATAAAATGTAGTGCCCACAAAGCAATTACAGATGATGTTGGGAGAGGAAATGCGTCTGCAGATCAAATAGCTAAAGAGACAGCGAGATCAAAGATGAAAAAGATGTTTGTGGCAGGTCGTGCTAGGTGGGTCCTGGACAATGGAATGTTTGAGGACACATTAGAAAACGTCAAAGAGATACAAAGCGAGGCGACCCTAGACGAATTGGCAATATGGCAGGAGAGTACAGGGCGTCTGGATGAGGATGGGTGCTGGACTGATAAGTCCGAGAAACAGCGATCGATGTTACCTAATGCCTATGTACTTCCTGTGGTTACCATGGCCCATGGTCCAGCCCACATTAGCGCCAGGGGAATATGGAAGGTGTTCGACCCAGTGTGGCAGAATGACAATATTTCCAAAGCAGCCACTCATTTAGTGAAACACTGTATGATTTGTATGACACATAATCCTGGGAAAGGTACTCCTACACCATCTGGTAACTTTGCACCGCCTTCCTTCCCTTTCGAGGTACTCCAGATGGATTTCATCGAAATGGAACGAGTCAACAATTTGACGTATTTGCTGGTAGTGATTTGTGCATTCAGTTAATGGATTGAAGCTTACCCCACTAAAGAGAATATGGCTATGGCGACGGTGAAGGCACTCATAAAAGAGTTCTTCCCGCGCTTCGGATGAATATGACGAAGTCTGACTATGAAGCAGTGTTGGAATGTATTGTGGTACACCAGGGTTATACACCTGGGACAGGAGGAAAGGAGGGTACCTTACATCCAAATGCTTGCATGAATGTTTACGAAGGTAACAAGAATGCCACATGGCTGCAAAATGAAATGTTGGATTTTCAGGGATTCAATGTTACTGAATACTTTAAATGTTTCCATGCACGAAATATCACTGAAGATAAAGCCATGCCCGTACATGTGGTTCATACAGCAGCTAGTTTCTGTGTTGAAGGTTCTGGGAATATTCCAGTGGGACAGAGCAGTTGCAACTACACCTATCAATTAAACACTACTAGTAGCCCACCTTTGCTCACCCCCCCAAATGTATTCTTTGTTTGTGGGGAGCAGGCTTATACATGGCTCCCTAGGGGATGGTCTGGCCGGTGTTATTTCTCCTTTCTTTTACCTCCCGTTTACATTGCACGTCCAACTATCACAAAGACCATAGGCTACAGCGGAGAAACGTGTACTTGTCCCGGGTAAGGAGAGTTATTGACACAACAGATATCGATCAAACTGATACTACCCTACAGCAATTCATGGATGCCATGAAGGGTATTGTCCCTTTCTGGGGACCTATGTACAACAGTGTTAGCATTCGTCGTCTCACCAGGGTTGTTGAAGGGGTTATCAACACTACAGCAGGAATACTCACTAACATCACGGCTAAGCTCCAGGATACCAGACTCCTTGCTCTTCAAAATCGGATGGTTTTAGACGTTATCCTTGCAGATAGGGGTGGAGCTTGTCACGTCATAGGCAGCAGTTGCTGCGTTTACATCCCAGACCACGCCCCTAATGTATACTTAGCTATCAAGAAGCTAAATAGGCTTGCGTCCGATATTCATCAGGATAATGATGCATGGTCCTTCACAGGGTGGTTTTGGAGTCTGCTATCATCCTGGGGTTGGAAGATACTTCTTTTCCTAGTAGCTATTGCAGGTGTCATTTTCACATGCTGCATATGTGTCAATTGCCTTCCAGCATGCTGTACTTATTGCGTGAGTAAACTCACCCCTACCCCTAAATTGCCATGCCGTAATGATAAAGTCTCTAATATGATGATGCAAGAAATACAGGATATGATGCAGATCGATGAGGGTATTTTTGAGTTCTAAAAATATCTTGCTATACATGTGTTGCTTACTTCTCCTTTGCTATTAAAGTGACTATGGATTATCTCTTTTCCCTGCTTTGAATTGTAAAGACCCTACAGAATAGCGTCAATAAAGAATTTAGCCTCCACTGCTAAAAGGAGGGTCTGTTAGGTTTGAAAATCTCATTCTCGTTATACACTTGTTCTACGTTATATTAGGTTAGCAGTGTGCGGCTAAATTAGACACCATTCGTATTCACGTTATGCAACCCACTGAGTTATCCCTGCAATGTGCGAGTTTCAGTTAGCGAGTATGACTCCATTTTGAATTTCGTAATCCCTATTAGGCTGTGCCTGTACTAGGCCTCTTCACTCGTATTGCTTGCCTCAGCAGAACACTGTATTCAGCTATTATTTTCTCTTTTGTTCAAGGTTGCCTTCTGACTTGCTAATGAATAGGCCATTCTGCCCTCGCATACCTATCCTTGTGTGTAGCTCTGCTCCCACTTTAGGAGACGCCGAGACCCAGCATGGCTGACCTTAGATACATATCACAGCATCAGTACCCTTCTAAGACAGGTTACCAAGGTATGGTGACACAGCAATTAGAGTGATGTAGTGTAAAAATCTCTAGTGTCTGTCACCATTAATGTGATCAAGCATCACAGACTCCACAACTCCCCACAAAATAGGTCAACATTTAGGTTTTTGAGAACAATTACATGGTTAAAAGGTACACATATTAGGATCATGTAATGCCAGAGATGTGTGACACCTGATACACACAGCGTCTCACAATGTTAATCATACCCACCACTGTCACAGGGTGGACACTGTCATGTTGTCAATTCTACATTACACATACAATCACATACACAAACCATGTACAATGTTGGGGTTGCAAATATATGTAACAACATCATCCACTTAAGTCTGGGACACACAGATAGACTAGTAATTCACATTACAAATAAAAGGTGATGTGGCTGAATAATATTACTGTCTACTCATCCAAAGGTAAAAGCTTTATCCATTACTATCAGACCAAACATTTACAGTCTGAAATCACACCAATTGCACTATGGGTCACACCGTCCCAAAATGCAGTGAATATGTCAAGAATGCACTTGTGCATCCCCAAAAAGTCATTGGCACTGAGACCAAGCCTAGGCGGGTAAATGGATTACTTTTGCATCATGCTGGTATTAGCCTCTAAATCAGTGTGTCATGTGTCCCTCAAGGTAAGCTCCTCATGGGAGTGTGTCCTATTCATTTAAAGGTACATTTAATTTTGAAAAAACAGCATCCACACATGTAATGCACATAAATACAACAATCACAGAAGTGTCTGCCCTGCCGACCGATTATTCAAAGGACGCGGTAGACGCATCCCAACCGATTCAGACACAGCCATTGGCTGCAAGTTGTTATGGCGACAGACGCAGGTGATGTTCAAGGGACTCGGTAGCCACATCCAAACCGATTCAGACACAGCCATTGGCTGCAAGTTGTTATGGTGACAGATGTGGGTGAGTATTCAAGAGATGCAGCATCCGCATCCGAACCGATTCGGACACAGTCATTGGCTGCAAGTTGTTATGGTGACAGATGCGGGTGAGTATTCAAGAGATGCGGTAGCCAAATCTGAACCGATTCGGACACAGCCATTGGCTGCATGTTGTTATGGTGACAGACGCGGGTGAGTATTCAAGAGATGCGGTGGCCGCATACGAACTGATTCAGAGACACCCATTTGCTGCAAGTTGTTATGGTGACAGACTCGGCTGAGTATTCAAAGGACGCAGTTGCCACATCCAAACCGATTCGGACATAGCCATTGGCTGCAAGTTGTTATGGTGACAACGCACATTTCGGTTTATATCCTCATTGCGTGGAAACCAGCTCGTAACCTCCCATCACCAATATATGAAAGTCGCTCGTAGTCCAATGATGAGTTTTTGAACGTTGTGGTAGGCATGTCATCTGCAAGCAATGTAATGCATTGGACAGATTCAGAAAATGCGACCGACGCAAACCTATCACTTTGGCTGCATGGATTTAAGATCGCCTTTGCTGTTTAGATATAAATCTGTCTGTTCCCTAGAGACTTCACTTGCCTGCACTACCTGCATCATTCCTGCACCTCCTCATCTCTCTGCTGCTTTTACCACATCCTCTGGGAGCTACTATGGCACGTACAGTGTTCAGGACCCCAGCTTTTACTGAGGAGAAGAACCAGGCCCTGCTGGAAACACTCCTGCCACTGTACAGCCAGCTGTATGGCAAACCAGAGGAGCAGGTAAGTGATGATTACACTGCATTTTCATTGGACATTTGCAATTACCATGCATTACTAGCATTAGGAATCTCATAGGCAAGCATCTAAATTGGGTATTTGTAAGTTTAACAGTGTGTAGGGAACTGTTCTGGGCAGGTACACTCCTGTAGAAGTGTGTGTACTGGGGTAAACACCTTATTGCTGTTCTCATGGGACGGAGTCATCATTGAACACAGGACAACTGCACAGAATGCCATATGCCTACCCCTTAGACATTGTTGCCAATCTGACCATGACCTATGTGTACAAGTGCCTGACTCAGAAACATGTTGCATGTGAACTAAGGGTCTGTCACCATGTCATCCTTACAGGTCAACCCCCATGAGAAGGCCAAAATGTGGAGCACCATCGCCCGGAAGGTGCACGACGTGGGGTTGGACACTCAGCACGTCCGTCATTGCTGGAAGAGGTGGCAGGACCTTCGTGGCTGGACCAAGAAGCTCTCTAAAGTCCAGCTGGGTCTGTCTCTTCTAGGCAAGAGGGGCGGGTGCCAAACCCTGACCCCCCACATGCTCCGCTTCCTAGCGGTGGTCCTCCCTGACCTCGATGGGCAGTTGAAAGCCAAACAGCAGCAAGGAGGGGGTGCGTATGTGCCTTGTCGCACAGCTTTCTTTAACCATGCATGTTGTAGTATCTTAGCCTGCTGGCTCTTTTACAAGTCATAAGTCAGCCAAACCCACTGTTAATTTTTAAAAGGATGATTAGATGCACAGGTATGCCCCTTTTATCAGGGACATGTGAGGAAGGTATGTTCAGGGTAGTGACAGTAGTGTCATGCTCATGTGATCAGCACAAATTACAAATACATGTGCATAGGGATAACCTTCAGCAGTAATGTGATAGCTTGACATGTGTCTGCACATTGACTAATGTTGAGCCTGTTCTCAGTGTGGTGTCAACAAATCTGTGAGGTATGTTGTTATTGGAGCACTCAAGTATGGAACGCCCATGCTATACATCCCGGCAGCATGTGTCATCTATGTTGAGGCCTTGGAGAGTTTTGCTTGGTCAGTGTGCCAATAACTGGTCCCAGCCGTGCTGCTCAGTGTAATCAAATGTATCCCATGGGACAATCACAGCTATGCTAACTCTGGTCACATGTCACACTGGCCTTCCACATGATTATGTGGAATATTCCATTCTCTCCATTCAAAAGAGTGAGTCCATGTGTCTGACTCTGTAACAGTCACAACACATGCCATTCAGTGTCAAACACAGGTGGTCACTGGTGGAAACATGGCTGAAATTGTAAGGTATGATGTTAGATACACATTCACAACAGTTGACATGTGTGTAAATGCTTTTGACTATTCATACTTGAGGGTTTTGTAAACCATGTGTATGATGCATCACTGTCGGATTGAGAGATGTCAAATGTGCATCATTTTGGAAAAAGTAAACAAATTGAGATGGAAAATAAGAGCAATGTAAGCTGTAGAAAGTGTGCAATATGTGTAATCGAAGTGAGGGACAATCAGACTTGGGCCATACCAATGTGGACTTCAGCAGTCTAGACACCATTGGTACACAGTGTAGACTGGACTCATGAAGAATATAGGTTCAGTACTAATAGTCTGTACAGACAATGCACCCAGACGTGCCAGTGGCATGGTGTTCCACCTGAAGCATTGTGAAGATGCAGTCATCAGACTTGGAAGTGTGTTGACCATTTTTCACATCTGAAAATGGTGACCTGTTTACAATGTGCACAACTTTCTGATTCATCTTCATGGCACTGTGCATAGATCACACAAGGAAGTGTGCCACGTGCCTCTCACCCTAGATATGCCTACTACCTTGGTGTTGCTACACCAAGAGTCAGATGTGTAACCTGACAGTAGAGAATCTAAGTTACAGAACAAATGAGCACAATCACTGTTATCTGTGTGACTTGACTCATGCAATGACTACGCAATATTAACGTTTGACAAGGAAGATATTTTACTAGTAAAATTTGAGCCAATGGTTAACAATTTGATGACCTGGGATTGCAGAAAGTATACCATGTCTCAATTCAATTATGTGAATCCTATTCCCATTGTGAGGTCTAAACTCCCTTGCATGAGATGAGACAGGTATGTCAGGATACATACCATTATGAGCAAAAGACGATACATTCCCTGCCTCATAGTGAAGCAGTTGACATTGTGGTTGTGTCATTTGATGTTGATACACCCAATGTTGCAAATAACATCTTGTGTGAGGGAGCAATGGTTAACTGGCAGACTAACAAGTGCCGTGTATGTTAATGTAGCAAGAGGTAATAGCAGTAGCCAATATCATGTATTTGTTTAATCTGTGAAGATTTGTGATGTTACCTATGTGTCAAGTACATACGGATGACTTATGTGATTCTTTTTCATTCTTGTTCATAGCATCATCAGTGGCCAGTGGAGGAGGCAGTGCCAGGGATGTAGGGGGAGCAGTTTATCAGTCTGGGTCCAGTGATGAGTCAGAGGAGGAGGGACCCAGTGGCGCATAGGGTGAGGGGAGCCTCACTGAGGGCAGCTCTGAGACAACATTAGCAGGCTCTGAAGCAGAATACAGCTCCAGTGAAGACTCCCTTGTGGTGGTGGAGGAGACAGGGGCTGGATCCTCTACATCAGAGTCCACCACCACTACCATCTCAACCCTTGCTGCTCCCCATACCACTGTCTGTGGGGGACCCGTCTCCTTCTCACTATGTACCTCACCCCCTGCCCTGGCCTCCCCTGCTGCCCTGAGTATGGAGGCCATTGACATCCTGAGGCAGATCTCTGTGGGGCAGACAGCAGTCCTCCAGGTGCATACCAATTATTTGACACAAATGGTATCATTACTGGAGGGCATTCACTCGGACATGTCTGCTCCACACAGATCCAATTAGGCTCTGGCCTCCACACTGACGGCAGCAGTGTCCCAGCTCCAGCAGTCCCTCTCCCTCCTACCTCTTCCCCATCCACTGTCCTACCTACCCTACCTGACCCAAGCACATGCAAACACACATATGCACACACCTCAACAACCACATGCAGCACACAAACACAGACACAAGGAGAAGCCCCTGCACACTCAGGAGACAGACAGCAAACTCACCACCAGGGACATACTAGCAGATGACACACATGCATCCACAGCCACTCCACAAATGTCAAAACCCTCTGCCTCCACACCCCCTACCCTTGCCTCTCCTGTTCCCCCCTCTGCCCAGACACTCTACCTCTGTGACCTTGGCCTCTTCCCTACCAACACCTCCAAACCCCCCAAAAGAAGAAGAGGCAATTCACCCCCCCACCCCCCGGACCAGGCAGCGAAAACTGCCGCCCACCCCCAGCTGAGAAAAAAAGAAGCCCAAAACAAACCACCCCCCAAATCCACCAGTTCTCCCAAGTGTAACCCCCTCCACCAAACCATACCGGCCCAGCCCAGCCCAGTACCTCCAGCACAAAAAAAAACCCTCCCAAAAAGTCTGAGTCCCTCCCTATCCCTGTCTACACCGTAGAGCATTACACAATCCCCAACATGGTCAAACCAAGCCCATTCTCCCCCTCATTTAAGCCCTCACACTACAGCTGCCCCCCCTCAGTCTGAGCCTACCACTGCAGTGGACCCAACCCCCCTCAATCTGACCCAACCATTGCAGTGGACCCACACATACCTCCTGATCCCATACCTCCCAAAACCCAACCCAGTCCTTCCTAGTTTTGTCCCTTTGCTGCCTGGCATTCCCCCTAGATGCCTCATCCAGGGGAGGTGACCCCTTGCAGGATTTGTGTAGGCAAGAGTCGATGGGCAAGATGTTTTGGCCCATTAGGCCTATGGACATTTTTGGACTGCCCATTGGCCTTGTGTAATTTATCTGCTTATTCATGCAGAATAAAGCATGTTCACAGTTTTTTATTTCTGATTTCTGTGTCCCCCAAATAGTTTTTTAGATAACTGTAAATCATGGACAATTAGCAGTGTAAGTATACAATGATGTTAGTATGGCATGGATTGCATATGGTCCATGGAGTATGTTCCCTTTGACAGTATGTTGTCAAGATTGACTACATTTGCTGTGTGTCATTATCCACATCAGTTTTGGCTATGAGTATGACTTGAAGTCACAAACCTTTACTCTTTTACATCACAATTGCACATAGCTCATGCTTTCATATGTCATCATAGTGCAAGTGTCTCAAAGTGCAACAGTTTAGGAGAAGCATGCTGCATATGTTTGTGATGTGCAGAAAGACACCTGTCTCATCAATACACCTGGGTACATATGAAGTTTGACTACATGGTAGTGACTTTGGACATACCCATGTACACAAAGTGATGTTACAATACTTGTATGTGACTTGATAGTGGTGGAGCCATGTCTGTGGCATGCCACTGTGGGCAAATTCCCTTCATGGCTGTGTACTCTACTGATGCATTTCCTGAGCCCATGGTGAGTATAAGGTGAGCAGTATTCTCACAGTCTTCCGACCCTGTTGCCTCCAAGGACTCCACTTTATGCAGGGATTCATGTTTTGCAAGGTGAGTGTTGTCTCAATAGTCCATTGCTTTCTAATTTATATGTCAGTCATGCCATCCTGCTTTTTTGGGGGGACATCACGTGTATGGTGTTTTTTGTCTGTCCAAGCTTGGATTTCATATTTACAACCACACACCAGTCGCAGTTGAGCATATGAATTGTGTGTATTTTGTCATTTGTGGATGACTGAGAATGTGGTCCTTTTGAGCTATGATCGATGCTGTTCCAGGTCACACAGAGCTGAACTAGGAGTGCTGTTATGTCTGTTGGATTGCCCATTGCTACATGGGGTAAGCCAAGTGGAGAGTGAGTACACAGAAGTGTTGTGGGTCCGTCTGCCGTGCAGATGCTAGAGGAGCCAGTGTCACATCCATGCTCTTAGTTGCCAAAAAGGGGAGGATGTGTTTTTTTTAATGTGAGCCCTAGATGTAGATGTGTTATCCATGGTTCATGTTGCATGTGCTGATCTTGCTTAAACAAGGGCAAAGGTGAGACAGACTAGTGTTTCCTATTTTGAAATGGAGTGGAGATTCATATGTCATGGTGGCAGGACAAATTTAGTGATTGTCAGAGAGTGTAAGGTATGAGTTAAGTTCATAGGCAGTTATTGTGTAGAAGACATGAGGTATCCACATTCACCTAATGTGAGCAGTAAAAATACGGGGGTGTGAATCAGAGTATGTGAGCTTGTTAGACTGGTTAAATCCTGTGCAAGGTATGGTATGAATAGGTAGATGTAATAGGGGTATAACCAGTTAGACAAGGTTGGATTATGGCAGGAGGTGAGAGCTGTAGTCTGTGTCACTACAGTGAGAGACGACTGTAACAGGGCAGTTTCAATGAGTGAGGATAGTTGTTAATGTGCTTAAGTCTATGGGGGTATGGAGCATGGAAGTCATATGTGGATGTGACAGGGCCACAGTGAGACAAGGTTAAAATTGTAATTTGTAACAAAGTGGATAAGTGTATGTAAAGGGTATACACCAGTTGTGTAATTTAGGGTGCTGAACGGTGAAAATGTGAGGTGTTGTATAGTTGATGTATGTTGTGGTTGAATCTGTGGATGCATTTGTTTTAGAAGTGACAATCTGTAGAACTTCAGCAGAGTATGGTGGGTGTATGTTGATATGCGAATGGCTGAGGACATATTCATTGAGCAATGTAATTGTCTTGTGAGATGTGGTGATGTGTTAAGTGAGTATGTCAGAGTGGGCTGTGATGCTACACGTTGTGATATGATTGCAGTCCAAGAAATTACTGAGGGTGCAACTGGTGATGAGAGTGGTCCATTTGACATGTTACGTTTGACGTCTGCTGAGGAGGTGATGAGTACAGTACATTGTGTGTACATGTCATGTATGTGAGAGGTGTTGTGTACATAGTGATGAAGAGTGGTTCTGTGAATGTAGGTGTGGGTGTAAGAAGGGCAGCGCAAGTGTGAGATTGTAAGAATCAGTTTGGAAGAGTTTGAGTACATTGCTTGAGCTTATGGGGCAGACATGCTTTTCCATCTAGATGCACCAGAGGGTGCTTATGTCCTGCTTGTGTGTGGATGATAGTTTTGTGAGATGAGCATGTACTTTGAGGTGGATATGAGAGGGGTCATACCTGCACAAGTAAAGCTCATGCAGGCCATCAGGTAATGTTGAAATGTACATGTGTGTAGATTATGTGTATGTAAGTAGGCAAAACAGTTATCAGATGAAATATTAGGATGTAGTATGTGTTTGCTGCAGCTTGCTGTCTGCCACTGAATGTTCATGGCAGATTGTTGTAAAAGCCGCTCTGAGTACACTGGCATATGCAAAACCTATTGTCCTCACAGGACAATTTGCCTCCACCTAGCCTTGTCTGAGTTGTGTGTGGGCAGCTGTGGGGAGTTACCCTTTGTAGGTAGTTGTAGTCACTGATTGGTCATTCTTGCCCTGTCTTACCGCCCTTTGATGGAGGTGGTGATTGCTTATATTGTAATGTCATGATGCTGTAACATTGGATAAACGTCCATTGCTTAGAGGGCTATTGCCCCCTCAAGTGAGAAGTCAATGATGTGTGTTGTTGTGCCACCTGCGGTCGGACTACTCCAGAAACACATCCCCACACTTCACAGTAGACTAAACACGCATGGTTATTATTGGCATTCTGACTTTGAATGCTAGAGGTATGGGGACACCAAGGGAGATGGACTCATTGGGATGATACATCTGTTGTGCTGAGGAAAACACATTGCACTGTATGCAAACACACATGTGACACTGGAACATTACACTCAGTTCCAATGAGTGTTTGCATTGACAATATTTTGCAACCTCTAATCTGGTTTGGCAAGGGAAGCCCGTGTGTGTGTCCATGAGTACTACCATTTTGCCCATTAAACATTGACCTAGAGCATGAGGGCAATATGTCGTTGTGGAAGGTCTCCTTGACATTTTCATAGATTTGGAGACAGTGGTTCAGTGCCAAATGTGCACAAAGCAGACTTCATTCTGCACCTATCCCTCATCCTCACAAGATGTACCCATATCCCCTGGCTTGAGGATGGCTATGTCAATTGTGTTTGGGAGCCACAGATTGAGCCACCCCCCCTGGCATCCTCACCAGTGCAGGCAGCTTTTCTTACAAAATAGGCTATGCACTAGACCCTCCAACACTGTTGGTGGATCCTAAGTCCTGAGACTCATGCAAACTCTTACTACTCTGCAGGACACAATCTGCACATTCCAAATGTCGTTTTTGTTTGTGGCACACATTACAGCCTGAGGAGCTCAATGCAGAAGTGCTGTGAATTTCATTCTCCAAAGATGACCGTGTACACATACAGGTTGTCCCCCAGCCTCAATTTACAGCATAGCTGGTGAGCGGACAACATACTTGAGCCACATTGCAGTGGCCTGGTGGGGACTGGTGAAGTAAGTCAGTCTCTTGGTGTGGTTTACAGAGGCCCCAAATCCGTGGCCCATAGGTGACCCTGGTGCACCGGCCCATTGACCAATGTCAAATTTCATGCATAGCCAATCCAAGCCTATACAGAAAACTTTCTGATCAAACCCAACACCCATAGGGCTCTATGGGCTGCCGCCCCCCCCTCCCGTTGTGTGTGTCAGCCCAGGCTGAGACAGCTTCCACACACACACACATACAGTCCTTTAGCTGCTGTGTGTTGCTGGTCTGTCATGTTTGTGCATCAGCACCTGAGTATTTCACATGTTTTTAAGGGACCATTTACAAGATGATGAGGCTTTGTTTGTTTTTCAACAGTCCCTAGAGCACCAGCATCTCCACTCTGCACATTCCTCAAAGTTGCCAGTCTTTTGCTGCCACAGTGTGGGAATGCATTTCCTGCAAAATGACCTTTTTTATAAAAAAATAAAAAAAATCCTGCAGCATGTACTCCACCTGTAGGTATTGAGGCACTTTGCATGAGCAGCAGTTACATTGTTCAAGTACACATTGCTGGGGGTATTTGCCCCCAACCAAGATTTGCTTCTATATTGCTGGGGGTATTAGATCCCCAACCCCAGATTTGCATCTACATTGATGGTGGTATTAGCCCCCCAATCCCCGATTTGCCTCTACATTGCTGGAGGTATTAGCCCCCAACCCCAGATTTGCCTCTACATTGCTGGGGGTATTAGCCCCCAACCCCTGATTTGCCTCTACATTGCTGGGGGTATTAGCCCACCAACCCCACATTTTCCTCTACATTGCTGGGGGTATTAGCTCCCCAACCCCAGATTTGCCTCTACATTGCTGGGGTATTAGCCCCCCAACGCCAGATTTGCATCTACATTGCTGAGAGTGTTAGCCCTCCACCTCCCAATTTTGGCTGGACATTGCTGGGAGTATTAGACCCCCCAGAAAATTGCCTCCACATTGCTGCAAGTATTCCCCCAACCCAAATTCAACTGTAGTTGCACCCCTGATTTCTCTTGTATTGTCTTTCGCGGGATAGTTATGTTATTGTGTAGGGGTAGGTGTCTAACTTACCATCTGTGACGACCGTGTCAGTTGGGGTTGTAGTATTCATCGTAGATGTAGAGTATAGGGATGACATGCGCTATGGGACACATGGCTGCACAGTCTTGGTCACAGGAATCGTGTTGCGGCGCGATTCAGAGCTGAAATACCCCCTTCAGGATGCTCTGACGTGTTGGTTGTGGCGACTGTTTCGGCGCATAGGAAGTATGCATCGTACTTGGGCGTTCGGATTCAGACTGGGAAATGCCTCAGGACTACTCCATTATGTGTTTCCGGAGAGTTCTCTTTGGGAAAGTACAGTCGGATTCAGAGTGATCGAGTCGTTCGGTAAGTAAAGGGCTTTGGGCATTGTACTGCGTCTTTTGGGAAAACCAGATCACAGTACGAGTCAGTTGGAAGGTCTGACTCCGGAGGGCTCTGGGATTGGCTTTCCTGACGAGATCGAAATGGGGCCCTAAATGCACAAGTATTGTAAGGACAGTACCTTGCAACTTTGTCAGCATATCTGTTGCCAACTGTCACATAGCCATCTCTCTTGCAATGTGCAGAACAGTTTACGACTGCAACTTGTGCAGGCAAGTGCAAGGTCTCTAACAGTTTTCTCACCGGCTCCCCGTTACTTATAGGGGATCCTGATGATGTTATAATTCCCCTTTGGGACCATAACTGTCCTAAGTCGTGCACCACACTAAAGCCATACTGACTGCAGATATAGTCACCTATAATCGATCTGAAACGTGGCATGCTGGGGTAAATGCAATCAATTCAGCCACTTGTGCAGAGACTACTCTATGAAGCCAAGCAGCTTCCACTACTCCTGAAATGGTACAGCCCGTATAAGCAGCTCTCAAATTTCCTTTATGATCTCATAAACACGAGCTGTCCACAAACAATACATATCGGGCCTGCTTCGCTCCCGATCGCTTGTGCATGCAGGGTGGAGCAAGGCAAGAATGAAGGAGGCTGATCAGGGCCGAAGAGAGCTTCGCTTTCTAGTTGCTGTGTGCGGGTCTTCTGCCCTGCCCCTCTGACACTTACCTGATTCCTTCCGGGTTGATCGGACGTCGGTCAGCGTTCCCTCATCGGGCATCTGTTTCGGTGGTCTTGGCTTCACTTTCTGCACATCTTCTACTCGTACGGCTCTGCAGGACCTTCATGTTGCTCCTCAAAAACAAAAGAAGAACAAAGCGCTCTAAGGTATTAACGTTCCTAAAGGTGGTAACATTGGCTCTGAACTGTATATTAATTGATGTACTTATCTGATGTATGTCTCCATGGTGTATGGAGATTCTGATTCCTTGCTGACAATGCTTGATGACTGTAAGGACAAGACGAATATAAATTAGTCTTCTGACATTTAAGGGGATGATTTTTCATTGTACTTTAGCCCTGAACATTTTTATGCATTTTTATTTTTTTATTTCTTTAACCTTATCTATTTCGGGAGAATATGTTTTTTGTTTTTTTCCTGATTTTAAATGAATATGAATAAATTGGGCTTTATTTGGATTCCAAGCTATTTCTTTAAGTGAATTATACTATATACTTCCTTAACTATATTATCCGTCTGTTCTACATAGAAAAACACCTAATGATTTAATCTTCCTCATATAGATGATACACCTGATTCTGCTCACTGATACAATATAACCTAAACGGAAGAGGGAAATTACAGAGGTAGTTATATCTAGAAAGACCACACTCATTGTTTGTAAAGTGTTATCACCAGAATACATGCACATGGTAATACTTATAACCTTATCTCCACTAGAGGGACTACATACACACCATTTAGTGAGTAATATCCAGACCTGAAGTGCGTCAGTGACGTGTCTCCCTTTTCTTTCCTTCTTATGTTTCCCTTTTTTCCCCATTTCCACTGTGCTGGCTTTGACATTGTTTGGGCTTGCACACGTGGGTGTGGGAAGTTGAGACTTTGCTTCAGTCCTTTCATCTTGCCCCTACAGTAACAACAGGTAAGAATTACAATACATAATCAGATTTAGGTAGTGGTTCATCTTGTGTATCTGGTCTCCGCTTGGTACATAGTTCATTGAAACAGTCATGCTCCACTTCACCATCATCATTGTCAATATCAGGAAGGGGTCGCAAAGCAGCATATTTCAAAATAGAACATCTCTTTAGGGACATGTTCTCAGTCGCCAGTATGATCTGCTCATACCAGGTCAAGCGGCTGTTCGTAAGGTGCTGTGTCCTCATTCTCGTTAACAAAATCTCTACGGAATGAGGAACATGCACAATCAAAGGATGATCCATTATTATACTTTCGCACCTTTCGATGCCGACACCTGTTGCACCACCGCTTTAAGGCAGCCAGGCAGTACGGCAGCTACAGGATCTCACCTGGCTGAGAAGTAAGCAACTGGTCTTTGGGCTCCTCTGTGATTTTGTGTTAGAATTATAAGAGTGCAGCCCTCTCTTTCACTGCAGAACAACAAAAATGCTTTGCTGTCATCAGGCTATCCTAGTGACAGGGCATGGCAGAGACTTTCTTTAAACTCTATGAAAGCAACCAAACAGTCATTGTCAAGGCACTGGATCCAACACATCATTGTTTGTCAGCCTTTGTAAAGGCTAGGCCACTAGGGAAAAGTTAGATATCCACTGATGACAGCAGTTACCATTCCCTAAAACATCCAGACTTCTTTCTGTGGTTGTGGATTCATTTGCATTATCGCCAAAATTCTCTCTTGTGACACCCTTCTTACACCTTTGTCACTGTGATGACCAAGATATATAACTTCTCTCAAACAATACTGCAACTTATTAGAGGATACCTTATGTCCATTCTCAGCCAAGTGGTTTAGCAATTGAATGGTGCCATTTTTGCATGCTTCATGAGTATTTGAAGCAACCAGTAGGTAGTCAATTTATTGGAAGGGCCCTCCGTATACCCTTGTGGGACTCAGCACCATGTCAAAACACAGTTGCCGAGCCTAAAATGCAAAGAGGAACTGACTGTTGTCATGTAAGGGGATGGAAAAGAACACCTCGCAAAATCAATGACGGTAATCACTCAGCCACAACTGGATTTGAAACAAAATCACTGCAGGATTCAGTACCATGGGACAAGGGACCACTATATTGTTGATCTTTTGCAAAGCCTGAACTATGCAGTACTTACTGCTAGGCTTCTACAATCCCACAATAAGTGAGTTACATGGACTCCCCATGATTTCCTTCAGTATACCTTGTTGAATCATTGTCTTGATCAGCGGAGTGATTCTAGCAACTGTTTCAGGGGTCAAATTATACTGCGATGTTCTGTGATATTCTGCTTTCATCTTTATCTGTATACGGACAGGCTCAACTCCTTTATTGAGTCCAATGTCTTTCCTGAAAAATCCCAAACTTCTGGTCTCACTAAATCTCTGAGATCTAAAGCAAGTCTTCTGTCGTCATCATTGGATACATTCTGATAATTGGATTCTGATTGCCAATTTAAAAGCAATGTCCTCATCATGAGTTTGTAGCTCTATTCCTTTTGGGGTACAATATGATGCAATTCAGTATGCACAACAAATCGCGTCCTAACAAACTCACAGGACTTGAATCACAAACTACAAATTGATGATTATCCTCAAAATTCCCATATTTACAGGGACATCCTCAGTAATGGGATTCTTCATTTGTTGATTGGTAACTCTAACGACTTGGATAGTTCTTCCAGAGAGGGGTAGGTTTGGGACTTCCACTGATCTCATCAGTATCAACAAAAAATGATACATCATAGCCATTTACCTCAGCATTTATAAATGGGATACTCTGGTCCACCTCCAAGACTGCACCAAGCACGCAATCTTCCTCCCCCTTCAGAGGACTGATCGATGCCAACATTTTCATTTGTCTCAAACATAGGAATTTTTTTTTTTTTTTTCTTTTCAAGTCCTCATATGCAACAAAGGCAGAGGCCATAATCTGAGACTGGTCTGGTAGCCGCAGAAGACATGACCACATAGTTATGAGACTCTTTTAGCCCGCCTTCTTCAACCAGTGGTTAGAGAGGAATTTAGTGGTTACTACCACTACCCTCAACAACTGTTGAAAAGTGTCTTAATCCTTGGGTTTCTTTATTGTGAAATTCCTAGTCTACAGCACCCTTCCTCTGCTGTGCTTGATTTTAGGTGAGATTTAAGAGAAAAGGGCCCCACATTTTTTCCCTTCCTACAGACCCTGATTGACAATTGAGCCTGGCAATATGACTGCTGGAGGAGTTCCAATTTTCACAAGTAGGGTGTGCTTCCGAAATCCATTTTATACAAATTTCTCTATGTGCAATAACTATTAAAATAAAAGTTAACTGAGCCCTAAGCTTCCCCAAGTGGACCCTCTCCCGTCCAAAATCCCAAAAATAATGCTTACCTTGATTTTTACCCCCAAGATTCTGGTCAGTACTCCACGGACTTCTTGCCAGAAAAACTGAATAGCTGGACACTGCCAGAACAAATGGACATCATCCGCATTCTCCAGTGCACACTTCGGACAGTATCTCCTCTGAACTCCACCCATCTTTGAAAGCTTCTTAGGTGACCAGTGTGTCCTGTATAATGTGAATAAATGATTCCTCCTAAGTGGTGCAGCCTTCACTGATGACCAAAGTGTAGACATGGATAGATGCAGCCCAGCATGTCCAGCTTTCAGATCTCATCTGGTAGAGTCGGGGGCCATCCTCCCGCTGTACCAGGGCCCAATACCAATTGGATCTCCTTCTAGTATGTCTGAGCACTTTGTAGTTTTTCCTTTATTTCAGTTTCCATTCCCAGATTCAACTGTGTTCGAGACCAGCTTGCTAATTGATAGTATTTAAATCTAGACAGCTTGCACTCCTTGCTTCCCCATAGAGAGTCCCATGATACTAAAGAACCTCACTCGACTAGCTGGCCCCACCTTACAATACCCGAAGCCAGCAAAGGGGTTGCTAAGCTGTCTTGCAGACACAGAGGAGTCCCTGGAGAACTCAAAATTTGGGCCCAGCTACTGTAGTATGGGATTCCCAGAATTCTTTTGATTTGAATCCAGGCTTTACATGCTACAATTAAGACTTTAAATTTGATCTTTTTAAAGTATCTGGGATGACCAAATTTGAAGAGGAAATAGTTGCCTTCCTCAGAAAGACTTTTAGTTAGAACCTTAAGGTGGGCTCGGATATCCTGGATGTCCACCAACAAACTCTCTACGTTTTTCAGAGAGAACATCCAGTAGTAGAGTTGGAAATCCGGGTGCGCTATCCCACCATCCACCTTTTTTTTCTGGAGTTTTTTCCAAGCAATTCTTACACTCTTATTCCTCCAAATAAAACTACTAAGTTCTCTCTGTAATTTTCTAAACCACTCTGGTTTAAAGTGTAGAGGAAGAGTGTTAAAAATAATAGTGAATTTTGGAAGAATCATAATTTTTACTATGTTAGTTCTACCTAAGATGGAGATCGGGAGGGAGGCCCATTGGTGTAGAAGTTTTTTAATTCTATCATGAGTCTATTGAAAATAATGTGTGCAATTTCATCCAGATCCTTAACCACCCGGAATCCCAAATATCTAATTTCTGCTTTCCCAAGGGATTATCCGATGGATCATTCCAAGACATGATCTCAGTCTTATCCTCATTAACTAATTGTCCCGAAATTTTTCCAATGTTGTGTGCTACTTCCATTATTACCAGCAATGATGTTTTAGGATCGGTTGTGTAGATTATCAAGTCGTCTGCATACAGGGCTTCTTTTTTAGTGCATTCTAGATAATGGAAGGGTAGAATTCTTTGTTCTGCTCTAATTCTCCTAGCTAACGGCTCTATGTATAAGTTAAGTAGCAGCAGCGAAAGGGGACCACCCTGCCTTGTACCCCTACTTATGTGAAAATGTGGAGTTAGTAAGTCATTGAGCAATATTCTTGCCGTAGGTGCGTAATAAAATACTTTTAATTGCCCTAAGAAAATTCCCCCTAATCCATTTTTGTCCATTACTTCATATAAGTAGGGCCAGCTAACTCTATTGGGGTGCCTGAAACTGCGGCCACATCAATCGCACAGACCAAATCCTGGGTTAGTTCTGAAAGCTGTCTTCCCTTTATGAAGCCTTTTTGATTCTCATGTATGATATCACCTAAAACCTTGTCCAACCTTCTGGCGAGTATTTGAGTATATATTTTGTAATCTGAATTAAGCAAGGATATTGGTTTATATGCCTCACTTGTTTGGGTCTTTATCATGTTTAAGTATTAGCGTTATAATCGCCTCGTTCCATGAAGAAGGGAGGGGAAGATGTTCCACATAAATTTTATTCAGCAACTTTATAAGAAAAAGTGTGAGTTCCTCCCTCAAAACCTTGTACAACTCATTTGGAGACCATCCGCGCATGGAGCTTTCCCGTTTTGTAATTTTTTTAATGATATCATCTACTTCCAAAATAGTGACTTCCTAAATAAGGGATATTTGCTGATCTATGCCCAACCTACTCAAGTTATCCTGTTGTATCCACTCCCTGATTTCTGTCTGCGTTGCTATTATATCATCTGTGTATATGTCTGGGAAGAAGCCAAGAAAGGCCTCCCCAATTATCAGATCTTCTGTGCATCTACCGTTAGTCACTCTATTAACTATCTCCTTAATTTAATTCCTGATACTGTCTTGCCTCACCTTCCAGGCTAGCAACTTCCCAAACCCTTCTCCATATTCATAATGCGCCAGCTTGCTAACCTTCCACCTCTTCTGCACTTTCCCCCCTCCAAATACTCTAATAGGGTTTCCTTAGCCTCCCTTAGATTTCTGTGTAGTGCTGCAGTTGTAGTGGCCTGCAACCACTTTGTTAACTCCTCCAGGGCTTCCTTAATTCTCAAGTCACATTGTATAAGTTTGTTCTTGCTCTCTTTTCCTTTATACGCTGCAAAGCTGACTAATCTTCCGCGAATGTAGGCTTTATATGCATCCTATACAATATGAATGGGAGCCAACAGGCTCATTCAACTTACAAAATTCTAACGTGTCAGTTTTCAAAGCCGTCACAACATCTGGTTCCCTTAGAAGAGTTCTGTCTAGAGTCCGTCTAGTCTTAGGGGGGGGGATTCTCTAAGGAAATCTCTAATTTCACCGCAACATGGTCTGATAGGTGTATTGGCTGATGGGATACCCTACAAATATAGATAATTAATTTTACATCTGTTAAGAAGAAATCAATTCTAGAGGAGTGGGAGTATTTCTTATTCTGATAAGTATGCTCTCTTTTCTGCCCCACCTTTAGCCTCCAGATATCTACCAGGCCCAAGTTCTTTATTAAATGATGTGTACTCGCTATCTCATTTTAGGTGAGTTCACTGCTGGCCTACGTGTGGATTTATCCAGGCTCGGGTCCAGTAGCGTATTAAAGTCTCCTCCTATTATTATATAGTGCCTTGTTGCAAGGAGATGGTGATATAAGTCCCAGAGTGACGATGGGTCATCAATATTAAGCCCATAGTACCCTACAAATGCGTAGCCTAAATTATGTATCTTAACACTACTAATTAACCATCTACCCCCTGGGTCTGCGACATTACGTTACATGATTGGTGCATGAAAGGTGGGTAATCCATTTATTCTTCTTAAGAACCTCATCCCAATCTTCAGGCCGTAAATGTGTCTCCTGCAGCATTATAACATTGTTGTCTGATAATTTAAGTAGTTCTAAAATCTTCCTCCTCCTGCTACTAACCCTTAACCCGTTCACATTCCAGGTCAATACTCTTAATTCATGCGTCTCTTTCTTATCTCTTATCATAATTTGTGTGTATGTGAGCGCACCCTCTCGTATTGATACTCAGCTCCTTTGTGCATATGAGGACTACAATTTTTTTCCCCCATGTTACTAACCCTGTGCTCAGCTAAATTACCTAAAAGTGAACCCTTCTCCCTCGCCCCATCCTTTCCCTCCCTGGGGAACCCTCACTTCATCCAAACTGGGTATTTCATTATACTCCTTGAGCTCTTTCCCTCCAACTATTATTATAAACCTTTCTGAGTCTTTATCTGTGAAATTAAGTTTTCAACTTTGGGTATCTCTCTCATACTGTACATTTTGTTGTTCCACATCACTTTAAAAAGTGCTGGAAATTTTAACTGCTTACTTGTACCTAGAGTCTTCAGGTCTTGTATATATCTCCCCAGTTCCCACTGCCGAGCTTGAGTAACTTTCGCAATATCTGACCTTATAGTAAAGGACCAGTCATTCTTTTTATACTGTTTCATTCCGAGGGCTGCCGTAAGAATTGCCTCCTTAATCATGTATGTGTGAAAATTTATTAGAATCTTCCTTGTTTTCCCTCTTTCAGGGTTTCTCTTGAAAGGATCCCGGTGCACTCTCTGAATATCTAGTTCCAAATCAAAACCAGACACCTCCGAGATGCATTCTTTAATCAAGTCGATGACAAATCTTTTTATATTTCCACCCTCTGTGCCCTCAGAGACATTTAGAAGTCCTAAGTTGTTATGTCTAGAATTACTTTCCAGCACCTCCAGTTTATCTCTGAGCTCTTTTTCTCCCATTTTTAACATGTGAATCTCCTTATGATTGCCCTTCACTCCCTCCTGCAATACCCCTGTAGAAAGTTCAATTGTGACCAGTCTTTCTGTATTGTCAGCCAGTTTTTCCTTTAAAGTTTCACAAGCCACCTGAATCTTAGCCTGATTCCTTCCAGAGGTCGCAAACCTTTCTTTTATATCTTTTGATAGAGAAAAAAAGGATATGACTGACATCTGTACCCACAATTTCTAAGTTATTTGAGGTGCTTGTGCTCTCTGTGCCAGGGGCTATATGAGGGCCATCTACCGACAAGTTATCCACACAAGAAGGAACGGCCAGCACTGAAAATTGATTAGAGTTTGTGAGGGGTTGGACCTTATGATGCAAAACCCTTGGCGATTTCATGTCCAATGGGGCTTCGGAGCTGCTTCCACTGCTTGTCGGGGAGAGCCTAGGGGTGTTGCTCTGAAATTCTGTCTCCTTATCTTTAAAGTAAGATCTCAACGAGGGAGTAATTTTTACCCTCTCTCCTGGGTTACTAGCTGGTACCTGTAATACTTTTATCTTTTTCTGAGATGCCCTTTGAGTTCCTGGTTGGGAGGGGGCTTGAGAATAGATGAATATATGAGGGGCCTCAAGGGTGGAGATCGTTGCTCCTTCTGAGTTCTGGTTATAATTGTCACACTTTCCCGCTGCGCTTGCTGCACTTGCTGCCCCCCAAAATCAGCATTCCTTAGTGCATACCTATTTTTTCCTAATCTGGGAGGGGCAGGTGCCGGCTTGGTTAAAGTTGCCTCTGTGGAGTCAGTCATTGTTTTGCTTCTTGGCTGTATTGCAGAACCCCCTGCCATACGGGGGTTTTAATTGATGTATGAGGCTTAGGTTTTTTTGCGTGCGAGTTTTGTTAGCTCTCCTTGGGGTAATATGGTCTTCAGTAATCTCCCCTTTCATGTATCTAACATCAGTGCGGGTCGGAGTAATCGAAAACTCTGACAAGCATGTGCTGACTCTGCCAGGGAGCCCCCGGAAGCCAATGCGAGCTGCCAAACTTCTGTCTTGGCGAATCTACAGGGCTGCAAAAAGCCACAGAAAACCAATGACTGCCTCTGTGGATAATCCCAACCCAGCATGTAGCTGGGGAAACACAAACAAAGGACAGAGGGCCACAGAGAAAAAAAAACAAGAAAGTGAAGAAGGTAGAGTCAGCGCTTGAAAAGAAGAAGACCCCCGAGGTAAGATACGGACACTCCTGCGATTACTGCTTCATTACAGAGTCAGAGACACAGAGCTCAGCTGCCCACCATGTTCCCCCCAAAACATAGGAAATTGCTGTTAAGAATTATTATTCTGAAAATAATTCTGCTTCAAATTTGGGACCTGGTTTGAAGAAAAGCTGGGTACATTTGCAGCTAGCTCTGGCATCAGAGTTTAAGGAAACTGCATCACTGGGGCTTGTGGCACATTAAAAATTGTAGATCTAGGTCTGGGTACATTCTGTTGCTCACTTAAATTACTAGACTGAGATGGTACAAACACTGGATGTTGACCCTGATTTTCTGGATTAGTACAACATTCTCGCTTCCAATGCCCCAGTCTACTGCAGTAGTGCCATGGGTTAGACTTCTTCTATGTCGCTACATCAATTCCAGTAACTGGATCAATAGGGACACCCCAACCTCTACCTTGTGACTGAAATCCACCTCCACAGTGGACCCACCCAGCATCGGCTGAGCTCCCTGTTGATACACTCCCTACATTGGAGTGGCATTCCATACAAATGGTGGATTTAGAATTCCTCACTGAGAAGCCTTAATTTGTACCACCATTGCTTTTTCATTTAGCTTTTTCTGCCTCATTTCAATCTCATTGGTGCAGTATTTGGCATATCGCAAACTCTCATCAACCAACTTATTCTGCCAACAAATCAGATGCTGTTGATAAATTATACTAGTCTCAGGCATCAATCCTGTCACAAACCTGGACACAAAATATACCATATCTGTAAGCTCCAATGTTTCCATTCCACGATACTGTTTGAATGCTTGTAATAGTCTCTCGTAATAAGCATGAATCATCTCCTTAGGTTCTTTGGTCATTCAATCAATCTTCACCCAGTCAATATCTTGGGGTGGCACCTTGGACTTCACCCACGTCATCACCTGATCATACTTCCTCATCACTATAGCTGAAGGGTCATTAGTCGCAGGATCTTTTGTCGGCTCTATCTCAGTCTACTCTATGGCTATTTTACACACCGTCCACAAATAACTTGGCACCACAATGTCAAACCAGGTATTCAGATCAGTCCACAAATCCTTCAAAATTTTCACAAACCGCTCATCGTGTTTGCACCACTCCACAGGCTTCTCTCTTAATTTAGGGAATTCATTTGCAAATGACACAAGATCATTCCTACTTCAAGGTACTTATATATAACCTTCACTAGTTACCTCCACTAAAGGAAAGCTTGTAGCTCGCCGCTCCCCCCCTCCAGGAGGAGGCGGCTCACCTATCGTTTTCTCTGGAGTTGTTCTTTTTTAATATTAAACTTCACATTTTTCGAATCAACTCCAAATTCGGATGCTGTGGATTAATTCCTGAATTTCCATCTTCATTCCTGGTATTCTCATATGTTCTATGTCCTTATCACGAAAAGTTAGTCTGTGGCTCCTCTGTAAAGCCTTTGTCTGCTCCAGATCTACCTCATATTTCTGGGCCAATTCAAATAATTTGTCATGTGCTTATCGCGCACTCCTAGTAACATACTCATAAAAATACAAAAGTTCACTCTGCTGATAAGTTTCTGTTCGATCCAATGCAAGACACCCACTTATCATTTCATCCAATTCTAACTTCAGTTTTCCCACATCCACCAAGTTTACTATCAAAGTGTGCTGAAGTGTACCCTGACTCACTTCCATATTCCCACTCTCATTCGATGTAGCATTAAGGGCTTTCAAAAAGTCTTCCAATTCCTGGACATTAAGACCAGGATGTACTTTAGAAGCTTTAGATACTGCTTTTTCTTCAGGTGTACTGATTTGCACATGTAAAGGCATTTCCCAGGTAAGTGAACCCTGGGATCGACCTTAAAGGTCCAAATCCAATTTGATACACAGATGGATCTGCACTTCCATGGCAAGGAGAACTTGCATTAATCGGACTTAAACAAACAAATTCTCCTACTCTGTGACTCATTGGTATAATGTCTGATGCTTGTTGTTGAATTAGAGAGCTGTGTTTTGAATCCCGTTTTCCCAGGAACCACGTTTATGTATAGAAACCACTGGGCCAATGGTAACAGGACTGCAAGGGCATCTGGGACTCTACAACCAGAGGAGGTCCCAGGAACGCAGGTCTGTGAATTTTCTCCTATCATGTTTTGATTCACTGTAATAATTCCCATCATGCTCTGGTCCTTCTGCACAGAAAAAATCCCTATCCTACCAGGACTGGTACTTACTGGTGCAGTACAGAATACAGTTTTACCAACTACAGCCTCACTCCCACCTCCCTCCGTTCGAATCTCATTATACGGAGGTGGTCGCTCAGACATTAATTCATCTAAAAGACTATCATTAGTATCACTATCACTGTTTTCATCTTTCTCCCCAGATTCTCTTGTTTTATCCTTCTTTCTCTTTTTGGCCAATCTTTCCACTTCTCCTGTTTGCAATAATGGGTATAATTTCGCTTCCTCTATCATGACAGTTCTCCACCTTTTATGCTCTGCATCCCACCGTGCATCTGCATAAGTACCCACTGCCTTTTTCACTCGTCCCTCATACCTCTCTTTTTTTCTTGCATGAGGCGCACACTCCCACGTGTTAAGCACTTTGAATTGTGTAGGTCTAGGTTGTGGTTTTATCTCAAATAAAATCCTCCTCAAATTTTTAATAATTCTCAAATTAATAGTACCATAACATGGAAACACAAATTCACCTTCTTTCTCACTGATGATGATGAAAAAAAATGCTTTATTCGATTTCATTTAAAATCAGAAAAGCACGATGTAAGCGACCAACTAAATACTTAAAATCATTAGACATTGGAGCTAGATTAAATGAGGTTACAATAAGATGGTTAAAATATGGTCTAAAACGGTGATAAAACAATTTTCCTTTGACTACTTAGAAACATAGGGCTTCCAGCACTGCAATGAAAGAATAAGTCATCTGATGTATTTGAGTTAGTCCAACCGCAGACTGTCCAACCTCATGTCACCGGTAAAGATTGACAGATGATTCCAGGACTTAAATAAAGTATAAAGTGCTACTGCACCGCTCATGTAGACTGCCAGTATTTGACCAAAATAATCAAGGTGCCTATGAGATGGTGGCATATGTCCCTGGGTGTGGTCTCTGATTTTGCATTGGCTTTAAATGTCCTCTTTACAGGTCTTAGTGATCTTGTACCATTGTTCTAGCCAAATTCATATGAGTAACCCTATATTTATCGCCATATAATGACCTGCGGTTTCTTCGGGCGGGGCTTCTTTTCCCCTCTAAGAGATATCTGAACATCTTCTCTAAACAAATCTTGTACAACTTTAAAACATTTCATTTTCAATTAAAATGTGTTGGTTTTGACACAAAAAAACAATGTTTTGCTTAAAATCTCATTCCAGTTCATCAACCAATAACAGCGCAGCACCTCGTGATGTAGACAGCCAATAACAATGCTGCTTCACACTAACCGACCTAACCTAGCACTGCACACTGTGACGACAATCTCACTCCTTGCAGCAGCTCACCCTCCTTTACAATTTTCTCACATGCACTCTTTTCAGCAACACGCTTGCAGCTAAATACAATGCAATAACAACAAATACCAAATGTCTGTTTTACTAAAGGATCAATAGAAATCAGTCATGCAAAGTAACACAAACACACTTTCAAATTAAACCTCATCCTGCTAGGAATCACTCGAGTCAGTGCAGCTTTCCGCTACACAAATGGACCGCCATAATAATCGCACCTCACTTTCACACAAAAGATAAACGTCCCTATCTTGATTGGGCTGTTAATAACTTCTCACGACAAACTCCTCACATCCTCAGCAGACAATTACAATACAGTGTCTTATACACTTTTTATTATCATCCCAGGATCTTAGGTTACGTCAGACCCGATAACAACTTCTCCACAATAAGTGTAACACTCACACAATCCTCTAAATCATTACCCCATCATATCATGCACTCTCCACTAGACACCACACAATTGCCACAAACACCCCAAGCTAAGTGACACCGATTCTCTGGGCGCTAGGGAATGAGATTGGATCTAGACTAATCAAAAAGTAACATTTTTCTAGCCCCTCTATTTCAGGTACTAACCATCCTCAGTATGTTACCATCTGCGAACGCTCTGGGCCGCTTCTTCCAATTCAACTCTGGTCAATAGACCACTGTAGTAGCCTGAGAGGAAGAGGGGTTAACGACAATTGAAATCTTAGAGTACAGCTTGATAATTAGTAATGAACGTCTGAGTCAGTAACTTGTCATTAAAAGGTTTATTACAAACTTAAAGCCAGACTAATATAAATCAATCTTAAAAACATAGTATAAAAGTATATAATAACCAAAGGGCGACCAAAGCTTCTTGCAATATTGTTCCGCAACAGTAAACAGCATATATGTATCTCAGTAGCCGTGATACAGAAAATAAGAAAAAGAATTTGGTGACTCATCGAATGGTTTTGATCCTTCTCCCAATATATAGAAAAGATTTGCAGCATCTATTAATCCCTACACTAACCTAAGCAAGGGGAAACCCTATTGGAGCAAGGTAGCATGAAAGGTTTCCGCATCCGAACGTCTGCAGAAGTTCTATAAGTAAAGAATCATGTGTAGCATAAAGCCACACATTCAAAAATGTCAAGAGAGGTCTGTATCTCTCCAGGTCTCAAGGGAATCTGACTAAGTGCAAGGTGGGTTTGCTAATTAAAATGCACAAAGAATATGACCTCATAACCATCATAATATGTTTCCCATTCCCAGAAAAGAACTTGGCGCCTTGAACACTACTCCCATATTCCAGTCGTAGCTTCTAAAGCTTCCTTGGTTCCTCCCTTCATCTGATAGTACCGACTGGTAATACTCCATTTGTTCTTCATTAAAATCATTTGACCTTGCCAGCTCTTCCTCACCTCTTTATCGCAGAAATGCAATGTACCTTTCACTAACAAACGAATGCCTTTGGTCTGCACCTGCAAAGGAGAAAACATGTAAAAGAAACATCTTTCACGTTAGTATTAACCGTCTCAACTGTAAGCTTAAGGCCCACAATCAAGCTAACTTAACATTTCTCTTTAAAACATATTAGCTCTACAAACTACATATACTTCAATAAATGAAATCTTTAATGATGAATCAAGCTATATCATGCGGTACTCTTATAGGTGGTACAATAACCAATACATGTAATTTTAAGCAAAAAATGACAGCAGTTCACAATTTATAAATCAAGGATTAACACACATTCTCACTAATCCCTGGAGAATGCACTGCATTAATTGCATTTTAGTGCACCACCTTACAATCTAAACCTATAGGAGACTAAAATCAGCAGTCCAGATGTTTCTGAAAAGGAGAACGTCAATATGCACACACATGTATATCAAAACACACAATAGATGCACTTCTATACCTTTAGTGCACCATATCTCTTTAGTGTTATTGTGTCACACAAGTACATAAGGCCAAGTGTAAATACATACATATGTGGCCTAGCCAAATGTAAAAGGGTGGAGCCAAAATTATGCTACTCCAGCACCGCCCCCAAACTGGATTTACCACCTGGCTTCTCAAAACTGTCTTATGTTTAATGCATTGGATAATACATTTTTAGGCCACTGACCTATCTAGAAATATTTTGAGCGCAGTCATTACAATTACCTGTTGGGCCTCGATAGATAATCTACTATTCCATCCTCAACTTTTTTTATTGGTCCAATAAAATACATCATAAGCTTCAAGTATAAAATACATTTCTGGTCTAGCACGTGAAAAGAAATATTTGATCAACTAGTGGACGGGTTAATTTATTGTATTAAGAAATATATGACGAAAACGGTTGTTCATACATAGCAGTCTCTTTTTAACATTTAATTGTCTGTGCATTCTAAGGCACTTATTTAGACTACAGTGGAAAGGGTGTACCGTTGCAAAGGTGACAGAGTGACCTTTCGCCATACTGAAGGTTCACTCGCCTCATTTAGAGTTGGGCAGACCTCTTGTATGTCAGTTATGGAGGCCTCTCTGTCTCCGTTGCTGACATATTTCTCTGACAGCATGACAGAGTAAGGCCTGTCAGAGGTTTTGCCATTTGTCAGCCTGCCCTATTTAGAGTGGGTGAGCAAATAAGGTACGTTTTTTACTTATCGCCATCCAAATCATAGTTGTAAGTTTCAATGACCTCCCCATGCCATTGGAGAAATCTTCCATTGAGAAGGAGGTTATCGCTATTTTTACTAGCAAAAAGAAAATCCAGTTTTGGGATTTTCTTTTTTAAAAATTTAAAAAGAAATTGTGTGACGTACGGCTCCATTATTTTGAAAGGGCTGTATGCCACTCTTTCAATGCACTGACAGGAACCGCCATGACGGTGGTTCCTGACAATTTAAGAGGTGTCCTTTGGTCTGGCAGACATCTCTACATTTGGAGTGAAGTTACTCCATCAATTTAATAATGTCAAATGCTCCCTGGCCCTGATGGAGTAACCACCCTGTAAATCGCCTTGAGGCATCATCTAATGCATTGCAATGGCTCTTAAAGCAGTAGATGATTTATCATTAGTGGAGTGACAGAGACTGGCAGAATCAGACACAAGCTAGGCCACATGTTTCTGTCAAAAACATGACAATTAGACTTCTACTGATGTTTTAAGCATCTCAGCATTAATGCAGCTAAAACCTGGAAGGTCACTATTCTAACATCAGTTTGACGTAAGGGAACTTTTTATCCAAATTTATATGCCCACAAGTGAGACTGGCAAACCACTTTCCAAGTTGAATTTAAGAAACAAAACATTGATTTTGCACTGCTTTTCGCGCTTAATACATCCACAGGCCCATCTTTGAAAACAATGAGGGGTTGTTTAGAAAAGCATTAAGAGCAAAATCTCTTTAATATACAGGCTGCTCGAAACCTTTCAAACACTCGAGCCCTCTTCTAGAGGCAAAGGATTGCTGTGATTCTTTTTGGCAGCTGCTTATGAAACATTCCCACTAAAATAATTTGAGCCTCATTTATGTGTTTTTGCCATAGGGCAGCGTAGCAGGCCTTCTTGCTGCGCTGCTCTACGGCAAAATTTAAAGGCAGGAATGCGCCATATCTATGAGATACGGCTCAATCCTATCCTTTTCCCCTGCGCCAGTGCTCAATAAGCTGTGGTGTGCCAACGCAGGCACCTTTGCACCATGGTGAAAGGGTGCCTGCGTTGAGGGGATGATTGTTTTTGTGCTGGAAGGGAAACCTTCCTGCACAAAAACAATCAAAAGCGGCTTTTTCCTTTTTCTATGTGTGCTGCAGAATTCAGCACACACAGAAAAAGGGAAAACGAGGAGAAATAATGATATTTCTCCTCACTGTTCCTCCCTTACGTTTGGCGGTGCCTCAGATTTACGATTTCTTGTAATCTAGGGCAGTGTCAAAATGTCAGCAACACCCATTGCATGCACCTTTAACACCGAAAACTGTGTTAAAGGGGACAATATTTACAAGGCAGCATTAGGCCGAAAAAAGTGGCTCAGTGCTGCCTCATAAATATGGAGAAGGCTCCTGTGCCACAGAACGTCACAAAAAGTGACGTTCCGATGGCGTAAGGAGCCTCATAAATGAGGCCCTCAGTCTGGTGATGGGTAGCAGAAAAACACTTTTTTCATCAGGACAGGCGGTTTTAAGACTCCTTAGTCAAATGTTTAGAGATGGAAAAAAGTTAATACTTAGCGACTGATTACTCTAATCTCACATTTCCCATAACCAAGGGGTCACTGCTTGTACACCTTTTCAATTGACAAGCAGCAAAAAGTAGGTAGTTCGAGCCACCAAACTCTGATATGAATTTTGATATGTGAAATAAATATCGGATTTGTGAGCTCATGACTTGCATTTTCTAAAAATTTTGATATGAAAAAGACGACGGGGCATATTATCAACGGCCAGCGATAATTATCGCTGGCTGTGCTTAGCGATAGATTACTTATCGCTGGCTATCTCCGGAAATTATCGCCCTGGTAGCGCGTTATTAACAACACGCTTCTCCAGGGCGATAAAAATTCCAGAGATAGCGAGGTTATCGCCGTTTTGCAGGGAACATCGCTGGTTTTCCAGCGATGTTCCCTGCAAACGGCGATAACCTTGCTGATACGACCCTGTGGTCGTATCAGCACAATCCACCCCTATGTTAGGGATGGCTAAGTCGGGATAATAGCAGACGTTAGAATTTGGCGAAAACGGCAGTTTTCGCCAAAATCTAACGTCTGCTATCATCCTGTGGGCTGCCTTGTAAATATCGCGATGTGCACATCGGCGATATTTACAACGTAGCCCATCTGGGGTACGCCCAGTAACGCCCACTTTGCATCTCATTAGAGATGCAACGCTGGGCGATAAGAGAAAGGGTGAAAAGCATGGATTCACGCGTTAGCGTGTCCTTGCTAATAAGGCGTTAAAATTATCGCCGCTTTTCGTCCGAAAACGGACGCTAAAGCGGCGATAATTGTATCGCCTGCCCTTGTAGATATGCCCCGACGTTGTTTAGCAAAATATCAAATGCTAATGCAAATAGGCAAACATCAACTTTTGCAAGGTGAGTCTGGTTTAACTTTTAAACAAATAGAGCCTAAGTTCCCACAGTCTAATATGAGAGAAATGGAAGAGAGAGTGATTCTCCCTTTCTCTTTGAAGGGGGGTTCGAATCTTTTTTACTCGTGAAGGCTTTGAAAAATGTAGACCAGATAGGGAACTTCTCAGCATTCCTTTTACATACGTTGGCTAAAAAGTCATGTTTGAGCCATAGCTCTGAACAAAAATTCTAGAAATATCCTTGCACTTTCATGGTGAGTCAAGTAATTGTGACCCTGCCCAGGAATACTATGTGCAATACGCCCGAGGAAAAATGTAAAAAACAAAAATGGAAAACTATGTATTTCGAACCTAATTATCTTAAAAATAAGCGGCGCCGAGACACCCCTGGGTATTTGCGCGCTTTATAAATTGCATAAATAAAATAAATAAAATAAAAATGGATAGAAGACAGGCCAATCTTTATCCATTTTTCACGCAGCGCAATGAAGTAAGCTACTTTGCTGCACTGCGCTGCATGAAAGGGAAAGGACAGGAATGTGCCGTATTTAACATTATACGGTGCATTCCTGTCCTTTCCTAGTGCTGGTGCACTTTTGGCTGCCTAGCATCAACGCTGGCACCCTTGCATCATGGTGCAAGGGTGCCTACGTTGTAGGCAGGATTGTTTTTGTGCAGGAAGGGACACCTTGCTGCACAAAAACAATTATCAGAGGCATTTTCCTCTTTCTATGTGTGCTGCAGAAGGTAGCACTTGTAGAAAGAAGAAAAAACGAGGAGAAATAAAGATATTTCTCCTCGTTATACCTCATCTGGGGAGGCATAGCATTATAACGCATTCCCAGGTCTACTGCTAATAGCAAATTTAGGAAGGCGCCAAAATCCATGGGTGGATGTGTGGGAACACCCATGTTGCACCCATGGAACGCCTCCCTGGGGCAGAGTAACGCATTATACCAAATTTATCAATCCATGCAAGGCCACACAAGGTTTTGCACTGCCCTTGCGCCCCCTTGCGTGGTGCAAGGGCGACGTAAAACCTTGAAAAATTGGCCCAAAGTTTCTGCAATAGTGGTACAAGGGGGTCTATTTACTTATGCCATGTTTGCATCACAAAAGTGACTCAAATCAACACAAATATTTTTTTTACCTATTTACTTTCCAGCGCTAAACTTGTATAGCACTGGAAAACCACTTGAAAGAAGCGCAAAGCATTCCATATCGCTGCTTTGCATTACTTAGCGCCAAGGGGGCGTACAATAGGTGGACATGGGCGTTCCCATGTAACCACCCAAGCTTTCTGATGCTAAGCCCTATTTACTTAAAGAGGTAGACAGGGTAGAGCATCAGAAAATAGCGCCCACTTCAAGTAGGTGCTATGAAGGAGAAATGCTTTAATTTCTCCTTCCTTTTCCGACTTTGTATGTGTGCTGCACTGCACAGCACACATACAAAGTGGGAAACGGTTTAAGGTTAATCTAAGCATTGTATTTTGTACTGGAAGGCCATCTTACAACGCATGTCATTACAACCCATATGTCTTTACCACACATGCCTTTACGACGAATTTTGTTGTAAAGGCATGAATGGTAAAGGCATATGGGGCTTTTATGAGAAACTAATGCAGCACGGTGCTGTAAGTTAATTTGCTGCACCAAACTGCGTAAGTATCAAGGCACAGGGATGCAACATATTTACAGCAACATGTCGTATCTCTGTGCCTTTCCCTGCACCATGGTGAAAGGATGCCTGTGTCGTGGGGAGATTGGTTTTGTGCAGGATGGGTCACCTTCCTGCACAAAAACAATCACTTTAGGTGATTTCCTCTTCCAATGCGTGCTGTAGAATGCAGCACGCATTGAAAGAGGAAAAAACGAGGAGAAATGAAAACATTTCTCCTCGCTGTGCCTCGATACGCCACCCCTGCGGGTGGCGTAGCATTCTGACGCATTTCCAAGTTTTCGATTGCTCCTAAATCTGGAAATGCATCAGTGGACATGGGTGTTGCGTGGGAACACCCACAGCAACACCCATATCACGCCCTTAACACACGTGCTGCTTGAAATGGGGCGATATTTACGAGCACACGTAAAGCCACGTAGGGTCGCTTTACGTGTGCTTGTAAATTTCATGCAGCAGGTTGCGCCGCCTGTGAGTCACACAATGTGACACACCAATGGTGCAAGGGGCTCAAAAATAAGCCCCATATGTGTTTTACATGTACTTATAAGGTAAGTATATAGGGTTTAGGGTGGGTTTGGGTTTTGGGGTGCCTGGGGTCATTTTAGGGTTCAGGGTAGGTATGGGTTTTGGGGTGCCAAGGGCAATTTTAGGGTTCAGGGTTGGTATGGGTTTTGGGTTGCCAAGGGTAATTATAGGGTTCAGGGTGGGTATGGGTTTTGGGGTGCGAAGGGTAATTTTGGGGTTCATGGTGGGTATTGGTATTGGGGTGGTAAGGGTAATTTTAGGGTTTAGAAGGTATGGGTATTGGGGTGGTAAGGTAATTTTAGAAAAATAACAGCAACAGTGTAACTAAGTATCATCCTCTTAAGGCTGCGACGAAAAAGTTATTCTCATCAGAATAATCTTGTAGTATTGGTTGTACTGCTTGATGAGAAAAGAAACTTCATTGTGATGAATTGTCTGGAAAAAATAGAAAATAGAGTGATAACTTATAATAAAAGGAAATTGAGTTATCAAGTAAAGCTAAAAAATGTTTGCAAAAGCAACAAAATGTACCGATAACATAGGTATAAAAACACATAATAAATATAAATATAACTTAAGAATTGTTTAACTCTTTACTCTTTACTCCACATGGGTGTGGAGGGTGGGATAAGGTTAGCCTCCATTGTCTTTAATGAAATCAAGATTCTCTCTGTATGTTAATTGGAGAATCGCCATTTCATTACAAGACCGGAGGCTACCATTATGCACGTTTAAAGCTATTTAACGTCATACTGCTCACGTGCTCCACCGGTCTAAGGTAGAAACTTGCAAAGGTAGAAGCACTAGACCAGTCTGCCGCTTTAAGTATATCTGAAAGCGTACCTCCAGCCCAAAACACTTTGCTCGCCATCGCACCTCGAAAAGAGTGTGCTCCAAATTTTGTTAAATCCACTCCAGCTTCTAACATAATTGTTCTTACCCATCTAAAGATAGTAGCTGTAGATATTGCTTTAAGTGGTTTCACAAAGGATATTAGTAATTGATTCTCACCAAGTGGTCTAAATTCAGACATACTACTTTCATAGGTTTTCAGACAACCTACAACACACAGGGCCATATTATCAAGAACGGCGCAAACATTATCGCCGCTTTAGCGGCAGGAAACTGCCGCTAAAGTGGCGATAAGGGGCTTGATAATATGCCCTAGAGAATTCCAATAGAAGCCCAGGTTTGATGTCAAGGAGACCAGAACCTGGGCTTCTATTGGAATTCTCTAGGGCATATGATCAAGCCCCTTATCACCGCTTTAGCGGCAGTTTCCTGCTGCTAAAGCGCCGATAATGTTTGCGCCGTTCTTGATAATATGGCCCACAGTTTTTTACAATCATTAAAATAAGGGTAAACAATGTTTATGTTTATGGTTTTGTAACGCGCACAGGTACTCAAGAGAGTCCCGGCGCAAACCCAAGAGACAACAGAGGGAAAGAGAGAAAAAAATATTGAGAGCCAATAACACAAGAACCAGATCATTAAAAAAGGAAGGTTTTTAGTTTCTTCCTAAATTGGGTAAAATTCTGCAGACTACGCAGATCAAGAGGGAGCGAGTTCCTAGCCATGGCCGCCAAGTAGGCCAAAGAGCTACCGCCCTTTCTCTTCAAGCGAAATCTGGGGACAGAAGCCAGTAGCATGTTAGAGGAACGCAAATGTCTGCTGGGGGAATAGAACTGAAAGCGCTTCCTGAGGTAGAGGGGCCCGTATTCATAAAGTGTGGCATGAATAGTTACCAGGGCTTTATACGTGATCCTTGCCTTCACCGGTAACCAGTGCAGGTTGCGCAGGTGTTGCCTGACGCTGGTGCGTTTGGGGAGGTCAAGAAGAAGACGAGCAGCGGCATTTTGGACCACCTGAAGTTTATCAATAAGATAGGTGGAAAAGCCCACGTATAGTGCATTTGCATAATCAATGCGGGAGGTAACAAGAGCTCGAACAACCGTTTCCTTAGCTGTTAAGGGCAGATGGGGCAGAAATTTCCTGAGAAGTTTCAAAATGCCGAAGCAAGTACCAGTCAGTTTATTAATCTGATTACAGAAACTCAGCTTTTCATCAAACCAGATCCCGAGGTCTTTTACAGGGAGTCCAGAAGGAGAGGGCCTGGGAGACTCATCAGGCCAGAAGGTGTGCCACACCTGGGGAGGATATTCTCCAAAGAATAAAATTTCCGTTTTATCTTCATTGCATTTCAGCTGAGCACGTGTCAGCCAATTAAACACTACAGCTAAACAGGTTTTAACATGGGCAGCGGATGACTCAGATTTTTTCCAAGTGAACAGGAGTTGGGTGTCGTCGGCTTAGGCAACAACCTTAGCTCCTAGTTCTTCTGCCAACTGAATAAGAGGAGTCATATATAAGTTGAACAAAAGTGGGCTAGATACCGACCCCTGTGGCACCCCTGTCAAAAGAACTTGGGGAGTAGACGTGAAGGGAGGGATCCACACTTGTTGGGTTCTACCTTCCAAGAAGGATTTCAGCCATTCACCGGCGGCACCAATAATGCCTAATTCCTTGAGGCGGGCCAGAAGAAGTGAATGGGGGACAGTATCAAAAGCGGCAGAGAGGTCCAACAGGACCAAAACTGCCCTGCCCCCCGCATCCACAGTCTCGCGAATACTCTCAGACATTGTTTTGGTTCTTCTACAAATATCAAAATGGACTCCATCTGGAGAATAATATCTGTTGCAGATTTCTAATGCTCTAACATCAGATACTGTTCTGAAAGATATAAGGCAGAGTAGAGTAGCTAGTTTCATAGGCAACTGGTTTTCTTTAGAGGAAAAGGTTGTCAGGCCAGGACATAAATAAGTCAAAGATAAGATTGATGTTCCATAAGGATTGGTATTTAGCCCTGGGAGGACGTCTAAGTCTTATCCCTTTCATTACTCTGCAGATCAAAGGATCGCTACCAACAGAGAACTTGTTTACCAATAAGTGACCTGCCGAAACCCCTTATCTATAGCAGTTAACTGTTCAGTAGCATAGGCCTGATCTAAATAATTCTGCCTGGAAATTGCCTATATTGATTATAGGAGCATCCACTGGATCCAAATCTCTTTCCAGGCACCAACTAGACCATTTTTTCCATACACCAGTGTATCGTTTCCTTGTTCCTGGTGCCCATGACTCATCCAGTAGGCTTTTAGCCTCTCCTGAAAGGCCTGAGTATCTGCTTGATCTCCTGAAATCCTCCAAACAAGAAGGTTCATATTTCCTTCTTGTAAGAGAGGGTGTTGCTCCCCTTCTTGTCCTAGGAGAAGGTCTACATTCCCTGGAAATAAATATGGGATGGCTACTGCTAGTTCTAAGACCCCGGGAAACCATACCTGGGTATCCCAAAACGAAGTTACCAATATTATGTTGTATTTCTCCCTCCGTATTTTCAGTAATACTCTCTGTATTAGAGCGAATGGGGGAAAAGCATAGCAGTTCTTCATGCCCCAGGATTGAAGTAGGGTATAGGAAAGTAGTATTGAAACACAATCCCGTGAACTAGAGGACGGTCTGGCGTACTCGCTGACATCAGATCACGGCTGATTGTGCCGTGGTGTTTGCCACTGTGCAGAAGGGGACATTTAATAAGCATTGAATATATAGCAACTACCCGTACATGGCTAAGATTTTGACAGGCACTGTGGACCACGTGATTTTATCTGAAATTATTCTCTGAATACCTGAAACTGAGACTCAAGCCACAGAGAAGAATAAAAAGCATTACACTACAACAGTTTTGAGTATTTAGGACCTACCGGGTCGGAATTATCACCGGTTACAAGGTCTACGAACCATTTTGCCTCATCACAGCCCTGAAGAAGTCAAGGGTTTAACAACCCACTGACGAAACACGTGTTGGCTGGCCTGTAGAGCAACACCATTAAAAGTGAACACCACAATATCAAACAGGACAACAGTGTCTTCATCTTTGATCAACAGCAATTGTGTTGTACTGTTCTTTCATTACTTGATTGCGTGTGCATAGGACCTGTATGCTTGTAGTAAGACCTCAGGGTCTCAATCCAAGGGTTTAGGGGGATTTCCCTCACCTGTGGCACCGCATGGTAACTGTTTCTACCTTGTGTATTTCACAATATTTGGTAAGTGCCATTTCAATTTCCTGTGAGAATTAACTCCCACCCCCCCCCCCGTTTGCTAGGAAAGTAGGATTGGCTTCTTATGGTTTCCCCCACTTGTTGCTTGATGTTGCACTGTTTTTGACTAGTCTGACTGGGATCCTGCTAATCAAGACCCCAGTCTATCTGCTTTCTCCTTTAAATTGCTACACATGCACTTTGGTACACTCCAGATTGGATACTGGGGTGCCCTTATCAGTCCCTAGTATATGGTACCCATGTAACCAGGGCATAGGTACCCCAGAGGCCTCCCATGGGCTGAAGCATGTATTATGCCACCCATGAGAGGCCATGCAAAATGGAACTACAGGTCTGCTACTGCAACCTGTGTAAGATGGTGCTTGCACCACTTACTTTAGATATAGGTTCACTATATCTATATAGGTCACTGCACTTAAAACTTATAAGTCACCCCTACAGCAGGCCTTATCAATCCTGAAGGCAGGGTGCTGGGTTTTTAGTGAGAGGGCGCCCCTGCATGAGCAGAGCCTCTCCGCAGCCTTCGAAGACCATTCTCCCGGGTTGTCTGTGACTCAGCCGGACATATAGGTAGAGGTGCATTATAACCTCATGGTAAATGCTATCTCGAAACGGCTGCATAGAAACATATCGTGTTTGGTATCAAACATCTTGGAATCATACCTCCACACCGGTAACCGGTGTGGGAGGTATGATTCCACCCTTCTGAAGTGAGCTTCGTTGGGTCACTGGTCTATCCGGTGACAGCCTTCTCGACCCGGTCAGCACAAAATGGATGCTGCCGACCAGAGACACATTTCTGCCCTCCTGCTGCTGAGCCAAGCTCGAGCAGAGGAAGGCAGCACAATAGGCATCCTGTCACAGGGAGGTGTGACCACCTCCCAGACAGGATTTAGTGTATTGGGGCTGGGTGGGTGCACTCTGAGAGTGCCTGAAAGTCTGCACTGGTGGGCACATTTGGTGTCCCTGTGCATAGTCCAGCTCAAACCAGTTCTGGGAGGCATTGGCTCCTGCTCTGGCGCGAAACTGGACAAAGGACATTGGTGTAACCACCCCTCTGTCCTGACCCTTCCCTAGGAGGGTCCCCCGAATCTGTCCAACCCCCTCCAGTGGGTACAAAAGGGCTACCTGGCTGCAAAACTTTAGATTTTACGTGGACAAGATTCTACAAGAAGAAACCACTTACCTTCGACCGTCTGGATACTCTGGACTTCACTGGACCTCAACTGGGCTCGACTTCATCCCCCTTTCCGTCTGAAGCTTTGTCTGTGCCCTTGCTCCATACAGGCTCCATGCAGGACCTGTGGTGCACTAAGGACAACTGAAGAATCTCCCTTGGAGTGAAGGAGTCACTCCCCTGCCCTAGCAGGCACCTCAACGCAACTGAACGGTCTGCTGCTCCCGAACTCCTGCGGATTTCAAAGATTTCAGCAACACAGGAGGTGGGTTTCTGGAGGTCTCTGTGGTTGATCTGCCCTCTCAGCAAGTTTGAGGCCAGTATCTCTTGTGGGGACTGCATAACCAGAACCCCTGTGCACCGCGTACATTTGTAGTTGCATATACTTGTTGGCAATCCCCGAGCTTGTGCATTGGACTCCATGTAGTCCTTACTCTGAGCAGTATTTGCACCAAAGAACTCCGGCCTCCTCACACCGAGTGCTCCATGGGCTGGTAATTTGCAATCTGGCTTGAGGTCCCCTCGCGACTCCTGGTCATTCGGCCTGTGGGTCCTCCTGAGGGTCATGTTGATTTTTGTTGGGCTTTCCTGGTTGCTCCAGATGTGCCCTGACTCCCCACTGCTTGGTGAGTCCCCTGGACCTTGCTGGTCCACACCGTAACCTGCTTGACCTTCCTGCGTGGGTTGCTTTTGTCAAGGCTTGTTGGTGCTCCAGCCAGACACAGACCCCTCAGCACTCGACAGCCTTTGTGGGACAGCTCACCTCCAGCTCCTGGTTGTCGTCGACATCTCCTGGTCCTTGTGGCTGCAGAGTCAAGCATCCCTTCTTCGCACCTGAAGCACCTGGCATCGGTGGGCATTCGTCTACCGAGCCCCTGGTCACTCTGAAGTGACCCAGACTCTGTCCCCTCTGCTTTCAGGTTCCTTCCTTCCAGAATCCAGACTTGGGTTCCACCGGACCCTTTTCACCTTCACGGCAGCAGTACTTCTTCACAGCCCTCCATTGAGAACGACGGCGGTTTCCGACACCACTCCAGACCTATGCACCCGGCTCCTCTGGGATAGGTAACTCGGGTACTACAGTATCCACAGGTGGGGTGGCTTTCCAATCTCTTAAGTTCCAAAGGGTTTGCTCGGAGTCCTCTTAGAAGGGTCCTTAAACTTTAAAATTGCAACCGCGACTTCCCCATAGAATTGTACGGAGCCCGCGGTCGTGTTAGCACACTGCACCCGTCCTCCGTGGGGTCCCTATCTACTCACCTTGGGTGGTTCCTTGGGGTCCCAGCAATTCTACTTGCTCTAGACCTTGTCTTTACTCAAGTCGTGATTGTTATACCACTATTTTAGTATATGGTTTTGTCTCCCCCTGGAGCCCACTGTGTATTGTGCTACTTACAACTGTTCTATTGATCTCGTATTGTGTGCTTTGTGTTCTATCCTCGTGTAGAGGATACTAGAGAGTGTTATATTAATAAATACATATTTTTATATGACTACTGTGTGGTTCTCCTTTTATTTAGTCAATATAGGAGGTGATGTTCTGGTAAAACAAGCTGCTTTACATTCCTTCAAGATTAAGCCTGAAGGCTGCCATCCACAGCTACCACTAGGATAGCTTTCTAAAGGTTATCTTTGACCTCATACATCATAAGGGTCGTTTGGACTGGTGCAAGGTGCCCACTTTAATTAGTGGACAGCATATACCAGGCCAACTTCTCACATTGGTGTGCAGCGGTTGGGATTCAAGCCTGCATTGTTTTACCAGATAAATCTCTTTGTATTGATTAACTGAAAACCACTAAAGTATTCAGGCACATATAATACTTAAAGATTAGAATAAGTAAGTTCTACTGAACTTAGGGTTGGGTAAGTTAAGGGTCTAGCATACCCTTTCTCTAACCTAAGAGAGTTTAGTTCCCGCTAGGGTAGGTAGGTGCATACACCACACCACACTAGTTATGTCTTCTAAAGGAGAAGCCAGTGGCTCTCTGCCTTCTAGGTACAATGGTCTTGCATTTCAGAAATTGAAAGCCATGTGTGTTTCTAGGAAGCTGAAGACAGGGAGAAATGCCAACACCCAACGTCTCATTGAGGTGTTACTCTTAGATGACCCTAGAAAGACCCCAGGGTCAGATGAGGTAGAAAGAGTGGGTGGGGCAGGGAATGAAGACAGGTCAGGAGGTGACACCTTTTATGACCTAGACTCAAACCCTGGCCAGGAGGATCAAGATGATTCCCACCTAGACAACCTAGATCTTCAGGAAGAGGGTGGAGAAGGCCCCAGTGGCCCTCTCTTTACTCCTCATGGAAGAGTGCAGAGTTTACCAAGGAGATATAGATCTCCATCTGCAGAATCTGGCCATTCAGGACATTCTGTAGGGACCTCCATATCTCATAAGAGAGACAGCTCTTATGACAGACAGTGCCAATTTCTAGAGCTTGAGAAAGTCAAGCTTAGGCTCAGGCAAAAGCAATTGGCCCTAGATAAGGAATCATTAGAACTCCAGAAAGCCAGAAAGAAATTGGGACTAGAGTCCCATGGTGGCAGCCACAGTGTCCCTAGGGTTAAGGAGTATACTTATGACCATAGGAACCTGAGCAAGATAATCTCTCCCTACCATGGTGGGGATGACATCCACAAATGGATAACTGCTTTAGAGAGGGCCTGAAAAGTACAGAGGGTCCCTCAAGAGCAGTGGGCAGCTATCTTGTGGCTCTCTTTTGCTGACAAGGGTAGAGATAAGCTCCTCACTGTTAGAGAAGAGGATGCTGACAACTATTCAGTCCTGAAGAGTGCTCTCATTGATGGGTTTGGCTTAACCACTGAACAGTACAGGATTAAGTTCAGAGACACTCAGAAGACACAGACACAGGACTGGGTAGACTTTGTAGATTGTGCTACTAAGGCTCTGGAAGGCTGGTTACTTGGCAGCAAAGTGAATGATTTCAAGGGATTGTACAATTTGATTATGAGGGAGCAGATCCTTAATAATTGTCAAAATCAGTTGTTGCATCAATACCTGGTTGACTCTGATCTCACTTCTCCCCAAGAATTGGGAAAGAAGGTAGATAGATGGGTCAGAACCAGGGTGAAGCAGAAAAACCAGACCACAGGTGGTGACCAGAAAAAGCAAAATGCTAAACCTGCAGATAAGGGTGGGGAAAAGGCAAAAAGACCAGACGTCTTCATCAGGGCCCCAAAAACCTGCCTCTGGGGGGGAGTCACAGTCTAACAAAGGTAAAGGCAGAAAGAAACCTTGGTGCTTCCTGTGTAAGGAGAAAACCCATTGGACAAGAGATGCCAATTGTTCAAGGGCCAAGGATCCTCCAACCACCACCACTGCCCCTAAGGCAACTGTTCCCCCTAGTTCAGCTCAAAGTGGTGGTACAGGGAACAAGGGTAAAGTAGGGTTAACCCTGGGATCTGAGATGGGTTCTGGCCTAGTCAGAACTCCAGCTCAGGCTGTTCTTGTCTGTGATGGAGGCATAGATATTGCCTCCTTATTTGTGAGCCCCAGTAATCTGGGGAAATACAGACAACAGCCTTTGATCAATGGTAAGGAGGCCATGGCATATAGAGACACAGGAGCAAGTGTCACAATTGTGACAAAAGATCTTGTGGACCATAACCAGATCATACTTGGTGCAATGCACCAAGTGACCAATGCTATCAATGTCAGGACAGACCATTCCTTGGCAGCTGTTAATTTCAGTTGGGGAGGGGTAACTGGCCCTAAGAAGGTTGTGGTTAGCTCAGACCTCCCTGTGGAATGCTTGTTGGGCAATGATTTGGAGACTTCAGCCTGGGCTGAAGTGGAACTCAGGACACATGCAGCAATGTTGGGCATCTCTGCAGATGTGTTTTCTGTGACTAGGTCACTGCCCAAACTGTCTTCCACTGAGCAGGCCCTGGATCCTGGAAAAATGGACCAGGTGCCTTCCAAGAGAAGGAGCAGTAGGGGTAAGGCAGTGTCTTCCCCCCAGACTCAGAGTGAGGATCAGTCTCCTGAGGAAGATGATTCCAGTTCCTGTGAAGGAACTGTCTCAGAGGAACTTGAACCTGATCAGGTTGAGTTCTTGGGGCCAGTGGGCACTTCCAGGGCAGATCTGAGTCAGGAGCAGCACAGCTGCCCCTCTCTTGAACCCCTCAGACAGCAAGCTGCTGCTGAGGCTGCTGGGAGTGCCAGTGGGTCCCACAGGATCTACTGGGATGAAGGACTCCTTTACTCAGAGGGTAGAGACCCCAAGCCTGGTGCCACCAGGAGGTTGGTCATACCTCTGAAGTTTAGGGGTTTCCTACTGACACTGGCACATGATATCCCTTTAGCAGGACACTTAGGCTAAAGTAAGACTTGGGACAGGCTTGTCCCTCACTTTCACTGGCCTCACATGTCAGAGGACACAAAGGAGTTTTGTCGCTCCTGTACCACTTGTCAAGGCAGGTGGTACCACAAAGGCCCCCCTGATACCACTACTTGTGGTGGGGGTTCCCTTTGAGAGGATTGGGATTGATATAATTGGTCCCATGGATCCTCCAACTGCATCTGGGCACAGATATATTCTAGTGGTGGTGGACCATGCCACTAGGTACCCAGAAGCAATACCCCTTAGGACCACCACAGCTCCTGTGGTGGCCAGGGCCCTCCTGGGAATTTTTCCCAGAGTGTGTTTCCCTAAGGAGGTCTTAACTGACAGAGGTGCAAATTTCATGTCTAGTTATATCACTGCTATGTGGAAGGAGTGTGGAGTAAATTACAAATTTACCACACCCTATCACCCACAATGCAATGGGTTAGTTGAAAGGTTCAACAAAACCCTGAAGGGCATAATCATGGCACTCCCAGAAAAGCTTGGGCGAAAATGGGATGTCCTGTTGTTCTGCCTTCTCTTTGCCTACAGAGAGGTTCTCAGAAGGGGGTTGGCTACAGCCCTTTTGAACTTCTGTTTGGACATCCAGTTAGGGGTCCCTTGTGTTTAGTGAAGGAGGGTTAGGAGTTACCTCTCAAACCACCTAAACAAGACATAGTGGACTATGTACTTGGTCTCCGCTCCAGGATGGATGAGTATATGAAGAAGGCAAGTAAAAACCTTGAGGCTAGCCAAGAATTACAGAAAGCTTGGCATGACCAAAAGGCTCTACTGACTGTCTACCAGCCAGGACAGAAGGTATGGGTGTTGGAGCCTGCGGCCCCAGCAGCTCTCCAGGACAAATGGAATAGACCCCATACCATTCTTGAGCAAAAGGGAGAGGTTACCTACCTGGTGGACCTTGGAACTCCCAGGAGCCTCCACAGGGTGCTCCATGTGAACAGGCTCAAGCCATATGTTGACAGGGCATACATGGGCTTCCTCATGGCTACTGATGAGGGACAGGAGGAAGAGAGTGATCCACTCCCTGACCTCCTCTCACAGAACCCTGATGATGGCTCAGTTGATGGTGTAGCCTTGGCAGGCAGCCTCACTGAGCAGCAACAGACTGATTGCAGGAAGGTCCTCAATCAGTACAGACATATGTTTCCCCGGACTCCTAGTCAGACCACTTGGTGTACCCATGAAGTGGACACAGGTGAAAGTCTGCCTGTTAAAAATAAGATTTACAGACAACCTGACCATGTCAGGGACTGCATCAGGACTGAGGTCCAAAAGATGCTGGAATTGGGAGTGATTGAACCCTCAGAGAGCCCTTGGGCTAGTCAAGTGGTCCTGGTACCTAAACCTCATACCCAGGGTGGTAAAAGAGAAATGAGGTTTTGTGTAGACTACAGGGGGCTCAATACAGTCACTAGGACTGATGCTCACCCTATTCCTAGGGCAGATGAACTTATTGATACTTTGGCCTCAGCCAAGTTCTTGAGTACATTTGACCTCACTGCTGGCTCTTGGCAAATCAGACTAGCTGAGGATGCCAAACCCAAGACAGCAATGTCAACCCCTTTGGCTTGAAGAATGCACCTGCCACATTTCAAATGTTGGTGAATAAAGTTCTCACAGGCCTGGAAGACTACAGTGCAGCTTATCTAGATGATATTGCTGTCTTTAGTTCCACCTGGGAGGATCACCTGGTCCACCTGAGAAATGTTCTGGAGGCCCTGCTAAAGGCAGGCCTCACTATCAAGGCCACCAAGTGCCAGATAGGGCAGAGTAAGGTTGTGTATCTGGGCCACCTTGTGGGTGGAGGCCAGGTTCAACCATTGCAGAGCAAAATCCAGACCATCATGGACTGGGTTGCTCCAACCACCCAGATTCAGGTCAGAGCTTTTTTGGGCCTGACTGGGTACTACAGGAGGTTTGTTAAGGGATATGGATCTATAGTGACCCTCTTAAATGATCTGACCTCTAAGAAAATGCCTAAGAAAGTTCAGTGGACAGTTAGCTGTCAAAAGGCATTTTACGACCTGAAGCAGGCCATGTGCACTGCTCCCATTCTGCAAAGTCCTGACTATTCCAAACAATTCATTGTTCAAACTGATGCATCTGAGTTGGGGGTAGGGGCTGTGTTATCACAACTGAATGAAGAGGGTCAGGATCAGCCAGTAGCTTTTATAAGCAGAAGGCTGACCCCCAGAGAGAAACGTTGGTCAGCTATTGAGAGGGAAGCCTTTGCTGTGGTTTGGGCTCTGAAGAAGCCGAGGCCATACTTGTTTGGCACTCACTTCATTGTTCAGACAGACCATAAGCCCCTCTTATGGCTAAAACAGATGAAGGGTGAAAACCCCAAACTTTTGAGGTGGTCCATTTCCCTACAGGGGATGGACAATACAGTGGAACATAGACCTGTGAGTAACCATGCCAATGCAGATGGACTCTCCCGATATTTCCACTTAGAAAATGAAGACTCAACTGGTCAAGGTTAGTCTCATGTCCTTTCGTTTGGGTAAGGGGTTGTGTAGGAAAGTAGGATCTGCTTCTTATGGTTACCCCCACTTTTTGCTTGATGTTTCACTGCTTTTGACTAGTCTGACTGGGATCCTGCTAATCAGGACCCCAGTCTATCTGCTTTCTCCTTTATATTGCTACACATGTACTTTGGTACACTCCAGATTGGATACTGGGGTACCCTTATCAGTCCCTAGTATATGGTACCCATGTACCGGGGGCATAGGTACCCCAGAGGCCTCCCATGGGCTGAAGCATGTATTATGCCACCCATGAGAGGCCATGCAAAATGGAACTACAGGTCTGCTACTGCAACCTGTGTAAGGTGGTGCTTGCACCACTTACTTTAGATATAGGTTCACTATATCTATATAGGTCACTACACTTAAAACGTATAAGCCACCCCTATAGCAGGCCTTATCAAACCTGAAGGCAGGGTGTTGGGTTTTTAGTGAGAGGGTGCCCCTGCATGAGCAGAGCCTCTCTGCAGCCTTCGGAGACCATTGTCCCGGGTTGTCTGTGACTCAGCCGGACATATAGGTAGAGGTGCATTATAACCTCGCGGTAAATGCTATCTCGAAACGGCTGCATAGAAACATATCGTGTTTGGTATCAAACACCTTGGAATCATACCACCACACCGGTAACCGGTGTGGGAGGTATGATTCCACCCTTCTGAAGTGAGCTTCATGGGGTCACTGGTCTATCCGGTGACAGCCTTCTCGACCCGGTCAACACAAAATGGATGCTGCCGACCAGAGACACATTTATGCCCTCCTGCTGCTGAGCCAAGCTCGAGCAGAGGAAGGCAGCACAATAGGCATCCTGTCACAGGGAGGTGTGACCACATCCCAGACAGGATTTAGTGTATTGGGGCTGGGTGGGTGGGTTCACTCTGAGAGTGCCTGAAAGTCTGCACTGGGGGCACATTTGGTGTCCCTGTGCATAGTCCAGCTCAAACCAGTTCGGGTAGCCATTGGCTCCTGCTCTGGTGCGAAACTGGACAAAGGACATGGGTGTAACCACTCCTCTGTCCTGACCCTCCCCTAGGAGGGTCCCCTGAATCTGTCCAACCCCCTCCAGTGGGTACAAAAGGGCTTACCTGGCTGTAAGACGTTAGATTTTATGTGGACAAGATCCTACAAGAAGAAACCACTGACCTTCGACCGTCTGGACACTCTGGACTTTACTGGACCTCGACTGGGCTCGACTTCGTCCCCCTTTCCATCCGAAGCTTTGTCTGTGTCCTTGCTCCATACAGGCTCCATGCAGGACCTGTGGTGCACTAAGGACAACTGAAGAATCTCCCTTGGAGTTAAGGAGTCACTCCTCCGCCCTAGTAGGCACCTCAACGCAACTGAATGGTCTGCTGCTCCCAAGCTCCTGTGGACTCTGAAGATTTCAGCAACACAGGAGGTGGGTTTCTGAAGGTTCCTGAAGTTTATCTGCCCTCTCAGCAAGTTTGAGGCCAGTATCCCTCGTGGGGACTGCATAACCCGAACCCCTGTGCACCATGTCCATTTGCAGTTGCATATGCTTGTTGGCAATTCCCGAGCTTGTGCATTAGACTCATTGTAGTCCTGACCCTGAGCAGTATTTGACCCAAAGAACTCCGGCCTCCTCACACCGAGTGCTCCGTGGGCTGGTACTTTGCAATCTGGCTCGAGGTCCCCTCGTGACTCATGGTCATTCAGCCTGTGGGTCCTCCTGAGGGTCAGCTTGATTTCTGTTGGGCTTTCCTGGTTGCTCCAGATGTGCCCTGACTCCCCACTGCTTGGTGAGTCCCCTGGACCTTGCTGGTCTACACCGTAACCTGCTTGATTTTCCTGCGTGGGTTGCTTTTGCCAAGGCTTGTTGGTGCTCCAGCCAGACACCGACCCCTCAGCACTCGACATCCTTTGTGGGACAGCTCACCTCCGGCTCCTGGTTGTCGTCGACATCTCCTGGTCCTTGTGGCTGCAGAGTCAAGCATCCCTTCTTCGCACCTGAAGCACCCACATCGGTGGGCATTCATCTACCGAGCCCCTGGTCACTCTGAAGTGACCCAGACTCTGTCCCCTCTGCTTTCAGGTTCCTTCCTTCCAGAATCCAGGTGTGGGTTCCACCGGACCCTTTTCACCTTCACGGCAGCACTACTTCTTCACAGCCCTCCATTGAGAACGACGGCGGTTTCCGACACCACTCCAGACCAATGCACCCGGCTCCTGTGGGATAGGTAACTCAGGAACTACGGTATCCACAGGTGGGCTGGTTCTCCAACCTCAAATGTTCCAAAGGGTTTGCTTGAAGTCCTCTTTGAAGGGTCCTTAAACTTTAAAATTGCAACTGCGACTTCCCCATAGAATTGTACGGAGCCTGCGGTCGTGTTAGCACACTGCACCCGTCCTCCGTGGGGTCCCTATCTACTCACCTTGGGTAGTTCCTTGGGGTCCCAGCGATTCTACGTGCTCTAGACCTTGTCTTGACTCAAGTCGTGATTGGTATACCACTATTTTAGTATATGGTTTGGTCTCCCCCTGGAGCCCACTGTGTATTGTGCTACTTACAACTGTTCTATGGATCTCGTATTGTGTGCTTTGTGTTCTATCCTCGTGTAGAGGATACTAGAGAGTGTTATGTTAATAAATACATATTTTTATATAACTACTGTGTGGCTCTCCTTTCATTTAGTCAATATAGGAGGTGATGTTCTGGTAAAACAAGCTGCTTTACATTCCTTCAAGATGAAGCCTGAAGGCTGCTCTCCACAGCTACCACTAGGATAGCTTTCTAAAGGTTATCTTTGACCTCATACATCATAAGGGTCATTTGGACTGGTGCAAGGTGCCCACTTTAATTAGTGGACAGCATATACCAGGCCAACTTCTCACATAGGGCATCTACTCCCATAGCTTTTGGATCTGGTCTCCAGCTGAAGTAGTGTTCCACTGGATAAGTTAACCTGCTGGCAAACAGATCCACCTGAATGGGCCCCCAAAGGTTCTGAATTTTTGGTAAGATTTTTGAGTTCAGTTTCCAGTCGCTTGAGTCCCTTAAAAACCTTGAGTTCCAATCTGCTCTTATGTTCTGGTGACCAGGAATGAATTCTGCTTTCAGAAAATTTTTCTGGGTCCTGCAAAAATACCAAATTTCCTTGGCCATGTCTGGTAATGCTTTTGACCTTGCGCCCCCTAGCAGATTGATATAGGACACGGCTGTAAAGTTGTCTAGTCTCAAGAGTACTACACTGTTCATTATGGATGACTTGAAACTCATCAGTGCGTTCAAGCCAGCCATCATCTCTAGACAATTTATGTGTAGTAGACATTGCTCTTGTGACCATTTCCCTCCTGTCTCTGTCATACCTAGTCTCGCACCCCATCCTAAGTTGCTTGCGTCTGATTCCACTGTGTAATCTGGGACATTCCCGAAGATTGCCTTCCCATTCCAACTATCTAGATTGTTCCACCACCACAGGAGGTCCTCTCGTGCCTCTTGAGACAAAGGAACCTTGTCTGAGTACCACAGACCCTTCCTTAAACCCAAATATTTTAGTCTCTGCAGGGACCTGTAGTGTAAAGGGCCTGGGAAATAGACTGGATAGAAGAGGACAGAAGGCCAACCACTCTTGCTAAGGATCTTAGACTCAGGGGGGCTTATTTACAAGGCCCTTGCGCCACTTTTGCGTCACTTTTCCCATGTTAAAAATGACGCAAAAGTGGCGCAAGGGCCTTGTAACTCTGCCCCAGAGTATCTTTTGATAGGACATAAGCTACTTCCTTCTTTATTTTGGTCAATTTTTTCAAGGGTAATTGTAATTGTCTCGTGATGGTATTCACCTGAAACCCTAGGAACTCTAGATTCTGAGTAGGAGTTGTTACAGACTTTTCTGTATTGACAATAAATCCTAGTCCCTCTAAGAGGTCAATTGTCCACTTCATATGTATTAGCAATTTCTTTTGATTCTGTGACATTATCAGCATATCGTCTAGATAAATTAGAATCCGAACACCCCTTTTTCTTAGAAAGGCTACTACAGGTCTTAGAATGTTGTGAAGCACCAAGGAGCTGATGAGAGGCCAAAGGGAAGACAACAGAATTGATAAATTGTTCCCTTCCATGAGAATCGTAAATATTTTTGTGAATGGTAGTCCATAGGGATTGTGAAATATGCATCTTTGAGATCCAATTTCACAAGCCAATCTTTTTCTTTGTTAAGTATCCCTCAGAAGATGGATACCCTCCATCTTGAAGTGTCTGTATACTAAGAAGGTGTTTAGTTGTTTTAGATTTATTACTGTCTGCCAGCCCTTGTCTTTTTTCTTTACTAAAACATTTTTACTCATGAAACCATCGTTTGGGTTCAGGACTTGGCGAATGGCCCCTTTCTGTAGCATTTGGATGACTTCTAGTTCCACTAAGGCGGACTGTTCTTGGTCTAGGGTCAACTCTCTGGGTAGGAGTTTTTGATGTGGTGTGTGGGTAAAATCTATCTTGAACCCTCTTACAGTATTGAGTATCCATGGATCGTTTGCTCAATCACCCCTGAAAACCCTATTTGAGTATTCCAAAAGGGTGTAATTAGAACGATGTAGCAACGCTCCATTCGAACTTTCAGCAGAACTCTCTGAATCAGTGCGAAGGGAGCGAAGGCGTAGCATCTCCATTGGTTCCAAGGTTGGACCAGAGCATCCACTGCAGCAGCTTGGGGGTCTGGCGTCCAGCTGAAGTACTGATCAATCTGGAAATTGTTTAGGAACTAATACACAGCCCTCTAGCGTGCGAACCCTGTCTTGGTGGATGACATAAAGTCCTGTCTCAAAGAGGATACACCTATCTAAGAGAATTAATCACTGGGAAAGAGGTCTTAAATGCAATATCGACCATGAACCCTGAGAAAGCTCCTAGACCTAATGGTCTCACTAATAGCTTTAACAAACATTTGCACCTGAACTAATCCCTACTTAGTGATTCAATTCAATATTCTCTGCGATTGCGAATGTTCATGCCCTCAATGTCGATAGCAAATATTACTCTCATTCATAACCCTGGCAAACCAGCTGATAAATACATGTCCTATAAGCCAATAGCTCTTTTGAATTTGGATATCAAGATTTTCACAAAGGTGCTGGCCAATAGATTAATACCTCATCAGCCCTACCTTATTGACTTCTGATCAGTCAGGTTTTTGTTCAATGGAGACAAGCTGCTGATAATATTTGGCGCTTTATTTATCTGGTTGAAAAGGCTAAGTTCAGGAAAGATCCCCTACCCTTTGATAGGGTCAGCTGAATATTTCTTTTTCAGGTTCCAGAGGCAATCAAGTTGGGCTCCAACATTCTTCCCTGGATAGCGGCTAGCCATAAAAAACCTACACAAATTCCATGGTTAACGTAACATGCTGGATCATTCCCCTATCGAGAGGGATGAAACAGGGATGTCCCTTCTCGCCTCTTTTATTTGTATTGGTAATATAGACCTTAGCTCCCATTGTCCGGCAGCTTCAGTATATCTTGTGGATGCCCTTCGGGGATGGTCAACATAAAATACACTTGTTCGCGACAATGTCTTATTAACGCTAGTACAGCCTGAATGCTCGATCCCTAAAGTTATGGAAGTTTTGGAATCCTACGGGAAACTACCTGGATTCAAGGTCAATCTAGGCAAATCTGAAATGCTCATTGTAGGTATACTGCCAGAGGTCAAAACTAGACTCCTAGAGGTCACACCATTGAAGTGAGCTGCAAACACACTTAAGTATTTGGGAGTCTATATAACTCCAAAATAATACAATGTGTACGGCAAACTACCCTTGCCTGCTTAATGCTATCACTAACGATTTACACAAGTGAAGCAATATCTTTCGCTCATGAATGGGAGGGTGGCAATAATTAAACAGGAAATATTGCCGAGATTGCTTTAACTTTTTCTAGCACTCCCAATGATTCTCACCAAGTCTGACATAGAGACTAGGGAAAAAGTGATCAATGCCTTTATAAGGGAGTGTAACAAAGCAAGGGTTTTGAGGAAAATATTGAAAGAGCACAAATGTTCATGTGGATTGGGGCTACACTCTTTCGCCTCTTTTGCTCGGTCGGGCTACCCTTTGGGACCCGCCAAGCAAAAATTTGAGTTTCTGCGAAGGCTCGCTCCGGCTCGCGCTGTGCGTTTCCATGACAACGCACAGCGCAGAGCCCAACCGTGTGTGTTACGGAGCCATTGAGAGGAAAGGACAGCTTTCTCTGGTAGGGAGACAAATATTATTTTAATATAAAGCCGGTAGGAGGACAAATATTATTTTAATATAATTCTTGGGCATCAAATAGCCTCGAGATCAGCAGACAGTGCATAAACACCCTGCTTTAAGAAATTAACGCTCAAGAAGCATCCTATATATATATTAATTAAAAAAATTTAAAGGGAAAGTTTTTTCTTAAACCCTAAATAACCACATAATGTTAAAAAAAATATATATATATATATATTCACTGAAAAAACCATAGGTTTCAGGGACGTTATAGTTACAAATTAGCAATTAAAAACCTTTGAAATTTACTGAAAAAACCATAGGTTTTAGGGACAGTTATAGTTAGTTGGACATTGCACTCGTACAAAACCCGTGAAATTCCCCCGTTATAGTTAGTCCAGCTAACTATAACTCGCGCCCACGCAATGCACTGCTGATGACGTCACATATTACATCACTCATGACATGGTCAGTGACATCACTGATGACATCACTGATGACATCTCAAATGACATCACTGATGACATCACTGATGACATCATCCAGTGACTGTGTGTTTCTGTAAAGTTTAAATATTTTTAATATATATAGGAAAAGACGTATTGAAGAATGAGTGGCTGTGTAAGTGTCTGTATGGATGATTTAGTAGGTGCGTGACTGACTCTATAAGTGAGTGATTTAACGTATCTTACTGAATGCATGGGTTAGTGACTAAACTGGGTGAATGTCTGTATCCGTCTGTCTGTTGCTGTGTAAGTGGCTGCATGTGTTTGTGAATAGCTACATGAGTGTCTATATGAGTTATTGAATGCTTGTCTGAGTATCTGTATGGGTGCCTGAGTGTTTGTGTGGGAGGGGTGTGTGCAACTCTGTGCATAGATGTGTGAGTGGGTGATTCACTGGGTGGATGGTTTCAAGAGTGCAACTGTGATAGACTGTATGGGTGGGTAAGTGTGTGTAAGAGTGTGTTAGTGAGTGAATGTATGTCCCAGTGGTACATGTGTGAGTAACTACATATGTGAAAGGCAGTATATATGTGTGTTGGAGTATATAAATAGCTATAAGCTGAGAGTGAGTGATTGTGATAGTGGCTGTATGGATGAGTGTGTGCTTGTATCAGTGATTGTATAAGAGCGTAAGAATGTGCTACTATTTGTATGAGTAAGTGAGCTGGTGTGTGTATAACTGTATAGGTGAGTAAATGGTAGTGTGTTTAATTATTTGCATGACTGACTAGGTGTGTGAGTACCTCTATGGATGAGTGGCAGTGTTTGAGTGTCTATATAGGAGTATGAGTGCATATGATAGTCCTGTACTGAGTGACCGTAAGTATGAGTGACTGTACGGGTGAGTGAGTGGATGTGTGTGTAGACCTAAGAATCAGTGAGTGGGTATGTAGTTATTGGTGTTGGAGTGTCTATGGTTTTGCGAATGGCAGTCTGTAATTTAGAGTGGGTGTATCAAAGGTTATATTAGAGTGTGAGGAGGTGCATCAGATTATCACGTGGATGATGTCATCAGTGATGTCATTTGAGATGTCATCAGTGATGTCATCAGTGATGTCACTGACCATGTCATGAGTGATGTAATATGTGACGTCATCAGCAGTGCATTGAGGGGCGCGAGTTATAGTTAGCTGGACTAACTATAACGGGGAATTTCACGGGTTTTGTACGAGTGCAATGTCCAACTAACTATAACTGTCCCTAAAACCTATGGTTTTTTCAGTGAATTTCAAAGGTTTTTTAAATGCTAATTTGTAACTATAACGTCCCTGAAACCTATGGTTTTTTCAGTGAATTTCAAAGGTTTTTTAAATGCTAATTTGTAACTATAACATGTCTGAAACCTACAGTTTTTTCAGTGAATTTGAAAGGTTTTGTAAATGACAATTTTTAAATGTATTAATTGTTATATAAATTTTTTTCCTACTGATTTCCAAATTTTTTAGAAACAATTTTTTTTACATATTTTATTTTTTAAATTACATTGTAATTACATTATACATTACATTACAAAAAATACTTTCTCAGAATGAATTACTTTAGTTTAATTACTTTGCACATAGGCAATAGACTTTTAAGTACAGTAGTTACAGTTGTTGCAATGGGCAACACATTTTCAAACACAATGCAACATTCAGCTCAATGTGAATTTCTAGTTAAATGCAATTAGTTACTTTATGGATTACTTTTCTAACCACATTACTGGATCCTAGATTCAGTCCTGGGACATCTCCTGTAAACAGTTGAGTAAAAGCGTTTTGGTTACAGTCGTGATTTTTAAGGAATATTATTGTACTTTAAAAGTTCACACTTAGAAACTTTTTCTCATAGAATCCCCAATGTTATCCTATGGAAGGAAATTCACTTAGAAGTTAAAAACTGTTATCGTTACTTTTTCTTACTCAGTGTTGGATCCTGGATCCAGCACTGGTGCATCTCCTGTAAACAGTTGAAAGAATGCGTTTAAGTCATACAGGCGATTTTTTAGGAATATTTGTAGTTTGTGAAAATCGACACTTTGAAACTTTTCTGCTGAAAACCAGACAATGGATTCCTATGGAAGGAAATTCAAGTTACTGGTAAGTACGGTTAAAATTACTTTTGAGGATCAGTACTGGGCTGAAAGATGCAGCACTGAGGTCTCTCCTGATAACAGGTGAGTAAATCGGAATTCGTATTTCGGCTGATTTTAGAGGAATATTTTAAAGTTCCAAAACTCCACACTTAGAAGAATTTCCAAGTGAAACCAGTCAATGTTAGCCTATGAAGGAAATTCAAGTTACCGGTAAGTACGGTTAAAATTACTTTTGAGGATCAGTACTGGGCTGAAAGATGCAGCACTGAGGTCTCTCCTGATAACAGGTGAGTAAATCAGAATTCGTATTTCGGCTGATTTTAGAGGAATATTTTAAAGTTCCAAAGCTCCACACTTAGAAGAATTTCCAAGTGAAACCAGTCAATGTTAGCCTATGAAGGAAATTCAAGTTACCGGTAAGTACGGTTAAAATTACTTTTCAGGACCAGTACTGGGCTGAAAGATGCAGCACTGAGGTCTCTCCTGATAACAGGTGATTAATCAGAATTCGGATTTCGGCTGATTTTAGAGGAATATTTGTATGTTTCAAAAATCAACACTTAGAAACTTTTTCAGCAAAAAGCAGGCAATGATATCCTATGGAAGGAAATTCAAGTTACTGGTAAGTACGGTTAAAATTACTTTTGAGGATCAGTACTGGGCTGAAAGATGCAGCACTGAGGTCTCTCCTGATAACAGGTGAGTAAATCGGAATTCGTAGTTCGGCTGATTTTAGAGGAATATTTTAAAGTTCCAAAACTCCACACTTAGAAGAATTTCCAAGTGAAACCAGTCAATGTTAGCCTATGAAGGAAATTCAAGTTACCGGTAAGTACGGTTAAAATTACTTTTGAGGATCAGTACTGAGCTGAAAGATGCAGCACTGAGGTCTCTCCTGATAACAGGTGAGTAAATCGGAATTCGTATTTCGGCTGATTTTAGAGGAATATTTTAAAGTTCCAAAACTCCACACTTAGAAGAATTTCCAAGTGAAACCAGTCAATGTTAGCCTATGAAGGAAATTCAAGTTACCGGTAAGTACGGTTAAAATTACTTTTGAGGATCAGTACTGGGCTGAAAGATGCAGCACTGAGGTCTCTCCTGATAACAGGTGAGTAAATCAGAATTCGTATTTCGGCTGATTTTAGAGGAATATTTTAAAGTTCCAAAACTCCACACTTAGAAGAATTTCCAAGTGAAACCAGTCAATGTTAGCCTATGAAGGAAATTCAAGTTACCGGTAAGTACGGTTAAAATTACTTTTCAGGACCAGTACTGGGCTGAAAGATGCAGCACTGAGGTCTCTCCTGATAACAGGTGATTAATCAGAATTCGGATTTCGGCTGATTTTAGAGGAATATTTGTATGTTTCAAAAATCAACACTTAGAAACTTTTTCAGCAAAAAGCAGGCAATGATATCCTATGGAAGGAAATTCAAGTTACTGGTAAGTACGGTTAAAATTACTTTTGAGGATCAGTACTGGGCTGAAAGATGCAGCACTGAGGTCTCTCCTGATAACAGGTGAGTAAATCGGAATTCGTGAGTTCGGCTGATTTTAGAGGAATATTTTAAAGTTCCAAAACTCCACACTTAGAAGAATTTCCAAGTGAAACCAGTCAATGTTAGCCTATGAAGGAAATTCAAGTTACCGGTAAGTACGGTTAAAATTACTTTTGAGGATCAGTACTGGGCTGAAAGATGCAGCACTGAGGTCTCTCCTGATAACAGGTGAGTAAATCGGAATTCGTATTTCGGCTGATTTTAGAGGAATATTTTAAAGTTCCAAAACTCCACACTTAGAAGAATTTCCAAGTGAAACTAGTCAATGTTAGCCTATGAAGGAAATTCAAGTTACCGGTAAGTACGGTTAAAATTACTTTTGAGGATCAGTACTGGGCTGAAAGATGCCGCACTGAGGTCTCTCCTGATAACAGGTGAGTAAATCGGAATTCGGATTTCGGCTGATTTTAGAGGAATATTTTAAAGTTCCAAAACTCCACACTTAGAAGAATTTCCAAGTGAAACTAGTCAATGTTAGCCTATGAAGGAAATTCAAGTTACCGGTAAGTACGGTTAAAATTACTTTTGAGGATCAGTACTGGGCTGAAAGATGCAGCACTGAGGTCTCTCCTGATAACAGGTGAGTAAATCGGAATACGGATTTCGGCTGATTTTAGAGGAATATTTGTATGTTTCAAAAATCAACACTTAGAAACTTTTTCAGCAAAAAGCAGGCAATGATATCCTATGGAAGGAAATTCAAGTTACTGGTAAGTACGGTTAAAATTACTTTTGAGGATCAGTACTGGGCTGAAAGATGCAGCACTGAGGTCTCTCCTGATAACAGGTGAGTAAATCGGAATTCGTATTTCGGCTGATTTTAGAGGAATATTTGCACAATGGTGAAGGGAGGGGCGGGGCCTGAGGTGGCATCTGTGCAAACACGCCCCGTGGCGCGTTTTAAGTTGGGGGATTAAGTCCCCTTGAATCATGAGGGTCCCTACGGGCCAACTAGCCCACCAGGAACCTCCAGTATGCGCCAGGGGCTGCGTTGCAGAGACATGTACAGAGGCCACACCCTCTTTTACACCTCTCTGCAACGCAGCTCTGTGGCGCTTTCTGGACGTACCTGTTGGGCTAGTTGGCCTCAGGGACCCTCAGGATTGAAGAGGATTTAATTCCCCATCTTAAAACGCGCCACGGGGCCTGTTTGCACACATGTCACCTGAAGCCCCGCCCCTCCCTTCACCACTGTGCAAACGCGCCCCGTGGCGCATTTTAAGTCGGGGGATTAACTCCCTTGAATCCTGAGGGTCCCTGGAGTCCAACTAGCCCGCCATATACCTCCAAAAGCGCCACAGAAGGTGCGTTGCAGAGAGGTGTAAAAGGGCGTGGCCTCTGTACACCTCTCTGCAAGGCAGCTCTCTGGCATACTGGAGGTTCCTGGTGGGCTAGTTGGCCTCCAGGGACCCCCAGTATTCAAGGGGAATTGTTCCCTTCTGCAAACGCGCCAGGGGGCGCGTTTGCAGAGTGGTGAAGGAAGGGGGCGGGGCCTGCGGGCCCGATCGTTTTTTTTTTTTTTTCCCCTTTTTCCTTTTTCCTATTTTTAGGCCCCGGGGACCCCATCCCCCGGGGCCTGGCCTCTCGTTGGGGACTGTGGGGGGGTCCCCAATCCCCCCACAGTCCCGCCGGCTCCCCGCGTCCCTTGGGAGCCGGCATTGCTTTTACACATGGGGAGCAGCTAACAAGCTGCTCCCAATGTGGAAAAGCAATGTGCTTTGGATATTGGAAGAGAGAGCAGGTTTCCTGCTCTCTCTTCCAATATCCAAAGCAAGTTTGCAATGACAGGACGGGAGCCGCGAGGCTCCCGTCCTGTCATTGCAAACAGCAGTGTCCCGGGGTAGGCACCCCGGGACACTGCAGGAGCCGGCCCTGGGGGTGGCGGTCCCCAGGGCCATCAAGGGCTCCAGGAGGGGGGCCGCGCGGCCCCCTCCCCACATCGAGAAAGCCCCGGGGAGGTGGTGGTCCTCGGGGCTTGGGGGTCCAAAACGGACCCCCATTTTCATTTTTCTTAGTGTCCCGGGGAGGTGGTGGTCTCGGGCGTGTGGGGGCTGGAGCCCCCACACAGGTTTTTAAATATAAAAAAAGAAGCCCCGGGGAGGTGGTGGTCTCGGGGCTGCGGGAGGGCTCAGAGCCCCCCCGCACCATTATCCATAAAGCCCCGGGGGGTGGTGGTCCCTGGGGCTTGGGGGCCCTTAGAGGCCCCCCACACATAAAATTAACCCCCCCAGCATGCCCCCGGGACTTGGCCCACCCGGGGGCCAATTAACATCGAAGCGCGGGAGACCGCGCTTCGTTTTTTTTTTTTTTTTTTGCCCAGGGGGTCCTTGTGGGACCCTCTGAGCAGACCTAGGGGGTCAGGGGGTTTCTACCCTGCCCCCTTTGTGCGCTTTGCGCACTTGTTTCTGTCCCTCGGTTCTACCGAGGGATAAAATGGCTGCCAACACTTCCTGATTTGGAGTGTTGACAGCCAATTAACATAAAGCTCGTGCTCGGGAGGATCCGCGGCCCTAGATATACCTATCTTTTTTCTTTTGATTTTCTCAGCAACTACTGAACGGATTTACACCATTTAACAAAAAGGGTTCTTTCTGAACCAAGAACTAACTCTTTGCCAAATTTGGTGTAATTCCGTTCAGCAGTTCGGGCTGTAGCCGTGTCTAAAGTTTCCTATGGAAAATTGCATGGGGAAAACGCGTTTTGGGACCCCCTTTTTTCTCGGCCCCCGCTTGACGAATCCCCCCGAGACTTTCAGGGTAGGAGCGGACCGGAGCTGGCCACAAAGTTTGAAAATTTTGTCAACCGGCAAGAGAGTTATTTCAAATAGAATGTCGCGGATTTCCTATGGATAATAGGTTGTAACTATAACTATCTACTGGCGACCGCCAGTAGATAATATATATATATATATATATATATATATATATATATATATGTTTCCACCTTCTCCGCATTCAGTAAGGCCCAGTCCAACATGAGACGCATGTTTGGAGGTAGAATTTTTGGAAGGGCTGACAGGACGGGACTGGCTGCCAGCCGCGGACACTACAGGTCCTCCTTCTACCAGCACAACCAACGGGGATATGGAAGATACTTCAGCAGGAGCAATTCCTTCTTTCCGCAAAGATGACGCAGCAATCGCGCACAAGGCGGTGGTAGCAGAGGCAGATTCCAAAGCCATGGACAACAAGGTAAGGACTCTTCCCTCTGGTTCTTCCCTCCCAAAGGTAGGGGGAATGCTTTGCCTTTTCTACCAGAATTGGTCTTTGCTAACCAATGATGTTTGGGTACTAGATACTATAAAAGGATTCAGAATAGATTTTGTTACAACTCCTTACCAGACTATCCAACCCAGGGAACGTACCCTAGACCAAGAACAATCAGCTCTGGTAGACACAGAGGTGAGTCAAATGCTTTCAAAAGGGGCGATTTCCAAGGTATCAAAGACTGGCCTGGGTTTTGTGAGCACAATTTTTCTAGTAAAGACAAAAGAGAAAGGTTGGTGCCCCGTAATAAATTTAAAGGAACTAAATACTTTCCTTGTGTACAGACACTTCAAGATGGAAGGTATCCATCTTCTGAGAGACAGCCTCCAAGAGAAAGATTGCCTCATAAAACTGGACCTCAAGGACGCTTACTTTACAATTCCTATGGACATAGAGTTTCAAAAGTACCTAAGGTTCGTATGGAAAGGAGTGACCTACCAATTTCATTGTCTCCCCTTCGGCCTATCCTCAGCACCTTGGTGCTTCACCAAGGTCCTGAGACCAGTGGTGGCCTCTCTGAGGAGAAGAGGAGTTCAACTAGTAATTTACATGGACGACATTTTGCTGATGTCTCAAAGTCAAGTGGAACTGCTGACTCACATGAAATGGGCTGTGGACCTGTTAGAAGGTTTCGGATTTATTATCAACATAGAGAAGTCCGTTATGACACCAACTCAAAAGCTGGAATTCCTAGGTTTCCAGGTAAACGCAACTCAGCTCCATCAAGGACCCAGCTGGGATGGAGATGTTTAACCCCTCTCACATTACCCATCCTAGGGGTTCTGACTGGTGGCCCTTGGACCATGTAGCCAAGTTTATCAAATTCTGGATAAGAAAACCACTTGAGAAAGATACACAAAATCTAATGAGGTCAGAATGCCCTAGACCCTTTTTGGATAATGAGTCAGGTATGACACCAAATTTGGACCCGGAATTAAAGACCTTCCTGTTTAAAACAGGAAGGGACCCTAGGAAAGGTCTGGGACGTTGCCTCAAGCAGTGTCAAGACAAATTGCTTTATACTCTAGGACCTCTGGCTAGAATCCTAGACCTAGCTGAGGAATCCTCTATTAAAGGCACTCCAGTGGATACCGAACTCCTCCGAGGATGGAGCCAGCGCGCCGTATGCCTTCTTGGCAATGCCAATGCAGGCCTTACCATGGAAAGGAGAAAGAGCTATACTGATGCGGATGAACCCCATGCTAGGAGTCCTGGCCAACAAGGATGTCCAGGGTGACCCGAATGGGTTACTCTTCGGCGAAAACTTTATTAAAACCTTGGGGAAGTATGTTTGCCAGACTAGGAAAGATGGGAACAGGGGGGAAATGGTCCCAAGAGGAACTCCCACTGCACATAAATTGCTTAGAAATGTTGAAGAGCTTGAATGCATTAATGAGCTTTAAGTCAATTGTAAAAAACAGCGTAGTCTTGATCAAACTGGACAACTTTACAGCTGTCTCTTACATCAACCGCTTGGGAGGGGCAAGGTCAAGGTTACTTGCAGATCTAGCCAAGAGGATTTGGTACTTCTGCTGGAGTCAAAAAATAGTTCTAAAAGCAGAATTCATCCCTGTCCATCTAAACACGAGGGCAGATTGGAATTCGAGGTTCCTAAGAGACTTGAGCACTAGTAACTGAATTCAATAGTTTTCAAAAACGTTCAAGACTTACAGGGCCCTTTCCAGGTGGATCTCTTTGCCAGCAGACTAACTTTTCAGATAGATCAATATTTCAGCTGGAGGCCAGACCCCCAAGCTGCTGCAGTGGAAGCTCTGGTTCAACCTTGGAACCAATGGAGATGCTACGCCTTCCCTCCCTTCGCACTGATTCAGAGAGTTCTGCTGAAAGTTCAAATGGAGCGTTGCTGCATCTTTCTAATTACGCCCTTTTGGAATACTCAAATATGGTTTCCAGGCATGATGGAGTTGGCAATGGAGGTCCCACGCCTTATACAAGGGAATTTAGGTCTTCAACAGGGGCAAGAAGGAGAGGTACATCCTCTTCTTTTAGAAGGAAACATGAACCTTCTTGCCTGGAGGATTTCAGGGGCTCAAGAAGATACTCTGGCCTGTCAGGAGAGGCTAAAAGCCCACTGGAACAAGGAAAAGATACACTGGTGTATGGAAAAAATTGTGTAGTTGGTGCCTGGAATGGGATCTAAATGCCGTGGACGCTCCTGTAGTAGAGGTAGCCAATTACCTAGCAGGTCTATTTAATTCAGGTTTCTGCTATAGAACAGTAAACTGCTACAGATCTGGAATTTCAGCAGGACATTTACTGTTAAATGATTTTTCTATTGGTACCGACCCCTTAATACGTAGAGTAATGAAGGGAATAAGACTGTCCTCCAATGGGCAAATATGATTCACTATGGAATGTTAATCTTATCTTCGACCTTTTCACCTCTTGGCCAGATAACTGTTTTCTTTCCAGAAAACAATTATCTATAAAGCTAGCAACATTACTTTGTCTAATATCTTATAGAAGAGTGTCAGATGTTAAGGCATTAGAAACCTGTAATAGAGTCTGATCCCGAGATGGAGTACTTTTTGAAATATGGAAAAAGAACCAGACTATGTCTGAAAATATGTTTTATCCTTATTTTACTGATTACCCCAAACTATGTGTGGTGAGTTGTATGAAAGTGTACGAACAGAAAATGATTGCTGTCAGACCTAATAATGAAAGTCAATTACTAATATCCTTTGTAAAACCCTATAAGGCAGTCTCTTCTGCTACAGTTTCGAGATGGGTTAGAACAGCAATGTTGGAAGCAGGGATAGACTTATCCAAGTTTGGCACACACTCTTCCTGTGGCGCTATTGCCAGTAAGGTGTTCTGGGGTTCAACCTTTGTTAAATTTTACCTTAAACCTATGGAACATATAAGCAATATAGCATTGAAAAGCTTTAAACTTGCATAATGGAATTGTTGGTATAATAAATTTGAGGTGAAGATGCAGCATCACTAAGGTTTTGGCCAAATTCAGAGTCAGAGAAGGGCTTGTAGTCGATTGCCAGCGTAAGAAACGCTTGCATAGTGGCATAGCTTGCCATGTATAATGAGACAAAAGATTTTTTTTTAAATTGTATATTCAAAGAAGAATAAGAATCATATTTCCCAAAAATTAATTAAGCTTGCACTTTTCCATAAATTAACAATGAGCAGAACTTTGAATTCACCAATTTCTTTTGTAATACTTCACTTTTCAGAGTATAGGATCTCCTGGAATAAAGTCTTCAAGTGATATTAGTGAATGAAGGTTTATTTTGTAAGAAGAATGCATTCAAGAAACAGTTTTCAAGATTGGGAAATTAAAGAAGGCTTTTTAACTACCTGATTGATATGAGAAATATTAATATATAGATCTATTGATAGCGCACTAGGAACTGATACTTCGTTTGAGAGAAAGTCATAATTAAGTTTCATCTCTGCTCTGTATCGCGCTGGCTACCATTAGTAAAGGGTACATTAGTTAGATGTTTAGTCTTTTTGAGAACCTTACCTCCTTTTTTGATGGGAGTCTCCTCCTCTCAGAGGGTTATTGTAGGACTTGGCCTTTTTGGTTAAAGTTCCCTAAACTTTTTGCTTTCCCCCTAGACCATTTTCCTGACCTAGAGATGCCAATTTAGATGCTTTGGGTACTTTGCCACTACTGATCAGTGTCAAAGTACAGGAGTTCCCTGTGTAAAATGTATGGTGATTGGTTGGCCATGATTGGTATGTTTGCCTTACTAGTAAAAGTCCCTAGTGATGTGCACTGTGTGTGCAAGGGCTAGTAATGCAAGAGCGTGCAGAGAAGGGAACTCAGGCCTTCAGTGTAGGGCCTGCGCGCAGAATGCTAAGTTAGCATGTTGTCCTGACAAGTGCAACCACTTGTCAGGCCTGACTTTCCCTTTACATACACATGGGGCACCCCTGTGGTAGGTCTCAGGTAACCCCTGGGCAGGGTGCAGTGTAGGTAAAAGGCAGAACATAAACTGAGGTGTGTGTTGTGTTCTGGCAGTGAAAAACTCTCCATTTAGTTTTTACTGCTGAAAGGCCATTCTGCCCATAGGACAGAATGGGGGAGGCTAGGTGTTGTATTTGTTAGCCTAGTTTCCTGTCAGTTTATAATGGAGAGGTGAAGATTGGTATGTGTGAACTCACAGTGTCATAATGCATCTTTCTGTACAGGTGGTTTTGTCACTGTGTGTTTATAAACCACTCTTTTAGAAGTGGCTGACTTTTGTGCTCTGAGCATTTCTGTGTGTCTCTGAAATGTGGATTGTCTGTCTGGAATTGAAAGGTGAGAGGAGCTGGGAGAGGTCTTGACCCAGGGAGGGGTTGAGATGGCACCAGGCTGCCCTGCATCTGGAGAGTAGGGGGAGGAGAAGCCAGGGAGGTAAAAAGGCCTGGGCTGGTGCTATAAACCAATTGACCCATCTCCTGCTGAGTGATTAAGGATCCAGACCCCCAGTATCAAAGGGAGAGAGGTGACACTGGGAGGGAGACACCCAGAATTGATTTAGGGAGGGGTCAGGGACCCCTGAGCACATACAAACTTCAAAGACAGTAAGTGGTATAACTATGAGAGCTGAAACCCCTGAACGTTGGAATGAAACAGATATGGATTGAGACTGAAAAGGCTTGGACCCATTCTGTGGTCAAGAGGAACCTCTGCTAAAGAAGGAACAACTAAAGAGACTGTGGTGGATAGACCAATCCTTGCTTCGTGATCTGGGGCTGGTCTGCAGTTTGCTGTTCTAACTAAGGAAGAGGCTGTTGGGACTGTGCTTGGAGGCGCTGGGTCCCCCTGCTTGAAGAAGACTGTGCTTTGTGCTGTGTCTTGCAACCCCAAGGGCCCGAGGTGAGCTGGCTCCCTGTTTGGAAAAACAGGATCATAAAAGTTTCCGGAGAAGTCCCAAGCAACGCGGTGTGCGCGTGCTTTGTGCCGCTTGAGACCCTCAGAAGTTGTGCTGTGTGATCGTGGGCACGCAGGAGTAAGCTAAGTCTAAGACACGCAGAGTGCGTGTCGTGGTGCAGGCCAAGGCATTGGTGAGGAGTGTCTGGTCATGGAGTGCACAGGGAGACGAGGCGAGGCTCGTGTCGTGGTGCAGCCCGGGTGCTAGTGAAGAGCGCCTGGGCCTCGTGTGCACCAAAGGAAGCAGCGAGACTCGGACGCGCAGTGTGCGTGTCGTGGTGCAGTCAGGGCATTGGTGAGGAGCGCCTGGACATCGTGTGCACCAGCGGAAGAAGTGAGTCTCGGACGCGCTGGGTGCGTGTCGTGGTGCAGCCCGGGTGTTGGTGAGGAGCGCCTGGGCCTCGTAGGCACCAGCGGAAGAAGTGAGTCTCTGACGTGCAAGGGTGCATGTCGTGGTGCAGCCAGGGCGTGAGGAAGAGCGCCTGGACATCATGTGCACTGGGAGAAGAGGTGAGACTCGGTCGCGCAGGAGTGCGTGTCGTGGTGCAGCCAGGGCATGAGGAAGAGCGTCTGGACATCGTGTGCACTGGGAGAAGAGGCGAGGCTCGAGCGCGCAGGGTGCGTGTTGAGGTGCAAGCGGAGCGTTGGTGAAGAGCGCCGGATCGTCGTGAGCACCAAAGAAGAGGCAAGTCTCGGACGCGCGGTGTGCGTGTCAAAGTACAACCTGAGGTGCTGGTGAGGAGTGCCGGGTTAGGTTGTGCACCAAACTGAAGTAAAGTCTCCACAGTGCTGAGGGCGGGTCTCGGTGTGGACCGAGTCCGCCGGAGTGAGGGCCAAGTCATCGGGGCCCTCGGAGTCCATCAGTAGCGGCCCGGACCGGCAGCCACAGAAGAGCTGAGCCACCGGCCCGAGTCCGCCAAAACCTGTGACGGAGTTCTGGATCAGGGCCCAAGTCGCTGACATCGGGGAGGAGAGTGGGATCGCGCTCCCCCAGGTAACATGGATCAACACCTGGGGTGGGGTGGAGTGCGGGCCCAGAGGGACTCTCTCTCGGCCTCCCGCTCAGTCAGCTGCACGAGCCGTTGCTTCGGCTCGGATCCCGGCCCGTGCTGACCCAGGACGGGGCAGTACTGGGGCCGGAGTTGGAAGCAGTACTTTGTGTGTCATCATTTGATCCATAACAGGGGCACTGTTACTGGAGCACATAATACTGTCGTATTACGCAATTGCATTATTGCTGCTAACGAACTATCGAACTGTCGAATGACGCCTGACCTCATTTGTGCCTAACGAACTTTATGCTTGGTGCGCTACGCACTGCGTTATTTCTCCCATGCATATTATTTGATTGTAACGTAGCGCAGTGTATGATTTCGTCAGTGCACAGTATCTGAGTATAACGTGGCGCAGTGTATTATTTCTTTATTGCACCGCACAGGATTGTAGCGTGACGCATTGCTTTGTTTCTTCCTGGTACAGGGCATGCTGGTGGTGATACGCATTGCATTATTCCTTCAATTGCAAAGTACATGACTGTGGAGCTGCGTATGGCATTATTTCTCTGTTGCACAGTATAAGAGAATATCGTTACGCATTGCAGTATTGTTTCCTTATGCAACGTGTGTGTTTCTAGCAACACGACTGGTCTAACCTACTGGGAAATGGTTAGAGAAGAGCTTAACTGTTGGTTAGACGCGGTGGTTGGGATTAAAACCTACCAACCCACCGGAAAGAATACTACCCATTCTTATATGTTGATTTTGTATCGTGTGGTCGTATCGTATAATTTCTTATATAAAGATTATACTCTTTTTATCAATACTCGTGTGGAGTCTATTTGTGATGACATCATGGGGTTATTGTGAGCGTGGTTGCACATACTGAACACTCCTGCCTTGGAGATAAGCCTGGCTGCTCGTGCCAAGCTACTTAGGGGGTGAGCAGGGCTATCTCAGACGGTGTCCTTACTTAGCCTAACGTTGAAGCGAGGGGTCGAGGGCACACGCCTCCAGCATTTGGTGGCGGCGGTAAGCGACAGGGACCTCCACTTCCAACAGTTATTAGGTCCTCTTCAGAGTAGTCCCTTTTCCTTTTGCTAAGGGCAGCCTCCACTGCCTCTTTCAGAGAGGATTTAAATTACTTTTCAAAATAATTTATGAGCATTGTTTCATTGAGGGGTATGCTTGAAGTCCCCTCTGTCTCATTGTCAGACATATTGGTAAGAAAAATTATTAGAGGGTAATAGGCTGTTTAAATAAAGTGTTGATATTCAAAAAAATATATAATTGGCTATTAGAAAAGTATAGAGTACAGGGTCATCTAATAACCCCTTTTTTGGGGGGGGTATAATATATATTATATTAGTATTCTTATTAAAATAAGCAACTCCTTCAGACAGCCAGCCTCGGTGAGGAGAAAAAAACAGTTGTTTGACTGGGGCTCGATCTGTTGCCTTGGCAACATAAAGGGCTCTGGGAGTCCTTTCTTTGTTTTGCCCAAATCTGCTTACGTCACTTCCCCGATGGCTCTGTGCCTCAAGGGGGAAGTGAGAAGGCCTAATTTACAGAGGAGAAGGACAGGTGTCTCTGGGACACCGTTTAGAGCTGGCCGTCATGTGTACTGGAGTTGGATCAATCATGGGCGGAGTTGCATCCGGCTCCTGCCCTGAGATCCAGCCCTGTGGTTGCATCGGCCCCCAACCGGAGATGTAATGGGTTGTTGGGCCATTTCGGAGAGAGATTCTGTTTGCGCTCACCGGCGCACTTCTCATTTGTTCTCCATATCGGGGAGATTTGTCTTGTTATTTCGGACGGTGCACCCGCCGGAGCCCCACTGGAGCCTTTCCTATTCTGGGACGTGAGATTTCCCTTGTTATTTCTGACGCGTGCGCCCGTCGGAGCCCCACCGGAGCCTCCTCCTATTTCAGGGAAGCCAATCGAGGTGGTCGACTCGAGCCTCAGGTCAGTTAATTTATTAATATATTTGATTCATTAAGGTACAGTTCAAGGTTTGTAAAACGAAAACGCTCGTTAGAGGAACAAGTTACTTTAGGAATATATTATTTCATGAATATATTGGATAAACTGTCCATTTTGGAATGCTTACATTAACTAAGGGACTGCCCGCCACCGTAGCAGTGATTGGGACGGCCCGCCAGAGATGCGGCGGTCCCACCACTGCAATTAGGATGCGACCGCCATTCTGGCGGGCGCATCCTGGGCCTTTAACATTGCGGGCGGTGCTGCTGGCTGCAGCACCGTCTGCAATGTGAAAGGTGCATGCACCGCATTTCCCTGCATCACGTGGCAGGCACCACGAGGTGCCTGCCACTTGGTGCATGGAAATGCAGGGGGGGTACCATGGGTACCCCACAGTGCAGCGACACCCCCCCCACATGGGGGGCCCGCAACGGGCCCCCAAACCCAATCCCTGCCAGCCTTTCCATGGCTGTATAAACAAGTAAGGCTCGGGTCCCGTCACTACCTGGCCTGGACCACTACAATCTCATCAAACAAACACAGTGACCAGGTAGGTTGTTGCGATTGAATTGAATAGGACCTTAGACATTCTGTTCTAAAGTCTACGTGCTTTATTCCACTTTAGCTTGAGAATATTTTGAGCAATATTGGCCCAGTCATTTCATGTCATGAGATAGGCAACACATCATTTAGATACACATTAAAAAACATTTACATCCAAAATACACATGAACACTTTGAAACACCACACTTGTGATTAGACACAGTGTAAACAGGTCAAAAACACAAAATTTAAACACAAAAAACAGTCATAAACAGTATAAATGACCAGTCCTTATTTACACACTAGCACTAGGCGGACAACAACAAATTTGAAACTCAGGTATACACCTACTGTCCTGCCTGTAACATGAGTAATGGGGGTACACAATAACATTGGGCGTTGTCTGTAGGGGGGAAGAAACAATTCAAACGAATTCCCTCGAGGCACGCCCTATGTTGGTTCACCCATACTGTAAAGCCAACGCGTTTCGAACCCCAGGTCGCTAGGGGGTTCTCCTCAGGACTGGGACTGGATCGTGAAAACTAAAAACACAAAAAATGACAAAAATATGATGTATATGAAGCTGAGCTACCCTGTTGACAGGCTACACTAGTCAGTTTTAGGCATCATATAAAGTGAAAATGAAGCTAAAGTGGAATAAAGCACGTAGACTTTAGAACAGAATGTCTAAGGTCCTATTCAATTCAATCGCAACAACCTACCTGGTCACTGTACCCAAGTAAAGAAATAAGATCACTTACCTTGTAAGCCTGTAAATAAAGGTTATTCATAGAAAATACGGATAAAACATGGAGCTACAAGTTGAGTGACTTAACTGAAAGGAGCAGCCAATAAAAGAGTATGATACTTAGTTACACTGTTGCTGTGTTATTTTTCTAAGTTCTATGGAATGTTTTACTTATGATGTAATACATGTTCTTTAAAGGGCTGCATGTTGGGGCAGCAATAAAAGTTATTTCATAATGGTAGCCTCAGTCTTGTATCATTTTCATAAATCTACATAGCAACTTTCATAACTTTACTTGCAGTGGTCTTTTTATTTTTCCATTCAGTCTCTTCGCAAGTTGATTCTCGAGTCATATAATTTTACTGAGAAACTGCTTGGGCGTTAGAGGAACAAAAACTGAAAAAATAGACACATCTAAGAGTCTCAGACTGTAGACAGAAGAGTTATCCTTTCTGTTAGAGATAACCTATAGGTTCAAACAGCAAATCTATTTTTCAGGGTGTAGCGACCAACAGTTTCAGGCAAAGCTCTCAGAAAAAGGGGGTTGGGAGAGTACGGGCTAGTTGTTACAGGCCTACCTTCTTAAAGGGCCCCCAGTGTCCAATGCGTTAAGCATAGCAAACAGAAAGTGAAATCTATCTGTTATGCAGACAGTCGTGGCCGGCATGGCACACGGGTGGGGGGGCAGGTGCGGGCAGGGGACGAGCAAGTGGTCGCGAAGGAAGGGGGGTCACGCGGGGAGGGGGTTTAGATAATATATATTTGTTTTTTAAGTTACCTTTCATGGGTCCCGCATCTTCACTGCTGGGTCTGCTCCTTCTTTCCTGCCTCCAGAGGAACAGGAAGCAGGTAGGCTCCCTCCCCTCCCCTAAGCCAATCACAACGCTGCAATTGCAGCATTGTGATTGGTTGGGATGCCGATCACACAGACGTCTATGGGGAGGCCCTTTTCTCCATGTAGTCTGCATGCAGCCTACATGGGGAAAAGGGAGAGTGCGCATGACTGGTTTGGTCGGCCCCAGAGGGCCGACCAAACAGTCAGGGCCCGCAGCATTGGGCTAGCCACTCCTCTCCTGCCCTCGACCAGACCCACCTACCCGCCCGCCCTCAACCAAACCCTTCTGCTTTCTCACAGTGCGAGAAGCAGAAACATAAAATGGTATTTATAATACCATTTTATGTTTCTGCTTCTCGCACTGCGAGAAAGCAGTGGGGCGATGCTCCTCCGCCCACATTGAGGACCCGCTCCTGTATGCAGAAGCCGACCACGTTGTTCCAGTAGATCAGCGAGTAAGTCGACCGTTATCTTGGCAAAGTTTAAATGCTGTGCAGCGATTTCTTTCAACGTAATCCAATGTCTTTGGGTTGTGTTTCAAGATGATTGCACTCAGAATGAAGTCAACAAAGACAGAAACATCTCAGACAGGAGGAAGAAGAAAAAAGACATTTGCTAGTCGAATTCTGACCTTGCAGAGTCTCTAGAGCAGAGGTCTTCAATCTGTGGGGCGCGACCCCCAGGGGGCCCGCGGAGGCCAGGGAAGAGGGTCGCACATTCCCCAGCTTCACTTGTGCCTGCAATCCAAAACTTTTGCTTTCGTTTTGGATAAAGACAGCAGTCCTGGGAAGGCTAATTTAGATCTTTATCAGCTGAAATTCCATCAATTGAGTCTCTTGTGCTGTGAAATGTTTTGGTGCAGGGTGTGGGCTTGGCTGAGTGAAATGCAAATGTGCCTAAGTTAATCTGCAAGTGTAAAGGGTGCTTGGGGGTTGATTCTCGCTTTATTTGATCAAATCACTCCAAGCTTTGTGATGACAAAGATTTGTTTTTTTAGTGGTAGTGCAAAGAGTTAATAACTGAGCTGTGAAGTGTGTGCTTTTAATTTTAACTGCATTTACAGAGCCCTTAGTACCTCCAAAGGTGTGTTGAAGGGACAGTTGTGTAAAAAGAAAATTGCATTACATAAGCTCTGGTATCACTAAAATCTACATTTTGGAAGCACCATTTTACTGAAAAACTATTTGCATGTTTTGCAGCACTCTATCTTACACTGTGATGTCCTACAGTGCCTTTCCCACCGAGTAACAATTTTTAAAATGTATTCTTCATTTACGATGCCCATTATTTTATATGTAGATACCTAATAATGAAAAACCTAAAAAACTTACAAAATATTTTCAGGCTTATTTATGAGAGGCTTTCATCACCAGAGCATCACTTTTTTTATGCTCCAGCGTTGCAAGCGTCTCAACCATACCTATGAGGCTGTGCAAAGTCACCCTGCATGGCCTCATAGATGTGGAGTAAGACATAGCAGCGCAAGTCACTGCATTGCCTTACTCTGCGTCAAGGAGATGGTCTATGGGCTTTGCGTGGGGTTCCCACGCAACACTCAGGGATTTTGATGCTGCTCCATATTTCCAAAATCACGTAAACCTGGGGCAGCTCCAAAAACAGATGCCTCCCAGCGAAGGTGTAACGAGGAGAAATGTTTTCATTTCTACTTGTTTTTCTTTATTCCATGTGTGCTGCATTCTGCAGCTCATATGGAAAGAGGAAAACACCTCTCGGGATTGTTTTCTTGAAAGAAGGTGCCCCTTCCTGTACAAAAACAATCCTGTCTATGTTAGTGCTAGGCAGCAATTTATGCGCCAACGCAAAGGAAAGGACAGGAATGCACCGTATTTCATAAATACTGTGCATTCCTGCCCTTTCACATCGGCATAGAGCAACGCAGCAAGAAGACTTGCGGCGCTGCCCTACTCCAATTCCTCATAAATAAGGCCCTTTGTTTTTAGCTACACCTTTGAATACACCCCCACGCTCACTGACCTTTGGTTTGCTAAACAGTGTTTAATATTATTTCCCCACCGTAAAAAATTATTTGCTGTGGAAATTGGGGGCGTTTATGGTTGTCGATAGTTGTCTATGATGAGGAGTACCAGGTTCTAGAAATTTTCATCAGAAGGGGTCCTTACGCCTAAAAACGTTTGACAAGGGGGTCTCTGCATCAAAAAGTTTGAAGACCTCTGCTCTAGAGTCAGTCAGTGCAGGCTAAGGAGGATTGTCTATGTTATGAAGAGAGTACCAGCAGCACTCAAGGCCCGCATCTCATCTCCACCAAGACTTTTTGCCTTTGACGTCAACCCATTATTCAGAAATTTCAGCACTATATGTGGGTGTATTTTTTTAGCAAAGTGGGATGCAATGATGAAAAGATAATATGTGTGTTGGAGTCTGAGAACCATGCGCTTCTGCTGTAAGTATGTGTCCTTTGTCTGAGTATATATATATATATATATATATATATATATGTATGTATGTGTGTGTTTGTGAGTGTGTGATGTACTCCTGCTGCCTTTGTTGTACTATTTGTAAGTCAAGCTTTGTCTGCTGCTTCTGCTTGTTCAGGCACGTGTCTACCAATAGTGCAGCAGGTGCAGTGGCATTAGGGCCCAGAAGCCTCAGGTGCTCTCTGCACGCTAATTTTGGCTCTATCGTACTACCTAAGTGCTCGAAGGAGGGCACATTCTCTTTGCTTGCAGTAGGGCCCACCGAACTGTTGCTTTGCCACTGCGCTTGTGCTGTACATTATCTCCACGTGAAGGAAGCTTGTTCCGTTGTAGCTCCTGCTGTGTTCTCTCTGTGTTAGAGGCACATGCGCAGATAATGTGTGTCCTGTGTAGTGTGGATGATGGGAGCCTACCTACTCCTCCTCATACAGGTAACATGCTAGGGGTTTCTAGTTGTCCAACCATTGGCAATGAGGAAATGCAAATCCTGGTCTGTTTTTACTTTGGATTCATGTACTTGAAGTCTTGCTTTAAAAAATGTGTAAATCAAAACTACACATCAGAGTGACAGAGAAAGGCAGGACTAGAAAATCTACCTATGCCTGACATGGGGCTACTTGTAGCATCTGCTGTTCAATGTGTGAGAGAAGTTTGATGTGCTACTGCCTGTGTCATACGTGTTTTATGTTTGAGGGAACATTGTAGTACTGCTGCCCTTGGTGCACTGCATCATGTCCTTGGCAGATTCCATTGCCATGCTTTCTTATACTGTGTATGTATGAACCAAACATGTCTACAGTCATGTTATAGAATCTCTGTGTGCGAAGGATGTTGGAGTGGAGGATTGCATGGTTGATGCTGTGCTTTTTTTCCTTGTGCTCGCAGGGAAGCATGAATATCTGCTGCTGTGCAACAGTTCCTCCATATAAATATTTCTCTACTGCTTCCTCAGCTATAGCATTCCTGTGTTTGAAGGAATCCTCTGATTTTGACTGTTCAAGGGGAGTACGCTGTATGTGAGGTTAGCATGCACAGCTGGTCAAGTGCTTAACCTGTTCAATGTGTAAGAAGAACAGAGCATCTGCTTTGTGAGTGGGAAGCTTGCCCTCCCATGTCTAACTTTGCACTTGACATAACAATGGTCCTTACTAACACTAGATACACACCAGAAACTGGAATTGATTTCTTGAGCAAGATTGTACTTGTCTAGTAGCATTCTCCACTCCTTTTGTCAGTAGTGGCCGGCACGTAACAAAAAGAACCCCAAAAAGTACCTTTTTGCTGCTCTCCCGCTCTCTCACATGACATCTCAGACTCTCCTCTCCGGGGCTGGAGCAGGAAGCAGCCAGGCTCCCTCCCCTAAGCCAATCACAACGCTGCAATGACGTTTTGTAATTGGTCTGAGCGTTGTGGTTCGGCGCTCAGCCAGGGAATGGGGGCCTGGGCATGTTCTCCACGCAGGCTGTAATGCAGCCTTCATGGAGAACATGCAAAGTGCTCATGACTGTCATGTGCACTTAGGCGTGGGCAAACCACTCCTCCCCTGCTCTGAGAGTAGAGCAGCCCCGCCCGCCCTGAAAAGCTGCACAGCAGGAACAAATACAATGATAATAACCTCAACTTATTATCATTGTTTTTGCTTCTTTCACTGCTTTGCAGCAGTAGTGCGATGCTCCTCCGCCTTAGCGGAGAAGCTGCCACTGCTTTTCGTTCCCCAATACAGGGAGAACAAGATAGGTTTTCTGAGTGTGTCTCTGTGTTAATTTCTGCCTGGTGCCTTCTCGCACCTTTACATCTGTGTACATGTATCTGAATGAATGAGAGCGCGCCACTCTGTGTTCTAGGCATCCCTGAAAAACTCTGCCTCTATCCGTGTATTTGTCTCTGTATGTATATTTGAATGTGTGTGTTTTTATATTTGAAAAACTGTATGTGCTAGATAACTGAGGCATTGTGGCAAATCGTAGCTTGTACTTACGCAGGGCGTAATAGAAAATGAGTAATAAGTACATTATTGTGGCATTGTTAAAAACTGCTGTATGCAATACTTGTTTGTAGTATGCATTACCTATTATTAAACAATGCATGGAGTTTGTATTGTTTAACCCGGTTAATCTTTGTTTTTTGGGGCATTGGAGAAATTTGTATTCATGGTACTTGATATGGGGATGTTATGTAGTGTTAGCCTTAGACATAGGGGCTAATCGACAGCACCTTCTTTTGTGTCTGAGTCTGTTACGCACAAATAGAGTAACTTACAGCACTTGCTGCCATTGGATCTTTTATTGCACTAATGAAGAGGGGCAATTATGTTGTGGCATCAGGAATAAATAGAAGTGGGCCAAGTCCTAAAGGTGACTTGGACAGGGTGTGCACCACTCTAATGAAATATTTTGCTACATGATCAATCATTAATCTACACAAACTGATAACATGATCAAACCACACTGTATTTATTGAAGCTGGTTAATTAGTCAATATTTCGTGGTAACAAATATCATTAATCAGCCAGACATTTAAGCATCTTTTCAATGAATTCAAAATTAAATGACAAAGCAGAGATCAATCCGATGCAAGTGACGGATGCTCAATGTATTTCGGGACATACGTCCCTTCGTCAGGGGCCTCTGAAAAAGACATAAATCAAACAAACTTTAATATACAGATGTGAAAAAAATACACTTCAAATTTCCAAGTCATCAGTATGTATTATACGTGTGATGGGTTGTAGAGAGGGTGGAGTGAACCCTGTGTGAAAAGACATGCATAGAATAAACAAAGTGGGGTCCGAATTTCATGATGATATTGAGAGGGCGTGAGTGGTGTTGTTGTATTCTCCTTAGGGTGTCCATAACAGGCTTTCCAAATATCATGTCCTTATATAGGCACAATTCGCCCTGACCTTATATAGGCATAGAATCCCAGGCCTTATTTAGGCATTAAACCGTGCACTCCAAATACAGGCATGGTCTCTGACATCCGTCCACCCTAACGTCACAACGAGTTCATGAAGAACAAACCCTTAGGCTGCGGGAGTTTCCCTAGTCCAGGACTATTGATTTCTTCAAGGCCTCATATATTATGCATGAACCATTATTCCTTAGGGGTTCATCCATGACGTCTTTCGCTACCCAATTCACGTCAATGCTAACATTCCTAAGGTACTCTCAGGTATAAATATACCTTCCCTAGCCCTTGTAAACTAGAGGAGACCTCAACTTCAGAGGAGCCCGTATCCCGGCCTGACGCACTGAGAAGACGCTGCCATTCCCTGCACGCAGAGAGCCCAGCTTCCAGTGATCTGACTTCCCTTGCGGGGTGTTGGAGTTCGAGTCTGGCAAAGAGATTCCAACCTCTCTCATTCTTCAGGTATGGAGCTGATAAGAACCTAGAGGGACTCTTGGCATACTAGGCATACTAGACTAAACATACTCTTAGTATACCATAGTAAGGAATACTTCACCTATTTCATACCTCGTCCTACACCTAGGTTAGGTTAGGTACATTGGGGTAGAACTAGCTTAGCACCGCATCGTATGAGTACTCGCATTTTTAGTCTGTGTTATTTATGTAACAGCATATGTACTAAAAGATAATGCTATCGCAGTATTATTTATTTCTACTGCTCACCCTGTACATTATTTATCTCGCATACTTTCTTGTGATCGTATCAGCACATTATATTTACACCAGAAACAAGACTGTTCAATAAATCTTTTATTGAAAACACTCGTCTATTATTTCTGTGTAACTCTGAGGAAAACTAAGCATGCACGACTGAGCTGAGTGAAATAGTTATCTAGTGTTTCCACGACTCTGGGACACGTTCTGATTCTAAAAGAGAAACATATTGGTCATGTTTTGCGGCTGCCAGAAACTCCCTTCTTGTTGTCAAGGAGTTTCTAGTGGCCTCTGAGCTAGCTGGCACAAGTAATTAAGTTTAATATACTCGATAGGGACATACCGATCTTAGTCTTATGTCAAACCTATAGGATATATTATTCCAATGCGCAGAGCCTATTAGGGAAATAGGAGCTACACTACATGGCGCCCAACGGTTTGGTTAGACAGTAATTCAACGTTAGATACTGAGTAACTCAGCCGTGCTATTTTCTCTCAGAGACCCCTACCCATATACTCCAAAAGACGTCTGGAGTGCGCAGGGTTAGGTATCCACCAAGGCTACATAGGGAAGCACCCTATATATTAGCTGTTTGGTTTGCTCAACGTTGAAGGATACAGTGTTCCACAATATTGTGCACCTTATCTTTGTTCCCTTGAAACTTGTTCTACATTTTTCAAACAACAAAAATGCCTGACGGTGACAATGAAACCGGAAACGGTGGAGCTGCGGCTGATCAAGCCCAAGCAGCACTTTTAACCTTACAGGTTTAAATGAAACCGAGGAGGGTGTTATAAACATCCCTCAAAACTTAAGAAGAGCCATAACTCTAAAACTTATAAAACACGGCCTATCGCCAAGAGGAGGTAGAGCAGTTTTCGTGATAGAGGCACATGAATCATTTCAGACAGAGGTATTCTATTCATGGGTACTACTTCCGGAATGCAATCCAACATCACAAGCATTTCACTTCTACAAAGAAGATGATCTACCAGAGGAATACATTCCTTTCGAGGATATTGAAATTCCATTAACATACCAAGAGCATCAGCTCTGGTTTAAAGGCGCCCTAAAACATCACAAAAACATCACCAGGCTCGGTCCACTAGGTAGACCAGGAGCAACATGGCCGATTTTAGCTGGCTACACACCTCATCCTGAACTGGATATAATGACAGATGAGGAATTACATACTCAAATAAAAGAGTTAATACAAATTTACAGACAATTGGTCCAATATGTCATGCGGACTTTTACAGTCCGACCACCATTGACATATCCAAATCCAACTCCCCAACAGGGGAATACACTAAAAATTACACCACAGACTCTCAATTCAGTCATGGGTAAAATGCCCACACAACGTGAGCAAATTCCGTTTTGGATAGCTCAAAAAATTACTCAAATCGAAGCAGTTTCGCTTCAGAAACACAGAATCCTAACAATCAGTTTACCAATGGGGATCACACCACAACTGGAGGACTGCACCACATGGGGTTCAGTCTTTGCTGCCATCTATACTAAAACACATGGCATTCCGTCAATTGCGGTAATACCTGATGTCCTCAAACAAATTCAAAATGAATATGGGGCAGAGCCTGCTCTAAATTTAGAAATGAAATTACTGAAAAATTTCGAGCAAGTCTCAACAATAATATTATCTAATATTAAAGGAGAGGCAGCAGCAGTTGCGATCCGCCAAAAATTGAGGAATTCGATGTTACAGAACATCAAACTGAGCTACCCAGAATAGTTGAACAATCTTATGCAGAATTAGGCAGAGATAGTTTGGGTGGAAGACCACTGAAGCCGAAACTATCTGAAAGTCCTGAGAAGGACTCAATAAAACAAACTCCTACATCTTCTAAAAAGAAGTGGGAGTCTACTAAACAAAAATCAAACGAGAAACGTTCTCAATCCCGAGGTAGGTCTCCTCAAAAGGAGCCCTCTGAAAGGAGGTATAACCTCAGGAATAGGGATAATTTGAGAAAACCTGATAGGTATCAAGATACTGATACACGTTCCTCTCGTCCCTTTCAGATCTCACCACAGACTTCGGAAAGAAGAGGATGGACGGAACACAGAGAAGAACTCGTGACATCGAAAGACGACAAACACGCTCCAAAAAATAAAACAAAACCTCAATTCTCCAAAAAGAAGGTAGCAGGTCTGAAGATCAGACATGCCGAGAATACTGAGATCACAACTCAAGAACGGAGAATGGGCTCAGACAATGCTGGACAGTGCGGCAGAAGTCACAATAGTTCGCCAGAACGTGAAGGAACTTCTGGAGATAGTGGACTTGAATGAGTACATCACAGTTGAGACTGTAGACACCAGGGTTAGTACTCCACAAAGGTTATTTGAAATAACACTCCGGATGGAGGGAGACAAACCTAGACAAGTGAAAGCACTTTTTTGGGAAAGACTATCAAAGGGCTATGACATACTTCTAGCAGAAAAGGACTGGCCACCACAATTTGTCAGGGAGTGCCCACATGGCGAGGACATTATTATGCTTGCCTTCTCCAACCATATTCCAATAAACCTAAAATATACATATGCCAGGAAATGGGCAGTAGCTCAGGCCCCAGCATTGTATAAAAATCATGTAGGATGGGATGAGGACACACCTCACCATAAAATACATCTGAAACATGAACCAACAACTGCACAACGGCAGTATCCTATTAAGCAAGAAGCTAAAAAACAGGTCAGGGAGATCTTAGATCAACTTGAATACCAAGGGGTGATTGAAACATGCACCTCCTCAATGAACAATCCTTTGTTTCCTGTCTCCAAACCAGACAAAACATATCGTCTAGTTTTGGATTACAGACACCTAAACACTTGTTCTAAAACTTTTGCAGTGCAAAATGCACATAGCACAGCATTAATGAATAACATTGTGCGTAAAAAATATAAAACCACATTAGATATCTCAATTGGTTTCTTTTGTCAAAACATAGCACCTGAGAGCAGGTACTTAACAGCATTCTCCATAATGGGGACCCAGCGTCACTTTTGTCGACTCCCACAAGGGTTCAAGAATAGCCCAGGTTTATTCTCAGCGAGGGTAATGGAGTTACTACAAATTTATGACAATGAGGCATTGTCCTATGTCGATGGCATTTATCTGACAGACGATGACCTGGAAAAACACTTGAACAGGGTGAGCACCATTATACTGGGATTCGCCTCTGAGGGTTACAAATTCAACTTTAAAAAGTCCAGAATTGCCCATCTCAATGTCCTATTTCTAGGATATGAGCTTTCAAGTGAAGGCAAGAGCTTGGCAGCTAACTTTTTAGAAAAGTGTGCGCTGCTCCAACCTCCAAAGACGCAAAAAAAATTACAATCCATCCTGGGTTTTCTAAATTTTGGAAGAACATACATTTTAAACTACGCAGAAAGGGTTAAACCTCTCTACGCATTAATCAAACCTGATTTTTCAATCAAAAACTGGACCCAGGAACACACAGAAATTTTGCGTTCAATCCAGGCTAACATGTTAGCAACACATCACTTACAAACACGCGTAAGTGAACGTAATTTGGTGATCCGAATAATTTCGGGTCAATGCGGATTCACCTACTTAACTTTTAATGAGGGTGAGAAAATACCAATAGCGTATAAATCACACTTGTACACACAAGCGGAAATGCGCTTCAGTTCAACTGAAAAAATTCTAACAGCAGTTCAAACCGCTGTTGCAAAAGAAAGAGCCTTAGCCCAAGGGAAACGCATTATTATCGTAACCCCAGTACCTGCTTTAGAAGCGGTTACAAAAGCAAGCATTCCAAATGCTAAGGCATTGCATCCAAGATGGATACAATGGGTTAATTCTCTTGCTGCAACAGATGTTGAATATGTTTTTGATCCAGATTTGAAAACACAAGCCTTCCTGCAGTATGAACATGAATGTCCCCTGCCTACTGAAATTCTGCCTCTCGATCAGTACGAATTCATAATTTACACTGACGGATCCGCACAACCCGCAATAGGGGGTAAGCAAGCTTACAGTGCAGCGTGTGCTATCGTTAAAGGTCGCATGCGAAATGGCATCTTCAGACCTATGGTCACAAAACGCAGTCTCTAGGAGATTGTACAGCTCAGCGAGCTGAACTACAAGCATTCAAACTGGCACTTGAAAGTACAGATCGAGAATTCCCCACACTAATCGTGTGCGATTCCTTTTACTGTGTTCAGTCGTATAATGAATATATACAAAACTGGCTTGAAAATGGTTTCAAAGATGCGAAAGGTGGCACAATAAAGCACAAAATGCTTTGGGAACAAGTAGTTCAGTTGAAAAACGAACTACCAAAGGCTCACGTGATCCACACACTGAGTCATCAACGTGATGGCGTTCACGTTGCAGGGAATTCATTGGCTGATGAAGCCGCAAAGGGGGCTGTACAAACAGCTTCCGTAGCTGCGATCACTCGTTCAAAAACAAAAATAGACGGTGAGATAATGTTGGCTGTCAATGCATCAAGCAAAGGCAGCAGTGCAGCGTTACCAAAAAGTTTCCACTCAAGTACTCTTATGTAATTGATGCGAACAACGTTCCTTTTGCTCGAATCCCTGGAGTGGGGGATAGGGTAATACCAAACAAGGAACGCAGATTAGGACTAATCCTAGCAGCACACGAAGGGATAGCTTCTGCCCATGCAGGTGTTTCTGCAACAATATCTTTACTCAAGCAAAGATATTGGTGGCCTGGCATTAGAAAACAAACAAAGAACTATGTTTTAGAATGTGATATATGCCAACAGATGAAAGTCTCCACCGTGAAACGTCCTGCGCAGACACCCCTGTTAATTTCAGATAAACCATTAGCTTGTGTTTACCTTGACCACTGTGGTCCCTTACACAGGGACGGTAATTATAAATACATCATGGTAGCAGTGGATTCATGCTCTAGGTTCCTATGGTTATGGCCTCAGCGCTCAGCTGACGCTCGAACTGTTATAAAAGATTTGCAAGTCTTTATCGGCATATACGCAATAGGCACGCTACATTCTGACCAGGGTCCTGCGTTTAGCTCTCGGGCTTACAAAGAGGCCATGGCCAGTCTGGGCGTTGCATTGCGGTACTCCTCTCCATTTCATCCTGAGGGAAATTCGGTTGTGGAAATGAAAAACCGGGACATAAAGCAGTCTATAACAGCTAGAGTATTAGGTTCGGGTGACGGGTGGGTCAAACACCTTAGTGGAGTTCAACGTGCACTTAACAACCTGCCAAGAAGTTCTCTAGGGGGGGTCACTCCATATGAGGTCCTATTTGGGACAAGAATGTGGGTACCAGACTTAGAAAACGTAGGCACAGTGGTGGAAAATAAACCCTTTTGATATCAAAGATCGTTTGGCTGTTTTACAGGACTTAAACAAATTAAGAACGAAACAAAGCAACATATTCCTACAGTCAACCACCACTGGGGATCAACCGGCTGTCCCAGCAAGGCCTGTCTGGATTCCAAAAGTTGGGGGTCTAGTCAGAGAAAAAATTGCGGACAAGAAGGAATTTGGACCTTCTTACAGACAACCAGTACCTGTCCTAGCAGTTCAAGGAACGAGAACAGTACTACTGCCGCCCCTTGCTGGAAGAAAGGAGAAAAGATTTGTGTCCATCGACCTCATCAAACCACAGTATGTGGCCAATACTAAATAGTAGGCCTCGTGGACTCCAACCTAGTAGCAAACGCACTCCTCTCGCTACTATCCAAGAGGTTCATACTGAAAGACTGATAACAATCGAGAATTCAGCTGAAACAAATGAAGGACTAAGCAACAACGCTATGGAACTCATCCCTCTTGAACACCAAGTAACAGTTCGTCCAAATACACCTGTCTACACCAATGTGGCACGTGATGAACTGGTTCCAGTGATTTCTACGAATCCTGATGCAATTCCAACAATTGACAGAACTGCTTCTGGCTATTTCATAAACTTTGATACGTTCTCAGAAGATCCGAGTGAACCTGAAACGACGCCAGTGTCATTGAAATTCAAGCAGCAAATACAAGACTTTCTTCACTTTGTGAAAAATACTTATTTGGTTTCTCCATGGATTGAACTCTGGATTACATCTGGACTTTTTGTTTTCCTGCTCTGGCTAGCTTTGGTAACAACTGTAAGCGTGCTTATAAGTGGCAGATACATCCATGTGAACACTGAAGGAAAAGACGGAAACGTACTTTTGAAACCTCATAAATCCTCCCATCGTGAAGCAAGACACTTGTCATCAGTGAACATCACTGCTGTTCCTATACTCGACGGTATAGTGTGGGACAAAACAGATTTTGATATATTCGGTCCAACGAAAGAGTTGAACATTCCACATTTGTTTAAAATTTCACTAAGTGATCTAATCACGTCCAGTACCTATTCTGATGATTGTGACTTTGAGACTGTGACGGACATTATGTTTGACCTAGAAAAATCTGCTGCATTTTCTAAAAATGAATATTTAGAGGGTTCATCAGACTATGAACAACTGTATTGTTATAACCACTATGGTCATCATTATTTGCATAAAACTGCATATCCAAGAAATGTGTTTATGTTTAACCAATGGGAACATTGTCCTACACCACCTAAAGGTAGTTCAAAAAAATTTGCTAGTAAATTTCCATATTTTTCAGGTTATAATACATCTGATCCAGAAATGTTTTACTATAAAAATGTAAACTAGACAGGTATGAAAATTATGTTAACGAATACAAAACAGATTTATTCTGCATTATTTAATGCCCAACTGTCTAGACAGGGTTTCGTCTTTTGGAAAGACACAATAGACACAAAAACTTTGTGGGGTACTAAAGAATGGCAAGTACAAGGGATAGAAGCTTTATTTAGAGCCTGCATCATCCCTGAACAAATAATGTTTTTGAATGAAACTGTCCAACAAACATCTTGTCTTGGATTAGCCAAGATCAAAGAGATGAACACACCTTCTGTACCAACTCCTGCAAAAAATAATGAAACACAGGCAGTGGTGACAGTTGAGAATATACTACAACTCAACAGATCTAATCTTGATTGGAAAAAATGGTTGATCTGGCCCACAGACACGAATAACTGTCAGGAAAGATTCCTGACTAAAACTCAGGGTTTTACCATTCATAGGCCAGACCCAAGATACGTCCAAAGACAACATCCGGGGGTAGTAACAACATACAGTGTAGGGAAATTATGCCTCGATTGGCTGCATACATCTACACTACAGGATGTGAAACAACACTTATCCTTACTTGCAAAAGACGCAGATCTTAGGGATTTCTTGCTTGGACCAAGAAAACCACGTCAAAAACGTTTCATATATGCCAGCATCTATGCTGCATACAATGAAGCATAGAAGGTGTCACAGATAGAGGCCGCAGAATGAATACGTGAACTTGATCGTATTAATTTAGAGAAAACACTCTCTGTGGTTGACAATGGGTTAACAACTTTGTCCTCCAGAATTTATTCACTGGACGGCATTGTATCCTCTGCTATCGACATACTAGAACAAGATTTGGCGAAGTTACAACAAGGCCAATCTCAACTACGTTCTATTATGTTATTAAGCTAGACGCTGCAATCTTTGCGAGCGGGCTATGTGCCTTGGCGTTTCATAAACACAACGGCTCTGTTTGCAGAATACAATCTCACTGATAAACAGATCGAACTGGCACAAAGAGGAGCAAAGTATACAGTGCTAAGCATTGAAAAACTGGAAAAGTTACCATTCACGGTGGCAGAAAAACCAGCTACAGAATGGCTTATTCATGGCAAAATTACACTACCTGGGACTACTTTTCAGTTTCAGTACTGCCTCAGACAAATGCAAGCAGGCAAATATGAAAGGTTGGGTAAGGAATACATTAAGACATCTTGGGCTTTGCCGTATACATATAGATGTTGGAGCGGGGATCGTGAAGTGTTTTTAAGCGGTAGAAACTGTAAACGTGCACTAAGCGGATCACTTATATGTCAGGACATTTCCTTGCACGGAGCATGTAATGGTTCTGTGGCAAATTTGTCTTGCCATCAGCAGGGTACACCAGCTGCTGTGATTAATCCAACGTTTGAACAACTTTCTAATGGGAGTTACCTCATGTTGAATGATCAGAGTTGCTGTGGCATGCTGCCAGGCATCCCATATCTAGTAACGGTCACCTCCAGGGTCACTTGTTGTATGCAAGTATTGTTTGCCCCAATAGACACAGTCAGGGAGTCGCCTCTATGGCCTTCGCTGAACGTCTCTTTTATAAGATTTGATACTTTAAGCAGAATGAAAGCCATGCTTTTACAGCAAACAGTGCCTTTGACCTCGGCCAAAGAAACCTATGATCTGCAAATTGCAAGGACTTCGGCTGAGATACAGACTTTAATACGTACAAACTGCCCTATACATTTCGTGGAAATGATAGGACGAATTTTCAACATGTCTGATACAACAGGAATTGTACATGTATTTAAGGGCATCTGCTCGGGTCTGTTAGCACCTTTCCAGGCAATACTCGGAATCATCCAGAACTTTGCACATTCGGTGTTTGGTGGCATACCATTAATTCTAGCACTTGTTGCCGGAATTCTATTTCTCTTCCTGCTGTTGCGCTATGGCCAGCCAATTCACCGACATCACTCCGAGCGACATGGAGAAAGCTCTCCTTGAACGAAAGCGCCTTGAGCAAATAGTACAGCTTTTGGGCATAAATCGTCTACGGGACCTTAATACCACATGGTTCCTGTCCTTTAGACCAATCTGGCAAGATTGCATCTTACCTGTTCTACGATGCCTGCTATGCGGTGTAGAATGCGTGTTGGACACATGTCTAACATTTCCATCGGATGCGCCAACGGACGTCAATGCTCTGCTGACCAGATAACGGCCCATGCTATGTGTTGTCCCCAGCGGCTTCCTATCCTGATGATAGCATTCATTGAGATCTCACAGACGCTTCCGGCTGCTGCTGAGGTACGAGAAAGAACTACAGGCACACAGGTAACAACGGACGCGAACATTGCGACAATTGAAAGCAATGCTTCACATCTCTGTGCAATTAACCTGCTTCACGAGGTGTTCCAACTCACACCAACTACATTGTATGATGTTTTGTCTATAGAAATAGATGATCTAATGTTTACACCAGACCCGTAAACTGACTCTGATTCAGCATACAGTGTTCCAGAAATAGAGCAACAATTTGGCCTTCATTTTTCAAAAACTTGGAACTCTACCAAAATTTGAACTTTTTCCCATTTTTTCGAACTAAAATGGTACTTCAATCTGCTTAAAGTAGAACTAGCCTTATAGTACAGACTTGGCGGTCCTTCCACAGACATTTAGTCATCTTATGTGTCTAAAAACAGTTCATTTGATTTTCATGACATGAAATGACTTTTGATTTTTGAACAACTTATCGATCATTTTCTGTCACATGTAAATATTACTGCTTACTTCATTCCAATTGCATTTATTTTCGAATTTTATGCCTGAAATGATAAGCAATGCTTCGAATGTACAGTACCTTTTTGCATTCTAATATGTTTTTTTTTTTTAAATGCCTTTTTAAAATGGTTTTATGAAATATTTTAGAAATATGCGGTACTCCATTTTTATGTTTAGCATTTTAAATGTTTAGCATTTATGTATTATCGTATACACGAAAGAGGAGTGGGTGTTGTATTCTCCTTAGGGTGTCCATAACAGGCTTTCCAAATATCATGTCCTTATATAGGTACAATTCGCCCTGCCCTTATATAGGCATAGAATCCCAGGCCTTATTTAGGCATTAAACCGTGCACTCCAAATACAGGCATGGTCTCTGACATCCGTCCACCCTAACGTCACAACGAGTTCATGAAGAACAGACCCTTAGGCTGCGGGAGTTTCCCTAGTCCAGGACTATTGATTTCTTCAAGGCCTCATATATTATGCATGAACCATTATTCCTTAGGGGTTCATCCATGACGTCTTTCGCTACCCAATTCACGTCAATGCTAACATTCCTAAGGTACTCTCAGGTATAAATATACCTTCCCTAGCCCTTGTAAACTAGAGGAGATCTCAACTTCAGAGGAGCCCGTATCCCGGCCTGACGCACTGAGAAGACGCTGCCATTCCCTGCACGCAGAGAGCCCAGCTTCCAGCTTCCAGTGATCTGACTTACCTTGCGGGGTGTTGGAGTTCGAGTCTGGCAAAGAGATTCCAACCTCTCTCATTCTTCAGGTATGGAGCTGATAAGAACCTAGAGGGACTCTTGGCATACTAGGCATACTAGACTGAACATACTCTTAGTATACCATAGTAAGGAATACTTCACCTATTTCATACCTCGTCCTACACCTAGGTTAGGTTAGGTACATTGGGGTAGAACTAGCTTAGCACCGCATCGTATGAGTACTCGCATTTTTAGTCTGTGTTATTTATGTAACAGCATATGTACTAAAAGATAATGCTATCGCAGTATTATTTATTTCTACTGCTCACCCTGTACATTATTTATCTCGCATACTGTCTTGTGATCGTAACAGCACATTATATTTACACCAGAAACAAGACTGTTCAATAAATCTTTTATTGAAAACACTCGTCTATTATGTCTGTGTAACTCTGAGGAAAACTAAGCATGCACGACTGAGCTGAGTGAAATAGTTATCTAGTGTTTCCACGACTCTGGGACACGTTCTGATTCTAAAAGGGAAACATATTGGTCATGTTTTGCGGCTGCCAGAAACTACTCCCTTCTTGTTGTCAAGGAGTTTCTAGTGGCCTCTGAGCTAGCTGGCACAAGTAATTAAGTTTAATATACTCGATAGGGACATACCGACCTTAGTCCTATGTCAAACCTATAGGATATATTATTCCAATGCGCAGAGCCTATTAGGGAAATAGGAGCTACACTACAGTGTGATCTCGGTACACTCATATCCATCATCAAAAAATTGGTGACCACGTGTCTCAAGTGCTCACAAGGCATGCAACAACAATCTTGTGATTTTAAGTTGTATAGGCAAGTAGGGCTTCGAACTATGACAAGACTGGCTGTTCATGCCACATAGAACTTTAGTCCCCTAGTGCTTAGACCCAGTAAACATGCAATTTAGTGCATGGTCAATGACATCATGGTGACAATATAAAGGAATGATGGATCAATTTCGCAGCAAACTTACCGAGTATACCAATTCTACTGGGTGCTGCCATAGCACTTCTGTTTTGGATGATGTTCTGACCGCTGTGGCGAGTGCAGAGAAAAACAACAACACTGAATTCACGGAAATACCCAAAGCCATAATCCGCTAAGTGGCCAGTCTTTTTTAACTTTGCGGACCCTACCTCAGAGTATGTAGTGTGTTCACAAACAGACAAATCCAAGTGGATACTCAATACGTTAAAGAAGTCAGTGTGAGGCAAAAGTCGGGTCTTTGGATACGCTAAAAGATAACGAACGAAGATTACTGATCTGTGCAGTAGTTGCCGCAATAGACAAAAGACACTACGGATACAGCGATGTCACTTACTTTAAGAATAATTCTGTGTTTTCGTAAGTCAGCATGCAACGGCTAACACTGTGGTTGCGTGAACAGTGAATGCAGAAACTACCTGCGGTTATATTCATCAAGGCAATGCTGCGATGACGGACTCGTATTTATCCCACGTACGCTAATCCATCAAGGAAAAACTAGATGCCATGTTGGAAAAGGATCAGTCCGAAGGACAGAATATGTGCCGGAGTGCAAAGTATGAAGCCCGCATGTTGCAGTGAATGACTGCACCCATAATCATGTGGGCGTGCCCATGGGAGATATCGGACAAAATCATATAGCAAGTGAAAATAAAATAGATAGTGCACAATAAGCCAAGGTGGTTCATATCATTATGTTATGCTGCAAATATGGTGGGCAGTCAAATTAAACTGGAACACAAACATTAAAATCCACATCATAAATGGTGTACAGCGATTACACTTGATCACTTTTAACGAACTAAAAAAATTAGTGAAGACATTCCCATACTCTCCTATATCCTTGAGGAGTATACAGTTGTATTGCTGTATAATACTGAATAAGAGTGCAACAACTCAAACAGCCATGATGTCGTGCTGAGAAATATTGTGATCAAACAGATCTGTGCGCACACAGTGATTACAATGATTAACAAGTACAGATTCTGCAGCCTAAAATATGCACAATACCTTGAAATACTCTGCCGCTATTAATATGAATATTCTAATATACAGGTCAATGAAGATCAATTAAAATAGAATGATTCAATGGAGTCAGTCAAAATATTGCACTGAGTAGTGCTACAGAAAACACCCCATATCTAATTTGTCATTCAAACCCTGGGGATTCATTGTATTTAATCTGCTAATCCAGTAAATCTCCCTTTGGGATTAGATTTTGGAGTTATCCCTGCCAGGGTGGTTAATCAAGACCTCTATGACCTGGAACCTTAATTGGGCGATGGAATGTCTGTGTTCAACCCAATGTACGTCAGATGTGAATTTGCGCTGGGGGTACAGATTCTGTTTTTATGTTCAGTAGGTCTAGTTTTTATTTTCCTTTTGGTCTTCCCCACGTATAGTAAACCACACGGGCATTTAATGGCATATATTACATTACTGGTAATACAATCTGCTGAATGGATCTCAGAATTTTTTTCGCCAGGCATCAGGAATAGCATGTGCTGCTGGGGAGTATGTGCATACTTAAGTCTTGTCTTGGGTAAATTGCTAGAGAAGATTTGGGATATTTGATTCGATTTACCTTGAATTTAATCATATACTATATTATATGTCATTAAAATGAGCTGGTCTGGCTGCATAGTATGCCATCTTAATGGTGCACTAAACAAAAGAAAACGTTTTTTGTGATTACATGCAAACTTGAGAAGGTGATTCATGGCTGTACTACCGAGAATCCAAATCTCAAATCATTAAAGAGTTTGACAAATTTAAGATCATTAGAACAATTGGGTAATTAGGGTTTGTCCAGGTTCCACGATTCCATGGAGATAGCCCATTTTTGATTGATATGAGATATTAGGTATATGATTTATGACATTGATCTTTGAGCTCTCTGCACAAGGCAAATGGTCCTCATTTGACAGCATGGGGTTCAAGAACACAGTAATCTAATACCACACTGATGGCAGTCTTGAGTACCAAAATAAGTATTAAATGAATAGTAAATTGAAATGCCCTTTAACTAGCATTAAATTGCTGTCAAATTCATCATTTACCATTATTTTCCTCCAAATAGAAATAAAAAGGCATGTCCTCAGCAGTTTTTAAAAAAGATTTCTTTAACTCAGCTTGGCTCAATGTGCTTTAATTTACATATATTGCTAGCATCAGGTATTGCTTTAAAAACACCATTTGTACAGTAGCGGCCCGTGGTGGGAGTGCTGCCGGGCGGTGACGTGGGGCGGGGGAGGGGCAGGGTGGGGGGTAGTAAAGTACGGAATACGGCCGTATAGAGGTAAGTAGACGTATAAATAAATAAAACGAATTTCGTTGCGCGCGCTGCATCGCCAAATGCCGCCCCCTCCCCCTCCGTCCTGAGGAAGACCCGCCTGCGGAGGATACAAACTGCCCTCACCGCAACAGAGTTGAAACGTCGACATCTTCCCCCATTTGGCCCTGTACCTGATATCACCCTAGCCCTGCCCTCTTACAGATGAACTTTGTCTGTACATCATCAAAAATAATGAAATGAATAACAATTGTGAATTTCACTAGGGACAGGCCTTTCTGTAGAACTGGTGCCACTGTCAACTACTACCAGTTTCTAAGTACTGAAATGTTTAAGATGACTGATTATTGAATTTACCTCTTGGATTCCCTTCCTGTATGTCTATCCTACCTCACGAGCACTTTCCTTCTTCACACTCACTTTGGAGCAACTCCCTCTCTATTTAGAGTATTGAATATGATAAATGTGTTATGAAAAGTGACTAAATAAAATAACAGTCACCATCTGAGCAATAGTGTGTGCCCTTCTAGTGATCTTTTGGAGGATATATTTGTTTGCATTTTGAAGAAAAGAGTGGTACATTACTGTTACAACATTATTTATGAATGTTCTGCGCAACTGAACTTTAGCGTAAAACCAGTCTAGGACCATTGTTTCCTATACCTTTCAAAGTCTATCTTCAAAAAAGGCACAGGAAAAAGGCAAAACGAGGAATTTGGTGTGTTAAAAACCAATTTGCATTTTATACATCACTTTTCTTTTAAAAGCTTGGGATAGGAGGCAATGGTATGTGATAAATACCCCCAGCCAGATAAACTCATAATGAGGGCTCTAGATTCAAAATAGTACAATATCAAAATTGCTTTGCTTAGGTACCCTAGCCCTTCTGAAGTTTTGTTATACCAACACTAGCAATACAATTTGACATCAAATTTGATAGTGGCAACGCCTTTCAGATTGCTTTCTTCCTAGGATTCCTGGCTACCCAGAGGAAATGACAAATGTTTGTTGCACATCCACTGGCCATGTCTGCTTACACAATTCTCTTGCTTCATTACATGTCTTTCTGCCAATTGTCTAGAATAGTGGCATTTGCCACGTTTTCCACAAGATACATCATGTGCATCCAGTTTTGACCAATGTTACTGTCACAGCAATCGAGAGGTAGAAGTAATTGCTTACTTTTTACATCCGGAAAAAGTCATTGATCTGGTGATGTGGGATTTTATTCTGGAGCTTGGTGACTAGAATAGGGGTGCCATTGCAGCTCACCAGACTGATATCTATAGTATGCTTGAGAACCTGGGCCCGACCTATTGTTAATATAGTGTTGGGTGAGAAAATCTACAATAGCCAGGATATCTTGCACAGATTCCCTCTGTGCCCCCTTGCCTCCCTTTTTCTCTTTTTTATTATATAGTTTGCCATAAGGTTTAGGAGTGATCTCAAGATTTGATGCTGTGTTTCGGGAAGCTAAAGTCTTAAATTGTATGCTGATGAAGTATCCTGTGCTTGGTGTCTGAACACTTGATTATCCAACCCACATTAGATCTCGTAAACATGCAGTTTAATTTTAGCTTTGATAAATTATATGATTTAAACCATGCAACCCATTTCACTTCCTTGACAGCACTTGGAAATGGCTGAGGAAGAAACAGTCTGAGTCCTCTTTCATCACCCCCAAATAACCAAATAAAAAGAGAATACATATAATCCATGATTTGTTACAGGAGCCTATGACTGTGCATGATGGGAGTAAAGGACAGTAGAGGAATGCTAATGAGTACTACTCAAAGAGGGTCTTTATAGTGTAGCATTTATTAAAGATATCAGCATAGAATAGTACAACCTTTTTGGAAACCATCAGGATGATTTGCATGTTGTGTATTATCTTGAGATTGATTGTGCAGTAGACTTCGATGGGGTGATGCATTTTTGCACTGTGAAGTATTGTTTTTTTTTTCAAAGATTAAAACGGCGATTATAAAATCTTGTAGTTATTCATGCCATTTCTGTAACATGAATGGTGTTAATGTTTTACCTTGCAATAGATTAATGTAGAATACATGCTTTAATGATCTCAAATGATAAAAATAAACTGAGTGAAAAAAAAATAAGGGAGCCTATTCACAAAGTGCATTTTTTAGTATCTTTAGTAGCATTATAATAGTACTACTAAAGCACTACAAAATCCTATTCACAGACTTACGAATGTAAATCTTCAATTCTCCTATCTTTTCTAGAGGGAGATCCACACACATGAAAGTTTACTATTAAGGGCCTGAATACGACTTTTGGCGGTGGTGGGAGTGGGCAGCAACCACATAGCAGCACCCCGGGCCACGAAGAGTCACCGCAGCCTGCCACATTACAAGTTCTTTTGTGGTCTGGTGGGCGGGCGGTGTGGCGGTCCCACAGCATGCTGTTTAGAGGCTCATTGTGAGCCTTAAACAGCACCGCTGTGGGACCGCTAATGCACGTTCCTGCAGGGGAAGGAATGCACCATGTCATGCATTCATTCCTGTGCAGGAACTGGGGTGCAAAACTACAGGGGGCGCAACAGGTACCCCTCTGCATGCACCCCGTGCACAGGGGCAAGAGAGGTCCTGTAGGCCCCCCTTTCTTTCCTCACTGCCAGCAGTTTTATGGAGGAAGGAACTCCATGACCCCGCTGGTGGTAAGGAAAGTCGCAATATGCTTTGCGGTGCCTCAGTGCTGAAAAGCCCTCAGACCACTGTGGGACCACCAGGGAATACGGTTCCCTGTTGGTTGCAATGGTGGTCCGAATGCCAAAATCCTAATAGGGCAGTCAGACCGCCGGTGCAGCGGTGGCTGGACTGCCACCGCTGCGCCCCCACGAGCCTGGCACTCCTCGGACCACCAGACTTGTAATAAGGGCCTTAGTGGTAAATATTGAAGGAGAAAAGGAAGAGGCTGGAAAAAAAGGCATACTTACGAATAATTGGGAGGGGGTTAGCGAGAAGTAAGGAGGGGTTTAGGGAGTTTTGGGTGTGAATTTAGGAAGGACATGCTCCCTCTCACAAAAGAGTAAGCCCATTGCTATTCACTAATGGCACATTTAAAGTTACTACAACTAAACATGAGCCCAAAAACAGTCATAAATTACTGTAGCTCAGACCTCGTGTAAGGCCAGGACCACACATGGCCATCCACTGGTTGTGCAACAGCCTCCAATAAAAGATAATAGTGGTAGGGACTTAAATAAATTCATAGGTAATAATCAAATCAAATCCAATCCAGCTGTATTCGATTTCTTTTTAGATAATCATAAAAGCATACAGTGTAACACATCATTATAATCACAGAGCAACGTATATTAGTTAAAAAACATCACAAAAAAGATCTGTACAGATAAAGTAATACTAAATTGTATTCGAATTACGTATTCATATTGATATAGTTTTTCTGCACTTTAGTACACTTTTTAAAAACTGAGATAAGTTCCTTACACAATATTAATTTTCTAAAAATTGTAGGGTTATAAGTGCAGGGCGGCATTGCCTAAAACCAAGTAACTTTAAAATCAGTAGGACCCATCTGTTTCTTTGCACAGAGTTAAATTTGCAGAATAAAACAACATGTAATGTTGACTGTTCAGACACATCATCACAAGGGCATTTATTCATAACTCTCGACCAATAATTCATTATTGGGAAACTTATCAATCTATGTAAGATTCCAAATCTGAATCTGGTCCGCAAAAATCTATCATAGCTATCATGAACGGTTTTAAGATGAGGCTGGATATTATATGATGTTAAAATAATCTGATTTGCCATTACTGTTGGCTTCACAATTTCTGTAGATAGTCTGTGCTCTGACAGTAATGACAAACACATTTCCTTAAGAGCTTTTCTTGATTCGACAATCATTGTACTAGGCACATTATAGAAGTCAGGGTGACTGAGGTCGTTCATAAAGTTTTTAACATACTTTATCCACGGTATGGTAGTTACAAGTTCTAGTTTAAAAATATCAATTGAAATGTCCCGATTAAAAATGGTTTTTGATGACGTCCAGATCCTATGCCATAGTAAAATGGGCTCTATTTTTATAAGGTCTGAAACGTAAGTAACACCTAATTCAGTGTGGCATACATAGGAAGATGTACTACTAGGGACTGCCAGTAAGATTCTTAAAAACCCATTCTCAACTAATTGTAATGGATGCGTATCAGCATAACCCCATACACCCGAGCCATACATAGCTGTTGAAACACATTTGGCCTGATAGATACGAAGTAACTCTACTGGCGGACGTCTGCCCAGTTTCCTTGTAAATTTAACTAAGGCAGCAGTGGCTTTCATAAACATTAGTTTAATTGATTGTACTGCCTGGGTCCAAGTTCCGTTTTGCTCAAACAAAATACCTAGGTAGGATTTTTTTTTTTGTGTAAATTCAACCTTTTTTCCATCTATATAAATGTCTCTGCATTTAGAGCTACCGGCACCACATTTCATAATAAAAGTCTTTGATGTATTTACTCTAAGACCAAGTTCATGCATGATGAAGAAAAACAAGTCTATACTTTTTGTAGTCCCACCTGAGTGCGTGACATCAAAACGGAATCATCCGCATACCGAAGGGCGGGTATAGGTCGTCTATCAATATGAGGAAGGTCTTGACACTGGTTCACTAGTGCTTTGCCTAGACCATTAATATATAGGGTAAATAAAAATAGGGCCAGCACGCAGCCTTGCCTTACCCCTCTCTGTATCCTAAGCAAAGCTGTGCATTCTCCCCCGACACCGTACCGCACCCTCGCCTTTGCATCGCTGTATAGTTGCCTTAGGAAGTATATTATTGGAGGTTCCACACCTAGGTCCTCCAAGATCCTCCATAACTTATCGTGAATTACGCAATCGAAAGCCGCTGTGAGATCTACGAATGCTAAAAATAGCCTACCCTGCTTTGCTTTTGTATATTTCCCTATAATGATATTCAGATTTAGACTCAACAGTTCCTAAACCCTAGCGGAAACCAAATTGCAGGTCTGAAATTATCTTATTATCTTCGGCGCAATCCTGCAATCTTACAAGCAATATTCCCCCTCCTACTTTGACCAAAGAATCCAATAATGATATAGGACGATAGCTACCCGGGTCATGGTGATCACCTTTTTTAAAAATTGGGACCAGGGTTGATTCTGACCAGCTTTCAATAAAATGCGAGGAGCAGCTTGCTGTTATTACCTGTGTTAAAAGTGGGCCCCATAGCACCAAATTAGATTTATATAGATCTACGGGGACCCCATCAGGCCCAGGCGCTTTCCCACCCATACTTGCCATTATGGCACAGTTAACCTCTTCCAGTGTAAACTGGACGTCAGTGGGGTTAGTATGTAATAACAATGTCTTGATGATCTGATGATTGAGTTCCCATGGATTTTTCAGACATGGGGGATTTGAATATATTGGAATTATGTTCCAACCACTGGTTTTCTGTTATTGCCATCTCTATTGAAGGGGAATCCTGGGTGGTTAAAAAGGGGACCTTCACTGCCTTCCAGAATGCTGAACTGTCTCTTGATATGGAAGCTTCATGTAGCGCTGCCCATGCTTCTTTTCTCAATGTTACTTTACGCTCTTTAAGTGCACATTTATATGCCCCCCTAGCCGTTCTAATATCGTTGGTATTTCTAGGTTGTTTATGGAGCTCATTTTTTAAACTATGCCTTAGTGCATTTGGTATCAAACCATCCTTGTTTTTTACCACTCAGATAATTTTTCTGCACAAATAAGGCCTCTTTTATAGCTCTAGATATCTGTTGGAATGAGTCTGAAATGTTATCACAGGGGGTTGTTTCATCTAAACAAGCTGTAAAGGCAGATTTACATTTGGTTATTACATTCTTTGTGATTTCCTTTGGATTCACCAACGACCAGCGCAATGAATACCCGTTTATTTTACTTAGGGCTATATTCTGTACCATGTGAGTAGGTTTGTCCTTAGCATTTAACTGTTTATGCGATAATGTTAAAGAAACACTTAATGGAAAGTGGTCACTTAAGGCAATTTTGTGAGTTATAAATGACTTAACTCTGTCTGAATGACTATTTGAGATCAATATAAAGTCAATAGTCAAGAAGCAACCTCTTCCATTAAAGGTATGCCTGAGGGGGGACCGGGCGGGTACAAATTTCGTTGGCAAACCCTAGGTCAGAACCAAACATAACCTCATTTAGGTATTCCCCGTATCTTGTATGTGGGAAATGCGTATTGCTAATCCCATCCTCAATTGCAAACCCACACGAGTTTCCCCCATTTCTTGGGCATTGAGCAGAGTTAAAATCCCCCCCAATATTATAAAAACATCTTTTGTAATCTCGTTTTGAATTTGTTTTAGATCATTATCCAATTTTTTTCATTACTCTTTTAATCTGGTCAGCAGGCATATTGTTATAGAAATTAATCAAGACAATACAGTTTGATCTGTCTATATGAAATACAATTAATTGATAATATACTTCCTCTTTTCTCAATTCAATTCTCCGCATATTCACAAGATTTGATACATATGTGGATAGCCCACCCTTAGTCCTTCCCCTCTCCACTAGAATAGCTGCAGTGTGATAAGTTCTGTAACCATTAATGTGTACAGGGTCCTCTGTCCAGGTTTCTTGGATGCACATTATGTTAAACTTCAGTATGAAATCCAGCCATAATGGCTTGGCAAGCTTTGATCTAATGCCTGAAATATTCCAAAATACGAGATGACACATGTCTGAGTTGCTCTTACACTCAGTGTTTATGGCTAAGGAATTGTCAGGAGATACCAAGGGAATAAAAGGTATTGCTTGATATACAGAGTTAGCTGAAGTGACTATAGGGTCCTCAGTGATGTTCCTACTCCTGTACAAAAGTAGTTTTGTGGTGTACTTGGCTGATCCAACTTGTCTACTATATCGGGGTTTGAGCCTAACTTGAGGGCACTTATTCGTGGATCATTAATCGTAGTTTGGCTGCATTCTCCGGTACGTGTATTATGTGGGTCTATATCTTTTTGTAGTCAATCTACCTCTTCTAAGGTTTGAAGGCTATCAAACCGATTACATACTGGGACATTATATTTATATTGTGGCATATTCACATAATACCTGCTAATGGATCTTCTAAATGGTTCCTTTGGGGGTTGGTAGAAATAGCCCAGAGGTACTACATTAATACAGTGCGTTGTGATGAATTGATTCCCAGCTCTCCTCAATATGCTTTGTACTAGGTATGGCGATTTAAATGTTAAAACCACGCAGTCTCCTGGGAGATTTTTATAAGCTTTACTAACCCAGCTGACTCTTCTAACCATCTTAAATTCATCAAAGAGTACTTCGGTTAACCCAGTTTTCATACCTAGCCAGAATAGAGATTTATTTCTCAAGGCATCCCAGGCTTCGGGGACCTGTACCGTAAGTTTGGGGACATTTGCCAGTATTATTGTATAGGGTGTAGCTTCAGGTGGTAAACCCAGACAGAACAACTCCGCCTGTTGACTAGTTTGATTTAAAGACGTTGTTGGGCAATCATTACTTGGATCTCTTAGTGAAAAATTCTGGGCTTTTATCCCCCTCTGCTGATGCATTCTATTGTTATCGTTGTCCACAGGAGAGTGGCCTGCTACTGATCTAGTGGATCCTGTCAATATTTTTTGGCCCTCCTTCGCTATACGATCCGCCAAGTTTGTCCCTTAACCAGATTTGCCAACAGATTGTCATTGCCCCTTATATTAGTGTTAGTATTGGAATAATTGGGATTGCTTAGATGTCTAGTAATAGTTGCCTCAATTGTAGCTAGTCTTTCTCTTAAGTTGGCTAGAGTATCTCTTAGGTTATTAGCTATCTCATCCAGCTTTACGGTTAGCTTTCTTATGTCATCCTTTGCATTATAGGGCCTGGTGTTTGCAGATATTCCCCCACGTGTGCCTGCCTCAGATGGTACTTGAACTTTGCCCGCAAGACCTGTAATAAACACAATATCGAGGGTAATTTCTCCTGCCATTCTCCTGCTGCTTGCCATTTGTTAACTCTGACATTGCTCTTGTTAGCTGGCTTTTCGTTGGCTTGTGATCCATCACGTCATTTCCGTCTTCCTTCCGTTTTGCAGGAAGCAGCACCGACCAACTACTGTTTAGTTGCGCTGGGCTGTTATCTTGGCTGTTATCTTGTCATTTAGGGACTACTTCCTTGTTTTGAATGATTCTTCAGTCGTCACTGCTTGTTTCCTTTTACTTGGTCTAACCTTTTAACTTAGATTCTGAAAATTCAAGGTTTGTTCTTTGCTTCCTGCCTCAATTACCTCTTTGCTGCTGAAGCCCCACAGGAGGCTGCTCAGAAAAGAAACATTTGCAATGCAATACGTTTCACATTACTCAAAATGTGAGCTATTGGCATTGCGCATGCAAATTTTTTTTTCTTGTTTCAAATTATGCCAGCAGTAGCATAATAAGAAAATTAATTCCTTTCACAAAGGAAAAGGCGCAGTACCGCAGGCTGTTACTAGGTGTCCCTGGAACACCTAGAAAAGAAATTTGTTTCACGAAGGAAAGGACGCAGTACCTCAGGCTGTTACCAGGTGTCCCTAGAATTTCTTTCTAGGTGTTCCAGAGACACCTAGTAACAGCCTGTGGTACTGCGCCCTTTCCTTCGTGAAAGGAATTTCTTTGCTTATTATGCTACTGCTGGCATAATTTGAAACAGAAAAATCTATTGCCATTGATCCCTTTACAGCCGCAGCACCTCTGCAAGCACAGTGCTTCTCAGTACTTATTGTATTTATTGAAATTAATATTCATTTGTAGTTTTTGCATAGCGCTGTATGTCGCCCTTCGGTTACTTCAGGCCGCTATGCAAAGGAACAAAATATGGGAAGTTAGGGTTATAGGTTTTGTAGGGTCAATGTAAACACTGACTTAACTGAGAGCTTTCAAAAACTTTTCAATTTCTCACTTTCATTGCACGCTCAAAACACATGCAAAATAATAACACACAGATACTCCTAAAAACAAAACAAAAAAGAAAATAAGCAAGAGGGCTAACACAGTTGTGTGCGCCAGAAGCCTGTGAAATAAGGCGTGCATTTGTGGCAAACGAGGCTTTCCACCTGCAGTTATCAACATGAAAACTATGCCCTGTCATTGATCGGTCTGGCTCCTAGTTGCATGGTCCAGAGAAACGCCGCAGATAGATTTGCAATATTATGCAGTTCGTCTTCTGCGCCCTATGGTGCAAACTTGTAAATGCATGTTTATGTTGGCGCAGCACTCCCATATCGAAGATGCGACAGGGAAATAAAGCTCCTTTGAAAAGATGAAACTGCAGTTCATGAAACGAGATATGACATGTAATTCAAAAGAAATTCCTTTCACAAAGGAAAGGGCGCAGTACCGCAGGCTGTTACTAGGTGTCCCTGGAACACCTAGAAAAGAAACTTGTTTCACGAAGGAAGGACGCAGTACCCCAGGGTGTTACTAGGTGTTCCTAGAATTTCTATTCTAGGTGTTCCAGGGACACCTAGTAACAGCCTGTGGTACTGCGCCCTTTCCTTCGTGAAAGGAATTTCTTTGCTTGTTATTATGCTACTGCTCAGTGCTTTAAATTGGAAAAAATAAGTGCAGGTACTCATTAAAATAAGCTAGAGGTGTGGCAAGTGGGCGGAGCTAGGGGAGGGGCTTAGGGCAAGATATGATGGTACATAATGGCTTCTGTACCAGTTGCAGCACATATCAAAACACATGATATCCGTTTATGTAAACAAAACAGGTTAACTCATTACACAAAATGAAAGCCAAACAGGATGATATGTTAACATTTTACTTGTTTTGTAATAATTGCTGTTTCTTAATGCCCTACTGTTATTGTTGTTTGCATAATACTATATATTCTCAAGCGCACACACACGGAAAAAAACAAGCAGACATGTACACAAAAGCATTCCACACATTCCCTTTAATATATCTCCTGAGAGTGTCCTGATACTCTCCCTCGTACTCTCACTCAAAAACAGGCACACACAAGCAGGCAAGCACACGGACATAAGCAAACACTCACACTTACCTGCCATGGCTTTCTTAATTGCCGCTGTCAGAGTGCTGCCTCCATACCTGCTTTTGCACAAATTCACACAATAGTGTGAATGTGATTAACAGCACAGGGCCTAAATGGGCCCTCCACTGTCAAACAGGGTGTGATGGGGAACACAGGGACATCAGGCATATGAGCCCATGCTGAATAGTTCAGCAGCGGCTCAGCTCAGGACTACAGAAGTGCCTTGGCTCTCAGAGATATCCAACCCTGACAGCCTAGTGCTCACCAGCACTAGCAGTCAATGAGCCTATCTTTCATGAGTGTCTTTACTCTCCTTGGCAGTAAAGAAGTGGCAGTACTAACACTGATAAAAATAAGAAGTACCGGTACTCGGTACCTGTGAGTACCGGTCCATTTAAAGCACTGCCACTGCCCTTTACCCTACGACCAGGCTCTTCATGTCTCTTGCTGGTTCCTTGCCTTTGATCCATGTCCTCTCCACGTGCCTCTCATCTTTACCTAGCCTCTATCCTTCTCTCGCTGGTTCTGCCTCTCTTACTACCAACTCTCGCTTACTATCTCCACAAGTCTCTTACATTTTGTCACTTGTCCCTACATATATATATATATATATATATATATATATATATATATATATATATGATCCAAAGATACATGTGTTAAGAAGAAATGCACCAGATGTTTGAAAGTACACAAATTTGTGTTAAAATGCCATTTTTAAGTCCATTAATGATTTCGTAGCTCAGCAAATATCTGGCATTTTTATCTGTCACCTCACTTTACATTCCTCCCTCCCTCTATGTTTGTCTCGTCTTTCCCCCAACCAAATACATCACCAGTTGTCATGGGAGCTAATTCCTGGAGTGTTCCAACGTTCCCTGCTGTGCTTTGCCCTATGGGCAGGGCTAAATTCACACCCATTGTCCCAGTACCCTGGTCAGTCCCTGTTATCTTATAAATGCAGCAATTAGTGTTTGCGGGGCACACAAAGTGAAGCAGCTCCTGTGCTAAACATAAAGATGAAAAGAAAACAGTCTTTGATGAAGGTCGAGGATTGTATTGCGCTGCCACACGCTTTAGTAGGGCCAGTGCAATACACTAAATGGGACTGCATGACTGTCTGGCAGCCCCAGCCCATTTCACTCACCTAATGGAGAGGAAGGGAGGGGGCGAAATCACTTTCAGCCGAATGGTCTTTGCGCACCTGATCAACAGTGCAGGGTCTGTCTAGAGTCTAGACCCTGTCCAGTTAATCACAGCGTGATGTAAGCCCTCTCAACACCCTGCAGTCTGGGGCCATTGAAATGGACGCTGCTGGAATCTTCAGCAGCGACCCTGCAAAAGGCCACTGAAGGGCTCAGTGACTTACAAGCTCCTCGGAAGCCCTGCCCTGCACTGAGCTGGAGGAGATGCCTAACCTGAGCCTGCTGTGCCGCGGATCCGGGTACCGGTACTCTCCCTGGATAAAGAGAAGTGCCGGTACTGACGGCAAGAAAATTCGGAAGTGCCGGTACTCAGTACCGGTGAGTACCGGCCCATTTAAAGCACTGCTACTGCTGGCATAATTTGAAACGGAAAAATCTATTGACATTGATCCCTTTACAGCCGCAGCACCTCTCGCAAATGCATGTTCTTGCTAAAATGTTTCTGGAGCAAATAGGATGAAACTGATGTTAATGACCAGAATACAATTTAGATCATGTAATTATATTGTTCTCCATTAAAAAGTACGAATTATATTACAATATGCTAAATGATAAATTAATTAGGATGCTGTGTAGGAAGGGTCTGTGTACATGTTCTGCCAGAGGTATGCACAGAGATAGAGTACTACATTACGGTAATAAATAAGCCATGCATGGGAATAAACGATGCCTGTTTTCAGACAGCTGTCTTTACTAATGTGAGAGGCTGGGCCCAGGGACAAGAACAGCATCCAGCTGTATGTGTGTAGTTGTGTAGGAAGGGCCCCAGAAGAAAAAAACAACGAAGCTTGCATACAGAACGTAAGGTAAAATGGCACTTAATGATTTTTTCGCCATCACTGAGCATTTCAGAGATTGGCATCTCAGACGCAGGCAGCCCCATTGCACGCCTCTGTTGCTGATCTGTGACTGGAACTAAATCCTGGCCCTGCGAGGCGAAATTATAATTGACTTGTTTGCATCCATTTTCGGTGTCAAAAAAACATCCTTTGCAGGTCATTCTTCAAATAAAAATTGCAACAGCTGATCCATATTTCATGCTTGGCAAAGCTTCACCAATCCTTAGGGAGAAGATAATACGGATCCCAGAAACAGCAGCGGCGCATAATTTCACATTTTACCAGGGGCTCAGAATGCGATTTAATTCTGGAAATGGATACGTTTGGCCACTCCAGTAAGACCTGGAGCCTACCGATATCGGATGCATTAGACCCAATGGGTGAGCTCAGAACATAGCAGCAGCCCTCACTCCTTTCCTATTGCCAGTCATTCCCACACCCCTCTGTGTTTACCCCTCAAGAGCCCGTGAAAGCACATTTCTCGAATACGGCTGACTGGATTGTACATTAAATCCATTTAACACCCTCTGCCAACCATTTAAACAAGCATTTGCAATGCAATAGGTCTCACATTTACACGAGTTTGAGCTATTGGCATTGTAAATGACAATGCCTTTTATTTATGTTTTGGTTTTTAAAACATAAATAAAAAGCATTGCCATTTACAATGCCAATAGCTCAAACTCGGGTAAATGCGAGACCTATTGCATTGCAAATGCTTGTTTATGTAGCTTTGAACATGGAGTTCTTCTCTCTAACTCTGAGTCCTCCGTCGCTTTTACTTCTACAGATGGGTTTCTGGGGCGTTTTGAAGGGGGTTGTGTATCACTTTCCTGGTCACTAACATAGATTTGATCGGAAACATTTTGAACACAGCCGTTAAGGGGCTGTTGAACTTCTTTTATAAGAGATAGGCAAGCATGATCTCCTTTACTTACTTTCTGACCATTTCTCGCTGTTCCCCATGTACCCAAGGTTTCACAATTCAGTGTCTCTTCAACTGACAGAATCTGTTTTTCTATGGCCCCCACTGCCCCCGTTAGATAACTCATGAGTGTCAAACGTGGGCCAACTGCAGGTTTGGGGTTTTCCGGGGTCTTCTTAGTCTCTGCGTCTCTTTTCCCCATAGTTTGTATTATATGTGGCTCCCAGTGCTGTAGATACAGGACTAATAGTGGTCCACTAAGTTTTTAGTGGTCCAACAATTTGATGCCAGATTATTATCAGACCCTAGGATTTACTGAAATTGATGTTAGTGCTACAATGGATGTTCCACTCACCAAAGGTGTAAGACAAAGTGAGGAAAGTTGCTGGGAGAGGTCAAATCAAAGAGGAAGCGCACGGCCCGGCCTCTGTCGGGCTATGACGGGCTAAGACGGGCACGTCTAGTCCTGGTCTTGGCCCGGTCTTGGCCCGGGCCGAGCCCGGGCACGCCCAGCACTGCGGGACGCCTCGGAGACTTTTGTAGTGCTCCTGCGCTGGATTTCTGGAGTGGCGTGGCCCCTCCCCTCTCGGCCAGGGATCAGAGGTGCAGTAGTAAAGTGCTCCGTGCAGTAGATCAGGGGCAGGGACAATGGGCAAAGTGCTCCGTGCTTCGTTATCTGCCAAAAGAAATGTCAGATGAATGAGGGTCCCGTGCTGCGGGACGCCTCGGAGGCTTTTGTAGCGCTCCTTTACTGGATTTCCGGCATGTCGTGGCCCCTCCCCTCTTGGCCAGGGATCAGAGGAGCAGTAGTAAAGTGCTCCGTGCAGTAGATCAGGGGCAGGGACAATGGGCAAAGTGCTCCGTGCCTCGTTAGCTGCCAAAAGAAATGTCCGATGAATGAGGGTCCCGCGCTGCGGGACGCCTCCGAGGCTTTTGCAGCGCTGCTGCGCTGGATTTCCGGTGCGGCGTGGCCCCTAACCTCTCGGCCATGGATCAGAGGAGCAGTAGTAAAGTGCTCCATGCAGTAAATCAGGGGCAGGGACAATGGGCAAAGTGCTCCGTGCTTCGTTAGCTGCCAAAAGAAGTGCCAGATGAATGAGGGTCCCGCGCTGCGGGAATCCTCGGAGGCTTTTGTAGTGCTCTTGTGCTGGATTTACGGCGTGGCGTGTCGTGGCCCCTCCCCTCTCGGCCAGGGATCAGAGGAGCAGTAGTAAAGTGCTCCGTGCAGTAGATCAGGGGCAGGGACAATGGGCAAAGTGCTCCGTGCTTCGTTAGCTACCAAAAGAAATGTCAGATGAATGAGGGTCCCGCGCTGCGGGACGCCTTGGAGGCTTTTGTAGTGCTCCTGCGCTGGATTTCCGGTGTGGCGTGGCCCCTCCCCCCTCGGCCAGGGATCAGAGGAGCAGTAGTAAAGTGCTCCGTGCAGTAGATCAGGGGCAGGGACAATGGGCAAAGTGCTCTGTGCTTCGTTAGCTGCCAAAAGAAATGTCAGATGAATGAGGTAATAATGTTAAATTAAATTACATTATTTGAAATAGTCAAAAATATAAATAAATATAATTTATTTTAAAAATTTCTAAAGATAAAGTGTGGATTATTTACTTAAAAAATATTTTAACAACCATTTTTTGAATTCATATATGAATGCAACATTAAGTTTTATTAAATATAATTAAATGAATTGTAAGTAATTCTATACATCACATTCAATGATTATTAACGCCTAATGAAAAAAATGTAGGGGCATATTAGCAAGACCGGCGATAAAATTATCGCCGCTTTAGCGGCAGGAAACTGCCGCTAAAGCGGCGATAATGGGCTTGCTAATATGTGTTATGGAATTCAATAGAAGCCCAGCTTAGATGTGCAGGACATCTAACCTGGGCTTCTATTGAAATTCTATAACGCATATTATCAAGCCCATTATCGCCGTTTTAGCAGCAGTTTCCTGCCGCTAAACGGCGATAATTTTATCGCCGGTCTTGCTAATATGCCCCGTAATTTTATACTTTAAGGTTGAATTTGTTTTTAATTTAAACTTCCGAAAATACTTTTTTAATGTTAGTATATTTAAATTAACTAAAGATATAATTCAAAATAAATTAATAGTGGTGTAGCAGTTTTTAATTTTGTTCTACAATTAAAACAAATGTATAAAATTAATTTGCATTAATAGTTAATATTAAATATTTATACTTATTTTTGAGTTAAATAAACTTTTTCTCTTTCTCCTATACTCTACCATAGGGAGGACACACAGCCAGGGTGAAGCTGTCCCTATGGGGTTTTATTTTAAGTCTCTACCTCCATTATTTTCTATGGGAGGGTGTGGCTAAATCAGTGCCTGGTCATTTGTGGTGCTGGACTTACTGGTGTTTCTTTTTTGAAGTAGTAATTTACACGTGTAAATTTGACTCAACCCTTCCTTTTCAGGAGGTGAAGATATGATATATAATTTTTCGATAGGCCCCATAATATGTAAGTAAAGTAAAACATATTAAATTGGCGTATTTTTCAAGGATACGCTTAAATAATCAGCGCGTGCAGACACACCACAGAGTGCTGAGCCTTGCAAATGTTAGTCCCTTAACTAACCAACAACATTTTTATTTAACTTTTATTATGAATACGCAATACATATTTTATCTTACTAGGTTTTGCCAGGGACAGTGCACTTTTTGGTAGCCTTTCGGCTTCAATGCGGGTGGTCTGATAACCCATGTCCCTGTAATAATTTAGCTAAACAAGCCACTTTGCACTTTATCTTGTTCTGTGCACTTTACAAAACTATGAGAGTAAAATGTTTTCTCCCATTGCTGAAGTCACAACGCATCTGCCCTTAGAGAGATGGTTTTAGCTATTTGGATGCACTAGATTCTGCTGATAGTTGTATCACCGTAATATATTTTATAAGAGGGGTGCTTGTAATTTGAAAGCAGTATGGATAAAACAGCTTTCATTAGATGTAGTGTAGGTACTCAATGCATCTTATTTTAAAGGTTTTCACATCTGTATATATATTTAAATTAATTATAGAGTGATACCTGCTGTTTTAGAATTTTTGAGAAGATTGACAAGAACTCACAAGTCGGATTAATTTTATCAGAGGACCGCAGTGATTTTATTTATATATTTGAGTCTACTGGTTATATTGATTGATGTACCTCTTGTTGAATAAAGTACTTTTATTCATGTTTTATATATCAATAACTTTTAAAATGGTATATTTTTATCAAATAAGTATTTGATCTTGTGCTTTTATGATTTGCTTGCTAAAACGAATAAAGCTTTTCATCGAAAATGGAGTAATTTTACACTTTAATTTTGTGACTAACCAAAAGTAGTAAAGCTTCTCTAAAGTGTAAAAGTAAATTACAAGTCTAAATTACCTTTGTTAATAGTCGCAATAGTTTTAAAAAAGCCATTACAAAGTTCTTCCAGCAATTAAAAATTTTGAAAACCTGTTAAAGCACAGTCATTTCACTTTAAGTAGCTAAAGTGTTATGGAGTACAATATAGATATTGCAGTGTATTTTAAGTCGAAGGTTCATAATTCCTTTAACCCTTTTTGAGATGAAAGTTGTATCCTATTCAGGATTTTAGTTGATGGTCGATTCATGTATATTAAACATCTACAAAGAAAATTCTATTTTAGTCGTGTGTGTTTGTATATATATGTGATCAAGGGCAAGTGTTGCCTGAAACGCGTAATTTGAGCAATTCAATAAAGAATTATTGCCTATATTTCTGGTGGTTCGTGGTCCTTACGTCGATGGAAGCAGATGCGAGTCATTCTGTGGATTGGTGAAGGATCCTGGTGAATTCTTTAATATATATATATATATATATACTGTTCCACAAGTTCCCCAAAAGACTACCGGACCCAGAATGCATTTTTGACTATTTACTCACCTGAGTTTGATTTTGCAAATAAATTTGGGAGATTTACTGGTTATCCGTATGCTGGCAGTTATTCAATATCAGAGAGCCTCAGAAGAAGGGCGGAGGCCCGAAACGCGTCAGGCTCTGCTGGCGCTGGTTGTGCCTGTGTCTTCCCCTGCTTGGAGTGAGCCTACTGAGAGTGTGGCTCGCCTTTTGGGGAACTTGCGGAACAGTATGTGTACGGCCGCCCTGGCCGTGAGACGCACCGCCGTGCTATATAGCGGCTCCATTGCTGGTGGGGATATCAGTGCTACGGAACAGTTTGGATGAATTTTTGAACGGGGAGGAAGTGGATGGCACACCCGTGATTTGAGATTGATATTTATTGCATTATCTGCCAGCAACCCACTTGGGTTGTATTTTCAAAGGACTACCGGTCCCAGAATGCATTTTTGACTATTTACTCACCTGAGTTTGATTTTGCAAATAAATTTGGGAGATTTACTGGTTATCCGTATGCTGGCAGTTATTCAATATCAGAGAGCCTCAGAGGAAGGGCGGAAGCCCGAAACGCATCAGGCTCTGCTGGCTCTGGTTGTGCCCGTGTCTTCCCCTGCTTGGAGTGAGCCTACTGAGAGTGTGCCTCGCCTTTTGGGGAACTTGCGGAACAGTATGTGTACGGCCGCCCTGGCCGTGAGGCGCACCGCCGTGCTATATAGCGGCTCCGCTGCTGGTGGGGATAAGCGCTACGGAACAGTTTGGCTGAATTTTTGAACGGGGAGGAAGTTGATGGCACACCCGTGATTTGAGATTGATATTTATTGCATTGTCTGCCAGCAACCCACTTGGGTCGTATTTTCAAAGGACTACCGGTCCCAGAATGCATTTTTGACTATTTACTCACCTGAGTTTGATTTTGCAAATAAATTTGGGAGATTTACTGGTTATCCGTATGCTGGCAGTTATTCAATATCAGAGAGCCTCAGAAGAAGGGCGGAGGACCGAAACGCGTCAGGCTCTGCTGGCGCTGGTTGTGCCTGTGTCTTCCCCTGCTTGGAGTGAGCCTACTGAGAGTGTGGCTCGCCTTTTGGGGAACTTGTGGAACAGTATGTGTACGGCCGCCCTGGCCGTGAGACGCACCGCCGTGCTATATAGCGGCTCCGTTGCTGGTGGGGATATCAGTGCTACGGAACAGTTTGGATGAATTTTTGAACGGGGAGGAAGTGGATGGCACACCCGTGATTTGAGATTGATATTTATTGCATTATCTGCCAGCAACCCACTTGGGTTGTATTTTCAAAGGACTACCGGTCCCAGAATGCATTTTTGACTATTTACTCACCTGAGTTTGATTTTGCAAATAAATTTGGGAGATTTACTGGTTATCCGTATGCTGGCAGTTATTCAATATCAGAGAGCCTCAGAGGAAGGGCGGAGGCCCCAAACATGTCAGGCTCTGCTGGCGCTGGTTGTGCCCGTGTCTTCCCCTGCTTGGAGTGAGCCTACTGAGAGTGTGCCTCGCCTTTTGGGGAACTTGTGGAACAGTATGTGTACGGCCGCCCTGGCCGTGAGGCGCACCGCCGTGCTATATAGCGGCTCCGCTGCTGGTGGGGATATCAGCGCTACTGAACAGTTTGGCTGAATTTTTGAACGGGGAGGAAGTTGATGGCACGCCCGTGATTTGAGATTGATATTTATTGCATTATCTGCCAGCAACCCACTTGGGTCGTATTTTCAAAGGACTACCGGTCCCAGAATGCATTTTTGACTATTTACTCACCTGAGTTTGATTTTGCAAATAAATTTGGGAGATTTACTGGTTATCCGTATGCTGGCAGTTATTCAATATCAGAGAGCCTCAGAGGAAGGGGAGGCCCGAAACGCGTCAGGCTCTGCTGGCGCTGGTTGTGCCTGTGTCTTCCCCTGCTTGGAGTGAGCCTACTGAGAGTGTGCCTCGCCTTTTGGGAAACTTGTTGAACAGTATGTGTACGGCCACCCTGGCCGTGAGGCGCACCGCCGTGCAATATAGCGGCTCCGTTGCTGGTGGGGATATCAGCGCTACGGAACAGTTTGGCTGAATTTTAGAACGGGGAGGAAGTTGATGGCACACCCCTGATTTGAGATTGATATTTATTGCATTATCTGCCAGAAACCCACTTGGGTCGTATTTTGAAAGGACTACCGGTCCCAGAATGCATTTTTCACTATTTACTCACCTGAGTTTGATTTTGCAAATAAATTTGGGAGATTTACTGGTTATCCGTATGCTGGCAGTTAATCAATATCAGAGAGCCTCAGAGGAAGGGCGGAGGCCCGAAACGCGTCAGGCTCTGCTGGTGCTGGTTGTGCCTGTGTCTTCCCCTGCTTGGAGTGAGCCTACTGAGAGTGTGCCTCGCCTTTTGGGGAACTTGTGGAACAGTATGTGTACGGCCGCCCTGGCCGTGAGGAGCACCGCCGTGCTATATAGCGGCTCCGTTGCTGGTGGGGATATCAGCGCTACGGAACAGTTTGGCTGAATTTTTGAATGGGGAGGAAGTTGATGGCACACCCGTGATTTGAGATTGATATTTATTGCATTATCTGCCAGCAACCCACTTGGGTCGTATTTTCAAAGGACTACCGGTCCCAGAATGCATTTTTGACTATTTACTCACCTGAGTTTAATTTTGCAAATAAATTTGGGAGATTTACTGGTTATCCGTATGCTGGCAGTTATTCAATATCAGAGAGCCTCAGAGGAAGGGCGGAGGCCCGAAACGCGTCAGGCTCTGCTGGCGCTGGTTGTGCCTGTGTCTTCCCCTGCTTTTAGTGAGCCTACTGAGAGTGTGCCTCGCCTTTTGGGGAACTTGTGGAACAGTATGTGTACGGCCGCCCTGGCCGTGAGGCGCACCGCCGTGCTATATAGCGGCTCCGCTGCTGGTGGGGATATCAGCGCTACTGAACAGTTTGGCTGAATTTTTGAATGGGGAGGAAGTTGATGGCACACCCGTGATTTGAGATTGATATTTATTGCATTATCTGCCAGCAACCCACTTGGGTCGTATTTTCAAAGGACTACCGGTCCCAGAATGCATTTTTGACTATTTACTCACCTGAGTTTGATTTTGCAAATAAATTTGGGAGATTTACTGGTTATCCGTATGCTGGCAGCTATTCAATATCAGAGAGCCTCAGAGGAAGGGGGGAGGCCCGAAACGCGTCAGGCTCTGCTGGCGCTGGTTGTGCCTGTGTCTTCCCCTGCTTGGAGTGAGCCTACTGAGAGTGTGCCTCGCCTTTTGGGAAACTTGTTGAACAGTATGTGTACGGCCACCCTGGCCGTGAGGCGCACCGCCGTGCAATATAGCGGCTCCGTTGATGGTGGGGATATCAGCGATACAGAACAGTTTGGCTGAATTTTAGAACGGGGAGGAAGTTGATGGCACACCCGTGATTTGAGATTGATATTTATTGCATTATCTGCCAGCAACCCACTTGGGTCGTATTTTCAAAGGACTACCGGTCCCAGAATGCATTTTTGACTATTTACTCACCTGAGTTTAATTTTGCAAATAAATTTGGGAGATTTACTGGTTATCCGTATGCTGGCAGTTATTCAATATCAGAGAGCCTCAGAGGAAGGGCGGAGGCCCGAAACGTGTCAGGCTCTGCTGGCGCTGGTTGTGCCTGTGTCTTCCCCTGCTTTTAGTGAGCCTACTGAGAGTGTGCCTCACCTTTTGGGGAACTTGTGGAACAGTCTGTGTACGGCCGCCCTGGCCGTGAGGCGTACCGCCGTGCTATATAGCGGCTCCGTTGCTGGTGGGGATATCAACGCTACGGAACAGTTTGGCTGAATTTTTGAACGGGGAGGAAGTTGATGGCACACCCGTGATTTGAGATTGATATTTATTGCATTATCTGCCAGCAACCCACTTGGGTCGTATTTTCAAAGGACTACCGGTCCCAGAATGCATTTTTGACTATTTACTCACCTGAGTTTGATTTTGCAAATAAATTTGGGAGATTTACTGGTTATCCGTATGCTGGCAGTTATTCAATATCTGAGAGCCTCAGAGGAAGGGCGGAGGCCTGAAACGCGTCAGGCTCTGGTGGCGCTGGTTGTGCCTGTGTCTTCACCTGCTTGGAGTGAGCCTACTGAGAGTGTGCCTCGCCTTTTGAGGAACTTGTGGAACAGTATGTGTACGGCCACCCTGGCCGTGAGGCGCACCGCCGTGCTATATAGCGGCTCCGTTGCTGGTGGGGATATCAGCGCTACGGAACAATTTGGCTGAATTTTGGAACGGGGAGGAAGTTGATGGCACACCCGTGATTTGAGATTGATATTTATTGCATTATCTGCCAGCAACCCACTTGGGTCGTATTTTCAAAGGACTACCGGTCCCAGAATGCATTTTTGACTATTTACTCACCTGAGTTTGATTTTGCAAATACATTTGGGAGATTTACTGGTTATCCGTATGCTGGCAGTTATTCAATATCAGAGTGCCTCAGAGGAAGGGCGGAGGCCCGAAACGCGTCAGGCTCTGCTGGCGCTGGTTGAGCCTGTGTCTTCCCCTGCTTGGAGTGAGCCTACTGAGAGTGTGCCTCACCTTTTGGGGAACTTGTGGAACAGTATATATATATATATATATATATATATATATATATATATATATATATATATATATATATATATATATTAATAAACGGTAATAATAGTTGAACTAACAATTATAATTTTTAAAACTGTCATTTTTCAAACAATAAACAGAGATATTTTAATTGTTTTTATTTAACAATTTCCCTTTTATACAAATTATTGCATACCATTTTCTCTAATTGCAATTTTAAATAGGACACCTACATTTCACAGACTGTTTTGTAACCAATTCTTAGGGGCATATTCTCAAGGACTTATCACCGAGTTAGCGGCACTTTATCGTAACCAAAGTGGCGATAGATTTATCGCCCTATTCAGATACAGGTGCTAACAGCCAATATCGCCAGTTTTCCTGCGATAGCAGCCGCAAAAAACATCGCCACAGATGACACCGGAAACTAACGCTAATGAGATGCAGAGTAGGCGTTCCTGTGCAAAAAGCCGCGAAAACACCACTTCGCAATATTCTCTACGACCAGCCAGATCGGTGATAAGATCCCAAAACAGGCGAAAAGGTGCGTTAGCAGCACGGATTTAACACCTGCTCTTACCTGGTGTTAAGTCGGACGACAACCTGCACCACAAAAGGGAGGCCAGACCAGAGCCACACCTGAAGAACAACAGATGCCATGGAGCTACTGATCATGCAGCTCGGAGCCCCAAGAGGGCCACAACACCCACCGCCACCACACCCAGGCCCGCTCCCCCCAGATCCCCCCCGCCCCCCCGGGACTACCACAGAGGCAGCGCAGACAAAGACAGCGGACCATCAGAAAATGCACCAGCCTCACAGACTTAACACCAGAGGATGTCATTGCCCACTACAGGCTCAAAAGGACAACCATCCTCTGCATCCTGACCATCATTGCCCACAGGCTGACGGTACCAACACAGTGGACAACCAACATCCCTCCGCAGACAAAGCTGCTGGCTGTACTGCACCTGTTGGCCTCTGGGACCTTCCAACCAACAACTGCCAGAGTCGGCGGAGTCTCACAGCCAGCCCTATCCAAGTTCCTCACACCTGTCTTGGATGCCATCATCAGCTTGGTACCCCAGCACCTTTACTTCCCACACACTGCGCAGGAACAGCTGGAGACCAAGCAAGGCTTCTACGCCATAGCTGGCTTACCGCATGTGTTGGGGGCAATCGACTGCACACATGTACTCCTCGTGCCCCCTGCCGCCACTGCACACAATTACCGCAACAGGAAGCACACGCATTCCATCAATGTGCAGGCAATAGTGGACCACCTGGGACTCTTCACCAATGTCGTCACCAACTACCCAGGCAGTGTGCATGATTCCTTCATCTTCCGACAGTCCATCATCAACCAGCGCTTTCAGGATGGCACCTATGGGAATGCATTGCTCTTTGGTAAGTACCAAATGAACACACCACACACCTCAACTACACAGTCATGCAGCTCACGACTCTGGGAATGCACACGTTACAAACTCACATACAACATGCCAAACAACATGCCCACCTACCAGACACGACAGCACAACTTACTATGGTAACCTGGGCTAGCCATGTACACAAGCCATCAACGGCATGGCACTTCAGCCACACAATAGCAGAATGTGGGGAGAGGTGGGAACCAGGCATGTGCGAAGGTGGCAAGTGACCCATGAATGAGAATGTACACAATGCCAAGTGTGGCGTGGATGAGCTGGACAGACTGCAGTATGCAGACCACAGACATGTCCATGTCGACATATACTGCTGGTGTCTGGAGTGTAGTGGACAGTGGATGCAACCATGTCACCCCATGCAGTGGGGAAGATCGCGGAAATGTAGTATGTTACGTCCCCCCCTGTAAGTGTGAGCGGAGTGGGCTGGCCCGCCGTACGCCAGGCCAGTGTAGGGGTGTGAATAAAAAACCCGTTGCTCTGGGCGTGGTTCTCTTCCGGAATGGCCAAAGTGTCTGCCAGGGCGGCGCCTCTCAGCCTGCCATGAGGCCGACGCCGTGAGCGGCGGTGCCTGCGATCCTGTGCGCCTGCTGCACCCCAGGCCACTGGTCCCCAGACCCTTCTTGGCCGCCCCTGCGCAACCAGGCCTCACTGCTCACCTGCCGACACCGACGTGTGTCAAAGAGGGCCCACCAAGTGCCGGTGCAAGTTCCAAGCCCGAGGCCCACGACCTTGGCAGCCTCCTCAGACCATCACGGCCTCCGCGACACAGGCCCCCAGCACTCCTTTCTCGTTGACGTACTCCACCGCTGCCTCCGGCCTACACTGCGGTCCAGTAGGTCACACATTTGGAACTGAGTCTTGATTTTCCTATGGCAGAGTTTATACCATTGTACAGGCCTCATCGCAGACTGCATCCCCTTTCAGCTCTGGTGACACTAACTCTGTGCCCCGAAATTCAGGGACACTCTCTGGTTGAACTTTGGTGGCGTCTGAGTCTATGGCCTGGGGGTTGTCTTCATCATCATGTAGCTGATACTGACTTGGTGTTAAAAATGAGTCTGTAGCATTCATCTCCTTCATATTGCCTGTTTCTGCTTGGTTCTGACCTCTGCATCATGCCCTGGAAGAACACCTTCCACTGTCCCCCGAAACACTCCGCGACATTCACCTTTGACATCGAAGAGGACCCGCTCAGCTCTCGTGGCCCTACCTCAGTGCACCGCAAGTCACCGTCCCGTGGCGCAGTGCATCTGGGGCCACTAACTCTGTGCAGCTCAAGTCGTGGACCCTTGCTGTTTGAACTTTGAACTTCTGATTGTCTGATCACTGTTGTAGTTGTTGCCAGCACCAACCACTCCCTGAGGGCTGGCTTACACTCACCCCACACCCATCCAGCACAGGCGTCACTGGACATGTGACCCTGGCAATAAAAGGGGCCGGGCGCACGTGCCCGTAGCCAGTTCCACAAACTATCTAAGTGTGTCCGTGTGGTCATTATGTATGCATGAGGGCCCCGGGCCCTACCACATTACATTGTGCTGTGTACAGCGGACGCAACCATGTCACCTCAGGCAGTGGGGAAGAACTGTGTTGTACCCCCCTGTAAGCGTAAGTGAAGTGGGCTGGCATACGACAGTCCAGCGTAGGGGTGTGGATAATCAGCCCGGGGCTCTGAGCGTTGCTAAGTGTTGGCCTTGCCAAGGAAGTAACCAATGCGTGTGTCTCTGTTGTAGTGTCGGCGCCACCCGTCCCGCAATGGACAATGTTGCGATGTAGCATGCCCCCAGAGTGCGGGCTCGGCCGAAGGGATAAATGAAGGAGCGCAAGCCCGCTCGGGGTCCGGGATCATACATGCCAGCTGTTGTGTGTGTTGCTATTACCGCAGCATAGGCCAAAGGACTACCCTCAACCGCATTGCGAGTTCAGCCAGCCATGAACTCTATATCTGTGTCCGCCCTATCCTTGCCGTAGGCCTACACACACGTGGCCGCCCTCCTTTAACGCACAACATCACAGTGTCGTTGTCAGGCTTGTGGACATGCGCAGACAGGCATGACAATGGTGTGCCGTAGGAGTGCAAGTGATGCAACCGCGCTGCGCACACTAGTAAATAGGCTCGGGGGGAGGGAGGAGCAGCAGTGAGGCTACGTAATACACATTGATGCCGCTCATTTGCTACAGGCAGTACCTGTCAAACAGGAATCACTAAGTCACACATATCACACACCAATGAACTAGTGAGCCTGCCAACACATCATGCAGAACCAACTTTTGACTCATGTCTCTCTGCACTGTCACAGGTGATCAAGGATATGCACTCTGCCCTTGGATGATGACACCCCTCTGAGCCCCGAACACACAGGCCCAGAGGCAGTACAATGCGGCCCACAAACGCACCAGGGGCATCGTGGAACGCACATTTGGCGTGCTGAATTCACGTTTCAGGTGCCTGGACATCACAGGTGGAAGGCTCCTGTACAGCCCAGGCATCGTGTGCAAGATGATCGTTGCATGTTGTGTGTTGCACAACATATGTGTACGCACCAATGCCCCATGGCTATAAGTGTCAGATGCACCGGACGATGATGAGGAAGATGAGGCAGGTGGACCACACCCCGCTGCAGCAGCAGCAGGAATAGCCCGTAGGAACACCATCGTTCACAATTTCTTCACATGAGCACGTCACATTGTCACAGTCCTTAGCAATCATGGGACAGTACAAAATGACCACAGGCACAGCATGTGCAAACAAATTCATTACAACACACATTCCCTGTGTGCATATTACTCCTCTGTACAAGCACATCACTCTGACAAGTGTAAGTGCAACATGTAGTGCTAACAATCTCATGAATTGGAAATAGATGGTGGGTGTGTCACCTCTGTACAGAGAGGCTGTTTAGGGTGTCACGTATTCGAAATGCCATTTCTGTGTGTCAAAGATAGTACGGAATCCCACTCATCAGCGTTTCACATGTGTCCCAAATCCTTACATATAGGCTGTCATTTGTGACCTACAATTGACAACAGGGCTTCTTTTGGGGTCAAATATGTACCACCATGATGCAGGGATGCACCCTGTGACTCAAGTCCCACAACATGAGCTACATGTACGTAAGGGGGAATCACTGCCCCTACATTCGTCCATGCTTTCATACTTGATTAATCATAGACATGACACATCTGTGTGTATTAGAATGTATTATTCACGTTCAGTGGAGTGTTGAAGCTGTCTTAGTACTGGGCCATGCAGACAACACTTTACAATGTTGCCCCGTGGAGGGCCAGCCAGAGTCCTTTAGGGATTGACAAGTTACTCGGAACGGGAAGAGTCCAGTCCGCAGGCTGATTGCTGTGTCATTGTTGAGCATGCAAAATATGGCAGTCCATGTCGAGGTCCAAGGTTAGTGTCGCAGAGTGTGTCGGGGGACAGTGGAAGGTGTTGTTCCAGGGCATGATGCAGAGGGCAGACCCAAGCAGAAACAAGCCATATGGTGGAGATGAATGCTACTGCTTCCTCCTTACCACTGGGGCAGATTCATCCTCTGACGTTTCATGTGCCTCACATGTGGGTGGTGGTGTTTGGTTTGCAGCACTGTGTGACACTGACACATCAGGGGCTGGAGATGTGGATGTAGAAGTAGCAGCAGCATTCATCTGCGCAATGTCTTGTGGCATCACTCCCATGATGAGGATCTGCAGGGCATGAAAGTTCCCATCTACAGCTTTCTCGTGTGCAGCCGTGGTAGCCATTCTTTGCACCTGCATCCGCTCCATGTTCTCCATGACCCTCCTTATGTTTCCCAAATGACGGATGACATTGCTGTAGCCACTCTGACTAGACAGTTGTTGTTGTCTCCGAGTCATGACTCCAGCGACGCCAGCCATGGATTGTTGGAGGGCATGGGGCAGACTGTGGGTGTCCGTTAGGGAGTGTAAGTGGTCCCTGATGGGACTTAGACACCCACGTATGGCATCTAGTTTGGCTGCCATGAGGTCGAACCCCACCGCACCTGGTCAGCCAGCTCCTTCTGGCAGTCTAACACATGGCGTTGGAACGCCATGTGTTCTTCGGTGAGGTGCTGGGAGCCAGACGTGGTGGTGGGAGCTTCCTGCTGTGTGGTCTGTGCAGGGGGTGGGATCACCTCGATGGTGCTGGGCTGCCCTGCTACTGGAGGTGGGGTGCGGAGGTTGTCCATGAACCGTTGGAGTTCGTCGTAGTCGATGTCCTGGAGGTCGTCTCCATCATCGCTGACGTGATGTAGGGTCTGCTCTGCAGGAGGTGTTGATTGTCCCTCTGCAATGTAATGGGGAGATGCAGTTTCACAGTGTGTTCCATGTATGTTGACGCATTGGCGGAGTTTAAATACAGACTGCATGACAATGTACATTGTGACTGTTTGGGAGGAGATGCCTATTTGATGCGGGACAGTGGACATTTGTACTACATCACGGATGTGAGGTTGTACTCGTACATTGTCGTCTCACAGTTTCCTGCTATGCCAGATGTGATTGGCCATTTTGTACACCCAAGCAGCACAAGTTGTGTCCTGTGTTCTGTTGTGAAAGTGTTGCAGTTTGTACCACATTGTTGTCAATGTTGAGGTGCTCTTATTCTTATGTGTGTGTGCTGCATTGTGGGTGAGTCGCCCCTGCAGCTCTGATTTGTCTGCCCCTTATCCCTTTCATGCGGTGTGCCTTTGACTTCTGTGCTTCTACAGTGCTGAGATGTTGCGGACTTGGGTGAATTGGGCTCTTGGTCGTGTTGTGTCTCTTGGGCATGGTTTGTCCGCAGATGTGTTGTTGACGTCAGGGGTTGTTTGTGCACGTGGATGTGTCAGAGTGTGACCTGCTCCTTTCCGGATGTGGTCCACACTCAGTCACCTCAGTGTCGTGGCATGCACCATGTCATGATAATTGGACTGCAGCCATGCTAATCGTCATGCAGTGTCACTTGCATTGTCAGTGTGGCTCACGGACCCGCAGCTTTGCTGGGTTCAGCACATGTGTATGGGTTTGTTGTGAGATTAGTGATGTGTGGGGAGGGCCCCCTCCGGGCACATTGTCGATGGGTGCCTACTTGCTGTTTCTATGTGTGTTGCAGTATGCCAAGGTGATCGGGGACATGATCCAGAGTCATTGTGGGTGTGCAGTGTGCTCTACTTAATTATGCATGTGTGCCATTGTGCCCATCTCCCCCCGTCCCCCCAGTCCCTGGTTGGTACTCACCCTGTTGATGTTGTGTCAGGTCATGTTGAGCAGTGTCCAGATCCACTACTCCTGCCACCGTATCCCGACTGATGACTGTGGCCACCATTTTCTCCATGTCATCCAGCTCCTGGTGTGCCGCTGGACCCCCACCTCCAATCTGCATTGCTGCTTTCATGTTGGCATCGAGTTTCTTCTTGGTTTTGCCCTTCACATCATTCCAGCGCCTCTTGACCTCTTCCATTGTCCTCCTCAACTCTGCAACTGCATTCACATAGTCCAAGATAGTCTGCCATGTTTGCGTCTTTGTTGCCAATGACATGTTGGAGGTGACGAACAGTTGTTGGTAGTGTTCTATCACCTCCGTAATGATGATCCTGTTTTCCTGTGGACTAAACCGCGTCTTCCTCTTCTCCTTGGCCTTCCCCGACCCCGTGGTTCCTTGCTGGTCGTCTGTGGGGCTTGTGGGGTTCGCGTTGTCCTCTGCACTCGGTCCAGGTGCATCCATGGTGCTACGCAGTTTAACTTTTTTTTGTCTTTTTTTTCTGCTTTTATGGTGCATTTTCCCGCATGACGCGTGGGAATTGCAGGCCTGTCGCTGGTTATCGCTGATTTTTGTATCGCGATTTGGGGCATTGCGACTTTTTTCGCGTTGTGTTTCGCATTTTTTCGGCGTCACGTTAATTTTGACGCAGTCATTTGACGCGTTATCGTGAGACTATCGCATGGTGCAGCCGGGTTGAGAATACAACGTTAACACTGTGTTATTTTCCCGCGATAGGCTGCGATGTGCAAAGTTGCGTTAAGCTAATTTTGCGATAATTATCACACGTTCTTGAGAATATCCCCCATAGTTTTCCTTTAAAAAAAATAGCACATAGTTTTAACCCCTTATTCAACACTTTTCTTCTAAATAGATTGCGGAAAAAAAAATCGAAATAAATATTGAGACTATATTTGAGAGCATAACATATGTTTTGGTACAAAGATGTGAGAAATGGAACTGGTCTTTGAAATATGAAATGAGAATTAGGACTCATTTTGGCTATATTACACAGTGAGTCCTCAGTAGAAAGGCTTATCCTTTTATCTGGGATGGACTAAGTCAACAGATAGCCGTTTGTAGGTGGTGGTGGGATAGGTTCGCGACACAGATGTGTGCAGCTAGTTACAATGATTTTACTGATATTTTTCGCATTCACACATGAATTGCATTGCAAAATTCTGTAATTCATAGTTAAGTAGTTATTTACTATTTGTTTAAACAGTTAATTTCTGGTCTTCTGTCCTCGTTTAAGGATTAGCAAATGCAGGACTACCTGACTTAGAAGATGCCTATTGCCAACCCCATAGATCCCCATACTTGGGGCCTCATTTATGGCATTTATGCTGCCCTGCCCTATGCCAAAGTGAAAGGGCAGGAATGCCCTGTATTTAAGCAGTACAGTGCATTCCTGCTCTTTCTGCCTGCGCAGGCGCTGTTTTGGCAGCCTAGCGCCATGGTGTAAGGGTGCCTCTGTTGCAGGCAGAATAGTTTTTGTGCAGGAAGGGGCGCCTTCCTGCACAAAAGCAATCCAACGAGACATTTTCCTCTTTCTATATATACTGCAGAATACAGCACACATGGAAAGAGGGAAAAACAAGAAGAAATAAACATATTTCTCCTTGTTACCCTTCACCTTGGGAGGCATATAGATTTGACTCTTTCCAGGTTTCCACCACTTTGTAAATCTGGTGCAGTATCAAATTACATGGGTGTTGTGTGAGAAAAACCCACTGCAACACCCATGGAACGCCTCCTGGGTGCAGAGTAAGGCTTGTAGCGATTTGTGCTGCATCGCCTCACTCATGATTTTTGAGGCCACTCAAAGTCATGCAAGGTGCCTTTGTGTGGCTTCATAAATCATTATGAGTGCTCTACGTCATGCATGCACCACTTTACGTGGTCAAACGTGACTCAGGGCTCTCATAAATAAGCCCCTTGGTTTTTAATGGTGCAAGCTCAGCAAGCTCCATCATTGCAAACATTTAGCCTGTGGCAAATCTGCCGTAAGGCTGTCATGTTTTTAAATATCTTGATACTCTTATTCCTTGTTCACGTCTGTCATGCAATTCATGGCAACTGTGAGCAGGAAGAAACAAAGACCCCAACCGGGTTATTGCTTTTTTGATTTTCAGAACCAAAGCCTCACTTCAGTAGTCTGTTTCTGAAAATCACAAAAACATCAAGCAGTTGCCATGATATGATGGTGACCAGGCATTCCATTTTCATCCACAGTGTTTCAACCATGCCAACAGGAACATTTTAGGAGAAAAGATCCCAGACATGACAGCAGGGATTTCTCAATATGGCGTGTTTCACTGCTATGCTGGCAGAAGTTGGGCTTCTACCATCCGAGTGGTGTGGTGGATTACTCAATTGGTCATTAAAATATAGTTAATGTTTCAAAGACAGGGGGGCATATTATCAAGAACGGCGTTAAAATTATCGCCGGTCTAGCGGCAGAAAACTGCCGCTAAAGCGGCGATAATGGGCTTGATAATATGCCCTGAGAATTCCAATAGAAGCCCATGTTCACACCAGAACATGGACTTCTATTGGAATTCTCAAGGGCATATTATCAAGCCCATTATCGCCGCTTTAGCGGCAGTTTTCTGCCGCTAAACCGGCGATAATTTTTAACGCCGTTCTTGATAATATGCCCCATGGTCTTCTATTTAGGGTTAATGCTACCTGCCTTTCCTTTCAACACAAATGTATTTTGGTTTTTCGTCTAAAATGACTACAGGCAGGGTGCTGCTGTCAAGAGAAAACAAAGGGCCATATTCTCAAGGAAGTGGCGGAGAGAGGCGTTAGCCTTCTTGGCTTAACGCCTCTCTCCACCACTTCGGAAACGCGAGGCTGCACCCTATTCTCAATGATATAGTGCAGCCTCGCGTTTCCCCCTGCTATGGCGCTAAGTTTCACAACTTAGCGTCACTGCAGGCACCCTTGCACCAGAGTGCAAGGGTGTCTGCAAGCAGGGAGGTTCGTTTATGTACAGGAAGGTGCCCCTTCCTGCACATAAACAAACCATGCAGCACACATGTAAGTTACAAAACGGCATTTAAAAAAAAGGTTTGTTCATGTACAGGAAGGGACACCTTCCTGTACATGAACAAACCATGGCATTTTGCTTTCTCCATGTGTGCTGCACAAGGCAGCACACATGGAAAAAGCAGAAACGAGGAGAAATAAAGCATTAGCATTTCTCCTCGTTTCGCCACCTTAAGACCAGATTTTTCCTGGTCTTAAGTTTGGCGCTACCTCCTATTTACGCTGCCCTTGTGAATAGGCGGTAGCGTCAAACTCAATGGGTGTTGCGTTGGAACGCCCACCGCAACACCCACTGCACGCCCCCTTCACGCTAAAAACAGCGTGAAGGGCGCCCTATTCACAAGGCAGCGTTAAGCAGAGTTAAGCCACTTAAGGTGGCTTAACGCTGCCTTGTGAATAGGGCTAAGCCCCTATCCCCACAACAACGTCACTGAAAGTGACGTTGTGGTGGCAATGGGGGCTTGAGAATATGCCCCAAAGTACTGTAGTGAGGCATGGGTAAGGACAATCCATCGGCCTGCTGCCCCACTTTCCCCTCACTTCTGTTGGGCTGGAATCTAAATGGGTAGGGCCAGGGCCTGTAATAGAAAGAGGACTCATTTAATGTGTGCCATATGCTGTCTGAAAACTGTCCTGAGAGTCTGTTAAACTTGGCTTCTCTGTGTAGTCATTCCTCTTTCTTCCTTCAATTAAAGGAGGATCATTCTAAGAGACTTTTAGAAGAGGTTACTTTGTCGCTCTTTGTCTCTTATGTCCTGTGCTGCAGTGCCAGGCGGGTTACAGCCTTATTAAAATAAAGCACATGGATGTTTTAGAACCTTCATTTGATCTAAAACAAGGCAAATTTGTCAGTGTACTGCCTTCCTCTGTTTCTGCAAGACTTATTCAAAAGAATGAGTTTCTGTGTGTTTTCTAAACCTGAGTGATAGACGGAGCAAGACAGATGGCGGCAGAAGCAGGATACTGCTGATAAATTGCTGATGGCGACCAATGTGGAGGAGTCTGGGTGTGTGCTCTAACATAGCAAATTCTGGATACTTAAGTTAAAAACCTGGGTCAGGTCAAGAAACACAGCACAGATATGTTTGTTTCTCTGTATTAGATATTGTTTGCTCAAAATATTCAAAACTAAACAATGCCCATTGTTTGACAACCCGTCTCTGAAACACAACTGATTTTACCTTTTATTCTCTTTAGCCCATTCTTCATACAAAGGCAGTATCCATTCTTCTGTAAATTTGCTGAATATATATGTAGGAGTATTACCTGCTTTTATAACTCTGGGACTCCACTTTCCATGTATATTGGTGCAATTACGCCCTTTTCAGAGAGTGTGACTTGGTTTTTTTAAACTGTAATACCACTTATTAGACTAAACACAACTGGGGATGAAGTCAAGACCTTTCACCTATTGATAAGGGAAGACAATTTGACTAGTGTTTGACATGTTCAGCTAAATGCCCACTTGCCCATGTGAGAGTAACCTGGCCCAGAGCAAAAAAGGGTTGAGTCACCATCCATGTCCATAGTTCCCATCTTATCTTTTAAATCACCAAGCAGTACAATACAATAAAGAAAAATACACAGACATTTCGAGACGAGTAGCAAACTGGCTTTGAATGTTGTAATACTGTTTCTGAACATTAGAATCCTACGTGTTAACAAAAGCCAGTTGACCGTGACAATAACCTGCAGATGATATTGCTTTATTTGCTGCTTGGGATGCTCTCTTGAATAATAATGAAGGGTGCCCTTTGAAAACTGATTAGACAAAGATTGATATTTGCAAACAAAAGAAAGGGCAAGCTCTTGTTCACTTCCTTGATCACTTGTAAGATGTTTTTGATCATTATTCTGCTATTGTAAATATTGCTAAATTTGCTCTGGTGGCTGTGGCTGCTGCCTTCGTTTAAGGGATGTTATCTAAAGTACAAGAAAAATTGAGAACTATGGGCCTCATTTATGAAAAGTGACGCATCGCTGTGTGTAGGAGAGTAGGATCTGCCTCTTATGTTGCCCCCACTTTTTTTCTGATGTTTACACTGGTTTCTGGCTATAGTCTGGCTGGGTCCCTGCCAATCAGGGCCCCAGCCTCTCTGTTCTCTCTAAACGACTTGGAGTGCACTCTAGGTGCACTAGTGATTGGATACTGTGGTACCTTATGAGTCCCTAGTATATGGTACCTTAGGTACCAAGGGCATAGGTACTTCACAGGCCTACCAGGGGCTGAAGCATGTATTATGCCACCCCTGGGAAGCAGACTAAATCTGACACCACAGGCCTGCTACTGCAGCCTGGGTGAGGAAGTGCTAGCACCCCTCACCGAGATATAGGTCCCCTATATCTCTCCTACACACACATATAAACCTATCAGTCACCCCTAAGGCAGGCCCTATCAATTCTGAGGGCAGGGTGCTTGGCTTCTATGTGAGGGGGTGCCTCTGCCTGAGCAGGGCCCCTCTGCAGCTCTCAGAGTCCATTCTCTGGTGCTGTTTGTGGATGCGGTTAAACCATATACTTTTAAGTGCATTATATCCTCACGGTAAAATGCTAACTTTGGAATGGCTGCATCGAATCATGTCGTGTTTGGTGTCAAACATCTTGGAATACTACCCCCCTGCCAGTCCTGGCGGCGGGGGTAGCATTCTACCCTTCTAGAGGGATAGACATGTACCTACTGTGGAAACGCGGTAGAATCCTGCAGAGCCATGGCATCACAAAATGGATGCCACCAGTCACAGACACTGGGCTGCCCTCCTGCTGATGACCAACACTCGCAGTGGAGGAAGCCCAACAATAGATATCCTGTCCCAAGGGGGTGTGACCACCTTCCAGACAGGGTTTAGTGTATTGGGGCTGGGTGGGTGCACTCTTAGAGTGCTTTGAAGTCCTGCACTGGGGGAGCAGAAGGCTCCTCTGTGCATATGCCAGTTCAAACCGGCTCAGGGGCTACCTGTCCCTGCTCTGGCACGAAACTGGACAAAGGGAAGTGGGTGTAGCCACCCACTCCCCTGACCCTCCCATAGGTAGGGTCATAGAGCTAGTCCCTCCCTTTCTTTTAGTATAAGAGGGGGAACCTGTGCATAGCACCCTAGATACCCCTGGACGATGCTCTACAAGAAGAATCCCGGACCTTCGATGTTCCACTACCTTTGGAAGACTGAAGAATCTCCCTTGGAGTCAAGGAGTGACTCCCCTGCTTGGCAGGCACCAAAAACTACAAACAACTGTCACAAACTACGCCGCTCCCGCCGGAGTCCGAAGTCCCTGCAGCCCAAGAAGTAGATTTCCTGACTTCTCAAAGGCCATCGTGAATCCCCAGTGAAGCTGACGCCAGTGGACCCCAAGAGTAACGAGTTACCGCGACCCCTGGGTACCGTGCACTATTGTCAAGTGAAACCCCTTCACAACATTCCACAAACTTGTGCTTTGGACCACGTATGGTCCTAGCCTCTAGCAGGAAACCCTCCGAAGATCCGAGGCCTACCACGTCCTGAGTGACCGTGGGCCCCTGTGAGCGAATCCTCCCGAGGCATCTTCGCGATCCTTTGCCAGCCGGCTTGTGGGTCCCCAGAAGACTTTCTAAAGAAACCAAAGGGCTACCCTGGTTGCTTTCAGGCCTGCCCTGACTTAACTGTGCTGGGTGAGTCCCACAGACCTTGCTGGTCTGCGCCATTGCCTCTTCACCCTTTCCCCGAGACTTGCTGTTACCAAGGCTTGTTGGCTCCGATCGAGTCGCCGACACGGCAGTAAGCTGCAGACATCGTGGGACACGCTGAATCCAGCTCCTGGTTGTCATCGACGCCTCCTGGACCTCGTGGCTGAAGAGTCAAGGCAACCGCGAACAACCTGAATCTTGCGACGACGGTGGGCATCCATCTTCATTGCCCCGAGTCACTGCCAAGTGACTTTGAACACTGTCCCCTCTGCTTTCAGGTCTTCCATCTTCCGAATCCAGGCTTGGATTCCTCCGGACACTTCTCCTGTCGCCGCAAGCAGCAAGTCTTCACTGGCTCCCATTGAAAACGACGCCGCGACCCGACACCAAAGAACACCTATGCACCCGGCTCCCCTGGGTGAGGTAACTTCAGCACTACGGTGCTCCTGTGGGTGTGGGCCCTAGAACCACTTACCCTGTAAGTGACTTGCTTGTAGCTTCCCTCGAAGTGTCCTAAAACTCTAATTTTCTAAGTGCGACAATTGCGCTGACTCGTACAGGGTTCGCGTCTGTGTTAGACACACCGCGTCCATCTCCTTTGTAACACTATCTAGAACTGTATCCTTCGACTCGTACTGAGTCCGATCAGTGTTCGCCTCGAACACACAAAGGACCTGTAACACTGAGATCTCCATTGCACTGACTCGCACAAGGTTCGCGTCTGTGTTAGACACAGCACGTCCATCTCCCTTGCAATTCTATCTATAACCGCGTCCTTCGACTCGTACAAGGACCGATCGGTGTGTTCGCCTCGAACACGCAAGGGACCTTTAACATTGAAATCTCAATCGCGTCTGAGCGCATAGACTCGCACAGGACTCGCACCGGTGCCAGGTCACCGCGTCCGTCCCCTGTGGGTCTCTAACAACTACCTGGGGTGGTTCTTGGGGGTCCCTCGATTCTAGATGCCCTAGACCTAGGTCTAGCAAACTAAGATTGTGATATTCGATTGTGCTAAACTTATTTTGATAACATTTGACTTGTACATATGTTCCTGACCTCTAATCTCATAAAGAGATTAGTAGAGAGTGTTTATTAATAAATACATATATATATTTGATATATATACCTGTGTGGTGTCTTTTCATTTGGTGATTCAAGAGATTGTGTGGTAAAACAAGCTGCTTTACATTCCTTCAAGACTTAGCCTGAAGGCTGCTCTCCACAGCTACCACTAGGATAGCTTTCTATAAAGGTTGTCTTAAACCTATCTACCATAAGAGTCGAATTGTTCTGGTGCAAGGTGTCCACTTTAATTAGTGAACAGCATATGCCAGGCCAACTTCTCACATTGGTGGGCAGCGTGTGGGATTCCAGCTTGCTATTGTTTTACCAGAAAATCTCTATTTGAATTACTAACTGAAAACCACTTTAGGTACTCAAGGTACATATAAAGTCAAGCTTAGTATCAATAAGTTCTACTGAACTTAGAGCTGTGTGCCAAGGGATAGCACACCCTTTCTACAGCTCAAGCTAGTATCAGTAGGCCACAAACTAGTGTAGGTAGTACAACACTGCACAACACTAGAATGTCCTTAAAGGGTGGAACCAGTGGATCCATTCAGCCTCAGTATAAGGACATGGCTTTCTCTGACTTGAGAGCCATGTGTGTTGAAAGACACCTGAGGCTAGGACAGAGTCCCTCAACCCTACACCTGATAGATCTGCTGACAGCAGATGATCTTAGATTGGCTCTAGGAGCTAATGGGTCTGAATCAGTGGGTGGGTCGATTACAGTATCTGGGTCAGATGATGAAAATCAGAATGACCAGGACTCTGTGATTGAAGGGCCAGGCCTCAAGGGGCCTGAAAAGGACAGAGGAATTCTCCCTAAGAGAACTGACAGAGTGGATGAGAGGCATGGGTCCCCTTCCAGGGAATCTGAGCACTCTTATCACTCTGGCAGAGAATTTGTCCACCAGAGGAACTCATACTTTCCCATAAGAGAGACCTCCTCTGAAAGAATGTGCAAACTGCTGCAGTATGAGGAAGCAAGAGTTGCCCTCAGAACCAAGCAGTTGGCACTGGATAGAGAAGCCCTGGAGATCCAGAGAGCTTCTAGAAGAGAGGGGTTAGAACCCCTTGGTGGCAGCAACAGTGTCCCTAGAGGCAGAGAATCTATTCCAGACCAAAGGAACCTGAGCAAGGTTGTTCCTCCCTACCAGAGTGGGGATGATATCCACAAGTGGATAACTGCTATGGAGAGGGCCTGTAGAGTACAGCAGGTCCCCCAGAAGCAGTGGGCAGCAATCTTGTGTCTCTCCTTTTCAGATAAAGGTAGAGATAAGCTCCTCACTGTTAGAGAAGAGGATGCTGACGATTATGAAGTCCTGAAGAGTGCACTGATAGATGGGTTTGGCTTAAACACTGAACAGTACAGGTTGAAGTTCAGAGACACCCAGAAGGCACAGACTCAGGACTGGACTGACTTTGTTGATTGTGCAACCAAGGCTCTGGAGGGTTGGCTGGTTGGCAGTAGGGTTACTGATTTCAAGGGATTGTATAATCTGATGATGAGAGAACAGATCCTTAATAATTGCCAGAACCAGTTGTTGCATCAGTACCTGGTGGACTCAGATCTGACCTCTCCCCAAGAATTGGGAAAGAAGGCAGACAAATGGGTCAGAACCAGGGTGAGGCAGAAACCCCAGAACCAAGGGGGTGACACTAAGAAGCAAGATCCTAAGGGCTCTGAGAAAGGTGGGGATAAGTCAAAAGACCAGAAGTCTTCACAAGGGCCCCACAAATCTGCATCTGGTGGGGAGTCACAATCGAACAAGGGGAAAGGCCAAAAGAAGCCCTGGTGCAAATTCTGTAAACAGAAAGGGCACTGGACTTCTGATTGTAACAAGTCCAAAGACCAAACCACCACCACTCCTGCCCCTAAGGCAACTGTTCCCCCTAGCTCAGCTACTGGTGGAGGTGGTACACAGAATAAGGGTGTAGTAGGGTTGACCCTGGATTCTGAAGTGGACTCTGACCTAGTCAGAGTGCCCACGCAGGCAATGCTGATTTGTGAGGGAGACCTTAATATGTCCTTCCTAGTAAGCCCCAGTAATCTGGGCAAATACAAACAGCAGCCTGTAATAAATGGCAAACAGACTTTGGCATTTAGGGACACCGGTGCTAGTGTCACCATGGTGGCAGAGGATCTTGTGGACCCTGGACAGATCATCCTGGGCGAAATGTACCAGGTGACCAACGCAAGCAACGTCAAGACCAACCATAGTCTGGCAGTTGTGAATTTCTCCTGGGGAGGGGTAACTGGCCTTAAAAAGGTTGTAGTCAGTGCAGACCTCCCTGTTGAATGTCTATTGGGCAATGATCTAGAGACTTCAGCCTGGTCTGAAGTAGAGTTATGGACTCATGCTGAGATGTTGGGCATCCCTGCAGAGGTATTTGCTGTGACCAGGTCTCAAGCAAGAATGCATAACACTGAACCAGCTCTGGATCCTGGAACAATGGACCAGATGCTTCCCAAGAGGAGGAGCAGTAGGGTAAAGGCAGTGCCTTCCCCTCTGTCTCAGATCACAGATTCACCCCCAGAGGGAGGTGAAGCAGATCCTGAAGAAGGAACTGCCCCAGAGGGACTTGAACCTGATCAGGTTGAGTTCTTAGGGGCAGGGGGCCCTTCTAGGGAAGATCTGAGTAAGGAGCAACAGTGCTGCCCCTCTCTTGAACCCCTCAGACAGCAGGCTGCTGCTGAGGCTGCTGGGAGTGCTAGTGGGTCCCATAAAGTTTATTGGGATGAGGGACTCCTATATTCTGAGGGTAGAGATCCAGCCCCTGGAGCCACCAGGAGGATGGTAATACCTCAGAAGTTTAGGGGGTTCCTCTTGACCCTAGCACATGACATACCTTTAGCAGGACACTTGGGCCAAAACAAGACCTGGGACAGGCTTGTTCCACATTTTCATTGGCCACATATGTCAGAGGACACAAAGGAGTTTTGTCGCTCCTGTGTCACATGCCAAGCCAGTGGTAAGGCAGGTGGCACAACAAAGGCCCCCTGATACCACTACCTGTGGTGGGGGTACCCTTTGAAAGGGTAGGGATTGACATTGTTGGTCCCCTTGACCCTCAAACTGCATCTGGGCACAGGTTTATACTGGTGGTAGTGGATCATGCCACCAGGTACCCAGAAGCAATTCCCTGAGGACCACCACAGCCCCTGTGGTGGCAAGAGCCCTCATTGGAGTCTTCTCCAGAGTGGGTTTCCCAAAGGAGGTCATTTCTGACAGAGGTACCAACTTCATGTCAGGATATCTAAAAGCAATGTGGAAGGAGTGTGGTGTAACTTACAAGTTCACCACCCCCTATCACCCACAATGCAATGGTTTAGTTGAACGCTTCAACAAAACCTTGAAAGGAATGATTAAAGGTCTCCCAGAGAAGCTTAGGCGGAAATGGGACCTTCTTCTTCCTTGCCTGTTGTTTGCCTACAGAGAGGTTCCACAGAAGGGGGTTGGTTACAGCCCGTTTGAGCTTCTGTTTGGGCATCCTGTGAGAGGTCCACTGTGTTTGGTAAAGAGGGCTGGGAGTTACCTCTCAAGCCCCCCAAACAAGATGTGATGGACTATGTACTTGGTCTCCGCTCCCGGATGGCAGAGTACATGAAAAAGGCAACCAAAAACCTGGAGGCCAGCCAAGAATTACAAAAAGCTTGGCATGACCAAAGGCTGTACTGACTGTATACCAGCCAGGACAGAAAGTGTGAGTGTTGGAGCCTGTGGCCCCAGCAGCCTTCCAGGACAAGTGGAGTGGCCCCCATACAATAGTTGAACAGAAGGGAGAAGTCACCTATCTGGTGAATCTTGGAACTCCCAGGAGCCCCCTAAGGGTGCTCCATGTCAACAGATTAAAGCCATATGTTGACAGGGCTGACATGGGCTTGCTCATGGCAACTGATGAGGACCAGGAGGAGGAGAGTGACCCTCTCCCTGACCTGCTCTCTCAGAACCCTGATGATGGGTCAGTAGATGGTGTTGCTTTGGCAAGCAGCCTCACTGACCATCAGCAAACTGAGTGCAGACAAGTTCTGCAACAGTACAGACATATGTTTAGCCTGACCCCTAGTCAGACTTCCTGGTGCACCCATGAGGTGGACACTGGAGACAGTCTGCCTGTCAAGAATAAAATCTACAGGCAACCTGACCATGTCAGGGACTGTATCAGGACTGAAGTCCAGAAAATGTTGGAGCTAGGTGTAATTGAGCCTTCAGATAGCCCTTCGGCTAGCCCAATAGTCCTGGTACCCAAGCCTCATACCCAGGGTGGTAAGAAAGAAATGAGGTTTTGTGTAGACTACAGAGGCCTCAATGCAGTCACTAGGACTGATGCCTATCCCATACCAAGGGCAGATGAGCTGATTGATACTTTGGCCTCAGCCAAGTATCTAAGCACGTTTGACCTAACAGCTGGCTACTGGCAGAGCAGATTAGCTGATGATGCAAAAGCCAAGACAGCATTTTCAACCCCTGGTGGGCACTACCACTTTGTGGTGATGCCCTTTGGATTGAAAAATGCACCTGCCACTTTTCAGAGGTTGGTGAATAAAGTTCTGACAGGGATGGAAACTTATTGCTCAGCTTATCTAGATGATATTGCTGTCTTTAGTTCCTCCTGGCAGGATCACCTGGTCCACCTCAGGAATGTTTTGGAGGCCCTGCAGGAAGCATGCCTCACTATCAAGGCCACTAAGTGCCAGATAGGGCAGAGTCAGGTTGTATACCTGGGACACCTTGAAGGTGGAGGCCAGGTTCAGCCTTTACAGAGCAAAATCCAAACCATAATGGAATGGGTTGCTCCAACCACCCAGACACAGGTGAGAGCCTTCTTAGGCCTGACTGGGTACTATAGGAGGTTTGTCAAGGGATATGGATCTATAGGTGACCCCCTTGAATGATCTGACCTCAAAGAAAATGCCAAAAAAGGTTCAGTGGACAGCTAGCTGTCAAAAGGCATTTGAAGACCTAAAGCAGGCCATGTGCACTGCCCCCATCTTACAGAGTCCAGACTACACCAAAAAGTTCATTGTCCAAACAGATGCTTCTGAGCTGGGTGTGGGAGCTGTACTGTCTCAACTGAATGATGAACGTCAAGACCAGCCAGTAGCTTTTATTAGCAGAAGGCTGACCCCTAGAGAGAAACGTTGGTCAGCTATAGAGAGGAGGCCTTTGCTGTGGTGTGGGCCCTGAAGAAGCTGAGGCCATACTTGTTTGGCACTCACTTCATAGTTCAGACCGACCACAAGCCCCTCCTATGGCTTAAACAGATGAAAGGTGAAAACCCAAAACTTTTGAGGTGGTCCATTTCCCTACAGGGGATGGACTATACAGTGGAACATAGACCTGGGACCCAACATGCCAATGCAGATGGACTCTCAAGGTATTTCCACTTTGAACACGAAGACTCAACTGGTCAAGGTTAGTTTAGTGTCCCTGCGTTTGGGGGGTTGTGTAGGAGAGTAGGATCTGCCTCTTATGTTGCCCACACTTTTTTTCTGATGTTTACACTGGTTTCTGGCTATAGTCTGGCTGGGTCCCTGCCAATCAGGGCCCCAGCCTCTCTGTTCTCTCTAAACGACTTGGAGTGCACTCTAGGTGCACTAGTGATTGGATACTGTGGTACCTTATGAGTCCCTAGTATATGGTACCTTAGGTACCAAGGGCATAGGTACTTCACAGGCCTACCAGGGGCTGAAGCATGTATTATGCCGCCCCTGGGAAGCAGACTAAATCTGACACCACAGGCCTGCTACTGCAGCCTGGGTGAGGAAGTGCTAGCACTCCTCACCGAGATATAGGTCCCCTATATCTCTCCTACACACACATATAAACCTATCAGTCACCCCTAAGGCAGGCCCTATCAATCCTGAGGGCAGGGTGCTTGGCTTCTATGTGAGGGGGTGCCTCTGCCTGAGCAGGGCCCCTCTGCAGCTCTCAGAGTCCATTCTCTGGTGCTGTTTGTGGATGCGGTTAAACCATATACTTTTAAGTGCATTATATCCTCGCGGTAAAATGCTAACTTTGGAATGGCTGCATCGAAATCATGTCGTGTTTGGTGTCAAACATCTTGGAATACTACCCCCCCGCCAGTCCTGGCGGCGGGGGTAGCATTCCACCCTTCTAGAGGGATAGACATGTACCTACTGTGGAAACGCGGTAGAATCCTGCAGAGCCCTGGCATCACAAAATGGATGCCACCAGTCACAGACACTGGGCTGCCCTCCTGCTGATGACCAACACTCGCAGTGGAGGAAGCCCAACAATAGATATCCTGTCCCAAGGGGGTGTGACCACCTTCCAGACAGGGTTTAGTGTATTGGGGCTGGGTGGGTGCACTCTTAGAGTGCTTTGAAGTCCTGCACTGGGGGAGCAGAAGGCTCCTCTGTGCATATGCCAGTTCAAACCGGCTCAGGGGCTACCTGTCCCTGCTCTGGCGTGAAACTGGACAAAGGGAAGTGGGTGTAGCCACCCACTCCCCTGACCCTCCCATAGGTAGGGTCATAGAGCTAGTCCCTCCCTTTCTTTTAGTATAAGAGGGGGAACCTGTGCATAGCACCCTAGATACCCCTGGACGACGCTCTACAAGAAGAATCCCGGACCTTCGACATTCCACTACCTTTGGAAGACTGAAGAATCTCCCTTGGAGTCAAGGAGTGACTCCCCTGCTTGGCAGGCACCAAAAAATACAAACAACAGTCGCAAACTATGCCGCTCCCGCCGGAGTCCGAAGTCCCTGCAGCCCAAGAAGTGGATTTCCTGACTTCTCAACGGCCATCGTGAGTCCCCAGTGAAGCTGAGGCCAGTGGACCCCAAGAGTAATGAGGAACCGCGACCCCTGGGTACCGTGCACTATTGTCAAGTGCAACCCCTTCACAACGTTCCACGAACTTGTACTTTGGACCACGTGTGGTCCTAGCCTCCAGCAGGAAACCCTTCGAAGATCCGAGGCCTACCATGTCCCGAGTGACCGTGGGCCCCTGTGAGCGAATCCTCCCGAGGCGTCTTTGCGATCCCTTGCCAGCCGGCTTGTGGGTCCCCAGAAGACTTTCTAAAGAAACCAAAGGGCGCCCCTGGTTGCTCTAGGCCTGCCCTGACTTACCCTTGCTGGGTGAGTCGCACAGACCTTGCTGGTCTGCACCATTGCCTCTTCACCCTTTCCCCAAGACTTGCTGTTACCAAGGCTTGTTGGCTCCGATCGAGTCGCCGACACCGCAGTAAGCTGCAGACATCATGGGACACGCCGAATCCAGCTCCTGGTTGTCGTCGACGCCTCCTGGATCTCGTGGCTGAAGAGTCAAGGCAACTGCGAACGACCTGAATCTTGCGACGACGGTGGGCATCCATCTTCCTTGCCCCAAGTCACTGCCAAGTGACTTTGAACACTGTCCCCTCTGCTTCCAGGTCTTCCATCTTCCGAATCCAGGCTTGGATTCCTCCGGACACTTCTTCTGTCGCCGCAAGCAGCAAGTCTTCACTGGCTCCCATTGAAAACGACGCCGCGACCCGACACCAAAGAACACCTATGCACCCGGCTCCCCTGGGTGAGGTAACTTCAGCACTACGGTGCTCCTGTGGGTGTGGGCCCTAGAACTACTTACCCTGTAAGTGACTTGCTTGTAGCTTCCCTCGAAGTGTCCTAAAACTCTAATTTTCTAAGTGCGACAATTGCGCTGACTCGTACAGGGTTCGCGTCTGTGTTAGACACACCGCGTCCATCTCCTTTGTAACACTATCTAGAACTGTATCCTTCGACTCGTACTGAGTCCGATCAGTGTTCGCCTCGAACACACAAAGGGCCTGTAACACTGAGATCTCCATTGCACTGACTCGCACAAGGTTCGCGTCTGTGTTAGACACAGCACGTCCATCTCCCTTGCAATTCTATCTATAACCGCGTCCTTCGACTCGTACAAGGATCCGATCGGTGTGTTCGCCTCGAGCACGCAAGGGACCTTTAACATTGAAATCTCAATCGCGTCTGAGCGCATAGACTCGCACAGGACTCGCACCGGTGCCAGGTCACCACGTCCGTCCCCTGTGGGTCTCCTACAACTACCTGGCGTGGTTCTTGGGGGTCCCTCGATTCTAGATGCCCTAGACCTAGGTCTAGCAAACTAAGATTGTGATATTCGATTGTGCTAAACTTATTTTGATAATATTTGACTTGTACATATGTTCCTGACCTCTAATCTCATAAAGAGATTAGTAGAGAGTGTTTATTAATAAATACATATATATTTGATATATATACCTGTGTGGTGTCTTTTCATTTGGTGATTCAAGAGATTGTGTGGTAAAACAAGCTGCTTTACATTCCTTCAAGACTTAGCCTGAAGGCTGCTCTCCACAGCTACCACTAGGATAGCTTTCTATAAAGGTTGTCTTAAACCTATCTACCATAAGAGTCGAATTGTTCTGGTGCAAGGTGTCCACTTTAATTAGTGAACAGCATATGCCAGGCCAACTTCTCACACTGTGTGAAAACAGCGGTGTGTCACTTTTCATTGCGCCTTCCTTGCGACATGCTGGATGCGTCATATTTATAGTATGACGCATCATGTCGCAAGGAGTTACAGATACGTCAGTTTTTCTGATGTATCTGTAGGCGCAAAAATGATGCATTGCTGGAGTGTGTCACAAGAGTGACGCAACTTCAGCAATGGGTCATTTCACATGGGCAAGTCCCATTTCAAATGTGCCTGCATCAGTCTTACGCCTGCTGTGAGGCAGGCATAAGATATTGACGCATTTGCGTCCTAGAAGTGGCGCAGTGAAATCTCATAGATTTCACTGCGTCACTTCTACGAGGCTTACTTGCGTCAGAACGCCCACCCTGCATACATTATACCTGGCGCAGGTATAATGTGGCGCAGGGGTTTACAAAGTGACGCTTCTACCTAGATGCATCACTTTGTAAATATGACGCAACTTGGCGCATTTTTTACGCCGCTGGTGCGTCACAAAAAGTGACGCACCAGTGGCGCAAAAGTGACGCAAGGGCTCATAAATAAGCCCCTATGTGGCTTGTTTGGCGAAACAAAAACCTCTCATAAATTGCTTCCTCAGCAAATTACTGTGTGGCATTTTAAGATCAAAAGAGAGAATCTACTGAAACTAAACTCATGTCATTGCAAATGCAATATTTCCAGCAAATGGTCAGACAAAGGGGTGTGGAATGAATTTGAAGTCTTGGGGAAACTAGAGGACTAAGCAGATAGGGAGGTGGGGGAGTGGGAAGAGACAAACAGTGGAAAAGGGGAGGGTTCTTACACCTGGTAACTCCTAATGTTCCAATATTGATTAAATAAGTAGAGGTGTGCATAACTAGGGTAATTTCATGTAGTATAATTACATGAAATAACCGCAAAATTATGCTAAAGTACACATAATTGCAGAAAATGCATCTTTCACTCAAAAAGTTTCCAAATGTCTGTCTATTCAGATAAAAATTCAACTTGAAAATGTAATTTCAAGTTGATTTCTGGTTACTCTCATTCAAAACACTAATGCTTATGTTCAGATTTACAGTTTTGCACTGAAAAAGGACCCAAACAGTCCGTTCAGGTAAAACAACCTACCTGAAGTGTTTATTGACCTCCCACCGTAATGTAACTGCAGCTCATGTTCTAAATACTGCAGTTCGCATTCAGATTTGTCGTTTTGTGCAAAAAAACTACCCAAACGACCTGCTCACATAAAAAATGTATCTGAAATGCTGCTCACGTTAAAAAATTACCTGAATGGTACATCTCATGTTAAAATTGCTCCCCGAAATTATGTGATGCAGTCTCATGGCATATTCTTGGTAATTTCACATAGATTTCATTACATAAAATTTCCAAAATTGCGCCAATTACTCCGGAGTGATGACAATTTCCCCCAAGGCTAGAAATAAGAGGGTATTTGGAAAAGTGACTGCCTGAGTTCTCATCAAAAGTCAGAATAGTCTTCTTTGTCATCTCTTCTGAATCCTTATTCAACATTTTAATATAGGCTGACGGGTGCCAACTGCTCTTCAATTCCTGTTGATCAGGAAGGACCATACGTAAGATGTGTCTTGAATGTAAAGCCCGCCTCATGGCTGATAGATACTGGTGCTAGTAGAAGTGCTAAAAAATTCTGTTAATTTACATCTTCCTCTCTCAGGTGAAACTATTGATGCGACTGGAGTTTTTCACTTGTGTGTCTTACTTTATTACTGACACATTGGGGCCGATTCCGATCTCGGCCGGTAGGGCACCGAATCGGATTCGGCTTAACCGGATCCGATTCGGAGCCCTCTTTCCCGACCGATTCGTACGTGCGTCCAGCCGAGCGAGTACGATGCGAGCGCACGCGAAATCGCCGACCGACTTGTTCGCGGGTCCGAAGCGCTCCGACCGACTCGCACGGACACGACTTGCACCGCGCGATGGAGACGTTCCCCGGCCGGGCAAGTACGATGCGCGCCGCGAGCAGTCCGACCGACTCGCGCCGTCCGGCTCGAAAGAGCAGTCGGAGCCGCACTTTGGGGGTCCGTGTCGGACCCCGCTGTACGCGTAGCCACGCGAGTCGCACACAGGGGGGACCCATGGGTCCCCCCTACCTGTGCATGTATGCCGCGAGTCGCTTCAAGGCGTACCCGCTGTAGGGGGCACCCTTGTTCGCCTCGCACCCATTGGGTCAATGGGAGCCTGCGTACGCGTTGTACGTCCGGCTCCCATTGACTCAATGGGAGTCCAACCGACTCGAGTTCCGATTGCATGCGTGCGCATCGTACTCGTTCGGTCGGACTGCCAGAGTCCGATTCGGTCGGAAATCTCTCCGGGTCCGGCTCGGTCGGAGAGATTTCCGGCCTGAATCGGAATTGGCCCCTGAGTCTATTTCCTTTGTCCAATTGCATTCAACATACCTTCATTTTAAGTCATATGTCTCTTGTGAGCCTGTTGCCAAAGTACCTTTTATGCAAACTCAATTCCATTGTGTTCGCCACCAGCGATTATGCCAATTTAAACCACCAATTTGAAATGAAGAAGCAGTTTTGATTCACCTGTGCCAAAATAATGATCCCTCAAGAACCAATAATGTGAAGGGTGCAATTGCACTATGTCCAAAACTGGGTCTGATATATTGGACCAAGTTCTATCTTCATTTTGCACTCATTGCATCCCAAAGCAGAAGCAGGAATCCGGCTTGGGATTGCTGCCCTGATAAAAATAAAAAATGTTTTGGAACCCCCTGAAGATACTTCTAACTCCCCCATTGTGGCTATCAAGGAGGCTTATAAAGATACATATCGATTTGCCAAGTTTTCCTGCTGGGCTGAACTGAGCTACCTTTTTGTCATGCCTACCGATGAAAGCCCCTTGGCTTACCGTTGTTGATTTATGTTCTGCCTTCTTCTCCAATCCTGTAAACATCGACAGCCAATTCCTTTTTTTTAAATTTCTTTTGGTTTCCACAAACATGTAACAGGTTGCCCCAAGGGTATACAGAGTCACCTTCTATCTTTAATAGGAACTCAAGAAAGATTTGTACTCTATGGTGTTTCCAAGTGAGTCTACCCTGGCTCACTGTTTTGACGAGCTGTTGATTTGCTCTGATTCCATGACCCAATTGAAGTTTGATTCCCTGTATTTGCTCACTAAGGGGCATATTATCAAGAACGGCGTTAAAAATTATCGCCGGTTTAGCGGCAGAAACCTGCCGCTAAAGCGGCGATAATGGGCTTGATAATACGCCCTTGAGAATTCCAATAGAAGTCCATGTTGACACCAGAACATGGGCTTCTATTGGAATTCTCAAGGGCATATTATCAAGCCCATTATCACCGCTTTAGCAGCAGTTTTCTGCCGCTAAACCGGCGATAATTTTAACGCCGTTCTTGATAATATGCCCCTAAATTAGCTAAGAAATGACACAATGCTTCCAATAATATATTGAGGTTGGTCTGCAGTTCACAACATCTACTGCTGACCACTTTGAAGCTGCCTGTAAGTCCCTTACCATCTCTTGGGTACACAGTCTTGTGGGAAGGCTGGGTACTAAAGGCAATGGATTCTGTGAAAATCTGAATTGACACCTTTTTATTAAGAAATACCATGTGATTTGCTTGCAAGAAACCTGGAGACAACAAATCACTTCTTTTGGAGGGGCATAAAACGTATTTCATTCCGGCAGTGTACTAGGTCGTTGGCAGGGCCAAATGCGGCCTGGTGACTTTTGTTTAATTAGATATTAAGGAGTCGGTTAAGGAATTTCACTCAGGGTTGCATATATTAGAGGTTTTTAGAATAACTTACTACAATTAACCTACTGAAATTTTATAATGCAAAAACCTCACAGGTGCCCACTAACCTTGGCATCTTGGGCTCTTTTATCAAACAATAACTAGAAAATGGGATGGTCCGGATAACTTGATTGTTGTAGGCAATTTTAATATCCATCTACTCAAAAATCCTGTTGTTGTTAAAAATAAATCCCCTAGGTGTAGGGCCTCAGAGGGTTTACGCATTGAACATTCTAGTGAGGTGACTGAGTTAAATGCCATACTGAACAACAACAACCTTATTTTTTTTGTTGGATAAATTGGTTAATTCTAGGACACCACAAATTCTTCCTTCTTTCACCGGTAGTGGTTGTGCCTCAATAATAGATTACAATTTTGTATCAGCCCCCCTCTTTTTAATGATTTCTAATTTTGGTGAAACTTCTCATAGCTTTTTATAGTAACCATAACCAGGTTTCCCTTTTATTGATTTGGTTGCTCCCACCTGTTGCAAGCACACAAGGGGTCATGGGCCAGTGTCTGCTAACTCACTAGGGGGCATATTATCAACGGCCAGCGATAATTATCGCTGGCCGTACATAGCGATAGAAATATTATCGCTGGCTATCGCTGAATATTATCGCCATGATAACGCTATATTTACAACGCATAGCGCTATGGCGATAATATTTCAGCGATAGCGGTGTTTTCAATGGAACATCACTGGTTTTCCAGCGATGTTCCATTGAAAACAGCGATAACATTGCTGATACGACCCTGTGGTCGTATCAGCATAATCCATCTCCCATTAAAAGTATGCCTTAGTCAGGAATTTAACAGACGTTAAATTCCTGAGTTAAGGCTGAGGTAGCGCGATTTCTTTTATCGCTGCACCTCCTTGTTAATATCGCGAAGCTGCTTTCACGATATTAACATGTGTTGTTTTCACAGCCACGCCTTCTTTGCATCTCATTAGCGATGCGAGGCGAGGCTGTGAAAAAACGGGCTCTATATCAAGGAAACACGCGCTAGCGTGTCCTTGATGATATTGCGATATAATTATCGCCGCTTTTCGCCCAAAAACGGACGCTAAAGCGCCGATAATTATATCGCCAGCCCTTGCTAATATGCCCCTCAGGGAGGTGTTTAATATAGTCTTTGGTGGAGTCTGAGCGTTTTAAGCAATCTTTGTTTTTACCGTTGTGTGCATGACTTTTCCACTCTGCAGGGCTTTGCATGGACTCATAGATATGGAGTAAGACAAAGCATCGCAAGTCTCTGCCTTGCCTTACTCTGCATGAAGGATGCGTATCATGGGCGTTGCTGTGGGTTTTCCCATGCAACACCCATGGATTTTGACGTTGCCCCAGATTTACTTAATGACGTAAACCTGAGGCAGCACCAAAACCTTGCGCCTCCCCAGAGCAGGTGTAACGAGGAAGAATATTTTTATTTCTCCTTGTTTTTTCCTCTTTCCATGTGTGCTGTATTCTGCAGCACGTATGGAAAGAGGAAAATGCTTCTCTGGATTGTTTTTGTGCTGGAAGGTGCCCCTTCCTGCACAAAAACAATCCTGTGTGCAATGGAGACACCTTGCACCAAGGGGCAAGGGTGCAAACATTGGCGCAAGGCAGCAAACTGTGCATCAGCGCATGGGGGATGGTCAGGGATGCACTGTATTTCATAAATATGGTGCATTCCTGACCTTTCACATTGGCGTAGGGCAGCACGGCAAGAATGCTTGAGGGGCTGCCCTATGCCAATCCTTCATACGTAAGGCCCCAAGAGCTCTTTAAATGTCCCCAAACTAGTTGTAATGGTAAGAACTCCTACTACCTGCCTGAACCAAAAAGGAAGCGGCTTCCTGATAATAAGTCCTCAGGAAAGGCACCCCCTAAGTACTGTGAGTGGCTGATGGGTTGGGATGCCAACTGTCCCAAGAGGGCACAGCCCCCCACTAGTAGGTAGACACCGGAGCTACCTAGTATAGTGCTGGGAAAAGATTTCCCCAGATAGTATGGGGAGAACATAGGGTTACCCTAGTGTTCCTGGGTGACAGAGAGATGGTGTCAAGGGCTCACATGCCTAGTAATACTAAGAAATACAGGCAGTGGGTCACCATCAATGGGCAGAGGGTTGAGGTTATGAAAGACACTGGAGCCAGCATGACCACTGTCAGATGTCATCTAGTGGCCTCAGAGCAGGTAGTCCCTAATGCATTCCACCCGGGTATAGTAGCTGAGAATCATGACAGTCATTATCCAGTGGCCGTGGTTGCCTTTGAGTGGGTGGAGTCTTAGGTTCCTTGAGGGTAGCTTTGAGTCCATCCATACCTGTGAATTGTCTGCTTGGCAATGGCCTAGAGTACACCATCTGGAAAAAAGTGGAGCTCAGGTCACACTTGGAGATTTTAGGGTTGCTTGAGGTGGTGTGCCTGACAAACACGGTCCATGGACACTCGAGAGGATAGTCAGGAGGACCTGGAGCCTAGAAGAATAGCTCAGGTGACTTCCAAAAAGAAGAAGGGCAAGAGGCATGGGAACCCACTCCCACTCTGGGAGGAGGCTGAGCCTGAGGCGATACCCTGGAACCTACAGGAGAGGACATTGCCATGATGGAGAACATACCTGTACAACCTACAGGCAGAAGGAACGGTGTCCCAGCAGGGAGGAGTTAAGGTGCAGATAGAGTGCACTTCTCTGGAAGGCCTAAGGAGCCAGGCAGAGGCCCAGGCAGCTGTAGATACCTCTGGTGATCAAATGATCTATTGGGAGAATGGTCTCCTGTATAGTGAGCCTAAGGTTTCCTGGGGCTGTTGCAACCCATGTGTTTGTTGTCCCCCAGTGCTACAGGGCCTTCCTACTGAAGCTGACTCATGAGGTTCTCCTGGCAGGTCATCTAGGGCAAAACAAAACATTTGAAAGGCTTTTCACACACTTTTATTGGCCCTAGATGAGGGTGCCCCAGATGCATTCTGCAGGTCCTGCCCTACCTGCCAGGCCAGTAGCAAGTCAGGAGGGAAGCACAAGGCTCCCAGTTATCAATTTTCTGTCATTGGTACCTTCGTACGGATGGATATCAAAATTGTTGGGCCTCTGGACCCAAAGAGATCCCTAGGGAACAGGTTCATCCTGGACTTGGTGGACCATGCCACTCAGTACCCGAAGGCTATCCCTCTGATGACAGTAATTTTGCCCACCGTGGCCAGGGCACTGGTAGGGATTTTACCCATGTGGGGTTCCTCAAGAAGGTAGTATCTGACTGTGGTACCAACTTCATGTCTGTATACATGAAGTCCATGTGGTAGGAGTGTAGAGTAACCTATGAGTTCTCCACACCCTGCCACCCCCAAACTAATGGGCTTACTTAGAGGTTCAACGAGACCCTAAAAGGCATGATCACAGGCCTGTCAGAGCTCTTGAGAGGGAAGTCCTCCTGTCACGCCTGTTGTTTACATACAGGAAGATACTGCAAAAAGGAGATGAATTTGGCCCATTTCAACTTCTTTACGGGCACCCTGTGAGAGGACCTCTCAGGCACCCTGTGAGAGGACCTCTCATCCTGGTGAAGGAGGGGTGGGAGCTAGCTCCCAAGAAATTTCCCCAGGTTGTGGTCAGCTACATGCTGACACTCCATACCCAGATGAAGCGCTTCTGGAAAAAGGATAAAAAGAATCTAGAAGCCAGCCTGAAGGTCCTAAAATGGTGGTATGACCAGAAGGCCATCCTGGTCGAGTTTCAGCCTGACCAAAATGTGTGGATGATGGAGCCTGTGGAGCTCATAGCCCTACAAGACCACTGGTCTGAGCTCTATGAGGTGAAAGAACACAAGCATGTGGTCACTTACCTGGTGGATCTCAAGACTCCAGGAGCCCTTAATGGGTTTTGCACGTCAATCGCCTCAAACCCCACCTCAAGATGTATGAGGTAATCATGCTCTTGGTCACCGATGATGGAGTGGAGGTGGAGAGTGAACCTTTCGCCAACCTCCATTCTTCCATGGAGCAGAATGGGTCAGTGGAGGGTGTCAGCCTCTCCTCTACCCTGACCCTAGAGTAACAGAGGGACTGACTCCAGTTGCTGGGGAACTTTGCCTCTCTTTTCTCTATAATCCCAGGATTCACTACATGGTGCACCCAAGATATTGATACTTGGGCCAGTATGCCTGTGAAGAGTAAAATCTACAGGCTATCTGATAAGATGAGATCCAGCATAAAGGAGGAAGTCTCCAAAATGCTGGAGCTTGAGGTCAGTGAGCCCTCAAACCTGCTCCTCCAGGTACCACCCCAGAATTTAGGTTCTGGATGTACTACTGGGGGTTCAATAACATCACCAAGACTGACGCTCACCTCATCCCCTGAGCTGATGAGGTCATAGATTGGTTGAGAGCTGCTAAGTCCTTCAGCACATTTGACTTAATGTCTGGGTACTGTCAGATTGCCTTGACCGAGGTGGCCAAAGAGAGGTCCACGTTCTCTACCCCAGAAGGGCACTTCTAGTTCTGGCAAATGGCATTCGGGTTGAAGAATGCCCCTGCCACCTTTCAGAGATTGATCAACCAGATCCTGGTTGGGTTGGAGAACTACCTAGACAACATTGAAGTTAGGGGTGGGAGGAGCTCGCAAAGGTTCACTCTGCGGAATTCTATGAAGTTCCTTAAAAACTCTGTGAGATTTCATAGAATTAAGCACGTCACGTAGTAATAGGCACAGCACTACTGAAAGGAAGACAATTGTAAGGAAAACAACTTCAATAAAAATATATTTGCATGAGTCTGAAGTTAATATATCTTGGGATCAAACTACCTAGCCTAACCGCAACGTACATCACATATTGTATCCTGGCCCACCTCTTGGCGATGTAGAGTCATTGTGCCAGTGCCGAGCCCTTTGCCTTTGAGGATAGCCTCTCTGTAAGGTTGCTGTTCTCGGAGTAGGACACCTTCTCCTGGTAGAGCGAGAGTGCTGAGTGAGGAGAATCATCATGTCTTCTGCTGCTGGTAAATTGCCAGCTCTGCATCCGAAGAAGCCTGATCAGTGTGAGTGCATGCACAGCGACACTATGTGCTGCAACAGTGATCCCAGACTAGCAGCATGTGGGTGAAGGGAACTATGAGTGGAAGAGCACAGGGTATTGCTTCGCATAGACATAGAAAATGGACACTGAAGTTCTCCCAGACAACCACTAAAAAGCGAATAGGTATTTTATGATAAAATAACTATTCCCTTTCTAGTGGTTTTCAGGGAGAACTTCAATGTCCGTTTCCTATGTCCAAGCAAAGCGTGTACCAGCCTTTAAGGTTCTCATGATAGGAATCAGGACTGCATTGGAGCACAGATGCAGAAGTAATGTGCTATCATAGAAGGGGTACTGCAACACAACACAACGATCACTGTGAAGTCATGTAGTGAAATACAGCAGCACAGCTACTGACGATGTGACATCAAAGAAAGAGTAATGTGACTTCTGAGCTGGGGGTGCTGTAGAGGCAAGAGCACAGCAATGGGCACTAAAATGGGCACTTGGCCAGCCAAGGAGCGCTGTGCTGGAGAGAGGACTCAAGACAGATATATAATAAGTTGAATAAATGTGATATATAAGGGTCCTGCATGCTGCTCCATAAACCCCGCTACACAGCGGACTTTTTTCCCAAACTCCACGCACCAAGCAGAGCATGGAGTGGGCAAAACTCGGTGAACTCTGCCAGCGGAGCAGAGATCACTGCCCACCCCTAATTGAGGTCTTCATCTCCAGCTTGTAGGACCATTTGTACCACCCCAGGGAGGTGTGTCAGGCTCTGCAGAGGCAAGCCTGACTATCAAGGGCAGTATGTGCCAGATAAGACACGGTTCAGTAGTCTACTTGAGACACCAAGTGGGAGGAGGCAAGGTGCAGCCCCTCCAGGCCAATATCCAAACCATTCTGGCTTTGGAACCCTCCAAGACACAGACCGAGGTGAGAGCCTTCCTAGGCATTACCGGATACTACAGGAATTTGTCAAGGGGTATGGCACCATTGTTGCTCCCTTGACAGAGCTGACTTTTAAGAAGCAGTCCAGATAGGTGATCTGGATGGAGGTGCACCAGATTTCTTTTGGCACCCTGCAGAAGGCCATGTGCACAGCACCTGTGTGGAAGGCCGCTGATTTCTCTAGAGAATTCATTGTGCAGACAGATGTCTCAGAGCATGGCATAGGGACCATGCTCTCACAACTGAACGAAGGGGGCCTGGATCAACCTATAACCTTCATCAGTAGGAATTACTCCCCAGGGTATAAAGGCGGAGTGCAACAGAGGGAAGCCTTTGCAGTGGTCTGGGCACTGAAGAAGTTGAGGCCATACCTGCTTGGTGCTCACTTCCGATTTCAAACTGACCACAGACCCCTCAGATTGCTAATGCAAATGAGGGGTTAGAATCCCAAACTGTTCAGGTGGTCCATCACCCTATAGGGAATGGACTTTACGGTGGAACATCACCTTGGAACAGCCCATGCCAATGCTGATGGTCTCTCCATGTTTTCTGCCTTTATAATGAGAATTCCCAGTGGTTAGGTAGTTCTCCCCACTTTCAGCTGCGGGGGGACACATGTTAGACATGGCATCCTCTGCATGTTTTTCTCTCTAGCATTTTTCATTCAGTCCTATTGTTTTGTTGACTTCATTTTTGCTGCCCTTAGGACTGTGCACACTTTACCACTGCTAACCAGTGCTAAAGTGCTTGTGCTTTCTTCTTAAAACATGGTAGAATTGGCTTATACCAAATTAGCATATTTAATTTACTTGTACATCCCTAGTAAAGTGGCACTGACTGTGCCCAGGGCATATAAACTTAAATGCTACTAGCGGGCCTGCAGCACTGATTGTGCCATCCTCTTAAGTTTCCCTTTAACATTGTCTCAGGTCTACGATTGTAGCCTGCGTGAGCAGTTTGAAACCTCCTGGAGTTACTCTGGAGCCAGGACAATGGAGGCCGGAACCCTGTGTACTTTAAAGGGAAACCTCTAGAAGTTTCTCCCACTTCAAGGAGACACTTGATATAAATATTGGACCTCAGACACCAATTCTTCAGTACACTTCTGGGCCTGTGGATACTCTGCCAGGAAGAAGGACTGATGTGCTGCTGAAAGGGCCGCCACCCTTCTGGACTACTGCCCTGCTGGACTACTGCCTGCTGGACTGCTTCTTTGCTGAATTGCTGCCCCACAGCCCTACTGCCTGAGTCAGAGGGATTGGACCTGCATCTGAACCCAGTATTCCCAGAGTGTCTACAAGGGCTAGTCTGCTGGCATCCAGTTCAGAGCAATAAGAACATAACAGGCTTCCAACCACCTGAACCAGCACCCAGAGTCAGCTGAAGCAATCTCCTGACCCCCAAGTGGTGCGCCTCAGGTCCTGGTCCCTTGGTGTGGCCACACAGAGGCTGAAATAAACTTTTTGGGCTCTTTGCTACTGCAAACGGGGCCATTGGTGCTAATTCGTTGTCACTCTCTCAGCCCACTGACACGAAGTTTTGTCAACATGACTCTTCATGCTACAGCATTGACCACTTGTGGGGAGCGCCAACGCAAATCTCCAGCCCACCTACTCGCGATGACCACAGGATCTTCACACCACAGTGACTGTATACGTTGCCAGGCCTGATCTTCACGCTACATCATGACACTTTTCTGCTACTCGTGGTCCCTCCACCATGAACTGCACTTTTGACGTTGGACTGAGAAGGTAACTTTTCAGGTGGAATAACCTGGTCCCTGTATCCAACACGTGAGCCATCACGGTGGTCCTGAACTTATGACTTTCTCCAGATCTCGCTGTACCAGATAGCTGTGAGTGGCGTTTTGGGCATTTTGGTGCTGTTTTTACTTAAACCTTTAAAATTGCATATCTCTGGTGTTACTGATTGGATTTTTTTCATTTTGATCTTGATTTATTTATTACATTTTGCTCTCTTTTTCTAAATCAGTGTGGGATTTTCTTGTCTATTGTTTTCACTTTATCAATGTTTGAAGTGCTGCATAAATACTTTTTACATTGCCTCTAAGTTAAGCCTGACTGCTCTGTTCCAAGCTACCAGAAGGTTGAGCACAGGTGAATTTGCTTGTGCCTCACCTTGACAAGGATTGTGGTTCCTGTTTGAGTAGGGTTTCACCCCCCTCGACCAGTTACCCAATTTCTTACATTTCCCATTTTGTTGAAAGTACTGACTCCAAATTATCCAGAGACACTGTCCAAAAGGGCAAGATAAAATGCTATGCCTATAACTCATTTCAAGCTCAATTCTCACGTCTCTCTCAAGGAAGCTACTAAAGGGTCCTTTATCAATGCTTAGCGACATAGTGACTCCATTGCTCACAAATTCTCCTTCTATCTAACTTGAATGGTGATCTCTCATCTGCGGAAGAGTTGTTACCTCCTGATGGCAGCTGTGATGGTGACAGTGTCATCAACCTGAACTATTCAAGTAATCATTATGGACTTATTTTGCCCTGATTTTTACTTCTTTATCTGTCTCTCTTCCTATTGCTCTTTTTTCTTTCATATTGGCTTTGCCCTTCATGTTTTTGAACTGTTCTTCTCTGCCAAGGAGACACCTAAATATCCCTGTGTGCCTCATCACAATTAAATACTGACAACTATTTATAAATATGATGTGACAATGTAGTGTCTGGTCTCTGTCTGCAGGCCCACCACGTCACTTTCCTCAGGTGTGGTGATTTTCCTCTGGTCCACCCTTGAGAGGAGAAGGTGATAGGAAGGCAGGCAGGGGGATGGGACACTACAGCCTAAGCTGAAGAGGCATTAAAAGCTTCACAGTCTATTGTCTCGAGTACATTTTTCCATTTGTTCCACACCTCCTAAACCCAAAACACACATTTTTCATCATGGTTTCTGCAACTGATATCTATGTTTGTTGTAGTCTTCTAGAAAATAACTTGTTTTGTATTGTTGTAATCTTCTTGTTTTTCTGAATATGTAGTCCCCATTGCATTTCATATGTTTCATATATTGATATATATTGTATTGTATTGTATTGTAATTGCATTTATATAGAGCTTACTACCCCTGACGAGGAGTCGAAGTGCATTTTCAGCGAGTAGCACGCTACTTCGGAACCCATAAAGGATTAGTGGTGAATTAGTATAGTGAAATATGAAATTTATTTGGGTGGTGGATATGTTAGTCAGTTATTTGGATTGAGAAGGATAGTGGAAGGATAGAAGAGGGAAAAAGGTTTGCATTTAAATAGAGCTTGCTACCCTTGATGGGGTGTTGAAGCACTTTTTCGGCGAGTAGCACGCTACTTCGAACCCATAAAAGATTAGTGGTGAATTAGTATAGTGAAAATATGAAAGTAATTTGAGTGGTGGATATGTTAGTCAGTTATTTGGATTGAGAAGGATAGTGGAGGGATAGAAGTGCATATTTCTTGTTCATGAATGCATGTTACTTTTAGATTTGTTTGCACTCGTATACCATATAACATTTACTTTGTGTATTTTGATAATTCAGCAATAGTTCATATATGTAATCATATGCTTTTAATGCTTTATAAATTAGAGTAAAGGTGCAAGAGAATGAATATGCATATGTTTACGTTTCATCTCATTTGATGTGAGGTAGGCCCTTTGAAAATAGTGGAAGAAGTTTATTTAAGGTGGGCACAGACAAGAAAAAGAGAAAATCTTCAACTTCCTGCGAGACTCTGAGATAGAGCAAGCAGAAGCTGTAAACATTTCTCGTGAAGGCCTCAGGCAGGCATCTTGGAGCCAGTCCACCATTATTTGCCTGCTGGGACACCATAGCTACCAAGCAGCGACAACACTTTTATTGTTCCATTAAGATATGCGGGCGGGAGCCACCTAGGAATGAACAAATGCCCTTTTGGAGCTAAGACAGCTTAGCCGGCCAAGAAGGGAGGAGTTGGAGGATAGAGAGAGCCTCCATTTTTTCATGCACCGGATTTATGAACCATCATTCCAATGTAGCACTCCGTGTTAACATAATGTTTATTAATCATTTTCATTGCACCGGTTTTGTTCAATATTGTAGTTACAACTATACATATTGTATGCACTAGGATAGGACATAGAATTTAATACAATCATAAAACATGTCTTTATTGTGCATTCTTGAGTGTGGCTTTTCATGGCAAAAAGATATTTGGAATCTACTATAAACAAATATTAATGTGAAGTATTACAGGACTGATCGATACACAGGCACTTGTGTATGGGGATTTGGCGTAGGGCAGTGCAGCAAGTCAGCTTGCTGTGCTGCCCTACGCCAATGCACAATATTTATGCAATACGGTGCATTCCTGTCCTTCCCCCTGCACTGCGCCATTTTAGCAGCCTAGTGCCAACGCAGGGACCCTTGCACCATGGTGCAAGGGTACCTGTGATTTCGACAGGATTGTTTTTGTGCAGCAAGGGGCACCTTTCTGCACAGAAACAAACCTAGGAGGTGTTTCCTCTTTCTATGGGTGCTATTCTGCAGCACACATAGAAAGAGGAAACAACAAAGAAAAATAAACATATTTCTCCTTGTTACGCCTCACCTCAGGAGCAGGGCCGGACTGGGAGCAGAAACCGGCCCTGGCAAACTGCTCGGCTGGCCCCCCTGGTGGGGAGGGGGGGTGCGGCCGAGCTGTTTACTAGGGCCTGTTTCGGCCGATTTTGTTACAGGGGGTTGAATTGCCGGCCCCCGGTACCAAAAACGGCCCCCCAGGGACCCAAAACTGGCCCCCCATCCTGGCGGCCCACCGGGGAAACGCCTGGTGCCCGCTGCGGCCAATCCGGCCCTGCTCAGGAGGCGTAAGGATTTGGCGCTTCCCCAGGTTTACATGCTATTGTAAATCTGGAGCTACGTCAAAATCCATGGGTGTTGCGTGGGAAAACCAACCGCAACGTCCATGTAGTGCCTCCCGAGCGCAGAGTAAGGCAACACAGCGATTTGCACTACCATGCCTTACTTCATATCTATGAGGCCATTCAAAGCCACACATAGGGGCATATTCTCAAGAACGTGTGATAACTACCGCAAAAGTTGCTTAACGCAACCCTTCACATCGCAGTCCATCGCGGGAAAATAACACAGTGTCAACGTGGTATTCCCAACCTTGCGGCACCATGCGATAGTAGCAGGATAACACGCCAAATGACCGCCCAAAAACCAACGCAACGCAGAAACAATGCGAAACATGAACGCGAAAAAACCTGCGATGTCCCAAACCGCGATACAAAAATCAGCGACAACCAGCCACAGGCCCGCAAATCCCACGCGTCATGCGTGAAAATGCACTATAAGAGCAACCAAAAAATAAACACCAAATCAAAACAAACTGCGTAGCACCATGGATGCACCCGGACCGAGTGCAGAGGACAACCAGAACCCCACAAGCTCCACGGAGGACCAGCCAGGAACCCCGTGTTCGGGGAAGGGCAAGGAGAAGAGGAAGAGGAAGACGGGGTTCAGTCCGCAGGAAGACCGGATCATCGTCACGGAGGTGATAGAACACTACCAACAACTGTTCAGCACCTCCACTGTGTCATTGGCAACACAAACGGAAATATGGCAGTCCATCGTCACCAACGTGAATGCAGTCGGAGTGTCGAGGAGGTCAATGGAGGAGGTCAAGAGGCACTGGCATGAAGTGCACAGCCAAACCAAACAGAAACTCGCTGCCAACATGAAGGCAGCAAAGGCGACTGGAGGTGGGAGTCCTGCGCCACAGGAGGAGTTGGATGAGCTGGAGGAAATGGTGGCCACAGTCATCAGCGTGGAGACGGTGCAAGGAGTCGGGGGTCTGGACACAGCCCGATTTAACCTGACCCAACAGCAACAGGGTGAGTAATGACCAGGGACTGGGGGGACGGGGGCAGATGGGCACAATGCCACACATTCACAATCATGTGCAGCACACTGCACACCCACAATGACTGTGAAACATGTCCCTGATACCCTTGGCACACTGCAGCACACATAGAAACACCAAGTAGTCTCCCGTCCACAATCTGCACAAATGGGCCCCCCTCCATAACACCAATGCCACAACCTACCCATGCACATGTGCTGAATCCCGAAAAGCAGTGGCTCTGTGAGCCACACCGACAATGCAAGTGACACTGCATGACAGATAGCATGGCTGAAGTCACAATACATGACATGGTGCACGAGACGACACTGAGTTGGCTGTGTGTGGACCACATCCGTAAAGGAGCAGGTCACACTCTGACACATCCACGTGCACCTACGAACCATGATGTAAAAAACACATTTGCAGACAAACAATGCACAAGAGTACCAAATATCTCCAATAGCACAAATGACCCAAGTCGCAAACATCCCAACACCCGAAAAGCACACAAGTCAATTGCACACCGACTCAAAGGGATAAGGGTCCGCCAATGCAGAGCTGCAGGGGCGAATCGCCAACAATGCAGCACACACACATAGCAATCACAGTACATCAACATTGACGTCAATGTGGGACAGAGTGCAACCCCTACACCACAGGACAGAGGACACAACTGGTGCCGCTCGTGCGTAGAAACTGGCCAATCACAACTGGCAATGCATGACACTGTGAGCTGATAACGTATGAGTACAACCACACATCCGTCATGTAGTCGAAATGTCCACTGACTCCCATCAAATAGCCAGCTGCACCAAAACAGTCACAATGTACATCGTCATGCAGTCTGAATGTAAACATCTACAATGCGTCAACATACATGGAACACACTGTTAACCTGCATCTCCCCTTCACATTGCAGAGGGACAATCAACACCTCCTGCAGAGCAGCCCACACATCTCTTCAGTGATGATGAAGAGGACACCCTGCACATTTGCACAGACACCCTCCAACGGCTCGTGGACAGCCTCCGCACCCCACCTCCAGGAGCAGGGCAGCCCAGCTGCATCGCGGTGAGCCCACACCCTGCACAGACCACACCGCAGTAAGCACACACCACCATGGCTGCCTCCCAGGACCCCCACGACCAACACACGGATTTCAAACTCCGTATGTTAGGGTGCCAGGAGAAGATGGCAGATCAGCTGCGGCTGGGTTTCGAGCTCATGGCAGACAAACTCGATGCCATACATGGGTGCCTGAGTCCCATCAGGGAGCACCTACAGTCCCTAACGGATACCCACTGTCCGCACCATGCTCACCAACAATCCTTGGCTGACATCGCTGGGTCCATTACTCGGTTACAAGAACTGTCTAGGCAGACAGGCCCAAGCGATGACAGCACAGAGTTGGCACAGATGCGGAGGTCAATGGAGACCATGGAACCGATGCAGGCTGGAAGTATGGCTGCCACTGCTGAACACCAGCGAGATGTAGCTGCGATCTTCCATGCCTTGCAGATCCTCATCTTGCCATTGCTGCCACTGAGCCTGTTCCAGGTCACTGCTGCAGGAACCTCGTCACACACATATCCTCCCCCTGATGTGTCAGAGGCACACAGTGATGCAGCCCAATCACCTTCGCACCCTGATGTGTCAGTGGCACACAGTGATGCAGCCCTATCACCTTCATACCCTGATGTGTCAGTGGCAAACAGTGATGCAGCCCTATCACCTTCGCACCCTGATGTGTCAGTGGTACACAGTGATGCAGCTGCATCACCTTCGCACCCTGATGTGTCAGTGGCACACAGTGACGCAGCCATAACCCCACCACACACACCTGACACACCAGACACAGAAGACGTCTCAGAGGAGTAAGATGTGGAGGGTAATGACTGTGTGAGGAAGGAGGTAGTAGCATCCGTCTCGCCATATGGCCTGTCCTTGCCTGGTCGTGCTCTCTGCATCATGCCCTGGAACAACACCTCCCACTGTCCCCCGAAACACTCTGCGACCTTCACATGGACCCCGACATGGACTGCCATATCTGCTCTGGTACCAATGACACAGCAACCCAGCAGCGGACTGCACCCTTCCTCTTCAGATCAACTTTGCCTTGCCACAAGAACTCTGGTTGGCCCACCACTGGGCAACCATGTAATGTGGGCTTGAAGTGGCCATGTACTGCTCCAGGTCCGACATCCCCCAGAATGTGAATAAAACATTCCAAATCACACAGATGTGTCATGTCTATGTTCACTCACGAATAAATGTTTGGATGAATGTAGGGACATCAATAGCACTAAAAGGTACACCCTGGTAGATGTCATCAATGCGCATGTTTGACCCTGACCCACCTGGCCACTTAGATGACTGTGAAGGTGTGAACTAGCTGTGGCCACATTGCACAGTGACAACAATCCAGTTGCCCCCAAACGAAGCACCACGTCCATGTATCAAATAGGGAGATGCTCTCTCTGTCCTTTGATGAGTGCATGACACACCTTCTTATCTGGAAATTTGTTTTGCAGGCTGTGACTTCCAGATTGTCCTGGGTGGACCCGCCATGACTCTTCAAAATAGTTATTTTGTGTTTATTCTGTATGAAACAAATTATTTGCTGAGTCTAAGATGAATGTATGATTCTCATTTTTCTGACGACACATGTAGGTTAGGTGTTGTTATTGTGCGACATCGGGCACATTGTTTTGTTCATGATTTCGTGAGGTTGATGTGACATATCTTTGTCCGGGTGTGGATGGGGTGTGCCCGGAGTGGGGCCCGGGGGGTGGGGCAGGGGGGTGGTCCTGGGTGTGGTGGCGGTGGGAGTTGTTGCCCTCTCGGGGCTCCGGGATGCATGGTGAGTGGCTCCATGGCATCTGTTGTTCTTCATGTGTGGCTATGGGCTGTGCTCCCTTGTCTGTTGCAGGTTGTCGTCCGACTTTGCACCAGGTAAGAGCAGGTGTTAATTTCCTGCTGCTAACGCGCCTTATTGCATGTTTTGTGGTCTTATCGTGGATCGGGCTGGCCGTTGAGAATGTTGTGGAGTGGTGTTGTCGCAGCTTTTTGCACAGGTACGCCTACTCTGCATATCATTAGCGTTAGTTGCCGGGGGCATCTGTGGCGATGTTTTTTGCGACTGCTATCGCAGGTAAACTGGTGTTATGGGCTGTTAGCATCAGCTTGGGAATTGAGAGATAAATTTATCGCGGATTTGGCTGCGATAACGTGCCGATAACTCGGCGATAGCTCCTTGAGAATATGCCCCATAGTGACTTTGCATGGCCTCACAGATATGAATTTGTAATTTGCGCCGCCAGAGTGTCTCAAAATGTGATTCTGCGGCGCAAGGGGCTCGTAAATATGTCCCTCAATGTGGAATTACAAAAAGCATATCACAATACATTGCTCTAGTGCTATACCTTTGCTGTATCAAATGCTCAAAATATGAATTTTCTCTTTTGTTTGTGCTTCACATTGTAATGCTGCTATGCTCTATATTTTGTTATGCCTCTCTGAATATTCCTTCTTGCGAAAATGGCCCATTCAGCCTTAAGTTGAGTGCCACATGCGTATAGTCAGAATTGGTGAACAGGGATTTAGGAAAATATATTTTTACCATCTGAAACGTTTGACAATTAGATTAGCCATTCTGTGGTGTCTGGTACCATCTGCTGTTTACTTTAGTGTATGACAGGCAAAGCAGTCAGTAAAAATCGTAGTTAAGTCTTTATAATTTATCAGTCACGAAAGATTTAGCATGATGTATTTCCTGATATAAAATCATTATTTGCTTAAGTAATGATAATATAGATTCGATTCCTCTCTAAGACTAAATTTGCACTTTAAATCTAATTTCTAAGCGCTTACATTTGTGCGTATTGCTATTTCTAAAACAACACCAAAGTAAGTTTACTGATATTAGATATGAGAAGCTGGTGCGAAAGGATAACAATTGCAAACTATGTTCTAGTCAACCAAGAATTTTGACAACTAGAGGAGTATAGAGCCAAAAATATTTTCCATTTACATACTTGCAAAGCAAATTCAGTGCCCTATAGCATGTCATTTGCAATAGTAAAACTTTGATAACATTATAAACACAAGGAAACTTGCTGAGCTGTATTGCATGAAAGGGAGACATCAGAAATGTTCCATATTTACAAAGGGTGGCACATTTCTGCCGCCTCTTTGGGCTGGCACACCCTGGCTGCATAGTGCCAAGCAGACTCCCTTTCACCATAAGATACCTTCCTGCACAAAAACAATCCTTAAAGGCATTTTCCTTTTTCTATGTGTGATGTGGAATGTACTACACATAGAAAAAGGAAGTAGCAAGGAGAAATGAAGATATTTCTCCTTGTTATGCCTGGGTCTGGAAGGCATGCCATTTTGACGCATTTCCTGGTTGACAACTCTTTTTAAATCTGGGATTGAGCCAAAATCCATGGGTAGATGTGTGGGGACTCCCACACTCCACCAAGAGAACGCCCCCCTGCCACAAGGTAAGACAAGGCAGAGAAATGCACTGCCTTACTTTACCATGGATTACCTGCCGGTTTCACAGTAGACCAACAGTATCTCACTAGAATTACTTACTCCTCGGCAGCATTGCATAACATTCCCTCCCTCCATAGAGCTCATGCCCCTTATGATACTGCCTGTTGCAGGTCCTTCACAATTGTTCTAGAAGTTATGGTAGCTTGTGCACAGTATAGATTCCAATGTTCACAGGAAGGGTTAAAAGATAAGAGTAATCCTATCTGGATTACAGATACCTTTGGTAACCACCAATCTGCCCCTTCTACTTCTACCAAACTTCCTGTTCCCCAGGGTTTAGATGGGTTTCTCCTTAATGTTAGGTCTCTGTCTAAACATACGATGGAACTTTGGGATTTGCTCTCTTCGAGGCTTCCGGAAGTAGGCTTCCTCACTGAAGCCTGGTTGACCCCAGCTTCCTCCTCAGCTATAACAATGGCACTCCCAACAAATGATTCCATGTTTAGGTGTGATAGGGAGCACAGAATAGGGGGAGGTATTGCGATTATTTTAAAAAAGCTCGATTAAAATGTCTATTATAGATGCTAACCCGGTAGTTTGGGCAGACATTTGTATATTCAAACTGGAACTTTCACCCAGAGATCACTGGAGAGGTGCCTTAGTATATCGACGGCCTGAGCCTAAAAAGGAGTTTACTCAGCACCTAATTGAATATATCGCTCCCCATGTCCTGGCTGCAAAACAATGTCTTTTATTAGGAGATTTTAATTACCACGCGGAAGACCTTGACAATGAGGAGGTGAGTCAGTTCATTGCTGACTTGGCCACTCTCGGACTGCATCAAAGAGTAATCAGGCCCACTCATGCCGCAGGGCATACATTAGATCTAGTCTTCACTAACTCTATTCCTCTGGTATGTGAACAGCCACAACCTTTACTTTGGACAGACCACTCCTTGATCAGTTTTAATATTCCCATTTTAACAGAAACACATATATCATCTAAATTAGGTAAAAACACATTTAGACACTGGAGCAAAATTACTCCTGAGTCCTTTGCTAAAGTATTTAATCATTCCATCCCGGCTGGTGCTCGAGACGTGGACCAACCTCTTTCAGAATATCAAAATGCTCTGAACTGGGCCTTTGATAAGATCACCCCTTTTCAAAGGAATCATAATTCCACTCATGGAACCCACGCCCCTTGGTGTACGTTGGCTATTAGAACGGAAATATCATTATGTAAAAAATTAAAAATACTTGTGACAGGGAGCTGTATAGAGCAGCACTTACATGCTACTATTTTAATATAAAGATCGCTCATAAACTATACATCTCATTTCAAATTCCTCAGTTGAAAAACTCTTCAAAAATGTTATTTAAAGTCCTAAATGATTTTGTAAATCCTAGAGCGTGTTCTCCAGTCATCCAGCCATCTCAGTCCCTTTGTGATTCTTTGGCTAATCACTTTGAGGAAAAAGTAAACATAATCTATCAAAATTTCCCCAGTCATCTGGAGGAGACTGGATGTTCCTTACCTCTCCCCGCCTATGGTGTCCCCAACTTGTGAAAGTTCAAAGAGTTCTCCTTGGAGGAAATCCAGATGGCTCTTGCTTCAGCCAAATCAGATTCTCCTCTGGATATTTGTCCCCTCAAGATTACCGTTGCTCTCGCCTATCACTTGGCTCCTGCCATACATTTGATATTCAATCTTTTGGTTAACTCTGGAAAAATCCCTGCCACTTGGAAGCTGGCCCAGGTTAGGCTGATTAAAAAAAAGGCTAATCTAGCACCTTCTAACCTCTCTAATTATTGTCCAATCTCATTGCTCCCTTTATTGGGTAAGCTCTTGGAAGGACTAATTAACAACAACATTTAGAGTACCTTGAGGTTAAACATATCTTAGACCCATCACATTTGGGTTTCAGACCGTCTCACAGCACTGAGACTGCCTTGGTAGTGGTGACTGACCATATTAAATGTTTTTAGATGCCAATATACCATGTATGCTAGTATTTCTTGACTTATTGGCCACGTTCGATACAGTGTCCCATCCCAAACTATTCTATAGGCTACAAGAGAGTGGCATTCATGGGTCAGCACTAAACTGGCTTGGCGATTTTCTGTCCAACAGAACCCAAACCATTATTTTTGGCTCTTTTAAATCTCGCACCATATTACTGAACAAAGGGGTACCCCAGGGCTCTTGTCTTAGCCCTCTGCTCTTCAACATATATATGGCACCACTTGCGAAGTTTGTAAGAGCCTTCGGTTTCGAGATCATTACGTATGCAGATGATACACAGCTAGTAATCTAATCTCCTTTGAGAAAGACCTAGACAAAACTAAACAATGTTTTTTAGATGGGTTGATAGCAATTGCCACATGGATGACAGAAAACTGTCTCCAGCTGAATGCGGAAAAAACAGATATTATGCTGTTTGGCAAGGCGCAACAAATATGGACTGTTGACTGATGGCCAGCAAATATATGACGTTTCAACGCATGCAATTGCAACTCATGCTTTTACAACACAGTCTTTACATTGCAACTACCATTACATTGCATGATTTTACAATGCATGCCATTACAACGCATTTTTAAAAACTACCATTACAACACATTCCATTACAACGCATACCATTACAATGCATACCATTATAACGCATAATACTTTTAGGGCAACAGTAGGGTAAGTGTTGGATAGTGTTGGGGTAAAAATTACTATTCCCACTCCAGTGAGTGCATCAGCAGGGTAAGTGTTGGATAGTCTAGGGGTAAAAATTACTAAGTGTTGGATAGTGTAGAGGTAAAAATTACTATTCCCTCTCCAGTGAGTGTGACAGTAGGGAAAGTGTTGGATAGTGTAGGGGTAAAAATTACTATTCCCATGTACCCCAAAACCCATACCCACCCTAATACTAAAATAATCTCCATTACTTACCTTATAATGCGTTGTAATGGCATGCGTTGTAATGGTATGCTTGTAATGGCATGCGATGTAAATGCAGTTGGGTTGTAACAGTTGCGTTGTAAAGGTAGGTCATTGTAATGACTGCGTTGTAATGGATGTTTCCCGTGGCCAGCAGAACTTGGGATTGCTCCCACACCTGGTCGGAGTCACTGCTCTCCCCCCGTGCAGCTCCGCCATTAAGGCACTGCCCTTAGCGCCAACTTGAGCTTCAGGTAGGTGTTCGAGGCCCTCCTCCACCCGCAGGCTCCTGCCTGCGCCTCATCCGTGGTGGTCTAGTGGAAGGACCTGCTCTTCTGCTAGTCCACTCTGTGTGTGTCATCTTTTTCTGTTTTGCCTTTTCTGTTTTGCCTTTTTCTGTTCTGCCTTTTTCTGTCTTGCCTTTTTCTGTTTTGTCTTTTTTCTGTTTTCCCTTTTCTGTTTCCTTTTCAGTTTTCCCCACTGCTGCTGCCCCCGCAGCCCCTCCTCCAGCACATTCCTGCTCCCACCTCCCGCCTCCCAGCTGCTCACCCCCCCCCAACACCTACTTAATGGTGGCCACTGCATGGCCGCACGCAGGGGCCGCGCCGCTGGCAAGCCCACCTGCACCTGGCCGCGACCTGACCGTGACCAGCACCAGGGACCCTGGTCCCCCAACCCCCCACCGCTCCGACCCCAGCACTCTCCACGCACTCAACCCCGTACGCAACAACAAGTGCCAGCTCTCAACGCCGAGCAACACCCAGAGCCCGATCTCCTGCCGACACTGCCGCTGCACCTTCACCCACCTACGGACCCAGGCAGCCACACCCAACCCACCAGACGACAGTGCACACAAGCCACTGAACTGCATCCTCCTCAAAGTACACTCCCTGCACAGACAAGCTGCAGAAATCTGGGACCTCTGCAACACTCACTCGCCCGACGTCGCCTTCCTCAAAGAGACCTGGACCAATGCCAGCTCCGCACCCGACATCACAACCGCCATCCCCAACGGATACAAGATCCTGGGGAAAGACCGCCCCAACCACCCAGGAGGAGGCCTCCCTGTCATCCACAAAAGCTCCCTCCGATTAACAACCACCAACTCGGACGACGCCTCGCCCCTCATGGAACACATCCACTTCCAGATCCAGCCCAACCCTAAATGACGCTCTGCGGAACACTCACCTACAGACCTCCAGGACCCTGCACCCCCTTCACCAATGTCACCACAGACCACATCGATCTCCATGCCCTTGCCTCCATGGACTTCATACTACTCAGAGACCTGAACTTCCACCTAGACAACCACAGTGATCCCAACACCACCGCCCTCCTGGAGAACCTCACCAACATAGGACTGAAGCAACTTGTCTCCACCCCCACTTACACAGCAGGACAGACACTCGACTCCATCTTCGCCGGAGGAAACAACATTCACTTCAGCCACAACACGTAACCGCTCTGGACAGACCACCACTGAATCCATTTCTCCTTCTCGAAACCCACTGCACACAAGCGCATGCCCCGCCTCCCAGACAGAAGCTGGAACAAAGTCTCTGAAGAACACCTCACCTCCGCCCTCAACTGCACTCCTCCCCCAACTACGACAGATGTCAACACAGCAGCGACCAACCTCCACCAATGGATCACCAACTGCACCAACACTCTCGCCCCCCTCTAGAACACCACAAGACGACACAACAAGAAAGCCAACTAGTTCACCTTGGACCGCCAAGAATCCAAGCGCTCTTGCCGACGACTGGAGAAGACGTGGACAAACAGCAACACCCAGGAAGCACACTCCGCCTACAAGGCAGCCACCACGGCACACCACCAACTCATCAAATCAACAAAGAGAAACTTCATCCAAGACAGAATCCTCTCCAACTCCCACAATTCCAAGGAACTCTTTGCCATCATACAAGAAATCGCCAGACCCAACAGCAAAACAACCAACCTCCCAAGACCTCTGCAACAAACTCAGCTCCTTCTTCCACCTCAAGATCAAGACGCTCTACGACAACTTCGATGACCAAGACCTCGCCACTTCCTCAACTCCCACCACCAATGACGCCATCCAACAGACCCTCCTCAGCTGAACCCCACTCACTACAGAAGACACCAGAAAGACAATGAAAAGCATCCACTCCGGAGCACCTACTGACCCCTGCCCGCCACACATCTTCCACAGGGCTGCCAGTGCCATCGCACTGGAACTACGCCGAACTATCAACTGCTCCCTCGACACCGCCAAATTCCCCGACGACTCGAAACATGCCGAAGACAATCCCCTCCTAAATAAGCCCTCTGTAGACCCGACGGATCTCAAGAACTTCAGGTCCATTTCACTGCTTCCTTTTGCCACCAAAGTCATCGAAAAAGCCATCAACTCCCAGCCAGCACACTTCATAGAAATGAACAACATTCTTGACACCTCTCAATCTGGATTCTGCAGCAACCACAGCACCGAGACCCCCCTCATAGCCGCCTCCGACAACATCCGTGCCCTCCTCGACCAAGGCCACACAGCAGCCCTTATCCTCCTGGACCTTTCAGCAGCCTTCAACACCGTCTCCCACCGCACACCAGCCTCCAGTCTCCACGACGCAGGCATCCAAGGAACAGCCTGAAACTGGATTTGATCTTTCCTCTCAGGCAGAACACAAAGAATAAGACTCCCGCCCTTCCGCTCCAAACCAACAGAGATCAGATGCGGAGTGCCCCAAGGATCCTCCCTCAGCCCCACACTCTTCAAACATCCACATGGCCCCACTCGCAACCATCATCAGAACCCACAGACTCAAGATAGTTGAATATGCCAACAACACCAAGCTCATCCTCTCCCTCACCAAGGAACTCGACATCACCTGGTGCAATTTCCAAGAAGGGATGAGCAACAGCTGACTGAAGCTTAACTCAGAGAAAACAGAAGTCCTCATCCTCGGCTCCAACCCCTCCACATGGAACAACACCTGCTGGCCCCCCGCCCGTGGAAACCCACCCACCCCAACGGGACACGCATGCAACCTCGGCATCATACTCGACTCTTCACTCACCATGAAAACGCCAGATCAACGCTGTGTCCACCACATGCTTCAACACCCTCCCCATACTTCACAAGACCTTCAAATGGCTCCCCCCCCTCAAGGAAGACCGTCACCCACGTACTCATCACCAGCAGACTGGACTACGGAAACGCTCTCTATGCCGGAATCAACAAAAAACTCCTCCGCAAACTCCAGACCGTCCAGAACACCGCAGCCAGACTTATCCTCGACATCCCACAACACAACCACATCACCCAACACCTCTGTGCCCTCCACTGGCTCCCTGTTGAAAGAAGAATAACTTTCAAACTGCTCACACATGCCTACAAAGCCCTCCATAACACCAGACCCCAGTACCTCAACGAACAAGTCTCTTTACATGCCCACAAGAGGAACCTCCGCTCTGCCGACCTCGCCCTAGCCACGGTCCCTCGCATCTATAGGGCAGAGCAGGTGGCAGATCCTTCTCCTACCTGGCAGCCAAGACTTGGGACGAACTCCCCCCTTGTATCCAACGAAGCCTGACACTGCACCAATTCAGAAAGGACCTCAAGACCTTGCTCTTCGAATGACACAACGGAGCTGCTCGCACCCCCCCCAAGTGCCTTGAGACCCTCATGCGTGAGTAGTGCGCTCTAAAACCCCTGATTGATTGATTGATTGATTGATTGACTGATTGATTGATTGACCCAAGCAGGTGGTTAAGAACTTGGGAGTTCGCCTTGACCAACCACTTACTATGAAAGAGCAGGCGATGTCTACTTCAGGTTCCTGTTTCCATTTCCAAGCTTCTTGAGAAGAGCCCCCCCTTCCTTCCACTTTCAGCAAGGAAAACGGTGGTCCAGGCCCTTGTGATTAGTCGCTTGGATTACTGCAACATATTGCTGGCTTCGGCAAACGAGACATTGCTATCAAAATTGCAGGTGGTTCAGAACACCGCAGGTCACCTCATTTGCAATTTGCCAACTGGGGCCGCCTCAGCCCCCCTACTGCAGACCTTGCATTGGCTCCCAGTTCAGAAGAGAATCGTTTGTAAAATGTGTTGTCTTACACAATTAGGCTCAACTGGTACAGGCCCTGCTTACTTAGGTACCAAACTTAGACACTACTGCCCGCCAAGACTTTTGAGATCGAGTGATAAAGCCCTGTTAATCATTCCTTGTGTCAAGAGGGCCCATTCAGGCGGCAGGTCCTTTTCTTATTTGACTCCTTTTTATTGGAACAAGCTGCCACACTATATTAGGATCTGGGCGGATCATTCTTGTTTTAGGAAATTACTTAAGACAATTTTGTTCTTAGCTAGCTGCGCTTGTGCCCTGCTGCCTGGTTGCGCCGAGATACCCTTCGGGGTGATTCAAGTGCGTTATAAATGATAGTAACATAACATAACATCTACTAAACCATGCAGAGCCATGCAAGATGGCTTTGCCTGACCTGGCAAATATCAATGAAGGATTTGCATTGCCTTGCATCACCTTGCGTGACGCAGGGGAAACATAAGCCTTTAGTAAATCTGGCACATTGTACCTGGATTTTATTTATCCACCACCCCCCAGGCCTCCCTGAGAATGTGATGGGGATTGTGCATTGGAAATCAGAGTTTGCCAGTAAAAATGGCTTTATATTAAAAAAAGAAAGAGGTTGGTTGGTTCAGCCGGCAAAAATATCAGACTAATCTAACATAGGACATACTGGTTCTTTTCCCGTGATCATATCTCAAGAATAATGGCAAATTGACCCGATTGGGTTGCAACAGTGGCACCAAGGCAGCATTTGCAGCTTAATGGCACCAGCCCCTTAACCCACATCCTGTCAATCTCATACGTGGACCTTATTACTGTTTCCTACTCCTAGATGCTACTTGCAATTCTCCTTTTTTTTGCGCATTTCCACTTTCACAACATTATCTATCTGCAACCCCTGTCCCAGCACCATTTTCTCTCTCTCATCATCCTATCTCTCATATCCTCTTTTACCCCAGGCTTTTCACATCTTCTACTGTAACTAGGCCTGGGCGGAAAACTACGCTACGCTCGCGTAGTTTGCGAAGTTTGCGCTACTTCGCACAACGCGAATTGCACGTAGCACAGTGCAAACACGCGTAGCGTAGTGCAGCGGTCATTTTGCTTGCTCGCGGTCCTCAACGTCAAGTTGGCGACCGCGAGCAAGCAAAATGACATCCCGCGAGACTTTTTTCTCGCTCGCGATCAGCAACACAAGTTGCCGATCGCGAGCGTGGAAAATAAACCTCCCGGCGAGATTCTCAACGCGGGGAGGTCAGGTTTCTCATTGCGAGTGGTCGCGTATGCTCGCGACCGCCGCGATGAGAAACTACCAGTCCGCGTTGAGAGCTGCCGCCGAGTAAAAATCTACTCGAGCGGCAGTAAAAGACAGCTCGCACTGTGCAAGATGCCATTTTCAATGATTGCACAGTGCGGACAAGCATCCGGCACTGTGTAATCATTGCGAACACGCACTACGCAGTTCGCGTATTGCTACGCGAAGCTCGCGTAGTGCGAACTTCACTTTGCGTAGCTTCGCGAAGCGCTACTTCGCGAACTACGCCCAGGGTTAACTGTAACACATGCTCACCTCTATCACTGTTTGGTTTCTCAGTATCTTCCCTCACATATCTCAGTTTTCCACATTCTATTTCTCTCATACAATACTCATGACTCTCTGCTATCACATTCTCCTTTCTGGAAACACTCCTTTTTACCCTCCTGCATCATACACTCCTTCTTCTCCCCTCTCTTCTCACCCACATCTCTCTTTTCTATCATTTCCTGTTTTCTCACCTTTGTATTGTGATCATTACTTATGGAAAGATTCCTACATTGATCTTTGCAGCTGACGATGTGAGGACTATGATAGGGATTAAATACATTTAAAAAGCTGCAAGAAAAAACGTATTGAATACTCAATAACAAGTATTTTACTCGAAGGACATAGAGAACAAGAGTGACTATAGTTCTCAAGTTTGTCCCAATCTGAGCTTTTCCTGCCAAAAGTGAAGGCCTCAGCCAGATCCTAAGGGCCTCATTTACAAGGAATTAATGCAGCGTGGTGCCGCAAGCCATTCGGCTGTGCCGCACTGCGTTAATTCCGGAGCACTGGGATGTGTCATATCTACAACGATATGACGGATCCCTTTGTTCTCCTGTGCGCTGGCGCACAATTTGCTGCCATGCGCCGATGCAGGCACCCTTGCACCATAGGGCAAGGGTGCCTGCGTTGAGGGGAATGATTGTTTATGTGCAGGAAGGTGTCCCTTCTAGCACATAAACAATCTGAAATGGTGTTTTGAAACTTCAATGTGTGCTGCTTAATGCAGCACACATAAAAGTTGAATTTTTTTATTTTTTCAGTGACTGTTTATGTGCTGGAAGGGACACCTTCCTGCACATAAACAATCACAAGATGTGATTTCCTCGCTCTATGTGTGCTGCAGAATGAAGCACGCATAGAAAGCAGAAAAACCGATGAGAAATTAAAACATTTCTCCTCGTTGTGTCTCCCTATGCCTCCCCTGGGAAGGCGTAGCATTCTGACGCATTTCCAGGTTTACGATTTCTTGTAAATCTGGCAATGTGGCAGAAGCCATGGGTGTGGCATGGGAACAGCCCCAGCAACACCCATGGCACGCCCCTTTCATGCAAAGTGTTGCGTGCAAAGGGGCCATATTTACAAGGACACGAAAAGCAACGCAGGGTGGTTTTACGTACGCGCGAGGGGCTTGTAAATAAGTCGCTAAATTAAAAAAGTAATGCAAACCCAATGCAAAGTGTTAGTTAATCTTGACCTTGGTTTGGGGGGTTTATCTGTCTGATTTCTTTACTTTAATGCTCTTTTAGTGCTACAAAAATAATTCAAACTATTTTCTCTGAGGGAAACCTTCTACCCTAAACCACACCTACCTGGTGTAGGCAAATGGGCCCAGATTTACTAACACTTTGCAACAAAGCATTGTGGTGGTATTTAATTTCAAACACAAATCAGGATTTGCATTGGAAAAGTTTCCTAAGTAACGTAAAGTAGTGCTCTGAGCAAATTTACTCTACTTTGCATGTAATGGGGCATTCAAAGACTGGTACACGGGCATTCCCATGCAACCAGAATGGATTTTGACACAAATCCCTATTTACAAACAATTGCAGACAGGGATTTTCGCTAATTCTTTACCTTCTCCTCTAATCAAGTGTAAAAGAGAAGAAATCTTGTACTTTTTCCATACTTTTTAAACTTTTCTTGTGCACTGCATTTTACAGGCCACAATAGAAAGTGAGTAAAGTATTAAAGCAAAGTATATGTACCAGAAGGAACCCCTTTTAGTGCAAAATATATGCTTGACAGAACACACACACCCTGGCACTATGGACAAGGATGTGTGAGTTGGCGCAGGCAACCTAAAGTGCACCAGCTCTGGGAGAGAGATAAACAGCTCTGCATCTTAATGCAACTTTGGTTGCTATGCTGCATTGTGCCCCATTTTAGTAGATTTTCCCCAGGATTACTTTATTGTAGCTCATGCATTGTTCTCCCCTTTAGTTATTAACCCACTCACACCTCAGCAGCTAAATAATTTCTCTCTATATATTTAATTATAATATTAACCCATTAAAATACACAGTTTGCTTACTTTGTATTATGGCCCATATTTATTACTCATTGAGGGGCATATTATCTAGGAAGTGGTGGTGAGAGGCGTTAACCTCCTTGGCTTAACGCCTCTCATCGCCACTTTGGAAACGCAAGGCTGCACCATATTACCAAGGATATGGTGCAGCCTGGCGTTTCCCCCTGCGATGGTGATAAGTCTCACGACTTAACGCCAACGCAGGCACCCTTGCACCAGAGTGGAAGGGTTTCTGCAAGCAGGGAGATTTGTTTATGTACAGGAAGGTGTCCCTTCCTGTACATTAACAAACCTAAAATGCCATTTTGTAACTTACATGTGTGCTTCTTCATGCAGCACACATGTAAGTTACAAAATGGCATTTTAAAAAAAGGTTTGTTTATGTACAGGAAGGGACACCTGCCTTGGTAATAGGGCGCTGACCCTATCGCCACCACAACGTCACAAAAAGTGACGTTGTGGCGGCGATAGGGGCTGGGTAATATGCCCCTAACTCTCTTTCATCTATCTTTTCTTTCACTCATATTCACCCTTCTTTTCTTTGTTACATTCTCCAACCTTCTATCTCATCTCACTTACCTTGCTCATATCTCCATCATCTTTCTCCCTTCCTCTCCCTCTCACTTGTTTTTCTCAACTTTTTTCCTGCACCTCACTCTGTTCACATTATCTAAACCCTATTTCAGCTCTCTGTTCTGGCTCTGTCTCACTCCCTATCCTCTCAGTACATGTAGTCACAGCCCCTGTCTCCTCTCCAGTCCTCCTCTTTTTCTTGCTCAACCTCCACAACCATATTTTAGTGTCTCTTCTGTCTATGTCACCTGTCTATTCTTCCTCTCTCTCCTTTCTTTTAACATCCACAATGTTCCTCACTCACTTTATAGTTCTCTTACTTCACCACATTTACTCGCCCGCCTCTTAGTCAATTTTCTTGTTTCCCTGTCATTGTATGCCTCTAGACCCCCTTCCTGCCTTTGCCACCCTTTCTGCCTCTTTCCACTCATTGGGGCATATTCTCAAGGACTCATCGCCAATTTATTGGCACTTTAGCGCCGCAAAAGTGGCAATAGATTTATCGCCCTATTCCCAAGCTTGTGCAAACTGCCGATTTCTCCGGTTTTCCAGCGATAGCTGCCGCAAAAAACATCGCCACGGATGAGAGTGACAACTAACGCTAATGATATGCAGAGTAGGCGTTCCCGTGCAAAAACACACAAAAACACCACTTTGCGATATTCTCAATGACCTGCCAGATCGGCGAAGTGAACCAAAAACAGGCGATAAGGCGCGTTAGCAGCAGGGATTTAACACTTGCCTTTTACTGGTGTTAAGCAGGACGACAACCTGCAGTATGAAAGGGAGCCCAGCCCAGAGCCACATCTGAAGACCAACAGATGCCATGGAGCCAATGATCATGCAGCTCGGAGACCCAAGAGGGCCACAACACCCACCGCCAACACCCCTAGGCCCCCCCCGACCACCCCTCTCCGTACTACCACCTAGGCAGCGCAGAAGAAGACAGCAGACATTCCTAAAACGCACCAGCCTCAGACAGTCAACACCAGAGGATGCCATTGCCCACTACAGGCTCAAAAGGACAACCATCCTCCGCATCCTGACCCACATTGCCCACAGGCTGACGGTACCAACACAGCAGACAACCAACATCCCTCTGCAGACAAAGCTGCTGGCTGTGCTGCACCTGTTGGCCTCTGGTACATTCCAACCAACAACTGCCAGAGTCAGAGGAGTCTCACAGCCAGCCCTATCCAAGTTCCTCACACCTGTCTTGGATGCATGTCCACAAAAGCAACGGCGGGCCCCTGTATCCACACCACACGCTAGTTCCAATTCGTAGTGTACCTGCGCAACCAACCCCAACGCCAGCCGTTGCCTGACGCCTCTGTGCTCCAGATCCAAGATTGTAGTTACTGAAATGGGGGTGCGCCAGGTCATGAAGTCCAGTAGTCAACAGTAGTGTAAAAACAGTTCTTTATTACAAATACATAAATCAACAATACGAAAAGCTCAGCCAACGCGTTCCATTCCCAACGGGGAACTTCATCAGGGCAACGTGTGGATTCAATTAACTGCATATGCTGCGGGAACTCCCCAATACAATTCCATATTCCGAAAGTCAGTATTCAGAAACCTGTTGGATAAATGGTGACAGTGGTCAAGCGTCCGTATAGTCACAAACGTAATCTGGTACAGTGTATTGCACTTGGACAAACCAGAATGCTAACAGGTATGATAAATCCTGCATAAAAAGACCGTAACAGAAGTTCGTGTGGGCGTAACCTTCGTAGGAAAGAAAAGGAAGGTTACTACCACACGAACTTCTGTTAAGGTCTTATTATGCAGGAGGTATCATAACTGTAAGCATCACAGTTTGTATCAGCTTGATACCCCTGCACCTTCACTTCCCCCACACTGCGCAGGAACAGCTGGAGACCAAGCAAGGGAACTACGCTATAGCTGGCATCCCGCACGTGTTGGGGCAATTGACTGCACACATGTACTACTTGTGCCCCCTGCCGACACTGCACACAATAACCTCAACAGAAACCACACACATTCCATCAATGTGCAGGCAAAAGTGGACCACCGGGGCCTGTTCACGAATGTCGTCGCAAACTTCCCAGGCAGTGTGTATGATTCCTACATCTTCCGCAAGTCCATCACCAACCAGCGCTTTGAGGATGGCACCTATGGAAATGCACTGCTCGTCGGTAAGTACCAACTGAACACAGCACATACCTCAACTCCACAATCATACAACTCACAACTGTGGGAATGCACACGCTACAAAATCACATACAACATGCCAATCAACAGGCCCAACTACCAGACACGACAACACAAGTAACTGTGGTAACCGTGGCCAGCCATGTAGACAAACCATCCACAGCATGGCACCTCTGCCACACAATTGCAGAATGTGGGGAGAGGTGGGAACAAAGTATGTGCGAAGGAGGCAAGTGACCCATCAATAAGAATGTACACAATGCCAAGTGTGGCGGTGATGTGCTGGACAGACTTCAGTATGCAGAGCACAGACATGTCCATGTGGACATATACTGCTGGTGTTTGTAGTGTTGTGGACAGTGGACGCAAACAGGTTACCTCAGGCAGTGTGGAAGACCTTGGACATGTAGCTTTGTCGTCCCTCCCTGTAAGCGTAAGCAGAGTGGTCTTGGCCGACGTATGTCGTGAATAAATAGCCCGGGGCTCTGGGCGTGGTTCACTTCCGGGATGGCCACCAAAGTAACTACTGCGTGTGTCTCTGTGTATGCCATATCCTGTCCATCGGCCTACACACACGTGGCCGACCACCTTCAATGGCCAGATTTACACTGGAGACGAGGTGGCTACGTCCCAAGCCAACCCGCGCACATCTTGTCATCACATGCAGGGTCATGTCAGCCAGGGCGGCGCCCCCCACCCAGCCACGAGGCCGCCGCCGTGACCGGTGGTGCCTGCGCGATCCTGTGCGCCTGCTGCACCCCAGCCCTGGTCCCCAGACCGGTCCGCCACCCAGCGATGACTGGCCGCCCCTGCGCACCCAGGCCTCAATGCTCACCTGCCGTCCCGGCGTGTCTCCAAGAGGGCCCACCACAT